>JAJSPD010000030.1:0-601504 GCA_021307315.1 Bisporella sp. PMI_857
CACAGAAAATTTAAGGTAGCACAGCCCCTGCCGATACGAAGATTATCAAGATAGAATAACTACACTGTTGTCAGTTTGACGCAAGCTGTAGTAGCATGTGATCCGTAGGGAGTATGTGGAACCGGGTCAGAATTGGACAGATGAGCGATAGGCTATGGAGCACCGACTATTTCTGGATTTAAGCTTTCTGTGTGGGATATGAGTCAGTCGCACTCTGTTGGAGCTGTAGGTTACTGCACTAAGGATCTCCTTTACTGTGCCGCCGCCCTAACTGGCCCCCACAAAGATGCTCATTTGGAAGTGAAAACTGAGATGCTAGGCAGTGAACTACGAGTCTGACAAGAGCAGAGGTTTGGCGCTCTACACATGGGATTGCTAGGATTGCCTTCTAGTTTGACAAAAGCACCATAAGCATTCCCGTTGATTGAGGTTCTGCGATATGGATTTGAATCGTAGGTGCGTAATTTGGAAACGATTGGAGATCGGGTCCATCACTGCGCAGTCAAAAGGGTAGACTAGCTGCGAGAATCCCAAGAACACAAGAAAATAGAAACGACTTGAAATTTATGTCTTGGCTCATACACCGCTACGGCACAAGCAAACAGAGCAGACATGAGAAGCACCGTCCTTGACGGAGTAAATCTCCTGATAGCATTGAAGGGTACCAAGAAGATTGATGGTATTGTGTATCCCCAGAGCAGCATAGTCAACAGAAACGACACAGAGTATATTATGCAATCTCACATCAGCCTGACGTATGTCTCAGCTCAAGCCAGCTGTTCGACTATGTCTCGTAGGCAATGGGCGTGTCAAGTCATAGATATCCTACCCGCTAGAGAGCCGGAGCATAAATGGGGCACGAGCAGCAGCAGCAGCAGATGCGCAACACAGGCTTCTTTGAGATCGAAGACTAGTTTTTAGATCTCAAGTGGCGACCATATCAATTGATGTGAAAGAATCGCCTCTCCATGTCACCAAACATATTGTTTCGGGCTCAGAGCCTCAAAGATGCATTACGTCGCTGAAACCAACTGAACAGGTGTCGTGGCAAATTGTTAGCTGCGGGGATAGATCGTCAAGCCTGGTTCATCGCTGTTTTACAAGTAGGTTCGACTGCCCGTTGGCACGTCTCAGGGGACGATGTTGATTGGGAGGATGGACAACGGTAATCCAGAGTTCGAGGTGAGGCATCATCCAACATAGGGATGCATTTGTATCCTGAGAGTGTGTTAGGCTAGACCTTAATATTTGTGGGATGGAATGCTTACAGAGCGTCCTAGAGCAGGTCAGAACAGACATTAGGAGCAGGCTGGTTGACTTGAGGAGATATCGAGCCATCCTTGGTATTTGCCAAGCCGGCTCCTCCCGCTACGCAGAGCCACGAAGATCACAACATCTCTCCAAGAGCATTTCAGTTCCACAGGAAAGTCCACCATCCATATGGAGCATCAGTCCGATGCTACTTCAAATAGGCTTCTCGGCCTCATAACCAATGTTTCATACTGTGGCATCTTATTTCTATACGCAAGGACACATGTGCGGTGTCATTTGATGCTCACTCACCAACTCCCACTTCTGAGAAACAATCTTCTCCTATATCGCGGATAAACTTTACAAAGGCTCGTTCTGAACTCAAGAGCCCAGATTGAGTTCTGACAGCCTGCCACTTAGATAGGGCTGAATCAAGCAGGATTATACCTTCGTATTGCGCGTCCAATCAAGAGGCAGTGATGGAGATCCGGAGGTCACACAGCCATTGGGACATCCTACAGGTCAACTCTGCTTACTGAACCATACAATCTCTGGGTTTGTTCAACGCCCTAAATCTAATGCCGAACATACAGTTAAACTTCACGTAAAGCTCGAAATGTGTCATGACACCTAAGACTCTTGCGCAATGGATTGGCACTTCTAGACTCATCATCCTGATTCGCTGTTGCAACATCAGCGAATCTGAGTCATGAAATTGGACGCCGCTCCTTCGGGCCCCCCGGCATCCAAGGATACGAGGAAAAGATGATGCGCCCCAATGGAGTATTTCTCTGGGTCCATGCATGGACGGATTTTGTCCATACCGTCCTTGAGGTTTTGAAGAGTGGTGGATAAATTTCTTCATGTTTGTGAGATTCTAGCGTGAAGAACTTCGAAATACAAGTCCGCTCTCGCTGTTGTTGTTTACATGGCTTTAATAAAATCTATTCATGGCCAACTGATTGGACCGCCTTTCTCCAACTCAATGTTAACAGGTTGTTATAATAACACATAGTATCTAAGGTCTGGGTTTCATTTGACTCTTCTACTATGAATTAGGTACAGATTTACCAACTCCGTTATACAGCACAAGATCTCTTCCGTCTGAATTTCTATCACTCCGCGTCACCTATAGATATGACAGTCCACCAACCATTATCAGTCAATCTATGTCAACGCTTTTGGTGGGGTTGCTCTTCAAGTGTATATTCTTCGCTTTGGCCACGAGTTTGCGTCCCATACTTCAACAACCTCTTGCTTACAACTCTGCTAGGATGCCATAAGTTGAAGACCAGCATAGTGATGAACATCAGGGTAGCATCAAATATATATAGATATATCTCATGTGACAGGAGAAACCCGTCACTGCCCATGACGTACTCAGCAATACGAAATATCGATCTAATCATGATGAGGATAGATGCGAAATACAGAACGAGCAGTTGCCGTTCCCATGGTACAGTGAGAGTGGTCGCGGCTGTTGTTGGAACTTGACGGATTCGATAATGGAAGATGCCTGCACATATGATGAAGAAGCCGAAGAAGAGAATTTGAATTCCCAAGCCACCCGTAATGATGTGCTCTCCCAGGTCTTTATCCTTTTGGTTCTTGGCCTTTGCTAACATGCCACCTCCGGATGACTGGGCAAGGAAGGAAAGGACATCTCCAAAGACGAAGATTTTCGTGAGCCATGTCGCTTTAACGATGGAGCAGGATTCTCCATCCGTAATCCTAATAATGCGCCCGAGGACCATATATATACTCGCAGCGAAGAACGCTGGTGCGAGCAGGATCGTCAAACTTTGCATGATATATGGGCCTGTCGACCAGTTGGGAGATTCCGTGCTGGAAATTTCTCGGCCGGCATATCCTACACATTCAACTATTTATGTTAGACAGCGTTCCACAAGGAGAGATTTTGTACTTACAGATGCCACCAATCACAAATGGGATGAAGTACCATGTTCGATGATGTGTGAGTTGGAAGACGTGGTATAAACTAGACAGACCAAACAGAACGACGAAAATAATTGCGGCTGCGCTTGAAGGATTGTAGTGATAGAAGATATATTTGCCGGTCGTGGTGTCGGACATGTTTGAAACGTTTGCAGGAATGTTTTGAATCGAAAGCAATGGAATCAAGTACAAGCTTTCAACGACTGCACCGTAGTATTAAAGTCGCAGGCAAAACTACGATGGAAGCGTTGTTGTTAATGGTCGTGTACGTGCTCTCTTATGCCTTTGGGATTGCTTGAGTTGCTTTCTGTGATACCCTCGGTTGTCTGCGAAGCTTGTTATTTGTAGTAGAAGATTTGCTTGAGCTGCACGGAAAGTGATTACTTCACTGTACCTTTTTTATATATATATATATTCAATATTCTTTGGCTCCTACTTCATGCCGAGCTCACTCGCATTCGCTCGGGAGCGAGCTCGGGTTTGCGTAAACTCTGGTTGTATCGCTCCTGCAGTGGAAAACTACGAGACCCAAGTTTAGCTTTCAACCTGAAAATATCAAATCGCGTCGTCACCAGGGAGATGAAGCAAATAAAGTGTTGAAACTCAGCCGCAGCTCGTATTACTAGCTCGGAAAGCAAAAGCGAGCATAGCCCAGCCACAAGGCTAACCTTCTTGGCACCGCCGAAAATGCCGAGAATTCCTCCAAAACTTGCAGAATCCGTCTGGAGACGCGAAATCTCGAGAGCGTAGCCTCGTCACCCAGCCAATGGTTGCAACTCGCTGACGCATGCGTTGACGAATGCGAGGAAGGCTCATCGTACTCGCAAAAGACTGATAAACTTGGAGCCCAACCTCGCCAACAAGGTCGCCAATCTCGCATCTTTGCGGCTCTCGAATCAACATACGAGGTATGGAGAATACCACGGCAATGGCCACCACGGAGTCGGAAACTGCATCTAGACGCCCCCATAGGAAGTCGAGGAATGGGTGTAGTCGTTGCAAGAAACGCAAAGTTAAGGTGCGTTCCATTGCTCTTGTTTTTTCAACAGGTTTGATTGTGCAGGTCGCGGTTTGAAAGAGATTACCTCGGCAGTCCAGGTGTCTCAATCCGCCATGCTTAACTATACGCAAAGTTGTCGAGCAGACTGACTGCACTTCTGATGCCATATCGGTTTGCGTCATCTGCGGTCTGTACCTCCCAAGCAACAGAGATCATTGAGCCCCAGCCTGTTGGGTCAGCATATGTCACGTGATTTACACGACCACGCTATTCGCGTCTTCGAATTCTCGCACAGCCACCCGCCTGTAATTGGAGCGCCTTGCTCTCGTTTGAACACTTTTTCTCTTTGGTGTAATATATCCTACAGTACTCTCTGCTATTCTATGATGTGATGTACCCGATAATTAACGAATAATCTATCGTTTGGCACTGGAATGGCTACCAGCACCTGGGCATGGAGCAAGCACTTTCGAGGTGATAGCATCCAGTTCCGGTGCCGTTATCCTTCAGCATGTTTCAGGGAGTTCCTTCCACCTGAACACTCTTTGCTATTTCGGTGACATATGGTTTCATTGTTAAATGACAGACCATCAAATACTTTGGCTGACTTTGAACAGTGCGATGAGAAGAGGCCATCTTGTACAAATTGTATAAGACACCATGTTCAGTGTGACTTTCTCTACCAGGCTTCTGCAAGCCCGGTACCATCCCAATCCGCAACAGTCTCAAACATATTTCCGTATCACTCGCCATATGCCAACGTGTCATCGCCAGACGAGCTGGCCGGTCTACCTCCAGCCGCATATTCGCAGGCTCAACAACCTATAGCAGAAGAACAACTGCCGGTATGCCCGGGACAAGCTTATTTACTTATGAAATAGCTTCTAATGTCTAAAATATAGCCACTGAACCTCATGGATCTCGAACTTCTCCATAACTACTATATGTATACAGCAAACACGTTACATGGAGACATTGTAATGAAAACTTTATGGCGTCTTAATGTTCCTCAGTAAGCTCCCCAGGTCGTCGACTGAATATATAATAATCAGGAATATTTCAGGATTGGCTTTTGTCACGATTTTGTCATGCGGGGAATACTCGCAATTTCAGCGCTTCATCTCGCCTATAATCGACCTCAAACCCGCGAGCTTTACCTCTCCAAGGCTATAGCTCAACATCAGGCTGGGCTACGACAAGCTACGTCAATCCTTGCCCAAGTCTCGCATGAGAATTGCGCTGCTGTGTATATATTTACCGCTTTGACTTGCATCTTTGCACTTGCATCTCCCCGCAAGCCAGGAGACTTTCTAGTTAGTTATGCTCCCCATGTCGTCTGCCTTCTCGAAGTATACTTTTCAAACAGTGCTAAAAACTTCACGACGATTCTGCCACTTGATGCTGCAAATTTCTAACAACTCTCCCTGAATATCTACCGTTCTGACGTCCAATTAGGTGATCGGTGATTCAGGCATCGCAGAGTGGCTTATACTCTTTCGTGGAACAAAATCCATCATAGAAACTTCACAAGACGCGCTTATATCCGGACCACTAGGGCCAATGTTCAGTAAAGGGTCTCGTCGATATGAAATCCGAGATAGATATGGCAATGAGGCATTTCCAGAGAGCCAACGTTTGAATGAACTTACGTCCTTTATCGAGGAGTTTACATCAGACCATGAGAAAGTCGAAGTATATCGCCATACAATTTTTGAATTGAGAAAATCGTACGGAATGGTATATAGAAATGCTTCACAGACCATCGAATCTGGTGATATATTCATATGGTTGTTCAAAGTATCGGAGGAATATCTAGAATTATTGCGAGAAAAGGCGCAGGAGGCACTTGCAATATTTGCCTATTTTTCTGTTATTCCAAAGCGTTTGGAAGTTAACTGGTGGAGTAAGTGGCCCCAAAACGACACAGATGCTTGATTGAGAAACCCAATTTCTTTTTTTATTGCATGTGCACGAACTATTCTAAGCAGATGCTACGTACATAATTGCTGACATTTGAGAATAGTTGAAGGATGGAGCACACATCTGATCTCGCGAATATATGGCCTAATGGATGAGGAGCATAGGTTATGGATCAGATGGCCAATCGAGGAAATCGGATGGGTCCCAAATTAGAGAGATATCTACTAGAGCTTCCTCAGCCTAGGCTGTTTTCCGCTAAGTCTAATATGTGGAACGAGTGCTCGCAAAAAGGGTTTTTTTTTATTCACGCTGTCAAATTTAGATCGCGGCCAGGAGTTTCTGCTTTTGTCGAGGCAGGAGTTATGTATTGTGGATGTCCCATTATGATTTGTTGAGAGCTTAGTCGCGTTAGGCTGCGCGCTACGTATCTTTAATCAAAACCATCAACAGATCGCTCTTTTGCTCACTGACCTATCCAGTTCGCATCCTACCAGCATGTTGCTCTATGAGGATATTCTAATGAGCTGAACGTATATGAGGACTGATTCGAGGCTTGCAACGCTCAGCCATGCCAATTACTGGAATAACGCCAATCCTCGAATTCTTTCCGCCTGAATGCTGGACCTACGCCATCATGTTATTTCAATTGACCTGTCATACAAAGTTTGATGGTGGGTATCCTGTTGGAGAGGATCGATTCAATTCCTAACTTTGAGTTTCAGGTGGGTCTACCTCCAGTATGATTGTTAAAAGTGAGAAGTTTTCCATCTCCTATACGACTTTTGCATTCTTTGTTAACAGCATCTCTATGCCATAGGCCGTTTTCAGCCAAATTTACACTCCCGATCCGTCATTATTTTATTTCTTTAACATGGTACAAGGCCACCCAGTAAATGACCCAGAATGGCTAGAACGGAGGAAATCTGTCCACGAATGGACAGCTACGGTTGATGCTGTCCCTTGTGACACCTACATCAATCGCCCGCCTTCACCAGCATCATATGTCTTGCGCCCGAGTATCGATTTAGGTGTAGACTTTGAGCATTACGCTGGCGCTATGGAGAAACAGCAAATAGATCACATTCGCACCCTTGTAGCTATGCCAGAACCGATGCCTGACCCGACACAATTCACGCCTATATATTCTAGCATAGGTGGGGAGATAGATAGGCTGAGATATGTATTTTATTCGGAGCAGGATGAGAAGATGAGGCTGCAGATAAGGAAAGAAGTAAGCTTGCGTTTCGTTATATTGGGTGTCATGTTAGCCCGATATCTGGGAATTTCTGACGTGCAACAGGTTATCAGACGTGGACTTCAACATGATCTAAACACGGTGCACAAGCTAGTCAAGTATCTCAAGCAAATAGGTTGGACCACCAAAGACGCAAATGGAGTTGCTTATATTGTTTATCCTCATCTTTCCATCTTCTGGCCCGTCTCAAAGCAGCCTCCGATCACTGAGATCGACTTGCGCACTTGGAACGAACTCAAGTTGGCATCTACCACTCGATGCCGGCAACGAATGGAAAAGCTGGCAGAGAGTAAGAGGATAGAGGCGAATGAGATGAAATCTAGGTCAATTAAGATGAGGATTCGTGATTGGAGGGTTCGCAACAGAAGGAATCAAGTCGAGAAGTATTTCAAGAATGAATTAGAAAATAAACCTAACGTCAAAGTCGAAGAAAAGGACAGAAACACAAGCAGCAAATATTTCGAGGTCAGCATGAATAGCGGTCCAGGAAAAAATGTACTCCTGGTAGGAATACCAAAGATAAGAAAAGTCTCGGAGGCTTTTATTGAGCAAGAACTTGAAATATGCGAACTAAACAGGAGGTGGTACCGGGGACTTGGCAAAACTGAAGTGGAAATCGATCAAGCAGAGAAAGAGGTTATCTTCAAGAAGATTGGGGAACTTATCGGGAGTGGCCAGATGCCGAAGGATTTGGAGGAAGCAAACCGGCAGATACAGCGCTATGCCGAGTTCAGTAAGAGCGTTTACAAGAGAAGGAGATCGAAGATGAGGATAGGACCGGACAACAAATGGGTTCCTGCCCCTGGAATTGGCTGGACGAACCCTGAAGATCCTGACTTTGAGCATTTTTCATGGGTCTCTGAGCAGGAGTCTGTGACCGAAGCGGAGCTTTGTATCAAGGAGAAGACGTTTTATGATGAGCCTAAAAGAGATAGATTGGTGAAAGTCCCTATTTACTCGAACGGTGGTTCAAGCTCTAAGAGGCGATATAAGCAGCAACTAGAATGGGATCTCGCGGAGGCTGCCACTGAAACTATGGAAAATCAAAAGCAGGCATCACGGTCATCGAATATACATGTGGTGAGCCGACAGCACACGTCAATAGCACCAAATGCAAGTTCGCAGAATTTCGAAAGAGTGGGCACTAGCGATTAATCTCCTGCTGATATAAAAAGCGGTTACTGAAAATTGTGGCACTATTCAATGAAATTTGATTACTTGGAATTGACTATATAACACCTTTATTCATTTAAAGACTCGCCAGCTGAACTTTGTTGTGTTGGTATCAATCCCGATTAGGTTAAGTTCTGATCACCACACGTAAGCCCCCTAGCAACCTTCAACCTTGCCTCTCAGGAAACTACCTTCATCCTCAAAATGAGTTGTAGCCATTGCGACATACTGTAAGCCTGGCATGCCAGTCTAACTATCAGAGCAGTGGATTGTACACTTGTAAGTAGTACATTATCCCTACCACCTGCACCGATTCTCACCAACACTGTTTTATTAAACATGCTGACAAATACAGTGCCAACTGCATAGTCTTCGCTGATTTCTACTTTACATGATGTACACTGTTTATTCCTAATTATGTCTATGACTCTCCGGCAACATTGACCACGATCTTTCCCTTCGCTCTTCCAGTCTTTAACTTCGCTATGGCCTTCGCTCCGTCCTCAAAAGGAACTACCTGATCAATAATGACTTTGACCTTGCCATCTTTGACCCACTCTAAAATCTTCGATACATCGTTCGGGTCTGGGTTCGGGGTAAACGCCTCGACCTTTGCCTTCAACCCACCCAGAAAGCCAGGCCAGACCTTCATCTTCAGGAGTTCATATGCAAAACTACCTCCACTATCAGCAAGAAACTTAAGATGCATGGATAGAACAGCAGCATACCTAAAAGAGGGGCTTCCAGCAACAAGGTCATACCTCGCTCCCGGCTTCAAATATTCATGGCATCTCCACCATAACTCAGGATCATACCCCACATTATCGACCGCATGATCGAACTTCGCACCACTGGCTAGCAACGCCTCAAGCACATTCCCCTTCTTATAATCAATCACCTCATCTGCACCAAGGCTTTTGCAAAGCTCTACATTCGTCGTCGAGCATGTCGTCGTCACATGACATCCCGCCTCCTTTGCGATCTGGATCCCAAATATGCCTGTCCCGCCACTGCCTCCGTTGATGAAAATCTTGTCGCCCTTTTTGACCCTCAGCGCCGTGGTCTGATACGCCGTCAGCCCCGCAACCGTCACGCTCGCCGCGTGAAGAAGAGAGACCTCCTCAGGGACGAGCGTCATGGCCTTCTCCTTCACAATCGCGTATTCCCTCAGCGCGCCGCCAGCAAAAGGCGTCGTCCCAGCGGCGCCGCAGACAAGGTCGCCAGCCTTGAAGGCGGATCCGGCCGAGGGCGTGACGATGCGGCCGGCGAAGTCAATACCTGGCGTCGCGGGTTTAGAGGTCAGGCGCCACAATATCGGTGCTTCGGCGGGCTTGTAGTCGACAGGGTTGATTGACGCATAGAGGACTTGAACGAGAGATTGTTGGGGGCCGGGAACGGGCAGGTTGGCGGCCTCATTGAGCTTCATCGTGTTCTCGAGGCCGCCACTCGTGTGCATGTACTGCCATGCCCTCATCGTCGCGGGGAGATTGGTGCTTCCAGACATGGTGATGGGCGATGAGGTTCTAGACTAGACTAACGAAATTCTTTTCGTTCCACAACTTCGATAGGTTTGAGGCGATCGATGGGTTTCTATACTTATTTCGTTTCTGGAAAGATCCCTCAAGCTCGGCTCTTTCTGGTCCAATTTAATTATTCTTCCCGGTAACCCGCTCGGCTTGCAACTTTTGGGCAGTTCGATACATGATCCTAGTTGAGCACATGTATGCACGGAATCCCCACCAGCCCCACCAAAAAGTCAAGCTTTTTCGGTGTTTGAACTGTTTTCTTGACAGTCTCGTCCAAACGTTTGACCCTTACAATAAGTATATTTCCCTCAACTCATTATTGATAAATCCATGCCAGAATTAAGCTCTGGTTCTTCATATCTCTTAAGAGACGACGTAAAATATTATGGAGTGGTCCAGCTCAGCCAAGATCAGGCGCTTTGCGGGGCAAGTCTGTCCCTATTTGTTGCACCGACTCGGGGCAATTGAAGTCCCGTTACCACATGAAAACATTCTGGTAATTCTAAACACACCTTCGATCACGACCATCATGTTTTTCCTTTCTTTCGATTGAAATTATATAGTAATCGGTGTGGAAAGGAATCATCTTTTAACCATTATAGGAATGACAAGAGTAGATAATATGCTGAAGGGTGCTTCATATAAAGCAATCTAATTAGCTCTTGTGCAAAATTGCAAATAAATATTTGAAGGAATTTAAGCAAACAAATTGTATTGAAAGCCACTCAAGCAATGTTTGCTGTGGAGGAAATGACCTCCAGTAGAAGATACAGATTTTTTATGATGATTAAGTATGGTAGCTTTTGCCTCTCCTTTCCTTACCCACACTAAACGCTGTAGAGTCTTCGAGAACGAGCACTGAATTTCAAATACGGAATATTATAAAAGGTGGATTTATGTTCCTCCACTCAATAATATGCCCGACGATGTGGGATAACCCTTTGTAGTGAGATTCGCTATAAGTGTTTAATGGCAACGCCAATAGGCTGTGGTCAATGTGTTTGTAGAGAAGGAGGAGAGCTACCGAGATTGGTGGTAGGGAAGCTTAGGTTTAGGATGCATGGGCCATTTTAGCATGACGGGGAGGACATTGATAGCGATAACGATGAGGGTGTAATTAGAAGCTCGGGAGCTTGCAGGAATATCTGATCTATTAATTTTGTCAATAACAAACGTATCTACTTATAATAAAGACTAGTTTTTTGAGATTGCCCAAAGTAATGGTTGACTGCGGCTTCAAAGCTATAAAGCAGGCCGATGATGGGTAAATGGGTCATCTTTGATGCTAATGACTAGTTGACAACCATCAGAGGCTTCTTTCCTTTGTTTGAGTTCTTCATTCGAAGTAAAGAAAAGCCCATCAAAATATTTCAAGCCCTTATATGCTGTTGCGGATGAAGAAGTATCTAATGACAAACCATGGATCTGATTCAAGAATAGAGTAGCAGGATAATCAATTATTTATCTGGCAAAGTGCATGCCCAAAGAATGTCAGAACTGCCTCCAGTGCTTTATTTTCTGAGCCAGGCCCTTATATGCTATTATTAGATATAATGCATCCTCCTGACAGAACTCGGAGTCTCCAATATGGTCTTCAACTGCAAGCGATCAGAAGCTTATTCCGCCACGGCAGACACAGCTCCTGAATCAAAATGCTCTGGTAAAGCCAAAAAAGAACTGCCTTCCCTAACGAGGTGGACCTCGAAGGAGAGCGTTTCGTTGCAGAATGCTTGTTCGGCACGGCATACCAAGCCATTTTTTGGTGCACCGCGGTCAGATCTGCCGCTGGCTCCATCACGTACTTCAAGGACTTCGAGGAGAAGCAGCTCAATTGCAAGATGCTAGAGTTGCCTGAGGACTGTTGAGTCTGAAGTTTACGGGAGGGCTTGATGATGCAGGTCTTCCCTTTCTTTGCTGAAAGGTCTATTGGGAAATGAGATTTGGAGGTGGTTAGCGGAGTATGGCTATGCGAAGTGGGAGGAGGGTGGGGTGATGTAGTTGAGCGAGGGGGAGAAGATGAGGTTGAGGATTGGGGTTGAGGATTTGTGTCGTCGAAATGAAGATAGTGTTAATGCTGTTGACGACAAGATCTAGAAGGTGGATCCACAATACTTGGTGCTGAATGATAGAACTAGGTACAGAGCGCGGGTGAGGATACTCTCTCTATGGGAAGTCGGTACCGCAATAAGTGTGTTCGAGGGCCTATGCTTTGAATGAACATATGGGTAACGGCTCGTCTAATTTTCTACTCAACACCCAGTTAAATAGGTATAAGATGACGAGTATCAACTCTACCAATTTTCTAATGGCTCTAAGTCTGCAATGGCATAGTGGTGATTCATGGGTGGGTGCCCTAGTTGTCCCAGTACAAGGGCGAAATCACTAGCGAAGAACAGTATATATATCAACTGCACAGTAGCTGCAACTAAAGCTGCTTTAATTCAGCCATAAAACCATCTAATTATGAGAGCAGAAGGCTATTATTGCAATATAATACTACCTATGATAAACAGCACCGACGATGCTCTCAGAGGCTTGAGCTCTTGTCTCAGCATATTTTCGATTCGAACCATCCACCAAGAAGACGGGCCGTAGATATATGATGATAATGTCCACTAATTTTATCTAGTAGGTAGAGACATTATAGCCAGACTTTTCTTCATGTATCTATTGTCTATTCCGTATAGCATGTGCAATACCTGTGTAATTTCCTATCTCTACACACTCCTTATAACCAACTGAATACAGAAAATACGCCGGAAAAGTCTGGCATCTTACTTTCAGCTCTGAATATATACAACTTCAAACATTTCCATATGTTGCTTCCTGGAAGGTCCCACCAATAGGTGCATTTAATGGCCGTGCATGAGAGTTCAGATCGAGTTTATATAAAACTGATGGCGAGGAAGAGGAATTAGGTTCTGAAGAAGTGTTAGCATTGAAAAGCGTTAGCAAAAGGATTGAAGCTTATGTGGTCTCTGTACGAAAACGAGTCAGGACAATTGAGCAAGTAGGCTAATACCTGTTGTTGGATAATGTTGATAATTCGTGGTCCAGAAATCTGGAGAAATAGAAGACTGTAGCTTCCCCTGGATAGCAGGATCTAGATATCTGAAATAGGCCTATTGTACACTATTCATTGTCGATCTTTCTAGGTTATGATCTTTCAGACAACTATCAGATGAGCACAATTTCAGCGGTATGGAGATAGAGTTAAACAAGTTTAGAGTCATTTTATTATTGTTTCCTTGCTTTCAAATATACAAGACCCCGCGGCGGGTAAACTTCGCTTAATAAGGGGCACCGGAGCAGATGAAAACGCCAGGCAACCAAGAGACGATCAATAACTTTCGACAGTGCTTGTTCTGTATACGTAACGAGAGTCAGTATCAATTTGTTGAAACAACCCACAAGATAAATCTGACAACCCTGAGAAGCGTTGTCTGTCTCGGTGATTTCCATTAACAAACCTTCATTATCGAAGTAATAGCTCATCAACTCGATCTATAACAACCAATCCAACTGCGGAACATGCGTTAAATATACAGAATTAGTTCAGAAGTAAGGATGGCAAGGGAAAAAACAATCGTGTCTAATGTAGCGCTTTTCAGCACTACTCAAAGAAACGCTGAAGACCCATAATTGATTCGATATTGTCAGGGCCGTAAAACGGGACAGACGATGTATATTCTCCGGAATGGAATTTGGATACACACACCCCTTACAGCCAACCGCTCTAGAAATTCGTTTACCCACATCAAAAGATTTACTTGGTTGAAAAAAGGCACTATGCTGGTCTACCGTCAGACCATCTGCTGGATACCATCTATAACATGGCTAGAGTCTGCAGGAAACCCTGATCTCAACTGATCTTTACTTGAGCTATTGGTTATTTTTGGCTTCTCTAATTTTAATAGCTGGCTACAAAGTTTTTCATAGCAACTCTGCCTGGTAATTTCTAAAGATTACTTGACATCTGCCAAGTAGAATCTGTAGCTAGCGAGAAATGTTACGCACACAAGCAGCTTGCGACTGGAGTTTAGTGGCTTATCTGGCTTTAACTCCTAAATTGATGTTTTCTTGCATCCCTCTCCAAAATGATAATGTTTGCGTATCATATTATGTACAGCGATATTTTTGCTTAGTAGTCGTAATTCAGGTATCCGTAGTTCTCCATATTTGCTGTCACAGCCGCGTTTAGTGAATAACGCCTTTCGCCATGCTTCCTAAAACGTTAACGCCGAAAGTCGTATATTCACAAGCTTGGTTTTCTTCGGCCGCGCCCTAGAGCTGCTATCAACCTCAACACTTCGATATTGTATAGCTCTTGGTTCACTTGCAACTACAGCTCTCATTCTTTCAAACTTGGAATTAGGGGTAAAACAGCGTCGCGCAATCCGTTTGCTCCTATTCGAGGTTTGAAAGAAGTGTTGGCCATTCTTCTCAGCAATCTTTTGTCTCAGCTGTGCCGCCCAATCACCCAATCACTCTCCAAACTCTTTTACTCTTCTAAATTACTATCAATAATCTTCTCACTAAGCACTCGTTCAGTTGTGCTCTGCTAAGTTTGGTCTTCAATAGACCGGTCTTCATTCAAGTTGTACTGCCCTAGAGAATCTTTTGCATCAGACCGAGCTGCTTTCTCAACACCCTGTTTGTCCACGATTCTGCTCTAATTCATCAAGCATGGATACGAATTACTATAGCTCTCTAGGCGTCCCTCGAGATGCCACCGAGGAGGATATTAAGAAAGCATATAGACGAAAGTCACTTCAATACCACCCTGATAAGAACACAGACCGAGATACAACATCACAGTTTCAAAGCGTAGCTAGAGCATTCGAGGTTCTCAGCGATCCAAGAAAACGAGTTTTCCATGATATAGACCTACGCCACCGAGAGGGTCGAGAGGAGACCGCCGATGAGAAACTCAGAAGAAGAAAGGAGGCAGAGAAAGAGATGAGAGGAAAGACTACAACACTAAATAAGAAGAGCCGCCGCCCTGTGAGTACATAAATGCAACATCTCCCTTCAAGAGAACTTCCCTTATGAATACTTTCCATCTATCTGAGGTGCTCTGGACGAATTCTCTCTCTCTCTCTCTCTCTGCTGAGTAGCACTAATGGATCAATCATACAGTTTAGTGACTCCTCTAATCGGCCATCGCCATCTCCATGTCCATCTACCAGCGAATTTTCCCAGTCTAAAAGCTCAGCTGATAGGGCCCAGCACCCACGCCAAAACGAGTTCTTATCATCAATGAAAGGAAGCACTCCTATGTTTAAGGCAGGAAAAGTAGATCCAGGTTCAAAGAGATATAGCCACAATTGCTCTGCAGGAAAACAAGACGGTCTCAGTACTTCTACTCCTCCAGCAAGCAGCACACCATTGCCTGACAAAAATACTGGAGACAATCCTAAGTACACACCCATTCCATCCTTGCCAAGGATATTTGTTTCTGCACCGATATCGCCATCAGCTTTCACTCCCGCAAATACAAACTCTGATTCAAGTGGAAGTTTTGCTTCGACAAAGCCTAGCTTTGGAGTTGATACTTCTACACCGTTCAGATATGATCAAACTTTTGCCTCTCTTGACACCAACTTGACCAGTGATATGGAAACGCCTCCCAGCCAAAGCCCTCAACCAGGCTACCAATACACAGGGGAGGATCAAACAGGTGACAATGCACGCAATGCAAACATCAACAGAAGAGGCAATCCAGCAAATAATTTGAAAGGTGCGGAGTCCCAACGCTCCTCATTTGATGAAGAGATAGTAGTGCCTTTCTGGTTGAAAGATCTGATCAATTCCGGAATCGTTGATGAGGAAAAGGAGTCCACATCTGAGCCTTCTGATGGAAAGGTTAACGTAGTTTCCGAAGTGGCGACAAAATTATTCACCTCAGCTGTCAATGTAGTTGGTGGCGGACAAGAAGGTGCCAGTAAATGCTCGATTGGCAGTCTGGCATCTGAGGGAACATATAACTGTGGACTGATTGCACCGGAATTGACAGGGACAAAGAGCGAACCTGAGGTTGCTAAAATGCAAGAACTGCCTAAGGACCCATCTGATGCTTCTCAGAAAGAAGGGGTTGCCGCTGAAAAGCCCAAGGTCATTCAGAAGGAAGGACCATCAGCATGTGAACCAAAAACTGGCAAATCCAAGTCGACTCAGGATATAGTCACAATATTCCGTCCTATTGTTTATGAGTTTGATTTGTCTAAGCACGCCAGCATGCCAGAGCCTGAGCAAGCTGACTCAAGGCAAACGCATGATGGCAATAGCGGCCCAGAGGCTGATTACATGTTTGCAACCTTATTTGGCTTATGTCCTTCCGATTGCGAGCAGGGAGCGAAATTTAAAGAGTCACCCACCACAAGAAAGAAGGGCTCTTCAGACGCTGCAACCTCAACTACAACTCAATCGAGCTGTGACTATCTACCCATGTCACCTGAGCCAAAAACCTGTGCTTTGAACAAGGCCAAGAAAGCTACTCAAAGTACTAGGAAAAAGGTCAAGGATTTTAGTTGCAAGGCTGTACGCGGTGTCAGATGTGATAAGGAGAAACCTGCCCAAAAGCAACAGGATTCTGATGCTAAAATTGATCCAGTGGAAGATGAGGGTTTAGGAGCTGAGGATTCTCAAGAAAGAGCACTGCCAGTTTGGGAGAGGTATATTTGGGGATAAAAGACTATGGTTTGGAGCACCATGACATAAACACATAGAAGACTAGATGAGAGTGACATTGCATGTAATTTGTCATTACGCTCTGTTAAAGGATTTCAGAAAGAACTCCATAGCAGAATTAAGATAGCTAATAGATTATTCAGACTAAAATTTTTTAACAATCTTGTGACATGTATAACCATGTAGTAATAGATCTCAGCTTGAGATTAACAAGGAGGCTAATTTGTATAGCTTCTACACAGTATTTTTAAACACGGTATATAGAAACTACTAAAAGTTGTGATTGTCATGAATAAATGTTATTTTTATTGCGGACTCCCCGCATTTAGTCAGCAAGATTTGGGAATGGCTTGGCATTTTAGTGCAGCCTGTTGTATCACCAACAAGAATAAACATTATATCAGTGATTCAGCTGCTTCCTGAATCCTGCATTTGCCTTGTCTTACTTTGCTTTGTTAGCACCATATGTTCCTCTATGGTATCAAACAACATGATTATGGGCTTTCGCAGCAGATATGGCAAACATCGAAAGCGGAAACATGGAGATCTTTGTCCACGCGACAGCACCAAGCTTAGGGCAAGATGACATACGATACCGCGCTTTGGCACAAGCGTATATCGATTTTGAACCCGAAACTAGAGAGCGACTTATATCATGGAATAGTCTGGGCGTAGATGCGGAGAAAGCGGATGATGCTGAGGAGGCGAGCGGTCAGTTGCAACTAGAGTTAATGCACTCTACACAAGAGGAAAGAGAGTCACAAGCATCATACAAACCAGACATTGAGCTTGGAGATGATAGTCTCTCCGATACGGAGGTTTTGACGCTAGGCAAAAGCCCAGCGTCAGCCCTGGCGTCAAGATGGATGCCATCGCCGCAGATGTCTTTCGAAGATGCTCAAGGCAATGCTGACTCGCCTTCCATGCGAGTGACATCATCCCCAAGGATGGAGCTACCAGTGCGATCAAGCCAAAGCTCACAAAATTCCTGGTATCATGCTCCGAGCACTATCGAAGATTCACAACCTGAGCCACAAGCGCAGGCTACATGTTCGCCATCGAAGGTATGGGAAGTGCTGGGCCAGCGGCTAAGGGCACCTAAAGCAATATCAACACAGGAAGATCACGGACAAGTCACAACGGATGCATGGCCGAACCTCCCTGGTGAAAATCAACACGAAAATCAAGATACGATGCCCTCCCATGCATCATTAACGGGAATCGAACCATGGGACACCTCCAGTGAACCATTCTCAACGTCGCACTTAGAGAAGAGCACATGTCGGAACGATATCTTGAGGGACAGGAGTCCAAATATTTCTTCGCAAGAATTTCCAGGATCAAAGAGGAAAGGCTCTCCCGAAGTGAATGACAGAACCGTGATTCCATCATCCTTCGGACCAGAATTGCCGCTTCCTGCGCTGATAATAGAGCCAGAAACCACAAAGTATCCTCAAAAACGGCAGCGGATATTAGATTATTCACTGCCGGTGGCACAAGCTGATTCCATTGCATCAAGTATGCCTTCCGAAATTACGTCCTCCAGCTTCTTGCTTGTAGCATCAGCCTGGACTGAACAACTTGAGGTTCAGCCACCACCACCTAAGGTTTCAATGAAGGACTTAGTACCGGAGGACTTAGTTACTGAGAGTCTTCATCAGCTTGCAAAGAAGCTACCGTTTGAGGCCATCTATCATCCAGAAACGCAGACTCGTCGGCTGAGGCCGATGGAGCGTGGGTACTGGTTGATTAATTCTCAAACATGGGAATATCAGTTAAGAAGATACTTCTGGAATGCATTGGCGAAATTTATCGGCGAAGGGAGGGGAGGATGGGGAATAAACTGTAATCGGGACGAAGATTTCACCAGCATACGGGTTTACTGCTGGGGGATCACGGCCCAGTATATCTATCTACTTTTACATACAGCAAGTCAAAGAAAGCTCCGAGGAGCACGTTGGATAGGTGGAGACGGGCTGAATATTATCATAATGCCACCATGATTTTACCTTGGGTTTGCATCCATCTGTGACCCGCCATTTTTTGTGGATTGACAACCAAGTATGTGACACAAGAAAACGCTTTAGTGAGATTTGTATTTCCATGTTTGTTTCCTTTTTGTTCAATAATTATATTGCTACTATGTAAATTGATAGCTACGTGGTATGTAGCACATGTTATTACTAGAGGCATAAGTGAATAGTTACACCTCTTCTGTCAATCTAAAATCTGGCTCTGCTTATTGCAATCCTCACTAGCTGTTTGAGCCTACTTGTTGAACATGGGCTGTTAGCATTGCTCAAAGGAACATTGTTAACATGTTCCACGTTTGGTCATGTATCCGCCTACCTGCTACAACCGGCCGATATCTGCTGCTTTGCTTGTTTCTGGTCATGCTATTCTAGTCATGCATGATTTATTGATCTACATCCCATATCTTGGTCAGCACATTGAAGTGAAAATTCATTACGACAGATTTAAGCATTGCAATAGTAGATTCGGTGATATTATAGCATGGAATCCTCAATGTTACTGTTCTCAGGGTTATACATTTTCTACACATGAAATAATGTGCAACGCTTTAGTTCATAAGAGTCGATTGTCAAGCTTCTCATGACAAGATTGGCAGTTTGAAGTAGCACTCTTTTGTCCATGGCCATTGTGATGGATTTGATCCAGACGGAGATCTGCTTTGGGATGCCACCACCATTATTGTTAGGAAGTGATAGCAGATGCCATCAGTTTTTTACTTTCTAACGTGACTAGAACTCAAGGAACCTGTCAAACATATAACGGCTGATTATCGTTTGAAAGTCCCTTTTGACAAGTTATGTGAGCTTCTGTTTATACCCTCAGAGCTATTGTATATTTATCTGACTATATTGTATTTGAATAGCCATTGTATATATTGGAGGGCTTCTAGCCCTATATTACCCAGATATGCATTAGAGCATATTTTTTGGCTTGTCCACTCTGTGGTAAACACATATTCACTGTTGACCGTCCGCAGCAATTATATAGCGCGTTTCCGCAAAAGTGAGAGTGAAAGATGTTTCTAGCCCGCCTTGCACGCGTCTTTTTCGTGACTTAACGCAAAAACGATACTGGACCGCCGGAATTAGCGCGGATTAGAGGATAATTCTGAAGTCAGCTTCTCAACTTCAACCTCAAGTCAACCTTTTAAATCGATCCTGCAGCACGACACATGACGTAAAAAGCCCCAGAAAAACACAAGGCAGTCACTCAAGAACAGAAAATGGAGACATGTAACTATCTGCTAAAGCATGGGTACATCGAGCACGAGCTTGCTGAAAAGTTTGTTATTCTCTCTGTAAGTTCTCTCTTTCCAATGTCAGGGCTCGCATACGATTACCTTTCCTTTCATCTTTCACCAATTCCTCAAATAATACCTCAGGCCATTTGGTGGGCTCCTCGGGAGCTGCCCAAAGCCGGGTCCGACCCAATGTTTACATTAAACGTTGACTTCTGTCGACGCGGCAATTCAGGGGCACAAAGCCGGTAAGCGGCAACGTTTACTGTAAATATTTGTGCCTCCTATCCAGTCGACCCAGCGATGTCCTTGACCTGTCATCGTTTTTACTTTATTCGGATTGCTAACTCATCATTCCGTAGAGATTGCAGCTACAAGGGGTAATTACAGATGATGTCCGAATGGACTTGCTGAAAGCTCTTTATAAATTGTACACCGATGTGCAGAAGGGTTGGTTCTTGTTAAAAGCTTTCCGAGGACGATGTGGCGCTCGCAAGTTTGTCAATGTGAGTTTGCTTGATCAAAAATGCTCTTTTCTTTCCAACTTCTTCTCTTTTAAAGTAGATGCTTTCATTACTTTATCTTCTGATATACTCTGGCCTAATACTTTCTTGAAGGGTATGCGCCATCGATCACTATTTCCGGTGGATATGGACACTCTAAACCACAACAATTATCGCCAGATTGCTATTTACCATTCTTTGAGTCAACATCCAGATGCCTTCAGAAGTCAAAACTCTCCCCAAACCCAATTCAATCCACACTCTTTTCTTATGGATAATCGAGGAGGCAGCCGACCAAGGATTCACATTGAGCAGTATTTTAACCTCGTTGGTGAATTTGAGGATTATGAAGAAGTTCCTAAGGCTCCAGACAAGGACTCTCAGACCCCTGATATATATGATACAGAGGTAGGTTGATTTACTCAGGTTAAAGTGTGCCCTTTGCTCATTTTATACCTAATGTTATCCCATTATTCATCTTTACATCTTAAATTTACTCACATTCTTCTTAGGATGACGTCCCAAAGCAGGGTACAGGCTTTTTCAGACCTCCAACTCTCCCAGAAGAATTCATCGCAAAGAATATCCTGCGGTCAAGAGAGCGAATAGAACGAGTGAACATGTCTAGAGAACTGATCTCAAAAACCGTCGCAAACTTCGAGGAGATGTGTGAGCAGGCCCTTCTTCAGCAAGAGTATGCCTATCTCCGGGCTCAACTCCAAAAGAACGAAAAGAAAGAAAAGATGGTAAAGAGACGCAACCGCCACACCTATGTGCATCTCAAAGAAGGAGCAACTGGCAATATTGCCGACCACATATTCTTCCATGCCAACATCTTCAGTGCGTATGTTGATGAAACAGAAGGAAGTGGTGCTAACGGAGCTGTGGCATCTCCGACTCGCGATGCCAGCAGTGTCCGTAACAACCGTGGGTCAGGCGAGCACAATTCTAATACCAGAGTTTCGCAGGAAAAACCACACTCGGATATCTATAGCGGGGTCCAAGACTGGGCTTTCGGTGCGCGGCCAGACACGAATGGCTATCAACAATTTCCGCGCCGGGATTCATGAAGTTGCTTTGTTCTGCCTGTCTCGCAGAGCGCATATGGAGATGGGGATCTGTTTATTAATGTTTGATTCACCATCTCGTAATGGAATGAAGTGATGGGTATGGTGCGTAGGAGCATGTACGATTTGATTTCTTTATGGCGTTCACGGATGGACAGTTGATACCCTTTGATTTTATGGACTGGGTGTGCAATAGCACGCACTTGCAGAGCAATTTACATGACTCAGATAGGGACATGAAGGTCTCTTTTCTCTGGCATTGGTAGATGATACGATTTCTATTTACACGGCGGCTGTGGTTGCTCATTCGTCCTCATGGCACGGTATAGTGCTGCTTATGTAGATGTAGTGCACCAAAATGGACTGAAATCAATGAATAAGTATTAAAATGAGTTATATTTCGACAAATAGCTACTATGACCAGGCGAATGCCTCATGGTGATGTCACAACAACTTCGTCACTGCTGCCTGGACTGATATATCACTTTTCTGTCCACAAACGAACTTCAAGGGTTACTTCGGTCAGTCTATCAACTATTTAAATATATAGTATTACTTGATGTATTTATGGAGAGGAGAATCTACGCAAACGAATAAGAACGCTGTATCTAAAATGCCACCTTCCACTCTCAATCTCCTGGAGGCCAGGCACTCTCCCCTAAAACTAACACCTTCGGAGGAGCTGATAATTTTTGCTTCCCCATAGCTATTCCAAGTTGATATATAGACTTCAGATTGATTCCTCATCCTTCTCCTCGACCTTTGCTTTCTCAACCCTTTTCCAGCCCATACCAAAAGCCACCATAAAGGCACCAGCAGCGGCGCCAAGACCAACATATCTCGTATAATCGAATGCCTTGCTATATGCCATCACAACGCCACTCAAATCCTCTCCCTGTACGATATTCCTCACGGCTCTCGCCCCCGCTGCAATCACTATATCAGCATCCACTCCATTTGCATATTTATGCAGGCCTCGCCTTAGCTCTGTGGTGAACGCCAGTTGAGAGAAGGTCAGGAATATGGTGCCGCCGAGGTTCTGGCAGAAGACTAGAAGTGCGGAGGTGATGGGGACAACTTGGCGGGAAGAGTTATTTTGCACGGCGATGATGGGAATCTGAATGCTGAGGCCACTGCCGATTCCTAGGATGACTTGGTAACCTATCCATTGGCTGGTTGGAGTGGTAGGAGAGAAGAGGGATGTGACGCCGGAGGCTATGAGACTGACGATAGCGCCAAGGATGGCGAACGGGATATAGTAGCCTAGCCTTTGAACTGCGTAGACTATCAGCGAATGTCCATTATACGAAACGTGTAGGACGGTGGAAGACGTACCGAGCACTGAACAAGCCATGAGGCTTAAAACACTAGCCAAAAGCGTCGGCAGAATATACACACCACTCATCGTAGGACTCGCGTCCCTCACGGACTGAAAATAAATAGGCAAGTAATATGTGGCAGTGTTCAGGCCTCCCAAGACAAATCCCATGTTCATGCAGCTGCACAATATGACTCGTTTGCCAATAATGGAGAAAGGTACCATAGCCTCTTCCCCTACATGATATTCCCATCCGAGGAATACAAGATATGTGCTGAATGCACCGCAAAATAGTCCAATAATGGTTGCGCTATTCCAGGGATGGTAAACTCCTCCCCACTGTAGGGCGAGAATGAGCTGTATGGTTGCTGGAGCAAAGAGGACGAAACCAGGAAGATCAAGATTTCTTAGAATATCGAGTAAGCTTTGGTTGCCGGCATTCTTCTTTGCGCTATTTGGAACATGAATAAGAAAGAGAAAAATTGATATGAAGCCTCCGAGAGGAAGATTAATGTAGAAGCCTATAAAGCTAGTATTAGAACGGCCTAAATTCAGCGAGGAGTCTTGAGCCGCAAGCTTACACCACCTCCAGGTAGAATACTCAGTCAAAACCCCTCCAACCACCGGACCCAGCAGCATGCCAATCTGAGAGATGCCCATGACTATCCCGATATATACTAGACAATAAAAGTTTTAGATGCCGAGCACCGGTATGTAGAGAAGGGCAACTAACCAGGTACTTTAGAGAGCGGTACTGCTGCGCTGACAATCGTGTATGCTCCGTTCAGCAAACCCGAGCCTCCTATACCAGCAACAGCCCGACCTGCGATTAGCATGGTCGAGGACTGGGCAGCTCCGCATAAAGCAGACCCAAATTCAAAGATAGCTAGAAATGTGAGATAAGTCCACTAGAAAGCAGGTAATTAACATCGTAAGACTTCTCAACGGAGTAGGGGAGCATTTGGCTTACCTTGCTGTCGAAATATGTATATATCTTGCCCGTGAGAGGCTGGAGGGCACAACTTTATGGTATGTCAATACACAGAGAAGGATTTTAGAGCAACAGGGGCGATTACTTCGCAAGCAGGTACGCACTGCCGTACCAGCCCACATCATTCAGCGAGCGAAACTCTGTCGTGATTTTTGGGATTGCCTAATATGTTAGTCGTGCGAGAATCGGGCGGCGGAATGGAGTCATACTGTGGAAACGATGGAGACATCAAGGAGGTAAATGAAGCCGACCAAGGTGACGCTGGCAATTAACAAAATGAATACTATGCGTGATATAGGTTCGTCCCCATTCCCCAAAACGTCAGCAGATGGCTGCTGAGATGGCTCTGTACTTTTGATATATGCTGTATCTGAGCTCCGAGGTTTTTCAATTTCAAGTCGCGAAACGGAGGTTTTCAAACGATGGTCGCTCAGGCTTTCTTGCTCTTCCATGATTGCGGATGCGGATCGTGAGGGCTCGACTTCAACGAAAAGAAGGATATTTCAATTTTGTTTTTGTGTTAGACGGATCTTCAGTCACATCGTGATATATAATAAATTTAGAGGCACTGTTGTGGTACCAGCGGAGCGTTCAATAGAATTGAAGCTCCGACTCCTACGGACTTAACGGAATTGCTATTAGATACCCACCAGCCCCCAATAATGACTCACAAAGCGTGTGCACATGTTGCCTGTGCATGATGTAGCATTGGCTAGGGTTATGGCTGTAGTTTTAAAGTAGAGACTTGAAAAGGTTGACAGACTCCTTCCACATGGTCTTTGCTGACATGTATCTGTGAGTTCCTCCATAAACGTAGCTACTTTCCCAAGTACGCGCTTATCAATCGTTATGTATATTATATGGATATTTCATAGGAAGTAATTGTATTCATTTGATTTGAGTGCATCGTAGAATGTGGAGCCTGTGCTTAGTGCTTTATTCTCAATGCAGACTTGCTATTTGAGCTTGATTTTTTATATTGGTTTTGGATAGTTTGGAGTTTAATACAAAGAACCTTTTTGAAGTAAACTTTGTTAGAAAAGAAATAGCGGAAGGCTTGTTAATTTGTACAGAGTGTTGATACCTAAGAAGTACGGCTCTTCTCCAGAGTTTATGGCCCTTCACTAGTTTCTGAATCCAAGTAAGTCGTTAAACCAATCCTCATCTACGAATTGTAAGGCATCAAATTCCATTCCATCGAACGTGGTGTCACCACCTGCTTCAACTGTTGGGCTTGCAGCCGTTGCTTCCCACCACTTTTTGATCCTCCCAATTCTCCCAGCAAGAAGATCCAAGAAGTCTGAACCGTCACTGTCTAACCCAGTGTCTTCTCTAGAATTTCTCAACTTCGCCTCGAGCTCATTTAAGATCGATAAGAAATCCAAGGTTTGCCTCACAAGCGTTTGATCCCAGTCCGGGTGCTGGAAAGTCAGTAATCGATAAAATACCCTGAAACTGTGAGAGGTCGCCGAGTAGGTTAAGAAGGGGAGGCCAATATATTGAGACGGCGTAAGTGCTTCAAGGATATCAATGCAGGACTTCACGGCATTGAGGCAGGCGTAGAGACATTCTATGCGCCGGTGGGATTGCACGGGGAACATATCTGGTGATGGGGAGCAGCCGACTTCGTAGACAAGGGCTTCTAGATTGTGCAACTCTAGAAGCAATATGTGATTTCCCCGTAACTCAACGGGAATATTGGTTTTGAATTCCTGCAGCTGGTTCTCCAATGCGGTCAGATAAAATAGTGCTGATGGTCGAGGGGTATGCGCTGTATCAAGCATAGTTTCATGCCATGGAGCGAGCAGCACCTTTTCAGCAACCAACCGTGCCTTCACTATTTGCACGAACAATTTATCAGATTCAAATTCCCCACTTTCTTCCAACATTCTGAGACATTCGGCCGAGTAGGTGGTCCAACGCATACTGTCTGACTTGAGGAAGTAGGATGTGCTGCCAAAATTAGTATTATTGATTTCAAAAATTGCGAGATAAGCCACACATTGAGTTCAATAAGAAGCACCCTAAAAGAGCTCTTCTATCCTCCATCGTCCTAGGTTTCAAATTTTTGTACCGCAATCTCTCAGTTTTGTCATCACCAGGTATGCCTACAGACACTTTAGAAGGTGGTTTATGCAGGCCCAGATCATACAAAATAGAGGTTGCAAGGCGTGTGAGACTTGACATGATGGGTTTCTCTCCACAGAAAGATCGGTCCCATGAGGCATAAACCAGAACCGCAAGGAGTAAGTCCAGGCTCGGCCTCGCTTCAACAAAAGCTTCGCGTCCAAAGGTCTCTCTCAACTCCCTTGAGATAGCGAGTTGCTGCGATGGGTGATGAGAGGCGACCGCCATGATACTGAGCCATAAAATTGGACGCTCTTTACGAAGCTGTTGCGCAGTCGTAGTTGGTGGTATGATGATGCAAGGAAGGTTCTTCGCGAACTGGGTCTGGAATCTGTTGAGATATATTTCTGCATCCTCCATCTGAAGTTGCATGCTGCCAGATAGAACGATAGGTGTTGATCCTGACGAGGACTCTGGTGTTGGGAGAGAGTGGATAGCAATAGTATTAACTCCTCCATTAGTCTGGGCAAGAAGCTGCAGTGAGGATCACTGAGTTAGTTTTCTTGTTTATTAATAATCTGGAGTTGAAACTTCTCTTCAAATCGTGTTTTAATAGTAGTCGTACAAGCAGAGCATCCGTAAAACTTTTGAGCGAGAGATTTTGCTACGAGAAGGTGACTCACCTGAACTAATCCATCAAGTTTCTCCTCAAGTTTTGACGTCCGACTTGGCATCTGTAGTGAGAGTTACGGAGTGATTTTACTTTTTGCGATAACATTATGGAATTGAGATGTCTCTCGCAGATGCATGAACCCCCAAGACATATGTCAATGTGCCTAATTATTTGGGATATTGAGTACTATTCTGAGACGCTGAAGTGAGTTTCGGTTACTCCTCGCTTGAAGGAGCATGATATTGATTGCACAAGACAATGTTCCTAAGGGCAGCTCATGCCTGATATGTCGTTGAGGAACCAAATGAGAAGGATGCTTCAAACTAAGAAATTTTGACCGAAAAGCCAACTGACCTTATCTTTCGCAGTTCTCCGCTTCCGAACCGGTGGTGAAGGCTGACATTCCTTCTCCATGCGTTCGCATCTCCCGCATCTAACTCCACCCTCCGTACCAGAGCACCTCGCCTTCGCTTTCACACAGTTCGTGCAGGCGCGAACGAAACCTCCTGCAGCTGAAGCAACAGGAGCGGAAGCAGCGTCGCCGACTCCTGAAGATCCGTTGAGGGACATTATTTACGTATACTCCGGCGGAAATCGATAATCGTCCATTGGCCAGATTCGGTGCGACCGGACCTTCAATATTGGATGAAGGAGAGAAAAGAAAATAGGGATCGAGGGCATGGTATGCGGAAAGGATGTGTAAAGTTGGTGAGGATCGGAGTCTCCGACTCTCCGCTGGCACAGCAGCCTCTGTGGTTGGTTGTATACTGTGGGTTGCTAATTCAACATTGTGATTGGCTGCAGAAATGCATAGACAGTAATGGGGCTCTCCAATTAGAGACATGGTGAGATGAGAAAGAAAACGAGAAAAATTAGTCTGTTCATGACTGTTTCATAAGAGCCACTTGGCAGCAGTCTATCGCGTTTTAATGTGTAGTCTTAAAAGCAAAACAGAGGTTCAATATCTTCTTTTATTTCAGAATCTATCTATGGCACGATAATGGCCATCGAAACCTCCCCCTAACCATCGAATGATTCCTCCACAGAAGATCAGGATGAAAAAAGACGAAAATATCATCATATCTGCGGCAAGCCCGATTCAGTGAAGGCCTTCCAGTCAATCAGTTTAGCATCTGCAGAAAAACCACTTGCAGATGCCTTCCCATGTACTCCAACAAATCCTGGCTCCCTTGTTCAAAAAATGGGGGGCAGCGCTATCACAAACATATAACCACAGTATGATCTCCAGCAGCATACCCGCCTGGTAGATTTGCAGAACCCTATCTGCTCCGAAGATGGGAAACTTGATGAACGCCGTCGTTGAATGCTTCGTATTGAAATTTTTGAGTCGAAAGACGGTCATGATGCATAGTAGGTATCGTAATGCCCAAGGCAATGAGAAAGAAAAGACATGACACATTAAATAAGTAGCTGGTTCGAAAACTCAACTTGCTCCATGAATTGGAACTGATCCACCATTTTGTGGACGTCCCCATCCAGAATTGCGATTTTCTCGCCGTAATTCCTTCTGGCTGTCTGGTGTGCCATTTCCGTTGCGACGTGCATAAGGTGCAGGAGCCTCAAGATCGGGGTTTTGCCATTGATCAGAAGGTGTATTCGGATTGTTTGAGCCGCTGGCATAAGGAGGGTAGGGATTTTGAACGTGTCGAACACTACTCTCCTTTTGCCAAGCATGCGTTTGAGCTGAGTCAGTATCAACTCGTGTTACAACTGGTGCAAGAACTCGGTCCTTAGGTCTTCCCCCTGGTGATGAAGCTTCAGAAGCGTCACCTACAGGCTTTGGACCAGTGTAAGCAATATCTCCATAACGCTTAAGGATCTCCTTCGTGGTGATATCGCTCGAGTTCTGGAACAGAGATTGATCATTCAAAAGCGATTGTAGATCTTCAGGAATCTATAACATAAATTAGTATATAAATATTTGCGGAACTTTGTATTGACTCACCTCGCACATCTGTTCGTTACACTCGATTAGAGAGTGCACCACCTCAATTGCAAGAAAATTATCGTCGACTGGGGTTTTGGCATTGGTATAAAGAATATTAGGGGCAATCACAGTGGCGAGATTATGTGTGTCCATTTTCGAACCCGAGTCTTCATCAACGGCATGGAAGGATGCGACCCAGTTGAAAAAAGAACATAAAATCTCCAGGGAATCGCGATGAGCTTTGGGAAGGAGGCAGCACGTAAGATGCAGAATGCGGAGGCGCTTCTCATGGTGGGTAACCTTTGAAGCTGCAATGAAGAGACGATGCAGCTTGAATGTTAGTAGCGGGTCGGGAAGCTCTCTCAAATATTTCTTTAGTATGGCCGCCACCTGCACGACGTTTTCTTTGGAGAAATCCACAGCATCACAACCGTCCTTATCAATAGTCGCCATAGTATCGTTTAATCTCTTGATATTACCATTTTTCCGAAAGACACCTTCAACAGACAGGTCCATCTTTCGCATGGTAGTGATAGCGTCATCAAGGATAGCTGGAATACGGAGAGCACCAGGCCCAATACCGTCGGTCGAGTCTGCACCATCTCTCTCAATAATTACCTCCAATGCCACACCAAATACACCCTTCTTCTTGGTACCCTTTTTCTCATCATTCTTAAAGGCTTTGCCAATCTTGTTCCAGAAGGTCGGCTTTCTTGTCTCGATGAGATTTAACAATTCCTCCATAGAGAAATGACCTTCCAGAAGAGGCTGCATCGCAATAACTGCCAAATGACGCACTATGAAGTACTCCAATGCGGTCAACTCTGAGAAGTACGTCTTGCCACTCCCACCACGTTGCATGGAAGGCTCCCCTGGACCGGTCATGTCTAGGCCGTTTCCGTTGGAAAAACTGCGTTCGTGACCACTGATTAATTTCGGTTCTGTGATGGATGTTCGAAACATGTCGTGACGAGCATGTTTGTACGCATTCGGTCGCTGCTCCTTTGCTTGCTCTGCTGCAACAATTCTGGGAATATCATCCAAAGTGAGAGCATCTTGATGGCCAAACATCAGCTCAGTCCTCGACTCACCATTGTTGTCTCGCTCCTCTACTATTTGGAATCCGGGACCTCGGGAATTAGGGGCTTCAGCGCCTTCTGAGCTTGTATTAACATTGCGTCCTTCTGGACCGTCTATGATACGCGAAGTCCTTGCCTTCTTGATAGTCGACGATAGGTGCCTCTCCATGCGCGTGCTTCGCAATCGACGAACATCATTCAGTGTATTTTCATATGATGTCGAGGTTGCACCCTCTTCCGTGGCACCATTAAAGGACTTGGAGCGTGTATCCGAATTCTGTAAGGGAGGTTCCTCTTGGGGTGGAAGCCGGTGGCCTTCGTTGGAATTATACCCATTCAGATTCGGATCGTCAGAGGTATGGGGTAGAGTACTACTGCTACGTAGCATTTCTAAGAGTCTTGCCAAGGCAACTCTAAGAAGGAAGACATATTGCTCAAGTCTTGTGACTCTCTCAAAACCACCAACAGAATCGCCTGCCGAGCTATCACATTTGTTGCAGTATATTCTCTGGTCCTTTTCACTCCATCGCACATCCACCAAGTTCTGGCTTAGCTCCAATGAGCAATTGCTACATTTCAGGCACTCATAATGACAGCGTCTTTGGCCGGAACGAGCACATTCCTCAGATATAGCACGCCCACAAACAATGCAGTGGTCAGAATCAGCCGCTGCAAGTCCCGGCGTTCCCGTGGTAGCCTCTAGAGACTGATCATCATTCTTAACAGCTTCCATATCACTGAGGTCGTCTAAGAACTGGTGAAGGCCATTGGAATTTTGTTGTTCCTTCTCCACTTTAAGAGCGCCTTGGAGGCAAATTCTAATCAAGAGCTTCAGATAGTGGGCAAGGCCAGTAACTAAAGATAGTAGCTCTTGAGTAACTCCCAATTTTCGAACACCTGTCTCCTGAGTCTTAGATAATAGCGCGAAAAATGCTACAATCTTTTTGCAGAGTAGTTTTGCTTCTCGTGCATAAAGAAGTCCTACTACTATTAGCGTTGGCGCCAAAGCTTTGGAGTGCCAGGCTTACCTTGTGCACCGTAATTGGCCATGTTTGCATCTAGCTTGTCTGCAGAACCAAAAAGGATGTCTACATGCCAGATGAACTTCTTCGCAACCAATACACCATCTACATATGCTCCATTACTCACATGCAGGAGCATATCAGAGATGCAAGCAGCTGATGATTCTTCAAAGGTTGATAGAACACTCCAGATTCTGTACACTTTCTCTTCCATGCGCTCCTCTTCATCTCGTACAGCATTTCGCCCTTCTTCATCAGTGACCTCTCCGATTTGGCGATTGTTCTCAACCACATCTTGAGATGAAGCAAGTCGAACATTCCAAAACTTGTGAATCATGTAACACTCAGGGTGCCAGTGTTGGTTTTGCCCATTCCGGAAGATCTCCACAAACTGCTTCAGAATTGCTGTCTGACATCCATTGCATCGTTGCGCAAACTGAGTCGAGTAGTGGTAATGGCAGTACACCTGTCCGTCATGCTCATAGTAACTATCCTGGGCCCCAAATACGGTTGGACATACAGAACAAGTAAAATGATCAATGTGATACTTCTGATCCAGTGCCGTAATGTACGATCCACGCAGGGCCCCATTGCATTTATGGCATATTAGGTCAAGACGCCTGAAATAATCCGTTTCGCATAGTGGGTATTGTCCTTCACCCGTTTCCTCATCGACTGGAAAGAATTTTGAGGCAACGATTGAGCCGCAATCCTGTAAATGCAAAGAATTAGCAAATGGGGTTTGTGTGCGCTACGATTTTGGAAAGAAACCCAGAAACGTAAGATATATAGCCGAATGAGGAGAATCATAGCTCACTTACACGACAGCGGAAACAGTCTAAATGGTACGTGCCACCAAGTGCGCGCACGAACTGCCCAGTTAAAGCTTCACCACATTTCTTGCAGACCCTAGGTTGTCCAGTCGAAGCCCTTCCGTTGCGCGTTCTTGATCGAGAACGAGTTCGGTCTTCACTTTGTCGTTGAGGATCTGTTTCTCTATCCCAATCTCGCTCTTGCTCCCTACCACCTGCACTGCCTGACGGCGAGGCTGCTGATCTATTCTCCGATGTGAAAGCACCATTTGGCCTCGGCAAGCGTTGATCCTGCTGACCATCTCTGTCCTGATATGACTGGTTACCATAATTGCGCCCATCACCTGCTGGCCTGTATGGCAGATTCATTTGTTGACCGCCAGATGGGCCGCCCTCAGATTGGGGACTCATCGTCCACTATCCACCCTATTTCTAGAGTTATTTGACTACTGACGCTGAATCGCTTGCTGTATTGCTTCCGATAAGGATTGAACTCCTAGATCGGCCTGGTAGGGTAGTATCCGCCAGCTTGAAGGCTAGTGTTGGTATGGCGAAGAATAGTAATCAAGTATGAACGGCAAAGAGATCCAGAAGTCTAATATTCTTGTGTCGCATGAATCAGGTCAATTGGTGTCGGAGAGTATGAATATGGGATGTGACTCGGAGTCAAGTCCCTCTAATTCTGCAGGAACCTGAAACAGAAGCCTTCTGATCCAGGATTGTCGTTGATATTTTGTAGTTACACCTCCTCCCAAGTATTATGTTCGTACTATAGATAATGGATCGCAAATAGGAGGTGTGTCTTTCGGTCAACAATGTAAATACAGGGGCGCGTATAAGACGGTGTGGAGTGGTGGATTCGAGGTGTATTCGTTGTCAGACAGGTTTTGCGACTAGAGGAATCGAAGATTGGATAAGTTGATGATTGCCACTAATGGCAATCAAGGATGGTATTTGAAAATCTTGGTATGAAGATCGTCGACCCAGATGAAGAGCAAGATGAGTGAGAAAGGATTGTATATTGCTCAAGTTGGCCTGCTTGTTCCTCTGGCACTAAATTTGGCATTGGGTACGGCGTACTGTTGCCTTACATTTATGGCGGAAATCAGGTGGAGCATTAGGCGTCTAATCAGGCACGGATCCCGTCCAATACCAGAATCAGTGAACAACTCACGGCTGATGCATTATCATGACCTATCTAAGTTCACGGGACGCATGTTACGGTGGTGCTCGGAATAGCAACCCGCGGACGTAGTGTATAAAGCATTATTCTACGGGTTAACACTCTATTGGCGCATCTAGAATCATCGATACATTCCAACCCTCCCAAATGTGAGATGTGCATTTGTCGCAGGGCGAGACCTCTTTGAGACTACAGAGTGAGTTTGCAGGTATATATATGTGTGTGATAGCTCGGATTCTTAATGTAGCTATATATTGGAAGCAGAGTTATGGTCAAGAGAGACCTAGCAATTCCCTGCTTGTCAACATTCTGCTGAAATGTTCGATTTCGTAGTTGAACATGAGGTCAATATGAGATAGCCTTAACTACTGTCTTCATAAGTGAAAAGTTTACAATGCAATCAATATCTAAACATTTCGTTTGCGGATGAACCCAACATTCTCTTCAGCTGAATTTTTGGACTGTCAAATATAGATCCTCCACCAGTTCATCCCTCCTTATGAAACCAAACTTTGTTTGGGAAACTCTGTTTCGAAAAGGAGTCTATGCATAATGCAGAGTGGAAAGCAGCTTGCAGGTAAGATGACTACCTGCACAATTAAGGATGTGAGCTCAACATGGGACATCCAAGCGGATACTTCTCTTAACTATTTGAAACTATTTGGTATCCTACTTTAACCTTCTCTTTTTTAATCTTACAAAGTAATGGCTCTGTTACAAGTAGTAGGGAAAGGCTGTGGTATCTTATTTGAGCCAGTTGAGAAATCTTGACTAATATTAGCTGTTACTACATGGTGATTTTTTTCTCATCTTAGTCAATAATATATATCAGCGTTGCTCTCATTTCATTTGTGGCATTTTTCTTCTAAGGATCTCAGCCTCACAAAAAAGGTCTTTGTTTCAGGGATGGGCTGGCTGGAAGAAATGACCCTCTCTGCCTTGTCGGTTTCTGACAGCATCCTGCACTGCTACTGTTTACCCCACATAACCTAGAAGCAACGACCGTACCTACAAGTAGCCTAACACTCAACAACCACAACTCCTCTCTACTTGATGAATTGATTCCCACGGCAGATCACCCTCACACTCTCTCCTTAGTGATATCAGCCATGTCAAATCATTCCATCATCCGCATAACAAGGGTAAGTGTATTGTTCCGGACGGTAGTGGGGTCGCAAGGCTGACAGGACATTCCAGGAGCTGGCCGACATCCAGAAAGGTTCAGATCTTTGTATGTACGCCTTGAAATTGCATGAGTAAACTGTAGTAACTGACAGATATATCCTCCAGCTCTTGCGGTAGCGTGCCGAGATATTGATGTGCGAAATGTCAAGGCATTGATTATCGGACCGCCTGGCACACCATATGAGTTCGGTTTCTTCGAAGTATGTTCGGCCCTCCCAATATATTGTATTTGATACTAATCATGCATAGTTTGCAGTCAAGTTTGGAAAGGGTATGCCACTACTCACCAAATTCTACTACAGTATGCTCACTGACCATAGATTATCCCGGAAAGGCACCCTCTGTAAATGCAACCACTACAAACGGAGGCAGATGTCGGTTCAATCCCAACATATATGCGCAGGGAAAAGTCTGCTTGTAAGCAGCCCAAGCTTCTTCCTCATGCCATGCTAACCCTTTTTTTTAGGTCAATTCTGGGGTAAATATAAACCCCAATATCTAAGGTACAAGGGCTGATATACCTAGAACATGGCGTGGTGAACGTGGAGAGGAATGGTCGTCAGCTCAAGGCCTAGAATCAATTCTGATATCCATCCAAAGCTTGATGTCCTCTAACCCATATGAAAATGAGCCTGGATTCGAATCTGCCAATGACGAATGTGATAAGAAGAACCAGAAAGACTATGTTATGAAGGTGGGTTATGAGAACAAGTTTCCATTGGAGAATACAGGCTAAAGCATATCTTGCTCCATAGATTCGTCACGAAACTCTCCGCATCACGGTGATTCAACGACTGGAGGGGTATCTTGGTATTTCATCCGCGGGCATTGTTCAGTCGGTTGTTAGAGAAAGTGATACCGAAGACGATGATGAGATTGACATATACGACCGAAAGTGGGATGATTCCATGGGAGAATTTGAGCCATTCATGGATCTATGCAAACGCCGGTTTCTCTGGTACTACGACTCATATCTCCTTACTATCAGCAAAGCAAAGACTGAGGTCACCGAAGGACAACAGTTCACTCGTATGCCTTTCGAAAGCAGCGGAAATGATATGGCAGGAAAGTTTGGCTACAATGAGTTAGAGCGACGACTAAGACTAATCAAGACAACTATCGATCAAGAAACTGCACGGTGGGCTGATGATGGTATTGCATCGGTTAAAAAGGAGAGCTCAATTGCCGCTAACCTTAAGCGTCAATACGAACAAGTGGTAGAATCCTACAAACGCGATAAGAATGTTACTCTCGATATTGAGCTCGAAAAGAACAATCCATTTGTATGGAATGTCACATATTTCGGACGACCAATGACCAATCTTGATGGCGGTTTGTTCAGGATCAAGATCTTTTTCAGCACACGATTCCCGGAAGAGCAACCAAGAGCGAGGTTTGAAACACAGCTTTTCCATCACCGTCTCGCTGGCGATGGTACCCCGTGCTATACCGCCAAGCGGCCTGAGGATGTGAAGGCACACATTGAAGCGATCATAGAAGCTTTAGAAGAAGAACATCCTCCATACGATCCAAGGACGCTCGTCAATCCAGAGGCAGGCCAATTGTATTGGGGATCTGCAGATGATAAGAAAAAGTACAATCGTCAGCTTAGGAGGTCGGTTCAGAGGAGCATGGAGTAAGCCTGCTACGTAGCCCTTTACCTTCCATAACTGATGTTCTTAGGGAATGATTACGACCGAGAGATACCCTGTTTGCCGTATGTTCTTGTTTCCCTTTTCATTTGCCACATATACTTCTCTTCGCCCATTTGTCTTAGCGTCTTTTTTTGCGGATCGTATTTCACTCCTATTTCAGCGACAATAAAGGCATGAAAACTCAGGCGGCGTTATAAATCGGTTGTCATACAATGACAAGGCGCGGAGTTCAGACGTGACGGTTCAATATGGCTTATGAGGGATGAGATCTGGCGTTCTTGCATGTCACCGATAGTCAACGAATGAAAATGATTCTGATTCAAACTAAGAAAAAGATATGATCCAGTTGAGGCAAGAGGTATTGTACATGTATTTGTTGTGTATTTACAAATTATATTTGGTATTTTCCATCATTTCGGTTTCTTACTTTCGTACTGGAAGCCTCTCGCCCCAGCTAGTCTAGAGAAATCTTTGGGTATCGGATGCTGCTAAAGCCTCCAACAGACTCAAGTCAATATGTTCGTGTAGGACTTTCTGCCACATCTCCACAAATGGTTGTTCCCAGATCTTCTCATTGGCTCTTCTTCTCCCCAGCAGCCTTCTGTTCCTCAAGCAGTGCCCCAACGCCTCTCTTTATTCCCTCCTCCAATCCCACAATCGGTGCATACCCCAACCTAACCTTCGCCTTCGTGATATCATAATACCGCGTCATGCAACTATACTTGACTTGCCTCCTCGTCAACTTCGCCGGTCGACCCACAACCCACATCACCCACTCCAGCACGCCACCCAACACCAACCCCACGTCCCTACTGATAACCCACACATGTTCTGTGCCTTTGTCGCTCCCCGCAGCCTTGAACACCATACGCGCAAAGTCCCAGAATGGCGTTGGCGAATCGTTCGTGATGAAGAAGCATTCGCCGTCTACGCGCTCATGGTCCAGAGGCTGGGTGGAGAGCTTCGTGGTGGCGAGGAGCGCGCGGGCGGCAAGGCAGTGTGCGTGCGCGACGTTTTCGACGTAGGTGAAGTCGAATAGATTGCTATTGTCGCCGAGCTGGAAGCCGGTCTTGTTCTGTGGGACAAGCGCCATGATCGGAGGGAGCAATTGTACGTCTCCTGGCCCAAAAATACCTGCTGGGCGTAATGAACAGGTTAGGAGGGTGGGCGAGCGGTTTGCGGCGAGGACGGCAGCTTCTGCCTCGGCCTGCGGTATATTTTAGCATGAATGTTTGGGGTGAGACGAAGAGGAAGACTAACCTTGGTTTCCGAGTAGTATTCTGTTTGCGATGACGGAGGAATGACCGGCCAGCGCTCATCTGCGTTTATCAAGTCGCTGGCGTTATCGCTGATCACACTGGCCGAGCTGGTGTATACCAGTGCCTTCACTCCGGTCTGCTCACATGCCGCAATTACGGATTTCGTGCCTTCGACATTGACCTTATAATACAGCGCCTTGCTCCCACCTACCAAGGTCGGCGACGCAGTATGTATCACTACATCCGGCTTCACTTTCTTGAATATAGCGATGAGGTCGTCGGTCTTTGTAATGTCACCATCGTAATAGGCCACACCATCCGAGTCGGGCCGTCGATTGCGCGTGGTGAAGAGATCAATGACAGATATTTGGGCCGTGTAGGAGGACAAGAGGAGGTTCACGATGTGATGGCCCAGGAAGCCGCAACCGCCGATGACGAGGACGTTGCCTAAAGACGGTATAGGCGCCATTGTTAATATAAGGAGGAAGGGAAAGGTGTAGTAAGATTATGGTAAGATTGTGGTGAGATTGTGGTGATAATCTTTAAGATCTGGAGAAATCTGGGTCCCTGGCAGTAGCGTGGCTTGGCACGTTATATCTAACCTTACTGAAGAAATGTTTATTCGAACGTCCTTTCCTGCTTTACAACCGCAATACATATGTCATATGTTTATGGAATGCGTATAACTTCAACTCTATCGCCTCTTTATTCGAATGAGGCAGTTTGCCGCATGAAACTGTATTAATATAACTCCAAGTTGTCTAGTAACCGAAATGATGTTCTTGATATAGTAATTAGAACCATTACGTGAGATTCAAGTTAGATGCTCGAGCCTGCAGTACAGCCAGTTTTCGGGAAATTTACTTCGTTTGGCGATTGCAGCATCTGTCCTCTAGGTGGTCGGATTGAAAACCAGCATTATGATCGGTTTGTTATCTGTGGATGCAACAAGCGCCTTCACTCCACCCATACGTTTCCCTTCTATCAAAAAGCACCTGTCCTTGAGCTTATTTTTGCTGCATAAACATTTGAAATAGTTAAATACTGGCATTGTGAACAAATTCGTAACGATCAATCGTTCCTCGCAAACATGTCATCTTCCGCTCTATCCAATGGGACTACTGTGTTTTGGTGACATGCGACGTTTCTGTGAGTTGTTAGTGCCAAAGACCAGATCTCGATCCTATCTCGTTTTGGTAGGTCAGGAAAGCGATTGAAGGCGACTGGTGGGATAACATTTGCGATCTCGTCACCGGTAAGCTTTTGCATGTAAAGTTGAACCTAAGGGTCGATTGACTTACCCCATCCATCTGGAGCGACAACTTTCGAGAGAAGGTCTTGAAGAGTAGATTCTGAGAGCTCCGCCTATTAAGATGCCTATGGCGGATACCAATTGGCCTAATTCTAAATTAGAATATGATGCTACGTGGAATAACAATTATTGAATAGAACTGAAGCGGTGTGGAATAAAACTTATTACATCCATATCACTTTAATTACGTCCTGTCCTTTTCTCACTCATTTTCTCATTATTCATATTCCATCATCGATTACCACTTGTATCTTCCGCTTGCCCGTAATTTCCAGCTTGATTTTCTTTGGTGTGTCTTAGCTGCTTTCCCGCTGTGGAGATTTATACCGATGTAGTGCCCATTTTCCTCATTTTATAATTGCTTCTGATGATGAGATACTCAAATAAAGTTGCTGCTAGTGGACTCTAATGAGCTTGAACTATGAAAAAGAACTTATCTTACGTACATTAAATAAGAAAAGAGGCACAATTTCCCTTCCCCTCCCCTGCCCCACCCCAAAAAAGGAGAATATTAAAACCTATTGCGACTACGTCATTGGGTTCTTTTTGTAGCACGTTACCGTGTTAAAGCTTGTAATAAACGAACAGGTTGTTTTGGCCTCAACCTAGAAGTAAATTACTCCCCGGATATAGAGTACTTGAATCAGAAGCACCGTAATCCCTTGAAGATATATTATCACCATGACTACCTCATCGAGTGGTGGCAGCGCCATGTGACTTGAAAGCCAGTGATTCATTCGAGGAAGCCGCACTTACGATGCCTTCCTATTTCACAGCCATATACCATAACCCATATATAATTTCCAAAACAAAAATTGTTATTTGGCTACATTTATACAAAACAAACAGCGCTCATTCCTTCATGGTATGCCTCGTGTTAGTCAGACAGCCAAACCATTCAACGCGAGGTTCTTGGGAGTCTCGACTGTTAAATTGCATCAAGTTGACTGCTTCAAGTACAAGGTGAGATAAAATATCTCGACTTACTTTTCGTTACTAAAATTACCGATACGTCGATACCAATGTGTGCAGAATTGATGGCCGAAAGTGGCCGCCAAAAAATGTTGGTAGGTTTTTCTAAGGCGATGATGTGAAGTTCAGGACGTAAAGTAAGTATCAGTGGCCATAGAGAGGAACCAGTATACATGGCCCCCAACTAGGAAGTATGGGCCCATTAGTGCTCCCGAAAACACTTTTCTCTCATTTCTGGCATTGAGGATTGTATAGTATTTAGCACCACAGTTATTCTAGTATCGAATAGTTAATATATATATACTAATTTGCCAAATCAATGCAGCAAGGTTTACTTGCTTGCGACGATTTAGCTTGTAATTTCATCAACACAGTCCTACTCCGTTGTAACAATTTGTATGGTATTCTCGCTCACTATAGATGGTAACAGCTTTCGAGTAAATAATAGCCGGTCCTGTTCTAGGGCAAGTAGAGGGTTGATAGGCTGCTTCTTTGTTCACGCAGACTCCACCTTTGGCGCGATTGGACACCATTCTTTAGACATAATCTACTCGTTCCCTCGATGAACCTAACAAAGGAAGAGGAGATTAGGTGCTTGACGCGAGTTACGTGAGTACCTTTGTGGTACCAGCAGGCCCAGATCAGAGAATATCCACCTACCTTCAATAAAGAACCTCCTGGGTTGTTATACTTCTGCCATATAACAATGATTCTAATTACTGATCCCGTTGCCGTTCGGTGAATAAATACCCGATTTGAACTTCCATAGCATTTGTGGAAATACATATCACTCACAGAAAATATGCGACTCAGGGTAGCTATGGTGATACTTTCGGCCGTGGCCGCAAACGCTCAAGAATACCCCACGCCGTCAGAAGGTCTTTTGTCTATAACATCTACCGCTGCTATCGCAGTACATACTGTGGCTGTCGGATCTGTATGTGGCTCTCTACTACTTCGATGAACTTGTGCTAATATGATGCTGCGAATAGGGAGGACATAGTTTTGACCCAAATGATATCAAAGCCAATGTTGGAGATATAGTGGGTAAGTTTTGAGGATGGACATCTTTCAGGGCGGCAGAGAATGCTCATGTTGTTTTGAATAGAATTCAGATTCTACCCCCAAAATCATTCCGTTGTCAGGTCGGCATATAAACAGCCATGTATACCCTATGAATATACGGCACCAGGGCGTGTTGGCTTCTGGAGCGGCTTCGTACCGACACAACTGGTAACTACAAACGTATATTAAAGCAGATCCATCATGGCTTGCGAAAACAGCTGACGGCTTTGTGATTAGCCTCCAAAATTTGAAGTGCGGGTAAACGACTCTGAGCCAATATTCTTCTATTGTTCGGCTCCTGGCGCATGTCTTGACGGCATGATCGGTGTCATCAATGCAGTATGTCTCCTTTCTACCTTTCACCGGGTCGCCTCACTCAGTTGCCTAGAATTCCACATTCAGTCTCCAGAATCAATTCGCTTTTGTAGCAAATGCAACCCAGGAGTTCAGCCCAGGCCAACAGCCGTTTCCAGCGGAGACTGGCTCCTCAAGGACACAAACGCAAACACTTCCCGCTGCTACAGGGAACTTAGCGGAAACGGTCCCTGAAAATCACCCTCACCCACTTAGTGGAGGAGCGATCGCCGGTATAGTAATTGGTGGCGTGTTTGCCGTGCTCATACTAGCCGTGACCATGTATCTTTGCATGCGGAACCAATACCTACGGGGCCTCGTGAGTAGGCGCTCGCAAGCACCAGATCCACCATCGGTATATAGACCACCACGTCCAGGGTTTGCAGAGGTAAAATATCAGAACATGGCAAGAGGTGGTTCGAAACAACGAAGGTGGAACAAGACGCCACATGACGTGGGATTGGCGGTACCGATGGGAGGAGATGGCAGAAGCTGGCGGAGCGGGAGCGCGCCGATAGACGAGCCCACAGGCATGTCCGTTAGCCCAATCGGTATCCCCAGCCCGAGGCATGAGGCAAGTCCGAGTTACGAGCCTTATGATGCGCGTACGGGTCGTGGAATTTCCCCGTAAGTAATCTCTGTATTTCGCTTTATCCCATAAATGAATCCCAAACGGAACCCCTTATGGGATACTCACAACTTAGAAATCAAGCTTTGCAATGATGGTACTGATCTTCAAAACAGACCCCTCGCTCATACATATGTTCCATACTCGCCAACTCCCCGCCCCGATTACATTCACAGCTACAGTCAGGGGTCGCAAGCTTGCGTCCATGAACTTCCTACCGCGAATCCCCATCCGCAACCGCTGCGATCATTTAGTTTCGGTGAAGATAGCCGGCAACGACACTGATATCTCGTTAGAATTGAAGAGATTGTGTGATAGATAGCGCTTGGGATCTGAGTTAATGGTGTTTGTGGTTCTGTTCCATTCTATAGCCCCATTTCTGCCGGCCTATTGGTTAGCGCAAGGCTCCTAGACTTCTTTTGTTCATTCCTTTTTCATCCTCAACTCTGAGGACTAGATGTAAGACATGTTTGATTATTAGTTTGAACAACTCATGTTCTTGATAGACCCTCACGTTTTCTGTGATGCCGCGGTGATAAACTTCAAGTCACAGTTATCCTTTAAGTTCTGCATCAATACTGCACAAACTGTACATTGTCCTTGCCGGTGACGGGCTATGCAATTCCAACGCGAGTTCTTCACCAAATCTATTCAGAGCGCTCAATGGCGGTGCCAATAACTTCGGCATCGCGAGGATGTTTTTTTTAAAGCATTCGCTAACATCGTTTCTGCAAAATATTGCGATCCATGCGTATCTCTAGTGATGGGGCTCCTCCTTAGCTTTGCTAATAAAACATGAGGCAGAAGGTATGATGCGGAAGGGGGTATACCAGAAGGAAATGCCTACAGGATTCAAGCGCGGATTGAAATTCGGGAGTAGAAATTGGATAACCGGATTAGGATTGTACCTATGAGTATCGCAGGGAAGCTAGATTATCATATCCAAAGACATATCTCAAAAAGACCGCCACATTTCTCCACAGCCTCCCCCCTGCCAAGCCTCGCCTAGCACACACCTGCACTTACTCTTACCATCCCATTTCCTCTGCTTAACTTCGGAACCGGACATGGAATACGGATTCTGAATCTTGTCTCTACGCCTGGTTCAGCCACCACCCAAGTTCTCGTCTGCTCTTAAGCCTTTCCCTTCCTCGTCTACGATTCAGGCCGCTCTCCGTCCAACTTCGGTCTTGATAAAGCTACCCCGAAGCTCCAGCAGAGATGGTTCGGTGATTTGCTTTGATTTGGACGGATAGGTAATATATGGTGCTCACCTAGATAAATTAAAAACCTCATCCTCGTACATGGCCTCTTTTCTTGGGTCGTTCGAACGCACCTATAATGGTCTATCCCAACCACCTATTTAGAACTTAACCGGTTATCCTACAAAATAGGATGCATATCGCTGGCCGCGGGAACCGGATCTAAAAATAAAGTAACATCTTAGCCAGCGTAAATTAGGGGGAATGTCAGCTCATGTGGTAAGCAGCCATGTTCAACCTGGAATGGCTTGTTGGATAAAATGGTGTCCTATTCTTTCTAATTAAGCCCCAAGTATCTGGTCTATCTAGAAATGCACAAAATAGCGTACTACATCCGGCATGTATAGTTAAAAAGAACAATGTTCGCCATAGGTTTCACTCAGACCCCAAGCATGCAGATGCGCACGATTTTGGTGTATAATGCAGCTGCAGCGAATAACATAGATAATCACTCATCCAAATCTTCCTCCAATTTCCTTTGGAGCTTGCGCCATATCAAATATAAGCGAATAGGAGCATGGAAATAACAAAAATGACTGTGCCGATCACTAGAGTGATCGTGAAATTAGTCGTGACGTCAATCGCGTCGTTGAGCTTTGAAGCACAGCATTTCTCGCGACACGTTCCGGTAACTATGTTTGCTGTGCCTAATATCCTGGCCGGACAGCCTCAAACTGTTTTGGCCACGGCCATGACTGTGATGAGTGGGTACTTGATATTCTGTCTTGTGAGGATGTTGGTTCAAAGGCGGCATTGGTGCGGTGGTCTATGGTTGCTGTCTGTTTGTTGTTTAAGAAATTTGGTGGCGTGAGAGCGGTTCGAAGTGTAGTTTGATCAAGAGAACGTAGCAGGACGTTAGTTTACGTCGATTATTGTTGGAGTTGTGCAAGCGGCCTGAACTAACTGGCGCCGGACTCCAGGGCAGGCGAAATTCTAGTGCGGAGGCTTGGTGTTAATGTTTTAATTTCGACGAATATTGTAGCAATAGTGCGGCCGAAGCATACCTAGCTTCAGACCCATCATTGGTCTTGGCAAAAATTGGCTTGGAAGGACAGATAAGAGAGAGGGTACATTTTCCTTTGATCGCAGTTGACGTAGCGGGTAATATCTTCCCCCAGATCACTCTGAAAAGAGGCAGGGCCACAGGGCCAAAGAATATGGAGAATCCAAAAACGGGAGATCGAATTGGGCTGCTTTGCGCAGTTGTATTGGTACAGAGAATTTAAACCTTCACCTCGCCTTGAAATAGGTTGACCACTCAGCACTCCTCTATTATACCATCAAAGATCTACCGTTCCAAGATGCTCATACCCTCCATGTGCCTTGATGCTGGGTATTCGATGCCCTGCGCCACAACACACTCATTCATCTCACGCTATGTCGGGTGGCCACGATATTCCACACCACTCATGATTATAATCCTTATATGGGATATCCCCAGCAAAAAAGCATGCCTGAAAATCTAATATCCTTTTTGCACAAGCGTTTCGAGGCTCACACAGGTGAAGACCGCCGGAATGTTATCCACACTGAAATCTAAATATGGCGAACGACACCACAATAGACTGGTACTGTAATGACAGGCTGACCAGCCGAGGAAATGCCCAAAACGGCGAGCATAGACCGACTGGATTGCGTGAAAGGCAAAGGCTATGTAGTCGTTGTTCAGACATAAGAAGCGCCACCATTTGCCTCCTTCTTTGTCGCTATGTTAATGATTGATGCGACCCCAATGACGAAAATTATGGCAGCGAGTACCCCGAGAACGATTGGTAAAGTCTGCATTTTGATGTTGAGTATGGGGTGATGTTATGCAGGTGGCAAACAGGAACGGAGTTGACGTCAGAGTGTTTGTTAGACCAAGGTCGGACTCTCTGCTCGAGAGATGTCTGTGCTCACGGTGGCAGCAGATTTCAATCACGAAGATGTAGGAGAAGCAGCTTTAAAGCTCACTTTGCTGAAGGATATCTGGCTCCGGTATTCCGAAATGCCGCGTAAGATGATATCACGTGCAAGATGCGAAAACAAAGAGCAGTTTGCAAGATGGTTCCGGCCACACTGGACAAGATAACTGCTGTTTTGACAAGCAATGCAAAAGTACGACAGTAAGACCTGAATTTGAAGTGGAGATGTTGTGTTCCGTAGAAGAAAGAATGTCGATGTTGTTCGGAAGTGCGGGGACATGGAAAGGTTATACAGAAAACGACGCCGTTGGGGCTGACACGAGGAGGGCGGGGGCAGAAAACGGGAAGAGAAGCCATCCTATCGAATGATTCCCTTTTTTCCCTATGAATGACTCGAATGATTGGCAGCTGGGATCTGGTTGATACACAATACCACTTGGCACATATTATTTTTTCAAAACTGCATTTCAACGTTGAGACTGTACAACATGAACTCTGAAGCCCTGCTTTGAAACGACGATGAAGTAATCTGACTAACGAACGATAAGCATCCTCAGGTCAGGTCAGGGGGACTTCCCTCTGAATTGTTGTAGTAGATAGATGTATTGAATCTTTCCCAGTCCCAAGTGCCTCCTCGTATTGATTTAGTCTTTCTGCCTCTCCAACTGGGGAAAATCTGCGTCAGCCAATATATTGTGGGTGATGTATGTGTGTGTGTGGCTGTGTGGCAAGGAAAGGTTGAGCGAGTGGAAGGGAGAAGAGGAAATTTATAGTGTGGTAGACAAGGGGGAGGGGGTCCCCTGCGTATGTACTGTACCTTGTGGCCTCGCGTCAACTTACACGCGAAAAATACGATACTGCTAGACCTTAGCTACAAAACACCACCAAGCAATGCCAACAATAGCCACATCGCCCATTCGAAGGTGACAATGGCAGCACCTTCCCCTCATAAACCCAGGAAGAGGCCGAAGAAGATCGGCGCGGGAAATGGCAATGAAAATGGCAGTGACGTATCCTCCGTCGTTTCCAGCACGGCACCCAGCAAGCGGTCCTCAAGCTCTGGAAGTCGACCAACCTACCCTCTAGCAGCATTTGTTTGGCTGGGACGGAATGCCTCACAATGGGAGATTCTGCCGTTGATTCTGATGGCAGTCGGCCTCTTTAGATGGGCAGCCGGACTTTGGGGATATTCCGGTGAGCATTTTCATCAACAGAAAATACCAACACAACTGACATGTATCTCTACCAGGTTTCCAGAACCCGCCAATGCATGGTGACTACGAAGCGCAGAGACATTGGATGGAGATTACGACTCAATTGCCAATTTCACAGTGGTACTTCCACGATCTCGAGTACTGGGGACTGGATTATCCACCTTTGACTGCATACCATAGCTGGGTGTTGGGGAAGATTGGCGGCTTCATCAATCCGTCATGGTTCGCTTTGTTCTCTTCACGTGGCTCCGAAGACCCAATCCTGAAAGTCTTCATGCGAGCTACGGTGATTGTCTCGGAATATCTTGTCTACATACCTGCGGCGGTCATATTCGTGCGCCGGCTTAGCAAGCTACAGGGAGTTAATACTTGGACAGCATCAATTGCTCTGGTTGCCATATTGATGCAACCTGGGACCATTCTTATCGATCATGTCCACTTCCAGTATAATACAGTCATGCTTGGGCTAGTTCTTGCCACCATGTCCAGTGTCTTAGCCGGGCGGTATATGTGGAGCTGCGTGTTTTTTGTGCTGGCTTTGGGATTCAAGCAGATGGCATTATACTATTCACCAGCCATATTCGCATACCTGCTAGGGGTCTGCATCTTCCCACGGATTAATATCCCAAGATTCCTGGGTATTGCGGTTGTCACATTGGCCACGTTTACAATTCTGCTACTTCCGATACTTCTTGGCGCTCTGTATGATGTCCGTCGTGGCATTGATGCTCGGCCTGATCTTTTTGGATATTTTGCCCCACTTCCCATCTTCTCACAGCAGTCTTTCAGGATCAACCACAAAGCGTGGTATTATCCTCTAATACAACAATCTGCCCAGATTATACACCGAGTATTCCCGTTTGCTCGTGGCTTGTTTGAAGACAAGGTGGCCAATTTTTGGTGTGCTCTTAATGTGGTCATCAAGCTTCGCAAGTACCCATCTGAGCTTCTACAAAAGGCGTCTCTACTCGCAACACTAGTTGCAATTACACCACCATCGCTCGCCATATTCCTCAGACCACGAAAGGAGCTTCTTCCGTTGGCTTTATCTACCACAGCGTGGGCTTTTTTCCTATTCAGTTTCCAGGTTCATGAGAAGAGTGTTTTATTACCTTTGATGCCCATGACAGTCTTACTGGCAGGTAAGCAGGGACTGAGTAAGAATGTCCGAGCATGGGTCGGTTTCGCTAATCTCCTCGGAGTCTGGACCATGTTTCCCTTACTTGAGCGCGTCGACCTGAGGATTCCCTACTTCACACTCTCCCTTCTTTGGGCATATCTTCTTGGGCTCCCGCCTACCTCCTTCTCAGTGTACCGGCAAACAGAAAAGAGCTGGGCTGCCTTTGCCACAACGGCTATTCATACCATCTTCTACCTGCTAATGGGTTTATGGCACGTCGGGGAAAGCTTCCTATTGCCACCGCGAGACAAGCCCGATCTATGGGTTGTTATCAATGTAGGAATTGGAGCCGCAGGTTTTGGACTTTGCTATCTATGGTGCTTATGGAGTCTGGTTGTCGATACGGGCATCTCGGAAATCTCAAAGGTGGACAAGAAGAAAGCGAAGAAATCACAGTAATTGTACATAGAAGCTCAATATACCCAGAAAGCTATTTCTTCTCCTCCCGTTATCATATTATTCCCTTTCTTTACAAGTGCATATACCTTCTGCCTCAATTTTCATCTCAGCCTCTCCACCACACTTCGTCCTAACTCCCAACTCCGGATTCTCCTCGCCATCGATAATCCGCAATCCTCCCCTCTTCACCCCCAGTCCATCTACAATCCTCGAATCCATTACACCAGATCGAGAACGGGCCCCATCTCCTCCGAGCCCGCCGTACCTCCACGCTCGCACGCACGCACGTCCTTGATACGAGCGGTATTATACCCGCTTTCCCTTCCCTACACCGCCATATACTCGCTCCTGCAGAGCACAGATACGACGGCTTGAAAGGCAAGCTTCGAGATGGAATGGATGCTAATAAGTTTCCATCTGACTTCGAAGGCAGGGGAATGGTCTTGCATGGGCCTGGATGGGGTTGGTGTTTGAGGTGCTATTTACGCTTGTTGGAGAGGTTAAGGAGGAACTGGGTTGGGAGGGTAGATAGAGGTCGTGCCTGCTTGGGTTTATTACGGTATTGGTTGATAGTTGGAGGGTATGGTGGTGGTGTTGGATGGTGAACACGCTATTAAGCGGCGCGATATTAGGTTTGAGTTTTGGTGCGTGGTTTTAGATGCTTTAACCTACGGGGTTGCGCATCATTGAGTCGTGTTGACGATGTAGCTCATAGCAAGTATATTGCGCTCGATGGTCTCGACAAAAGGCGTATCTGATATCAGGGTTAATTCGTTTGCGGGACGAAAGATCAGAGATACATCGCACCAAACGGCTATCTCACGCAGGGTCTGAAACACCGAAGCCAAACTTCCAAAGCCCTGCTAAACAGCTCGATCCCATCATCAACAGGTTCCGTCACGTTGCCTGGCCCCCTCGACAAGTCGCTTACGTGAACCTGCCCCGGCCAAACCGCCGCAAATACCGCGTCCCCCTCAGGCGGCGCACCGCAAGGCGGGATCTCCTGCGTGGTCGGCGGGTCCGACGCGTCCGGGTTGTACCTCGCGGTGCTCTGCACGCTCATCCCCCGCCACGGATCTAGTTCGCCGTTCGTCCACATGACGTTGGAGGGCTACATGCGCCAGCCTCCATATTTCTGGATCGGCGAGATATCTGGCTCCGGGGGAGCGTATGGGAAGAGGGCGTGGTAGAGCTGCGCGTAGGTGTCGGCGAGGTTGTAGAACTGAGAGACGATGGTGGTATTCGAGGGAGGAGGCGCAACCTGGAACTGTGCGAACTGCGTGCAGAGCTGCCATACCCACGATGCGTTGTCCAGGGGATCGCGTGGATTGGTGGGGAACATTTGGTAGCCGCGTTTCGACTTGTCGATTGTGGCGAACAAGTAGGCGTAGAATGCCTTCTCTGCGCCATAGGTGGCTGCGACGCGGGCTTCTGTGGAGGGGGCATCGTCGGTGTTGTTGCTTAGGGCTGACACCGTGGAGTCTATGGTGAACCCGGGAAAGGACGATGGGTTCCAGGTTTCGAGCCTGTTGCAGAACGTGGACATCGAGATCTCGTAGCCGAAGGTTTAGAAGTTGAAGAAACTCGCCTGAAAGACGTGGGCGAGAATGGATGCAACGTCAAAGTATGTCAGGTCCTGGAAACTGGATGGGTAGCTGGTGTTTCGGGGGTTTGTGGAATTGGTGAGGAAGACGACTTTCTTGAGAAGTGGAACGTCTGCGGCGGAACCTGATGAGAGAATTTGGTCTGCGTACGTGACAGCTGCGTGGACGTCTGCTGCACAGTTCGTTGGGAGAGTTTGCTGGATTAGTTTCCACCAAACATAATTGTCAAGCTGGGGTTGCACTGGAGCGATGGATGCCCACTGAATATCTTCTGTCAGCGTATGATATCCAAAGAATTCTTATAAACTGTTTCTATATGTGTTAATAAAATACATAATCCACCTACACTAGCAAGAAAGACGTCAGGATTCCGCGAACGAATCATAGCTGACCTGCTTCCTGCATAACTCCCGCCTATCCACACCCATGGTGTCTCATGCGAAGATAAAGATCCATCATGTTCGGGGGTTGAAAATTCTTCGCAAGAAAGACCGCATCCTCCAGCGCCAGCTCATTGTTGAGATATTTATAAGCATCATACCCAGAAAAGGCAACGCCGGTAGTCTCATTGAACGCAAAAGGCATAGTTCCGCCATAAAAGCGGTACTCCCAGACAATCGCGATGCCGTTGAATCTGCGAGCCAGCTCTAAGGTGGCGAATAAAACTCCATCGTTAGCGAGCAGTCGCGCGGCTTAGCCATCTGAGCTGCCGGCTTCGCCTCCATCGAAGAGGAAAATAGGTCTACCGGGCTGGTAGAAGGTATCATTCATCCAGTAGCGGTTCAAGAATGTTCTTGTATCCGAGACGTTAAAGTAGTCTAGCGGTATAGAAATAATTCCTGTATAAACGGCTTCTGCATTATGACAGAAGAGGAGAGAGATGAGAACGAAGAGAAGAGACACCATTGCTGCGAAAATTCAAATCATGGAAATTCATACTTGGAAACGAGAGTAAAATAGAAACCGTTTGTAGTTGGATTAATACGGGGTTTCTGCTCCATGATTTCTCTTGAGGCAGGACGGTATTTTGTATTCCTATCGGCCCTACAGCTATTATCGCTTGGAGGCGTCTCAAAATATCCTGACCGTGTACGGTTAGGTTGCATTCTGTATACATGGATCTTGTGTCTGGCAAGTGCAGTCTGGTTTCAGCACTGCAGCGGCTATGAAGCTAATTCCAGGTTACGGGGCAGATGTGTTGTTGCTGAGAAAATTTGCCTCGCTATTATCTATTGGGCCTGGTCTTTCATTGGCCACCGGTCTGGATTTCTGCTCAAGCCCAAGAGCATATATTAGTTTAACGCGTGGATTACTTGAGATGGGAGCCATCGAGAGAATACTTCTTTCGGGTCATGATGCTGGACTTCATGAGATATCTTTAATATTTTATGCCTTTAACTAATCTCAAGAGTACAAATCGGAAACATGAGCCAGATGTACCCAAAAAAAGAAGAAAAAAGGAGAACAATACTATTGGGAAACCATTTGGAGACGGTGCTCGTTTCGGGCGTCTTGTACTATTCGCACCTAGGAATAAATATTTAGTCATAGACCCCTAAAAGGCTGCAGTGCCGGTCAATCCTATCCGAGGAATGAGAACGCCACCTCGGGCATTGAAGAAAGATGCGAGGAATGTGGTTTGTGGAAATACATGTCCAAGACAGCTATTTGTCTCCCAGAATTTTGTATGAGTCGATCAATATGACAACATCCAAGAGTTTGTGAGGGGAGAATCATCCACGCCTCCCTAGAATTGAGTGCTAGTTGTGACCATAATATTATTATTATGGGCTGACAAAACGTAGCGAAGCAATCCTCGAGAGTTGAGAATTTTCACCCTTTATTGCATTCGAAGTGGTGTTCAGAGTGGAAGCCAATATTTCTCCTCTAGCCAAGATCAATGTGTCAATTCAAGAGAGTACTCACACGACCAACTGACAATTACCTGAAGCTCTCCAGCTGATGAGGATATTTAAAGTAGCGTCATATCATAGACAGCCGACACGGCTCATTTCCGCCGATAAAGAAGTAATTATGCATCATGAAGATGCACTTAAGACAAATCTGTTTGAGGCATTAAATGAAATGCCGCCAACGCTGGTGGTTGATGCAGATTAAGCAACAGTGCTTGGCTCGAGTAAGATAGGTATTCTGAGGCTTCTTACTGCTATTAGAGTTCTAATCGGCAACGCTGTGGAGGGCGCCATTGGCATAAGCCATCTAGTTCGAATTGAGCTCCCAGTCGGCACAGTTTTCTGTGAGCAGAAAAACACTTGAGAAGCACTAACACCTCCTTAGTTCTAGCGACACACAACCACATCTACTACTAATATCGTTGGTATAACAACGAGAGCTCAAGCAGACAGCGCAGCAGCTTTCACGGTATTCAGCTCAGGCTTGGAGGGTAAACTCCCACCATGAACCAAACTTTCCTGGTCGCAAGACTAGCACATGAATCTTGGGCACTGTAATATCAAAAAGGGGATTATTGTTGCCAGTCCAGGCGACTGCGCAGACTGGTAAGCGGGCTCTAATTCCTTAAACAGTAACGAAGAGTGCTCAGGCGCCGTTCAGAGAAGAAAATGCAATTAGGGGTCGCTGGCTCAGAGGCGCTGAGTCAGAGAAGTTGGTATCTTCGCAGGATGAAGTGGATTCAGTTGTATTGATCGATTGAAGTATAGTGGGTACTCATGGAATGAATAATACTGTATGTGTTTAGGCTTTAGTTAAAGTGGCCCCCCTTCAGGCAACAACCTCACATATCTAATGTGAGGAGCAACCTCAAGTCAACATTTGGGACAGGATAGCACTGCGCCGCATAGGAAAAATTCCAAGTCCTAGGCACGCCAGTATGCTAACCTTATAAGGAAATTGGACGTTATTGTCCGAGAGGCGAACGACCTAGCTGCCTGGCAAATCCCTTGGCAGGACAGGGTCTTGCCCAGCAAGTCAGGTGACGGTTAGAGAGGCCACTCCTCGACTTCCAATATAACCTTGATAAAGCCCTTTCCGCTACATGTGCTCCGGCTGATTACTTTCCTATATACAGCCTACTTGTTTTCTACGAATATAACGTACAAGTCCCGTAAAGCCTTCATTATCCTAACGTAGCCCAGAAGGTCAATTTTTCTACCCCAGAGAGTTTCAAGGACAGAATATTCGTGATTATGGGCCTCTTTTCCATCTCCCCAGAGATCTTCACGCTCATATTTCAGAATTGCGATTCCATTGTTGATCTACTTGCATTCGCCGCGACCTGCAAGCACATCCAATCTGTCTGGCTGGAGAACTCTTCAACTATCGTCTGGGAGGTTTCGATCAATAGCATCCGTTGTTTTGATGATGCTTTGATGGTGGTAAATACAACTTACAGATATCACCCGTACCCGGCGTTCGTAGCTGACTTTCGTAGGTGCGTGCAACAGCCATCGCCTTGGAAGCTTATAAGGCAGGACGTCAACCTCCAATAACCCCGATGCATGAGCTGAGTGGTAGGTTCTCGAAGCCAAGTTGGGATGAGCTTAAAGAAGTCTTAAACGTGCAGCATCTCGTGAGTCTCCCTTAATCTCATCTAATACTCAGTTAGAACACTTATTGACATATATTGTCACAGATACGATGCATCGAATATATGTACTGGAACAGCACTATAGACGGTGAGAATTTATTCGGAGGCTGCGTGCTACCATCAGAGCTACGTGAGCAACCCGAAGAAAATAAACAAGAAGCCTGGAAAAATAGATTTTACAGAGCTATGTATAGACTGTTGCTGGCAGGTGCTGTATTAGCGAGGGCTTATACCGAGCCTTTCTACCAAGCACAAAATGACGGACTCACCGACTTTCTTAAACATTTTGAAAGGAAAGACTTGGGAGATGCCGATAACGAAGATGGTGGATTTAAGGGTGAATATGCTGATTATTTGCGCAAGTTTCCAGTGTATAATTTCGATATTTTTGACAACTCAAATGTTGGAAAGTGGAAGTATCGAGAGTACGACAATCTTCTTGGTCCATTTTCTTCATGGCTTGTTGAGGATGCAAATTTAAGGGCACCTCCGCCTGAGAAAAATCCTACCCTTTCTGATAGCCACAACTTTGGCCCGCATGGAAAGAAGCTCTTGGAGGACTTGATGTGTCTTCTTGTCGCTTACGAGCATTTAGCCTGCAAGTTTACCAACAACACAGATGAAAGTAGCATGGGAAGATATCCAAATAAAAGAATTCCGAGTCCGTCGAAAAGAAATGCGAGGAAGGTCACAATCATCTTGTTTGGAGTCTTTCAAGTGGAGCAAATCACTATGCCAGCCGATATCACGGAAACCAAAAATTTCCTGCTAACAGCAGAGAGTCATCCTGATCTGCATACAAAAGATGGGGCATTGTTTGGGGTGTTTGACATCCCGGCTGTGATTAATGGGTTGGAGAGCGAGGGAAGGCGAAGAGACCTGACCGGCAGTGAGGAGCACCGCAGTCCGCCCGCCACCTTCGAACTATGGCACTTTACTCTTCGAAAATATCTTAATCTTGGATTTAGTGAGCGGGCTTTCTGGATATGGAGGGAGTGTACCTGGGTAGAAGATGTCGGCTGTGGCACGGTGTTCGTCCGGCCCTCTTGGAATATAGTTGAAAGATATAGACCAGATAGGTCAACATGGATGACAGCTGGCAGCGACGGTTATTGGCAGTTAAGTTAAGGACGCCACAGATGGGTTGCGGGGTTGGTGATTTTGAAACGACAGGGAGATCCCGACTTGCGCAATTTCGATACCGTAGAATATCAAGTCCCTCTGCTACTACCTCTCTGTACTTGAAATTTCATGCCACCACCTCTCTGCAAAGAATGCCGATGGTGTTAAGCTAAATCGAGGTTCGCTACCGTCAAAACCCACATGAATAATTCACCTTTGACTCTCGGACTCAGCAATTTCGGTATTTGCTCCCTGTACACTTGTGCTCATCTGAATGTCTCCTTGCGGACCCATTCTGAATCAAGTGGCTTGCGGAAATGCATTAGGCTGTCGCTAATTCACGCCATTGAAGGTCCAGCTTCGCGAACTTCCGCATTGTGGTCTGACAACTTTGCCACTGAATCCATACAAACCCCAGGAAAATTCGACACTTCACCCCAGCTTGGTAAGCTTGGCAGCCAGACTTCGCCTTGGCAACTAGATTTGATCATCTGCTTAGACCTGAACATGAGCTGTGCGAAGGCGAATGGTAAGGATCTGGGCAAGGATCACTGATTAAGCAATGCGCTGATTCTGGTCGAACCAATAAAAGGGAGACAATATATTCAGCTCCTGCCTCGGCTGCATAATGCTCCTTAACGAGTGTGGTCCAGATCTCTTATCATTTTTTCTTTTCTCCCAACCCTTTAACACTACTGCGGTCTTGTCAGGTCATCAGCGTTCTTTTTCCACCTTATACAGAGCTACGCAAAATGTGTTAACCTGACCTTTTTCAAGCTCCAGAAGAATTGAATGCGTGCGTAAATAACCATGCGCCTTCCGAAATTTAGTAATACAACACTGGTTGTACGAGAGCTAGGCGTGCTTCCCGCCAATTTCTGTCCCGTCTGTTGTACGTTTCCAGTGCACCTTAGTTCGCGCATTTGGCAGCTGATGAATGCAAACAGCAACCTGCAGGACCGACGTGATCCAATTCAACAAAACATCATCTTGCACTTCAAATTCATCGTTCTTCGCCAGTTGCAGCGGATGCCAGCAATGCATCGTAACTTACAAAGATGCGAACGGTGATGGCCTCGCCGAAGCAGGGCTGTACCAGGCGGCTTTGGCGCAGGTATTAAACTTATGCTCAAACTCTACGACTGCCGAACAGATTGCCAATTTTAAGGCGCAGGCATCGCGGTTATCAATTATTGCAGAAAGCAGACCAACATCCACCGAATCGTTAGCTTTGGCAACTAGCACTCCAGCGAGCGCGCCAGTTTCTACTACGGAAGCGTCTTCCCCGACATTGACAAATTCACCCCAGCAAGCACATCAAGTGGAGTCATTCAATAAAATCTGGATAGCGGGGCCTGTTATCGGCTCCGTTATAGCTCTGGCTATCATAATACTCTTGATTGTGTATACAACAAGGACACGGCGAAACGTAGCAGACAAGTCGGGACTAGAGAACAAGGAGGATGCTTCGAGTGATGGAGATGATAGCACGACGAGGGACGAGATGGATCTACATTCTGAAGCTGCGGAACCTCAAGAACTGGAGAACATTGAGGTCTACGAACTTCCTGCAGCAGAGCCAGTTGGCAATGAGTTACATACGCCAAGAGAAGGTAAAGGGGAAAAGGAGGATAATTGGCCTCTTCCAGTGTCTCCATTGCGGGCAATGTTTGCCATGAGTGTATTGAGAGACGAAAAAAGGGGAGATGAGGGGCCAAAACACCACACTTATTACAATCCCTAACGAACGGACCTCCACATAAAAGCGAAATCAAAAACAACTGCGAGGCATATCATGCCCATTGACAGTTCTCTTCTCGACAGTACCAAGATCACTTGGGAACAAAAGGCGAAAGACCATGAGGCGAAAGTCGAGATCAACAGAGAATATTCGCGGAAGAAGCAGATCCTGGACTTTACAGTGCTATCGAAGCTATCGATAATTTGGAGTACTATAGTCCTCAGGAAGCTCTTGAGGGTAAGGTCGCGGCTTATCAGTAAAGTCCGTGAAAAATAAGGAGAATAATCCCACACAGCTAGGCTGTGAGGGTTCATGTCCTACAGCTTATGCAAAGCTGCCCACCAGCCATGCCTGGCTGGCATGCTGGATGATCGGGATGAGATAGTCATACTACAATGAAATATTTATTTGCAAAGCTTTCGCGACTGGATGAGCTTGATAGATGATGTCATATCGAATATTTCCGGGTTTGACATTAGGTTGAGCGTTTTTGTGCTTGTTAAGTGTTCTCAAATGCAGAGCCTCAGCGTCGATGCCGTTTGCACTGGTCTGATTCCTTGTAATGAATACTTTGGAAATCATGTAGAGGTTTTTTTTTTGATTTTTAGTCTTACAGGTGTCGTAACACTCATCAGCTTCCCCACAATTCAAATCTACCCCTGACACTATAGCCTAAATAGGCAATACCGGCGTCGGTTAACTGATCCGGAAGCCAATTAACATACCTTATTTCAGGAGCATGAATCTGGGGTAAACGGATAAACAACATGTTACGATCATGCGCCTTACAAATAGCTCTATAAACAGCTCAGTGGATTTCGAGAACCGGGCCGGCGGTCACTGGTTGTAAATATCCTCATGTAATATGCCAGAAGCTCAGGAGACCAAAGAAGCGGGGAGGAACACCCATTAATATATCGTAGCGTTCCCGCTGCGAATTGCTCATTTGATATTTTGATTTCGTCTTTCAACGCTCTCAACAGATTAAGTATTTCATGATGGTCCTTCCCACAAGAGCCATCCTCGCTCTGCTGCCCTACTTTCTTCAAGTCTCTGCTCAAGCTTCGGGCAGCGGGACCACAACACGCTACTGGGACTGCTGCAAATCTTCCTGCGGCTGGACTGGCAAGGCCACCCTCGCATCAGGATCCACGCCCGTAAAATCTTGCGACAGGAATGACCAGTTCCTCAGCGACTTCAATGCGAAGTCAGGATGTCAATCCGGGGGCACGGCATTTATGTGCACGAACCAGAGTCCATGGGCTGTCTCCGAAAGCTTGAGTTACGGGTTTGCGGCCACGACAATTTCGGGAGGAACTGAGGCGAGCTGGTGCTGTGCGTGTTATGAGCTGACATTTACGAGTGGCCCAGTGGCGGGCAAGAAGTTGGTGGTGCAGGCGACGAACACAGGTGGTGATTTGGGGGCCAATCAGTTCGATCTTGCTGTATGCCTCACTCCCTCCTGTTAACTTTTTCATGGCTCTCCCTATACTAACGCAAGACAGATGCCCGGCGGCGGTTTTGGCATTTTCGATGGCTGCACAACAGAATTCGGCACCCCGGCCGGCGGCTGGGGCGCACAATACGGCGGCATATCATCACGCTCGCAGTGCGACTCTTTCAACGCAAAGCTAAAGCCCGGTTGCTATTGGCGGTTCGACTGGTTCCAAAACGCGGACAACCCCAAGGTTACATTCAAGCAGGTTACGTGCCCGCGAGCGCTCACGGAGAAGACTGGGTGCGTCAGGCAGGGCGAGACGCCAACGGGAGATGCGGTCGTGCCAACTTGGAGCGCTGGCACCGGAACTCCGACGAGTACGTCGAGTGCACCTAGCGGCACCTCAGGAAGCGGGGAAGGAGCAGAGTTGTATGGTCAGTGTGGTGGGACCGGGTGGACGGGGCCGACTACTTGCAAGCAGGGGACTTGTAAGGTTAGCAATGAGTTTTACTCGCAGTGTTTGCCATGAAGGATCCAAGTCACGACAGAGGGTTTGAGTAAATAGGAGGAACTTCTTAAGTGCGCAGGGATATCAAATTGAGAGTTGCCCTGCTTTGTACATAGTTCAACATTGTATATATCTTTGTCTGCAAAGCTCAATTTTCGCTCATACAAGAAAGACACAGCAATTTGTCGTGATGATTTTGGATTCTCCAACCAAGGCTTTAACGATGAAGTTATTTGTAGCAAATATTTGGACTGCGATGACAGTGGGGTTTCAGGGGTAAATGTACATATGCATAGTGGTTCGCTTAGAATAGGGGCTGTGCATAAGCAAGTGGTACAACAGCAACAATTTGCAGGCCTCCATGCCCTTTGAGTATCACGTAATCGCGGAGGTTGGACGAGGTACCAACACCGGTTGACAGCTCTCATTAGCTTACTACCCGAGAATGCAACTATCGTGCAATCAGCAACAATCCTCGCATGCATGATGTGTCGAAACCAGAATCGTTATAAGTATCTCAGCACCCAATGAAAAACATATATCCTGCCAAAAAGAAATCTTGATACAGATTTTGGTAAAACACGTTTCAACATGACCTCTACCCCATCGCAGTCTTCCACCCCCACATATACCCTTTACACTTACTTCCGCTCCTCTTGTGCAGCACGGATCCGCATTGCGGCTAATCTAAAGCCATCCCTCTACAACACAACTTCGTAGACCTCGGGACGGACGCACACGAGACGGAAGCTTTTCGCAGCATAAATCCTAGCGCCGCGGTGCCGGTGCTCGTCATCACCGATTCCGCCGGCTCCAGCACGTCGATCACGCAGTCCCTCGCGATCCTCGACTTCTTCGAAGAGAGCGTTAACGATGGGAGCAAATTCGAGCTCCTTCCTTCAAGAGACAGGATTTTCGACAGGGCGAAAGTGCGTGAGCTGGTCGGCATCATAGCCACGGACCTCTTCCCGCCAACCAACGGCCGCGTCGCGGAGCTGATACGAGGGATCAGAAGTTCCCCGCAGGATCAGGTTCAGTTTGTGCACAAAATCATGTCCGCGGGTTTTGCGGCCTATGAGAGGATGCTGGACGGTTGCGCAGGCACGTATAGCTTTGGCGACGAGGTGACGATGGCGGATGTGGTGTTGGCACCGGTGGTCGATATGGCGATCGGGTATAAGTTGGATTTGGGGGCGTATCCTAAGGTTATGGATATTTATGGGAGGTTGATGGAGCTGGATGCTTTTAAGAGGGCGAGCTGGACGAGGCAGGAGGATACGCCGGAAAAGTTTAGGGAGGCTTAGTGAATTTGGTTATTTTCTTTTGAGAAATATGTTACTAGAAAATATTAAACGGCGGTTTATTATACATGGGAAATTTTGCTTTAAAAAAACGAAAGACAGGAATTTGTGAAATTAATTTGTAAATGAAAATGTTGGAATGCATGTACATAGCTTCACGCGTTCCATATCGCATGGATTGTGGGCCCTCTACCATCTATATAACTACCTGGCAATAGGCCGTAGCTTAGAAGAATCAACAAATATCATAACCATACCAGCAAGAGCGTAGTCACAGCTACTACGCCTTTTGCTACGTGGTAGGTATTCCGACAGAAAATAATGCTAACTTAAGATACTATGATTTTAACTACAATTAAACATTGTGCTTTAATAATTAATATAGAAATTTAAAATAATAATAATATACTATTAATCTTTACTTATAAACGGCAATGCTGTTTCTTTCACTCTTGGCTAAATTGCATAATAATGTAAGCTATAAACTAATTTCAGGTTTACAATTTTTGCGAAGCAGATGGAATCCCCTCAATCACAGCTAACTGATTATGGCGGACCTTATTCCAGGACTCGCCCTACCTACTCTGTTATCGATTATTATCACTCCTTCGAAAGCTCTGGTTATCAGCTAGGTTATCCTATTACCCTTCGGACTGAAAGCTTCTCGCCATCCACTATATTTACACCTAGTTTTGATCGTCAACCAATATGCGCCGCTGACAACCTGCCGAATACTCTTCTTGTAATAGCGAGTGGTCAGATATTAAGAGCTGCTTCGCTACGCAAGATGATGGAGCGATGGGTATTCACTCACATCTAACCTATAACAGGAGTCGCAAGCACAATCTTTATCATTTCTAGGAGATGCCATCAATTTGTATTGTCACAACGCAATATCCCGAGTCTTTACTTCTCAGTTCTTTCAACATGACATTAAACTGCAACAAGAAAGACTATTTTAATCCATGTAACGCACCTTTTTCGTCCTGTGACAGATTATCATTTTTCACCTTCCTTATCATGGCGGCTAGTGAATACTTGCATCGAACAATAGTTCCATACCTGATGGCACGGCAGATAGTGCACATTGCCGAGATTCCAAACCCAATTACCAACACAGTTCGAAACTCCTGGATCCGTGACAACGCGGTAAGGACCTGTAATCTTTGTCCTCTCAGGGCAGCATCCTCTGTAATGAAAGGCGACATGGATGCTGCTCCGTTTGCTACGAGGGTGCGGTGGTGGTTCTTGCTGATTCACCGGCTGGAATTAAGCTGCTGGTGTAAGGAGCCTGGGCTCGTTCTCCAGACCTTGAAATGGTGGATCTTGCAGCAAGTTGAATCTCCTTGTTCTTCAGGAATGCAATGCCGAAATTGATTGCTACTAATGTAGCATTGCTTTCGTTCTCTGCCTTCTTTGCAGCACCCAGTGCAAATGTGCTGTAGATTATTTTCAGCTCTCGTGTCTGAGCAAGATTACGTATGCCGAATCATTAAGAGAAATGAGCAACCAAAACTATCGGGTGCTGTTTTCGGCGCCCAAGCACATATGCTACTTTAAAAGAACGGCTGTTACCGTAGGGATGCAACCTGAAATTATAGTGCACTAGTCGGACGTGTGGGCAAAAAAAGTTATCAAATCCAGCTACCATTTAGTGGTAATTGAGTCGTGCAATGAAATTTCGCTAAATCTCTGCCTCCAGCCACGGCGTCAGCTTCAATTCATCGATTAACCTGATGCTAGATATGAAGTTGTAAAAAACCATATACTAAAATAGCCGTTCTAATTCACGGCTCGCACCAGCCTATAAAATATAAGGTTGCGTTTCTTTTCTTGCTAAAACCTATTTCGTTAAATTCTTTTACATCCCAATTCTAAGCAATAGTTCAACAACCAACTTTTACAATAACTGCCGTGTTCAAAGCACAACTATTCTATACGTTCTACAACAACACTACTGCTGTGCCTGCTGAGATTACTTCGCAAATCTTAAATTATATTGTTACAGACGCTCGACCACTGCCGCTTGGCGGTGGGTCACAACTCGTACCACTTACCGCGCCGCAGCGTCAGTGTTGCCAACTTTTGTTCGATATACGTCAGCCGCTCTTACTTGAACAGGTAAGGAGCAAATCTACCTCCGTCACCGCCTGGCCATATGACCACATCACATGACCCAGCCATATGACCATCTGCGTACAACTATGGCTTCACCAATATAATTATATAGGTAAAAAGTGGTCCATTAGTTAATCATTAGGATTATTTCAAGGATTTACCGAAACACGCTTGTACACTAACAATTTGTAAATTTGCAAATTTTATTCTTCAAGCCAAGTGGTACTTAAAGTACTCTCAAGCAAGGAACGCTTTGTTGAATAAAACGAGGCTGTACTCGATCGCATCATGCTAGAATTAAATCGGACGCTTGGCAACAAATCGCATTTCTTTCCAACTTGTACCATGACCTTATCCTCCGCGTCTCACTTGTTTGCGAAACATCACCTGCCTATTTAGAGATTTCCTGAGCTAGGTCTAACGATGTAATCATACTCGAAATATTGGGTTACATTGAGGTGAACTCAGTTGGCATATACCTAGAGTTAATAACACCACCAATATCTCACAACTCCTCACACTCGATTGAGACACGAATTTCCAACATGGCCTTGAAATCCCGCATAGTGACAGTTGTCAAACATGGGAACGCCATAGTGTGCATGCTCCCACATATAATCTGGCGCTTAGCTAGGTCGCCTTGCGTGCTTCGTTATTTTCGATGAAGGTGGTTTGTGTTAATGGATACACTCGTGAACACCATGGAGGAGTTGCTCGCCTATCTCCCTTATAAATATATCTGGTTTGTCAAAGGAACGCAGGCTAAGGCAACTACAAGAAGTAGATTGCCTAACAAGTCAGCCTATAGGTACTCAGCATTTTGCTAATCAAGTCTATCCTGCCCACCGGTACTAGGTACAATTAAAAAGTTCGGAAGGTCAGGTGGAGGTCCAACTGAGCTCAGTTGGACCTGCACAGACCACATTTCACACTTCAATTTTATTAAATTTCTTGGCAGGTCCAACTGAGATATTTTGTAAATTTTTACTATATGTTTTTGTTATAATATACTATAAAGCTGCTTTTACGGGCAAGTTACGAATTATATATTGTATTATATAATAAATAACAGTTTGATAATATTTCTTTGTAAAAAGAAAACTTTCAATTATTTTTTATTATTAAACTGCAAAACGTTTTGTAAACCTTTAAACGAAAGTCCAACTGGGATTTTACGCTAATTTAGAGATCCAACTGAGCTCAGTTAGACCTCCACCCCACCTGATGTCTCGTTAATATGCAACTAGGAGGCACTGGATGTTGGCTCATAGTTTGATCTTTCTAATTGGAAGATAGTTCTCTCGACTTATGTGCAAACAAGGCGCGGACGAGTCGCTGTCCACATCACCCCCAGTGCTCTGCCTCTCTTGATAATCTTCGCTCCTGAGAATCGAGATACGGGGAGGGAAGCGGAGTAGTGTTCATCCTTGAGACGAAAAGAGAGTATGGATGCGGGCAAAGCAGTTGTGAGACACGTATTAAAAAAAAGAGTAACAACTCCGTCCAGCCTAACAAGGGTCATAGAGCCAACAACATATGCTATCCATTGGGTGTCGTTGGTGGTGTTGGGAAGAGAGAGGTCAAAAAACAACCATGCTGAAGAAGACTGCTTTCATCAAGACTAATGAAAACCCGTTTCTCTTTGCAGGGCCGGCTATTTATTGCTATAAGTCCGTCACATGGCGATATGGCGCCGCAGTCTTCCAATATCGAACCATATAATGCTTTGACGAAAGAGGAAGTCACTCCGTAAATGTACGGCGCGGACAGTTATCTATAACCATGACAATTATTCTTCGTGGCACATAAATACATCCTGTAACCCGCCTACCTTCGCTTTTCCCAGATCACAATCCTTTGCTCTTCATCTGAGATCACAAACTCTGGCAGAACGAATACTCTCTACCCTTTGTTCAACATAACTCTCCCTATACCTATATCAAATCAACCCTGACTATTTGGCCATCGCCACAATGCGTGTCTCGATCCTCCTCTTGGGCCTCGTTCCTGCTGGCGTGCTCGCCAACCCCCTTGCCGAAGCACGTGATATCGTAGCAGGCCTTTCCGCATTCAGCAAACTAGTCGCGCGCAGCGACACGGACATAGCGCCGATCGTTGCGAATGCTGCTGCTCTACTAGACAACACGACAACTGCCCAGGTCAAGACAGTCATTTCGGGTGCGGCAATATTGTTCTCTGATGACTTTGTCAATGAGACTCAGACGTTTATCAAGAATTTTAATGCTGTGAGTTTCTACTTACTCTCTGCTAGGCTGATTTGGTATCCAGCTGACTCATTGCTTGTTTTTGCAGGCCCTGCCGTCTCTTGAGAGGATGATGAAGTTGTAGGAGATCAGCGTATAGTGGTGGTAGATTCAGGGGGGAGTAGAAGGAGATGTTTATTAAGTGGTTATTTATATATGCAAGAGTGAAAATTGTGGGTATATAATGTGGATCCGTATACTTTTACAGCGACGTTAGCAGCTAATATTAGAAATGGATCCCTCAGCCTTTTAAGATTTTTCTCAACTTTTTTCCAACTTAAAGCTCACTTTTTTTACATCTTAATAACTGCAATTTTATATAAAAGGTACAATATACAAAATTAAAGTTATACGCTACACTGACTAACACTTAAAAGCTTACTATTTGTAAAAGCGTTCTAAAAGTGCATCAAATATAATTACTAAATTTAACAAGCTAAATATACCTTGTATAAGAAGTGGTAAGCGTTTTAAAAGTTAGGTATATAATAAACGGCAAATGACTGAAATACCACTGTTTTTTACCCGAAATTCTCATATACCAGTGTTTTTGTTTGCCTCTTACTGAAATACCATCATTTTGAAGCCAAGGGAAAATGATAGTATTTCAGTTAAAAGCACGTAAAATGATGGTATACTAGTAATACTACTACAAAACACCTTTCTTACTGGTATACCATCATTCGAGCTGGATAACAAAAAGCAAGAGCGTCAAGCTCAGCGCTTTGATATGAAGCTAAATATGCAATATGCTAAAAAGGAGGTTATACAAAAGAAAGTAGATATTGTCGGCGATCTTTTTAGTAGCGACGACGAGCTTTTAGACGTGCCTAGTGACCTATTCAAGGCTAATCACGAGTATATGGTTGAAATACCTCTAGAAATCCGTTATTCTACAAAGTCAAGAAAAGCGTATAGAAGTGCGTGATATTGAGCGATTCAAGGTTCTTTGTAATTAAAGTACTTTTATTTCTATTATAGGTTGCTTATAAAAGTTGTATCTTTCTTTCTGAAATACCATTCTTTTGTTAGTGATTAACTGAAATACCATAGTAATGGTATTTCAGTAAGAGGCAAACAAAAACACTGGTATATGAGAATTTCGGGTAAAAAACAGTGGTATTTCAGTCATTTACCGTATAATAAATTCTAGTATAACATTACAAGCATTTTAATCTTTATAATGATCTAAACTGTAGTTGAAAGCAACTTAAATGTCACGGCTCCCGCCGTGTATCCGTAGATACAGTAGCCAATGGTGGTATAATACAAGAATGTAAAGCTAGAGGAAGAAGAAGAGCTTAAGAGGAGAGAGGAATATATAGATGGTAGGTTCCTTACGTGAGCCTATGTACCACAGCCAGTCATGCTTGGTAAGCTTGTACGGAGCTTCGTAGTAAAATCTCCTCAAATCATAGTGACTCAGATAGATAATCACTTACCAGAAACCCGTGGACTAGTCAGCGCTCTTCAGTATATCCAACAAAAATCATAAACTTCTAATTAAACTCTATGACCTATACTAAAATTGACCTTGACCACGGAGCAAGGTACCTCTCTCATCCCAGCGGATGAATCCCCCGTGCGAACAGCTCCTACCTTTCTAGAAAGAACTACACCAAACGCGCCAAAATTACAGCTTAACACTACCCAAAAAAAACCCCTCCACCTTACCTCCGGTACCGCAGAACCCCCACTACCCCTTACTCCCACTCCCAAAGCCCTTACTAAAAGATACAGCGCCGCAAGAGCAAGAAACCTCAGCAAACAAGCACCAGCACACAAAACCCTGCTTCGTTGCCTCGTTTGTGGTTCACGTGACGAACCCCCAACCTTCTTTAATAGTGTCTAAGACGGGAATAAACGGAAATAAACGGATGTCAGTCAATACCTCGGAAGCGATAACTTTGCCTACAAGTAACTAAGTAAGTCAACCCGAAGTTCAATTCTGTCAAACGTCACTAAGCGCCTTTTCTGCTGTACTTATACAAACTCCAGAGATGTCTCCGTCAACAGACTCCATTCGACTCACAGCCATTCATACTACTAACCGCAGTCTCCCTCACACTTTCGAACCTGAAACCGAAAATGGAGCCTCGCAGCTCGACCACCATACTAGCGTTACAGCCTCTGAACTCTGGCCCATAACCCGCCAACGTCAAATGCTCGTCTTGATCTCCGCTTTCCTAACAACAGCCATCACAATTGGTTTCAACCAAGCCTATGGCGTTTTCCAGTCGTACTACATCTCCCCCACTCAAACCATGCTTCCGAAATCCACCTCTAGAGATGGTGCTCTTGTCGCTTTCGTTGGAACGCTGGGGTATGGTCTCACGTGGGGAGGGAGCATCTTCGTCAACCCCGTCATGGCACGCTTGGGCGTAAGGGGAACGAGATGGTTAGGCATTACTGGAGTCGTGGGAATGAGTGCTGGATTCGGACTTGCGAGCCTGAGTACACAGGTCTGGCACCTCCTCCTCACGCAGGGTCTCCTCTTTGGTCTGGGCTCCTCACTTCTTTACTTCCCTATCCTCAGCGCTGCCCCAGAATACTTCACTGCTCACCGGGGCTCGGCTATGGGCTTCATCCTCTCTGGTGCGGGAATCGGTGGTCTCGTCTTTTCGCCCCTTATCCGAGTACTAATATCAGCTATTGGACCACGATGGACGTTACGCTTCCTCTGTTTTCTAAACCTGATTATCTCGTTGCCCATCGCGATTAGCGCAGCTCCGTCTCGCTTTGTAGAAAGGAGACCGACACATGTGAACCTAAAGCTGGCACTGAAGCCAGCCTTTCTGTTCAGTGCCGGGGCCGCTTTCTTTCAAGCTGGTGGGAATGGGTTGCCATTGACATTTCTGCCCGAGTATTCTGTTGCTATAGGCTACTCGGCTAGTTTTGGGGCTACATTGTTGGCAGTTTCTAACGGTGTCAATTCTGTTTGTCGAGTGATCTCGGGCTACGCAGGGGATAAATGGGGTCGGCAAAACACGCTCATTCTCACTGTTTCACTTTCCGTGACATTTGTGCTGGGATTTTGGCTCACTAGCACCGCTGCAGGTGGAAATAAGATCTTGTGGGTGCTGTTCGTGGTCTTTTATGGTGCTGCAGGTGGTGGGTATAATGCTTTGTTCCCAACTGTAAGTCCATTCTATTTGATGAGTTGAAATCGTGTGCTGAATGAGTTATGCAGACTGTTGCTGAGGTCTTTGGGCTTCAGGCATACCCTAGTGTGAGTGGGTTCATGTACTTCATGAGAGGACTTGGAACGATGTTCGGCAGTCCCGTTGGAGGTAAGATATTGGGTGAAAGTCGAGTGAGCAATTACAGAAATATGGTGCTATTTGATAGTGCATTGCTCGCAGGTGCAGCTATTTGTGTTGTGGTAGTAAGGTGTTGGGACGCTGTCGAGAAGAGAGGATGGAAGTGGAAGGCTTAAGTGCTTTTACTCTATCTAGATCACAGATGTAAACAGGTTAAATATGTTCTTGTTCATGGGTCTACGTCCTCAAAAGCTTGACAACTATTTTCACGCCGGCGTTCTGCAGGGGTACGGTATAGCACTACTCTTCCAGCTTTCAATCAGGATACTTCTGTTAGTTCCAATACTTAACATAAAGATAGCTCAGCCACGAGCATAAGTTTCGTGTTGGCGGCAAAATGGAAATACAAAGGCTAAGGATGGCCACCCATGCGCGTCCGACTGCTCTGTTAGTCTGGACATGAGAAGTCCTCACTTTAAAGTCTATTGAGATCGTTGCAAAAGCTAAGCCTGTGATGCAGCCTGGACTGATTTACTGACCATTATTTGAATCCTTTAGAGATATGTCGCTCCATATTCTACCGGGCCACCAAAAGATGACGATGTCCAAGCACCATGCCAAGACCTTGCCCGCTATCCGGCCTATGACTTTGACGCCGGAAGGCTTTACAAGGGGGTATCATGAACGGGCTGCGCCCCCCCCCCCCCCCTGGTCAGAACATCAAATATCAGTAAAAATCACATCAAGACGCAATGCAAATGCCTTCATTTTCTTAGTATTTGCGTCTAAAGTAAATGTAAACAATATGTAATTGATTTTACTATATTTTATGCTTCTTTTTAGCATTATAATGGTCTAAATTCTTTGTGGCTAGTAAGAACCATTCTAGAGAGTAAGGTTTAACGCGTTCTTTTTTGCTAATCGCTAGCCAGGAAAGTGATTCGAATCGCGAAATGACTTGCAATTATAGTATTTACTAGGCATATTGCCTACATGTGCTTTGGACACAATTACTAAGAAAATGGTAGCATTTTCGTTGCGTCTTGATGTGATTTTTACTGATATTTGATGTTCTGACCAGGGGGGGCGCAGCCCGTTCATGATACCCCCTTGTAACATCTCTTTGCCAAGCCAATTCTTTTCCATATTGTGTAACGATAGGATACCCCCGCCCCCACTTTAATACCCCGCAAAGTGCCATCACAGACCTATTAGGATCGCCTACGTGCGTGTAGACTTTTCAGGAAATTGAGATAGATTGACTTCGGTACAATTGTTTCGGTGCTTCGCATTATCTTAGGAATAGTGGCCGACTTATGGGTAGTAATTTTCCGGAAAGCGTTTCGTGGTTTGAACGTGCTTTAGATATTGCAGGAGCTCTTGCTGCGCTGCTTTGAGAGCTCCTCACATCCACGATCTTTCTTTTTAGGGGATAGGTTGTGATTTTCCAATAGATAATGTGTCAGGGGCACCAAATGTAGCGAGCTGTAGTATCAGAGGTTCTTTCTTTATTCAAAAGTGGCTAAAAATTACCCTATCCCTTTTTCTTACTATGTTTGGTACGGCGTTTGCATACCTAATCGTCTTAGATAAGCAAGAGTGACTAAACGTAGCTTGATTCCACAAAGCTCAAAGCTCGCAATAGCTGAGGAAATGAAGAGGATCTTCTTGATTCGCGGAACATTACTACTTGCTAGCTATTCAACCGAAGGGATGGCCTAGGAACGGGACCTCCATCATTCGAAATTCTCAAATAAGTGAACCACTGATCTACGTGGAGTATTAAATATGGTGGTAACCTCTTCACTAATTCCATGTCTATTTCTGAATGCAAGCTCGTTTATTACTTACTGTTGTAGTCATTTTTCTCCCCAAGTAGCGATGAGATATCTTACGTATATTATCTGGCTGGCTCTTATCTCGTGCCTTGCACTTGCTGAGTATAGTGCTCCATCATGGGGAGGGGCAATTCCTGCCAACGCATTGAGAGATCTCAAGGCGACTCGTCCTTTCAGGACTTGCGTCATCCAAGCCCACCAAAACGGCTCGGATGACTCTCCTGCCATAATATCCGCCTTTAGCAGATGCAAAAGTAATTCTCAGATACAATTCCAGAACACTACGTACTACATAGGTAAAGCTATGAAGTTCAGTGATCTGGATAATGTGAAGATTGATATTCAAGGTACCCTGGTTGTATGTTAAACTTGTCTTCCTCGCATACAAAGTAGACCGTCACTTAGCATTAATACCGAGACTGATATAGTGGAGCACTGACATCCAATACTGGCTCGAAAATTCACTACCAATTGGTCCTGGGAAAGACCAAAATAGTTATCCTCCAGCGGCATACCAGAATCAAACAACTGCTTTGATTCTTGGGGGCAAGAGACTTTGGATTGAAGGTTTTGGCTACGGAACTTTCGATGGCAATGGGCAGGCATGGTATGATTTTGTAAAGGGCCAGTCTAATTATCCCAGTAAGTTTTCTTCGAAGATGATTAGTGATCATACTGACAGTGTGGTAGATCGTCCACATGCACTTGTACTGACAGCCGAGGACTCTTACGTCCACGGCCTTCGTTTCATCCAGCCCCAGATGTGGTAAGTTAGAAGCTCTGGACTTATCTCGTTCCAAATTATGACATAGAGTGGTAGGACTGTGACCATTGTCGGATCCAAAAGAGTCTTGCTCGAGGACATTTATGTAAACGCAACAAGCACGAATGACCAGCCCGCGCGTAATACCGATGGAGCCAACACCATGTTCTCCGATCGAATCACTTTTCGAAGATGGACTATTGAAAATGGTGATGACTGCATCGCTGCAAAAGCGAACTCTACCAATATCTTGATCGAATATGCTACGTTCTACAAGGGACAAGGTATTGCCATAGGCAGTGTTGGACAATATCACAATCAATTTGAGATAGTCGAGAACGTGACGGCTCGGAATATTGTGGCTTACGGCTCTCGCTATATCGCTCGTATCAAGACTTGGACAGGCGAGCAGAATGACTGGCCTCCTAATGGCGGAGGTGGTGGCGTCGGCTGTAAGTGCGTTTTGATTTATTTTCCGTTCTCTTAGGAAACAACGGCGCTAATCTTCGCAGATGCCCGGAACATCATCTGGGACAATATTACTATCCACGATGGAGAGAAATCACCACTCGTTATCAACCAATGCTACACGAACGTCAATAAGGCAAATTGTAGCACCTCAACATTCGATATTAGTAATATAACCTACAAGAATCTCGGCGGCACAATCAAAACTCGAAACATGGCCCAATTCCAGTGCAGTCGGTCTCAAGGTGGCTGTGATGGAGTCTCAATGGAGAATGTCCGGTTCACAAACACCGCAACATCCCCCCCTGAGCCGGCTAGCATTATTAGATGCAGCAATGTTAATAAGCCAGTAGGATACACGTGTAGCTGAATCAATGACATATAATTGTTCTCTATGCTTGCTCTTCCCTCATATTTCTTCTTTCTGCTCTGCAAACTCTATCTATATTAGGTCATGAGGACGCGAAAACAACTCTCGATAAAATTCTGACCAGTGCTGCAACTGAGTCTTTATCCATTTACATTTTTCCTCCTTAGTTTAGTATTCTTGTTGAACAGGCTAGGTCTAAGGATCATACCTAACCTATTGGGGAAGTTCTGGATACGCATGCGTATTTTAGCTTTGATGATGAATCTACTGACTTATGCGTTACGTCGTATGTGATACTCACGTGTGAGTATCACATCTCTATAAGTAGAGAGATCCTTTCCTGTAGTTCGTAGTTCTATAACCTTCAGCAATTGACTCGTTTTACCCTATACTCTCTGAAGGCCACGTGACTCTCTTTCTACAATTCTCGTAATAGAACCACTTATTAGCCACTTTCACAGACCTCAGGATTTGGCTTCGTGACAAAGCGTAGATAGATTACTTTTGTAAAATATAATAGATTTACTGTTAAAGTATAATTAAACTATTACAAGTAGACAATAACATGTTGATATTAGACAAAAGCAATTATATAGAAATTGTAGAAATTATTAATAAAAGCAAAGATCTTGTGTTGAAAGTGCATTTTATAGTGAAAATATATAAGCAAAGTATTTGGAAACTTACTTAAATGTCTTTTAATATAACGGCAAATATCTCAAATACCATCGTTTTGTTGCCAAATATCTGATATACCACACTTTTTTTGCCGAATATCTCATATACCACTTTGATGGTATATGAAATATACGTCAACAAAACGATAGTATATCAGATATTCGTCAACATTCACTGTAAAGCCTGTAATACACTCTGTAGCAACTACGCTGTAACAATCACAATACACGCTGCAGCAACTACAATACACACTATAGCAATACAATTACAATTACGATATAGCAATACATGCTACAACAATACAATTACAATTACGAGTTAAATACGCTGTAGCAATTTCATTGTAACAACTACAATACACGCTGCAGCAATATATACTGAAATAATGCAATTACAAATACAAATTAAATATAGTACAACTTATATTAATTTATATCGATATATTATATATTGCTAGTTTATATATTGTTATAGCGTGTATTGTAGTTGTTACAGCGTATTTAACTCGTAATTGTAATTGTATTGCTATAGCGTGTATTGTAGTTGCTGCAGCGTGTATTGTGATTGCTACAGTGTAGATGCACAAAAAACGATGGTATATAAGATATATTAGTGTTTCTCATATACCATCGTTTTGTCATTAAGTATCTGAAATACCACTGTTTTGCGCCAAGAGACAAATGGTGGTATATGAGATATTCGGCAAAAAAAGTGTGGTATATGAGATATTTGGCAACAAAACGATGGATTTGAGATATTTGCCGTTAATATAAATTAGCCGAGAATAGTTAGCGGCATCGTAGACTATTAAATTGAACTTCTAACACTAACTCTTTCAAATATTTCTTAATCAGAGAGGTTTTCAAGATCAGATCATTTATCTATGCATTATCCTCTCCAAATTCGTTGCATTAAATTACGCCTAGGACCTGAATGGTGCGGAGAAATATCAAGCATGTCCTCTGTCGTTGATGGTAACGATCTATGTATCTCAAATACAGCCTTATGCTGAATTGGATCCCTCACTTCTTCATATGTCCATGGTAACTCCACCACAAAAATTTTGACTCCTTTAACTTTCTCAAGCGGGGCTAATAGCAATTTCTCAGAACCCCGAAGTTGTACATATAGATTGTAATCTTGAGCTCTGTCAAACTTCTCATCGAGGAGATGGTTGACCAAATTAGCTTCCATATAGCTTCTTCTTCCGGCCAGCCAGGCTTATAGCCTCTTGGCATTTGGTTCTCGTTCAATAGAGTATCACCGAAGAATAAGGTTGGCTTGATAAGGTATGATAGTTGAAGACAACGGATTGAATTTAAATGTGAAGACGGTACAGTTGAAAAGAACCTTTCCGCTGTTGCAAGGTTGATCAAACTAAATGTAACAGACGTATAAATCAACTTAATTGACTCATTATACCTAAAGGATAAAAATATTGTCAGACAACACTCGGGGAATATTGCTCAAGAACTTACATGCGACGGCAGCTTAATAGCAAGGAGATAAGTGATGGTAGCCGTCCACCTACTACAGCCTCTTTACAGAGGTTGTGGCTATTTCCCCACGAACTTCTGTGTACCGAAGACCCGTTGTGATCATGAGTAGCGATGCAAGGTTGACATACTAACTTGTATATTTCCTTGTTAGATAACTCCCCTGGGTCGTGCTCCTGTGCAATCAAAATAACATGCAATATCTCTCCAACAGCTGCTATTACTAATTGCTCATAAATAAGGATGCGGACATCCAAGGAAAGTCTCTGGAAGAATGCAGATTCTGTTTGCTCGCTGACAAGCTCTTTAAACCAAATTGCTTGACTCTTATTAGGTATTACCGTATGGTTGGTAGTTGACCTAGCACGGAGGGAGTGGGGTACAGATTCATCCATAATGAAACGCATAAGCAATGGTACCGAATTGTAGTAGAATAGGGCATAAATATTTGATTGTAGAGCTAATAGAATCAACTATCTAGAGTGATGAAAATAGGGTCCTGACGCCAAGATCAGCTAAGCCAAATCGGGCCAATAGGCTTGGCCGTTTCACATGAGGATTTAAGGTGGGGTATAGTGTTGGCAGCAGAGGATTAGGGCAACCAATACGTTTACCACCAGAGATAGGTTTATTAGTCAGCCCTGCAAAACTTACACTTTAGCACTCTTATTCCTAGGGTTTTTAGCATGGTCGCAATCACCTTAATTCCTCTAGTTCGTACTAGTCTGGGGAATTAAATTGACTTGATATAATGTGACGAACTAGGCTTTACGGGTTTTTTGGCAATCCTTAGTCTATACAAGTAAGCATGTATAACGTCCATAAATGGTAAAAAGGGTCTAGTAATCCTAATATCCAGTTTTTGAAATATCAAGTAAAGTTCTAGTTACAAGTTGGGAGCCCAGGGGGTTTATAAATTCTAGTAGGTGCCTAAAGCTTTAAAGTAGTGACGTAGCCTATAATTCCTTATTCCCCTGAACCTCTTGATTCCGTACGCCTAAACCACCTATAGTCATTCGTGACAAATACTTTGAAATATATCGAACTCGAATTTTGCTAAGTTATTTTTTTTGCAAAAATAAAAGCGGCGATGCGAGATTTGTATGTGAAATCTTGCCAAGCTACTAATGGTAGTCATTTCAATTGTACCCTTCTCCACTCTATCAACAGGTTGGTGGTGTGGGAGGCGCCCCTTCGTTGCTTGCTAAGGGCATCTGCCTCTTTTAAACCAAAGAGGTATCAATGTCTTTTCCCGAATACGCACACCGTGGGCAGAATTATCAACAAGAGCTGGCATGGTTAACACACTGTCAACTCAACACGTAATCACGTAATCACGTAAGAACCACTTTACAAGACTTGGCTACCAACTTCAGTATCAGCGAAGAGCAACATCAATTTATTACATCTCAAAGAGATGATTCATCACTTGAGCTATTAAAATTCAATAGATTTATCTCATGGAGATATATTTTTTACTGAAACCAATACCGGTGGTTTTGATATAAAGCGCCGCGTGAAAAAAAATCAGAATATCGAAAAACTGCAAGAGAGCGCCAAGTTCTGCAGCGAGATGTAACGCACCAGAACGAGCGACGGAGACACCGTGCTTCAACAGCAATTCGGTCATGCGAGTACCTTCAGCCTTGGTGGCGAGGGACAGAAGAGACGATCTATAGCTCCCGACGTTTTTTAGTGACGAAGCAGAAGGTATCGGATCCGCACCAAGTTGAAGAAGTACAGCGACTACTTCGGTTTGGCTTCGCTTTACGGCTTGGTCAAGTGGCAGTGTGCCGTGACCGAGTAGTGGAGAAATGACGATTGTTGGGTCCGCAGCTGCCAGAACCTTGAATATAGCAGCGTGTCCATTGTTGATGGTCCTGTCGACTGCCCACCTCGTTATAACAGACGAGGGCTCTAAGCCTTGCTGCGACGCGAAGCTGAGTAATACCGAAACAGCTGCAGCGTGCCCGTTCTCGGCTGCTTTGATTATTGCCCGTTCGAGGTTCGACATTTTCATCGCAAGCACGCCTCGCACATGGCTCTTATCATGGCTTGGGCGCTCTTGGAAATAAATGCAATGCGGCTTTTCGAGCGCAATCTTGGTCCACTGTGGCTGCAGGAGCATGCTTCGTTGTGTTATGTTGTCGCCCGAGGAGCTTGCTTCAAAAAGAAGGCGGGCGACATCCTCGCCGATAAGTACGTCGAATACTGCTCTTGATGACTGGTATCCGGCCGAGCCAGGCTTCAGGTCTGCCATGGTCAATTCCGCCATAACTACAGTGGAGGAAGAGTTTGTGAGGATGATGATGATGATGCTGGAGGTGATTTGGTATCAGAAGCCAGAAACGTGGATGAGGGTGTAGGCGATGTGCAGATCTTCAAGGAATACATGTAAATTTATCTTTAAAATAAGAAGAAGCGTTTTAGGCTGTTGGAGTTGGCTGGCTGTGCACCTTAAATTATTAGACGGAGAGTGCTCCACCACAGACAAATAGCCAATAATAATAATAATAATAGTGCCGTTTCAACTCTGGCATTCCATTCATATGATCCTTTTGATGTCCCTGACCCTGACCCCGATTCTAGTCCTCGAGAACTTTATGGGGCTATAGCTCATAATTTTACTAGTACCAGTGCAACAAGAGACACAAAACGGTTCTTTCTGCTACCAGACCAATAGATTGCCCAGCTGCCGCTGTGGAAGCACGCAGTCCGGTTATCAACTTCGAAATGTCGTATGAACTTATCAAAAGGCGTTTATTGAGTTTTGGTTCGTATCATTAATCGGCGGGAGTTTTAGCGCGTCCCATACAAACGTATTGAAACCACACATTCGTTTTCTGTATTCCAAGGGAGCTTTCCCACATGGAGATCCTTTCAAAGCTATATATCCTCAAGGCCTTTTCGAAATGCAGGACCTGTAAGTATCTCAAGATCCCCAGCAGCGTTGCTGGATATTGCAATATTCACATCAACAGTTACTGTGACTGCCGGAGCGCCACTAGCTGTTGAAGCCACTTGGATTGTCTTTATTATAATATCTGAGTTAGGACCAATCCGCTATAATAATGATTAGTATAATTACTTACACCTGACAACTGGCTTTTAGTTGTGAAATAAATTACCTTTGTTTTGCCACCTTTTTCAGTAAGGTACTTTAGGGGATAAAAGTATTAGTATTTCTTCATCATTACTTTCACTTTGAAATAAGTAAGTCTTTCTTACTAGTGTTGGCCTCAATTGAATCACGCACCCCTAAGATTGGAGGAGGATCTACTCCGTTGACAACAATTTAACCTGAAGCTACTGGCTCAACCACTTTTATTTGGGGTTTTATGTCCCGAGCAGCCATGAACATGCTTGAAAGCAGGAGAGTTTCAAGTAAGGAAATGCGTATTTTGAGGAATCTGTAAGGAAATTATGAAGCTCGTATTATTAGGACTGAAAATTCTCCGGATTCTCTTTCTAGAGAATTTCTACAAGAAACTTTAACAGACAGATTACATGAAGAGGTTATATTGTTTTGTTTAAGCGCGTGGTCTTTCCCTTAAATAGAAGTTTCGTGCTCAACTTAAACAATATTCTAAATAGCTGTTACTGAGAAATGCAACTGGCGCTACATAACCCACCTACTATATTTAAATAGCAAAAGACCGTTATAGTTGTTTTATCAAGGCTCGCCTTGGCTACAACAAACCTGTAACTTTGATTTAGAACTAAAATATTTTAACAAAACCACGTGATCATAAACTACCCTTCTATAAGCAAAATAATCTTTTTAAGGGGTTATTGCGCAGTTTTGCTTTGATTCTTCGCGTTGTGTCTGCATAAAATAAAATATAAAATTATCTGATCAGCCTTGACATTAAATTCTTTTTGGGGGTCATGGAATTTCAGTACCAACTAACAATAATATGGCTCCATGTGTTGTGAAAATTACTCTCCAGGTACAAAAAAAGGTGCCAGTCAAATGGAATAACAGGACTATAAAACATGCTTATCTTAGCGTTATTCCGGATATACAGTGAACCAGATGAATGTGATAGGTTTAGAACAAACTTATTCTACCAATACCATTTTCTGTTACACTACGTTAAAAGAAAATCCAAACTAGAGTCACAAAAGCTATATAAGCACAGCATTCTTAAAGCTAACTGTACAATAAAGAGCATTTTTTTCTCAGTTTATGATCCGTCCACCCCAAGAATCAGGCGCATCAACCGCCTCCCCAACCGATACGACCAATACGCCGTTGCTAACCCAAACCCAGAAACACCACACACCACCCAAAACCAGGTAGGAATAACAACCTTCTTTGGGTCCGGGTATCTACCATCCTCGCTAGTCAAGTCCCTGGAATCCCGCGGCATCACTTCTGCTTCGAGTTCCTCGAATTTCATTGCGCCGCCGGCATCCATCGTCGGCACTTTGTTCGACCGGTAGCTCATCCTCCACTTCCCGTCGGGATATTTCTTGACGCGGGGCTGTGTCATCCAGAACATGACTACGGGCTGGGATACGATGTAGCCGAAGGTAAAGAAAGAAGTGAATACAACCAAGGCGTACCGCATCGCCATGGAGCGTTGTTCCCCATCGTCGGTATCTTCTAGCCGTTTTCTTAGATCGTCCATCATAGCTGGGAAGAGCATGATAGGTTGATACAGTGCTATGGGGAACAGCGAATAGCCCCAGAAGGTGCTCATGTGCTCGAACTCGACTAGGATGCGCTTATCAACGCCGCATAGGCGGTACCAGAGGCGCATTAACGGAACGGCAAAGATGGTGTACAACCGAGCCGCAGCGTAGGACAGAACGTGCTGGATTGGAATGGAGATGAGCTTGTCCTTTGGAAGGTTATCTGAACACATCTCGTAGGCGAGGTGGTTGACGAATGTCTGGCAGTTGTTAAGGTATAAATCATATCGTATGTTCGCGTTGCGTTGGAAGTACTTCGTTCCTACATGCTTTTAATCTCCTGCTAATAAAATTTCAGGCTGTTCGGATACTAACCTGTGTCTTCAATTTCCTCGTTCTTCCACTGCGTTTTGCCAATTTTCATGCGATGAAGCACCTCCGCGTTCCTGGAGTTGTCCCATGGCGAAGCTTTCAGCCTAGTGTACGGCGGCATTGAGCAGCGTTGAAGCTCGAAGCAGGTATCTTGGGTCAGGATGGCCCAGTGCATGACCCATCCGGTTGCCGCTATGTGTCCCACAGTATGCATCAGTATCTTGACGAATATTTTTCGGATTGTACCGATATCTTTGATGGGCACCATGACTATGTGGACATCCCTCTCGAGGCCGGCCTCGCGGGCGGGCGGGCTGGTCTCATCCATCGAGGCGGAGACTCTCGCCACAATATTAATACGTGAATAAGGACGGTCCGTAAGATTCTATATTGATATGATGTTCCAAGTCCTGATGCAAATTCTTCAGCTTGGGTGGGAGCAAATGCGCCCGGGGGATCTTCAGCTGGTTGCGCCACAGCGGCGCCTCCCTAAGCCATGGTCCCCCTCGTTTTCTCCCAGAGTTTCACAAACTTTTGCTCAGGAAATTTTTTGAAATTAACTTAGTTATCCTAAGATTCCGGCACCAAGCGATGGATTTGATCATATCCTCCCTCGTTGCTAATGTTGCCGCAGCTCCTGAATTCCTCCTCAGTCTCATCATCACAAGTATTCTGATTCTCTTCGTCCCTTGGAAAGCAAATCACGCACCGCTAAACGCCATTTTAAACAGCGCAGACTCCAAGAAAGACGGCTTAACAAAAACATGGAGAGAGCAGAAGTTAAGCGAGCTCACCTTAGTCGGCGTTGCAGTAATCTTCTCACTATCCACGCTCCATCTTCAACTAGCTAAACATATTCGCAGTGCACTATCCTTGCCAGCATAGTCACCGGCGCAATTGCCTGGCCCTCTGATGCCTCTACGCCGCCACCCCCGTGGATCACGAAGGGGGCGTGGTACTCGAGCCTGATTCTGGGGTTAACTGCTACCAGTAGCGCGATGCAGCAGAGCCTGACGCTGTACCGGCTGGGCTGCTACGAAGACTGCCTCCCGCGCCTCCGCGCCATCCTCGGACGGGAGCATCGTAGAGGCGACGGCTCCACATTCTGGACAGTACGGTGGAGCCAGATGGTCGTGTGGCAGGTGCCGGTGATGTTGCTTAACTTTGCGATTTTGTTGTTTGTGGGCGGGCTGGTAGCAATGTTGAGGGATAGGGCGTTAAAGACTGACGGCGGGTTGGAGAGTGATGATGTTAAGGTGTGTATAATGAGATGTTTAGCATAGTGTATGCTGATAATGGTAGATTGTTGTTGTTGTGGGGTCGTTTTCGGGATTCTCGTTTGTGAGCTACGTACTAGGGATGCTCCTCTTGTACTATCAGACTTTCCAGAATGCGACTTGAGCGTATCAGGAGCGAAGGTCTAAGATGGTGACCAGGATCCGACGATATTGAGTCTAGGCTCTGCGAGGGCCACGATACCTGTAATTATGGCTGGTATTGAGGTACTCAAAGATGATACTTATGTATTTTCTAAGGTCAACCAACGGCTGACGCCAGCATCAGCCGTTGCCGCTGCCAATTAACCTGTAGAGAAAATTTCAAACTCTTCTTTATCGGCACCTTTCGTCAAAGACGCGGTTAAACTATCCAGATCGGATCAATTGAAGCTAAGTGAAATAGTGTTTGCTCATAGAAAAGTCTAGGCCCACGAGAAGAGGATATCATAAAGGCTCTGCAGCACATCCTAGTCAAACACACTTCCTGGTACACAAAATACTATGGATTGGGCGTGGGTTCTAATAGAGCTAACATGTAATCTTTACGTTTGGATACAGGTTATTTAATTAGTAGATTGCCGCACTCTGTGTCATAAGACCTCCGTAAACCGTCATGATCACTGACATGATCTGAAGACGGTATATGTTCCCTTCCTCACTTACCCTACGATTGAGGGGATTGACAAATTTCCAACAGCATCTCAATTTGCACACCCATAGTAGCTAAAAATACCGTTGTCATTTTGTGGAATATCATCTAGCCTTAGAGGATATCCAAAAGAAATGATCATAAATTGGCAAGCACGCGATTGAAAACTATATGGGCCAAGGTTCGATCATAATATTTTCGACAATATAGCAATTAGTAGTCGCTCTTCTCCCTCCTCCATTTTTGACAGCATAAGCCCGTTGTCGGTTATGCTAGGCAGATCACTGTTTGACATGCTTAGTCTTTGACCAATTAAAAGGATAGGATAATAGCCTGCACTCTCATTAGTACTCTAATACTTTTTAAATATTATGATACTAAATTAAAACACAGTTGTCAAAATAAGTAAAATAAAATTTAAGCATATCGATAATGCTGATTTTAGGTTGCTGTATATTAAATAACTGTATATCTCAAGACTCTTTCAAACAATTTAATTACCAAACATTTCAGTTCAATTACTATTACAGTACAGTACGACTCAAAATCGGTTTCACAATTCCACACTGAGTCATTTAAAGTTTGATGGGGTTTTCCCGATGTGACTTTATCCCTATGTACGCACTATAATGACCTACATTTCAAGTCTATCTCCGATTCCTAACAGTCGGAATTAGGTATACTATTCCTCATCACCACCACCACCACCTTGTCCATTATCTTCTTCTAGTTTTACCCATTTCTCGATTGCCTTTAGCTGAACATATCTTTCTTGAAGTACTTGACCATGACCCTTCGGTTTCTCTAACCGATCGTGTTATGAATCGTCTTCCAGATATCTAGAACAGTACGTGCAAAGAATATACCCATCCCAACTGTGACTGCTATTGGATTGGTTGTTGAAACTCCGCATCCTCCCACCGCCTCCTCCCAGGGAGTGGAACCAGTAACGCCAATAGTAGCAAAATATTTTTGCTACTGGTACGAATCCCACAAAACAATTTGCAACATAAGTATTAAAAGTTGCTATTCCCTCTTTGAGCACCTGCTGTCGAAGCAGCATCGGAAGCATGTATAGTTTGGGTAATTTTTGTGCCGAAATAGTAAATTCATCTATTAGGTAAGCGAAGAAGATGGCGATGTCGTGACAGTTCCACTAAAGGGCATTATAATATGGGATTTCCGCCTTGTTGTGATTATAAAGCACTGAACGGACTGCGCCAAAAAATATTGGTTGATATCTTCTCCGTTGCTACAGTGTAACGAAATCATGAAGTGGATCTATAAAGATACGTACACGCTCCGCAGATATTTGGCCAGGTCTCTGTCGTCCACCCAACCTCGACTGCCAAGATATTCTCGATATCTTCGTCTTTCTAGTGGTGACTTCCAACAGCTGCTTTTGGACTTGCAGATGACCCAAGGCGTCCGAATAAATGTCCTTGTCGTAATCGTTCACATTGGGTCTACCGCTGCCCCAGCCAGATAGATTCCAGAATCAGGACGACGGCAATATGTATACGAAAGCTTGGCGCATCAAGAATGCTAGGCAAAGTATGGCTAGAACGAAAAAATCCGCCACCATTCCCCTCAATATCGGAGGCTTGTGCATTGCTCAAACTACCAAGTCCATTTAGTGGTCTAGTGATAAGGAGTATTTGGTACTTGGTGGCCCTAGAGAGTATATTAGTTTTGACGAACTCAGGATATAGGAAGGGGGCATAACATTTCCCTCTGTAAACAAGGCTGACTTTCTGCACCGCTACTTCAGGGATTCAACAGCTTTTATGGTACAGTTCCAATTGAAGCTAATGTGAAAGATGGATGGCTGTTATGAGCCCCCTTGGCATGTGTAGTCCGGAAAACTAGGGTTTCCTAGAAGGAGAGAGCATCACAGGAACTGGGGATACTAGTCATGTGAGGGACAATGACTCAGGGGCTGAGTTGTCTTATATAAGTAACAGCGCTCTTAGGATAGAAACTTGGAATTGCACCACCCAAGGATTTGGCCGGGATTGTAAAGGGGTTTTTAGATTTAAGGAGCCGTGTGATTGTAAGGTGTATGTATTTCCCTTAGCTTGCCCAATGCAATAGATATGAAGGATAACCCTAATTTGTATAATATCATGCCCAGAACTAGTCATACCTACAACCAAAAGTAAGGCCAAAGAGCAATAAGAAACCAGAAGGTATACCAGCCAGTAAGAATCAGAAAGATATTTCATACAAGAAATCTGACCAAACCCCTCGATGATGACTTCCAACCACCATGCCCTCCTAACTCAACACGATCTTCTCTTTGCTCAGCACCTAAGCGTTCAACCCACGATACGCTACCCAGCTTGCATACCTCCTCAGCCTCCTCACGCTACGCGTTCCTTGCCTAACCGCTCCCCTAACGAGCCCATCGTTCCCGACGCTCTCGCGCTGGAACATCTGCCGCCGAAACGGATCCGGAGGGAGGCTCGCCGCCTCTGCCCTCATTTTTCCAAACTCCCAATCTCCGAACCGGCCGATGATGAGATTGAAAATGACGCGGACGGCGATGAAAAAGAGGGCCGCGGCCGGTAGGGCGACCAGCGCGAACCACCACGGTGCTGAGACGCTGCGGGTGCCGTCGACCCTCCCTTATGTAGTGTCAGAAGTTGGAACGGTGTATTTATGGATAGGGAGGATGGTGAAGATGTCTGAAGGTGCAATTCGTGAAATGATGAGATGCGGACAGGGAATGGATGTCAATGCTAGTGGTGGCAAGGCTATCACACCGATGTTGGCGTTGCTGAGGGTGATATAATTGGAGCTGAAGATGGTGAGGATGCCGATGTAGTCACGTTACCCTGTTTCTCAAAGCTGTCGCCGTTCAGGTATTTGCCCTGGCGCGCATAGACCAAAGCAAAGACACCAAAGATGGCAAATAATACCATGAAGCTGTTTGCCACTGCATATAAATAGTATTTCCAATTGCGTTGCCAATGGGTTCTCGTGTCGACCAATTTCAATGGTTCGGATTCCTTCTGCGACTCGATATCTGGCTGGGTTTGGATCTGAGCTCCCGTGGGGAGAGGTATTTCGGTGAAGGACGTTGCGGGTGGAGGATGATAGGGGTGTGTGCGGCGGTTTGGCGGTGCCCACATCGTGTATTGCGAATGTAAGTCTCGGTGCAGGATATTTGAAGCTTATGCTCTTTTGTATATGGTAATAAATGTATGCGTGGTGCAAAGTGTTGATAGTTAAGAAGATAAGTGAGCCTGCTTTATACTCTTCTGAGATTAGTGAGGGTAGCTCTACTCAAAGAGGTGGTTGTGAGAAAGGATGCAGAGCAAAGACGTCGTAGGGGCCAGCACTTTTGAAAGTATGGGTTGGGATGTGAGTCAACCACCGGTTTCATATGCAGAAAGAAGTGACTAGGATTCAAATTCTGATTAATCCAGAGGTAGAATGGTATGGTTTAGATCAGTGTAATTTGGCAGTCATTGACTAGCCATCCTTGGACTAACCAAAATGAAGAACATCCCACCTGCATACTCGAGTGTGCTCAAAATAGAACCACCAGCTCTCAAGCCCTTAAATATTCATTTTATTTACCTTGAAAGTCCCAAGTTCTTTGTTCTTATACCACGAGTTCCACTTAAAACAAGGCCTCTCTTTGTTATCACCCGCAAAGAACCATGACTGCGATGGCAAGATAAGGCAGAATCCCTGCAACGGTTCTGGGAATAAGACCTCGTTCCATGTTGAAAGCAAAGCTTTGAAAGGACGAAGAATACCGAGAATCTCGAATGTGTTTGAAACCATCATATCAAGACCTCTGTGGGAACTTGCCAACCCATCTGTGTTTGCGGCGATCCCATATACAGTACACTAAACTTAAAGCAGTGCTTGTAGAACATTCGTGCCATGAACTGCATAGAGTACCGATAAGAACGGGTAGGATAGATGGGCTGCACTGCCAATCCACTTGTGAGACAGCCTGGAAGAGAGTATATGAAGAGGGCAGAAGTGCTATGGCAGGTTATCTGTCTAGTCGGTAACTAACACGTCAGTTGAAAAAAAAAAAGAGCCGAACTAGAAGATTCCAGCGAGCCTAGGAAGTTTTAGCCCTAGATTCGGTCCAAAAATGCGTTAGAGTGAATGTTTGTAAATTCTGATGCTGTCAACAATTCAAAAGGACCAAGGTATCTTAAGCAGAGTCATTTAATGCGCATGTCTGAAGGAAGTTTTTGCAGATTTCAATTTGCCCTCTGCCCTTACATACGTAATCGAGGAAGAATCACCAGCAAAATATATTCAAATAAAGGTCAATAATGTACATCCTCGTTCAACTATAAATGAACAATTCCCCACAAACCCGCGCAGAAAAGCCACCTAGGGTATCTAAATCGCTGCCCAAAAAGAAACAACAAGCCGGCCGTTAGTATACACACCTAGTAAAACATCCCCCTGCTTATATGCATCACCCATTCTCAAATATCATAAAAATAGTCCTCATTCAATTCCTCTCTACTTGGAATTACACCTCTCCCTTCTACAAACCCTTCATCATCAAGCCTGACGTTCAGCAACCTGATATTCATGCTATACTCCTTTACCAAGTCGATCAACTTATTCGTCTCCGCCGTGATCGGCTTCTGATTCAACAACATGAGCAACCCATCTAGCCATTCACTCGCCTCACTCTGCGTAGTGGGAAACAGTGTCAATATTGGTCTCTCTACCGCCTCATTCTTGGTTCCGGAAGCATGGGAGCGGGAATCAGGGGCCGAGAAACTGTTGATGGTGATTTTGGTTGAGGTCAGGGTGGTGGATTTGGCGTGAGAGAGAGTTTTTAGGGTTGAAGAGGAGGAGCGGGCTGAGAAGTCGTCTTGTCCTTGGGTGGCAGAGACGTTGGAGACCACGGAGCTAATGGTGCTCAGATCGATCTTCTCGCCAAGCTCATCCAGCTGCGGATCCTGTTTTGTCTTGTTATGGAAATCGGCGTAGTGAAGATATCGTCGATTATGCGAGAGTTTAAGAAAACGCCATGGGTTCTCTACTTGGTAGTTGCGAGTGTCATCGTGCTGCGTGCGGGGCAGCCAGGCGCCTTCTAGCAAGCAACGGACGCGCTGCTCCTTGACAAACTGGATGGCATCTTGATTGAGGTCCTGGCGGATGTTTTGCAAATGTGGACCCCATTTATCTTCAAACGTGACCTCTAGCATTTCCATCTGTAGCTCGCGGAGTCTGGTATACTCAAACTCAGCGATCTCTTCTTCCACCTCTGCTACCTCTTTCTGGCGTGTTGCTTGGCCTACGACATGGTCGATCAGAATCCGTACCAACTCTGCAACCTTTTCAAAGTCCTCGCCCTGTACTGCTCCTGTAGCCTTCCATAATCTGAAGAATGCGTGCAAACCGGCAATGTGTAGTCTCGGCCATTGCAGTATCAATGGCTTGAAGATCTTATCGTAATTCTTCATACCATCCAACACCAAGTATGCCTTGGCATCTTCGACATCAGAGTTCTCGACCTCAAAATGCTCATAGAGAATCAACGTAACAGCCAAGCTTGCTTGTGCAATTGGGCATCGTTCATGCATCGGCTTCGTGGACTGTTCGAGCAAAAGCTTCTGAAACTCATCCTCCATCTTCCGCACGTACTCCATAAGGTCCATCATCCCCAGATAACCCGTCGGCTCAAACTCATAGGCGGGGCTCTCCGTGAGAAATCCCAACCGTCTCCACTTCTCCGGATTATGCTTCCTGCTTCCCTTTCGGCCGCTACCCTCGGATGCCAGCTCCTCCGCTCTTGTGACTCCATTGCCATACTCCTTCTTCTCTGGCGCGCTTGCCAGATGCAAACTCTTGAGCGCGCGTCTGTGCTCCGGCTTCTCCAGATCAACCTGGGTATCCCGCCACTTGCCCAGCAGCACTTTCGTTAGTGCCTGATAGTCCAGGAGGGGATTCGCCAAATCCTGTAAAGCTTCACCTTGCATCAATCTATAAACCGCCGTGATTACGCCTAAATCCTGCAGCTTCTTGATGAACTTCGGCCACTCCTCCGCCATCCCACTAACCTTGCCCGTCGTCTTCTCCGGCTGAATATTATCATACGTAATTGAATCCCTCATCAACGCATTTAAAAGCATCAGGGCGTTAGCGCACAGCGCATGGTCCGCACTTCCCAGCTGGCTGACCACCATCTCGAAGAACTGAGGATAGACCGCAACAGCGGGTTTCAGGGCACGAAAGCCGTAATTAAAGCTATCCTGCGCGCCGGAAACCTTCCTCGTCGCCTGCGGATGGCTAACGATCGCAACCAAGATGCTCATGGCACCTCTCAAAATATTGACCAGCGGATGCGTAACAATTAGCTCCACCACGCGCTCGACCAGCTCGCCCGCGGTGGAGGACTCGAAGATCTCCCACCCCATATCGACCTCCAGCAGCCTGCTCAGGCTCTGCAGCGAGTATGCCAGCGTGTTACCCCCGGTCGTCATGATGCACCGTCGCAAGACCGCGAGGCCGCCGCTCGAGATGAACACGTCTGCGAAAGCGGGATCGTTGATGCTGGACTGCAGCTTGAAGACGGCCATCTTGCGCACGGCATCTTCGTCGCTCTGCAGGCGGGCGAGAAGCGAGGGCACATCGCCGCGATCCATTCTGTATTCGCAGTTCTAGCCGTCTCAAGATCCTTGTTTCCGCTGTTCTCTTGCCGTACGTTGTCTGGAGACGGGAAGTATCGCTCTGTCTTCGCGGCGTAGGGAAAGGCGCGGCGAGCTCACGAAGCAGGCCTTTTGGCAGAAGAGATTGGGAGACCGTCGGAGAAGGGGTCAATGCCTTCGTCGGGAGATTGTGTAAATGTCGACGGAGAGCTTAGTTTGGTAAGGGTGATGCTTTTTGCCGAGACAGTGAATGCTGTATTAAGAACTGATCCAGAAGGCGGTGAAAATTCTTGGCAGGGGAGATCTACACACCCGCTTTGTGCATTCAGGGGGTAAAGATCCCCGTGAAATTTCATAGGTCTCGCGGACAGGAACTTCCCGATATTAGACTTTTTGTCTAACAAACAAATATGCAGATATTCCTTGGATGAGAGGTCGGTTAAAATAATTTTGCAAAGATGGACTGAAACTGTCAACATTCTGTAGCTAAAGCAGCTCCAACTCAACAATTGCTCAAAACCCTTCCAACCAACCTAGCCTGCCCACTCAACAAAGTATGCACAGGAGGGCATAATCAAAGTTACAACAAAATCTCATATAAAGCAGATTTGGTTCCAGTGAAGTTAATATCCAGCCTTCAGATTCTACCTCAGAGCCCGTCGCCCTGATTCTCTCGTCGATAATAAAGTTACAAGTCAAGGAGCTGGAACTGATGAATGACCTTTGCAAACCCAATGGGTCTAGTGCCAGCTCGCTTGCTTCAGTCCGTGACCGCTTTTCAAGAAAATCAGTTAGCCTATCTCCTGCTACAAGCCAGGGATATACCCATCTGTAATCAAGGTGCAATCTAGAATCCAAGAGCTTTAGGAGCTGGCAGTTTCAAAATACTGCTACCCAAGCACCAGGTAAATCTAATTCGAGCCTTCTGCCTCTTAATCGCTTTTCTCTACCGTAGCCAACCCTTCCTTGTAGACCACGCTGTTCTGCCACCGGAAAGCCTTGGACTTCTTGCACGGTGTTTGGGAAATGTACTCGACCCGCTTTTCAATAAAGTCATCATCTCTAAACTCAACCTTAAAGGATAGAATAAAGGTACTTGGAATTTCTGCTTATGCTAGACTTCTAATGGTATATGCTACCACCTGTAGCAAAGAGCTATAACGGTAGTGGATGCGCGATTGCTGTTGCTTGTCGAATACTTTGTGTCTAGGTGCTAGTTAGACTAGCTCTAATACAATTATCTTATCCACTTCCTGCTCCATTGCCCCTCTTTCCTTTTATCTACACATAGAGCCCGGCAATAAACAAGTAGGTCTAGGCACAGAATTTAATGAAATTAGATTAGCCCACCGAATTATCTTAATATCACCTAGCGAGAGCAGTAAAATTCCGTCCACCACTCCACTCATGAGATCTGGCACATCGTCCTCGGAACATTGCAAGATTTTCATGTACATCATGACCAACTGACGTGTCGATCTCTTTATTGGACCGCTACCCCGTTTTGTGTTCCTGGTACATTCTTGCTCTGAGCAGCCTGGCCAAGTCTTACCCAAGTATCAGATCAACCCATTCCAAGTCCAAGGATTCCCAAGCACTCCTCTCGACACGAGCCAGGCCTTTCCTATACGCGATTCCGTCCTTCCACTCAATCCAGAGCAAATTGTAGTACTCGTACTTCCCGAACGCCGGACGAGGATCTTCACCTGGTATCTCAACAGACATAAAATTCCAACCAAGCGAGTTCGGGGACCAGTTGAAGCCTCGGGAAATAGCTACGAGCTCGCACTTGTTTTCTTCGAGAGTATAAATATCGTCCACGAGCTGTCTGGTGGGTTGCAGGGCTCCGATTACAGTCTGGCTATCATCTAGGAGGGCAAAAAGCAACAGCGAGCGTTCCCCGATGCGTGCGTTCGTATGAATCAAACTTCTTCTATTGAGTTTAAGCCACGCTTTTTGCGTTCTGCATTGAAGCAATGGGTCTGAGTGCCTTGGTGTAATTTCGTTTGATGTGTTTGCCAAAGGTATTGGATACCAGAACTTCTGGAACTGCATAGACCCGTGAGAATACCAATGCCGTGGCATCACCTTTTCTACGGGGCAATAGCCATACTGCTCCATCTGATACGGTGCCTGGTATCTTTGCCTTTGCCACCCTTCAGGCAATGTATCTTCATTCTTAACAAGGTATCGTAGCCTAAAGTCATGTAAATCATTGACCTTGGTTGCTGGTCCATCACGGTATGGCATGCTTGACCACTGAACTATTGGAATCGTTCTTTGATTGACAGATCCGAGGTCGGTTCTAATTGGCATTAGAAAGTCACAACCCGAATTATTCGAAGCTTCGGGACGCAGCACGCATTTCCAACCCAACCACGACCAGCTTGGAAGGCTAGAACTGTAACTTGCTCCGGATAGGGTACCAGAGGCCACTCTCCTCTCACAAAGGGAGCCACTTTTATGTTCCCAGCATAAGGCTTGATCGATAAACAGGGTGGGAAGTCCACAAATGAAGCCGCCTGAGAATGATTTGGTCAAGGCTGTCGTTACACCAGCAAATGCTGCAAGAGCATCCTGAGGATACGTCAATGTTCTAAAGTTATACTTTGCAACCAGTGAGTTATAATCTTCAAGAAGAAGCCTTTTTGGGTTCTGCTCGAGGGAGATCCCGCGGCTCTGGATAGCTCCAGGATTTGTGTCGAGATGCTCTCGAAATTTACTACATCGACACTCCCATGCTACACTATCCTGATCAAACACGATCTTTCTATTCGAAAAGTAGTCTTCCTGGAATGTCCAACCGCGACCCGACCACGGATCGCTGAGCCCATCGCGACTTCCACGTATGAGCACAGATCCGTCTTCAAGCATTATTTTAACCTGGTTAAGATTTCGAGGCTGCGAGACACCTCGAATGCCCTTCAAACCAAAGTTCGCGTCTGCACCTTGTTTAGCAATGATTGTGACTTTTGCGCTTGCGAATATCGCAGCCATGTTATTTATCTGACTGTGTTTCTCATGCATATCGTCTTGAACGATGCATAGGGCATCTACCCATAAATATCTCTCATTTAGCAGGTTGACGACACCTATAGCATCTCTTATTGTTCTTGGGACGCCAAGAAGTTCTAGCTGGAGGAGAGACTGGGGCCGGAGTAATCGAGCAAGATGATCCTTCGTGGTTTGGAAGAAAGGCTTGGTTCCCCACACATAACTTAACGCAACATAGTCTGCTTTTATCCGGCCGCCCTGAACGAGACGCAAATCTCGAGTATCGAAGAGCCAGACGGGGCGAAAGAGCGATTTTTTGCCAATAGTTGGTGGGTGAAAACTTGGGCAACATTTCTGACTTATACAGCGGCTTTTCCAACGCGCGAGTATCCCATCCTCGATCCAATACCTATCAACCAGGATCCCGAAGCCATTGTGATTGCGCGCGTCCTTGTTTCTGACTAAATGTATAGGATCACTAACCGCTATCATCTTTTCAGACCAGGCATTTATGTTACAGTCACCCATGTCAGAATCTGCAGAAAACCGACCTATTCCTGCTTCACACAGGTTTATGTTAAAACAGGCTTGGAAGAACTTTGGATGTAAGCCACAACGAGTACTCATCATCACCTCTTGGAATCCTCCGAACCGTTCATGATTGGAAGATTGCTGGCCCCTGAGCAGCGAAAGAAGCTTTGAGCAAACGTCGCATTGAATGCTAACATCGTCGGTAGATTGAGATGACAGCAGGGTATCGAATCCTTCTGGAGCGCTGTCTGCATGCTTCCTCTTTCTGAGTAAAGGTGATTCATTGGACATTGATTCAAGGAGATGCTGATGCTGATGCGTAGGCTCCGAGGTCCACACTTTTTTGAAGTGGACGACCTCAGCTCCTGCTAGGCCGCCACATAGCAGGCGACAAAGGAATTGTCGCCCTTGTCACGTGAATGGCGCCGTACTAGGGTATTTAGGGCAGATAGCCTGAAATCATCCGAAATCAGCGTAAGATTATTACATTTACAGTTTATCATATATAAAGACACTCGTTCTTAAATGCGCCAAGCGGTTTATTCCCTCTAGATGTGAATCACAGCTTCCGCACCATTCAAAGTTCGTAAGAATTTTATAAACCCGAAATTTCAGGATATTGAAACAAAAAAGAGAGATTTTGATCTAGACATATGATTTCTGGAAAAGAAGTAGAAAGAACAAGACACGCCAGACGTACATGTTCAGCCAACCCGCAGCAAAAAATAACTTAAACTCTAAAACCAAACAAACAAACAAGTCCGTCGCGTCAAGAAGCTCTTAAGCAAGAAGGCAAATAGACGTTGTATTCATTTCGCTTGATCAAGATCTAGGTCTATGTAACCTGTGTTCCGTATGTACAGCAGAGTACAGTACAGTACACTATTTTCATCTAATTCTATGAGGTCGTTTCTGAAGCGTCTCTATTTACCATGTAAAGTAAAATATTCTGTAATGGGTAAGTCTGCGTCGTGATACTATGCGTGCCGTGCGTGCCATACAAATCAACTCCCGCTAAATTTCAGTTCCGTTTAAGTAATTCGTCAATGTCTCTCGAAGGACGCTTTGCTGCCGACGCTGTCGGCCTGATGTGGCGCACCTACTATAGGTAGCTCTCCTCGATCTCTCGCGCTATCGTTTGAGACAGCTTGCGGACTCACGATGCCCGTTCTCGGGTCGATCCGCTGTGTTGTATTTTCCTTCCCTTCCAATCCCGTTTCCACCCTGTGACCACTCCTTATCCCGCCAGCGAATTCAATGTTCTCCATCTTGCCATCCTTTTCATTCCATGTCGTCCTTGGTGTCACCGCGCTACCTGGATTCGAAGCTTCAGGAATATCTGGCATATCGCTGACTAGCGGGTCTCTCGTTCCCGCTTCTAGTTCCCCAAGATCCATCTCCTCGTCTAATGTGTTGCCGCGACGGCTGCGACTGAAAAAGCGATTTCGGTGTGTCTTACCGCTAGTACCTGAAGTCATCTTTGTTAAGCCCGAATCCCTCGAGGTGATTTTGTCCAAGGTTGTGCTATCTTCGCTGTGGCGAGAGTCGCGAGATTGGGAATTACGACCGCCTCGCTCTTGTGATGAAGATGTAGTATATATCGTCGGAATGCGAGGCTTAGGCTTATCGTCGTAGACATCACCAAAGTCGGCTCCCGAGGATATACTGGACATGCCTAGGGAGAAATCTACACGCTTGCCCATAGCACCGATAGACTCGCCGCGTTGACGACCGCCGGGGCCAGATGAGGTTGATACACCGCGGTGACGAAGGATTGATGGGTGCGCAGTTGGAGCAGTACCGGTATGGACGTTCGACTCTAATGGAGAAGCGACATAAGGTGTATCGCGAGCCAGAGATCCTGAGCGAGGTCCAGGTCCACGAGGCTCGTCTGGTCGATCTGGGCCTTGAGGCGGCTGCTGGGGCTGCGGGAAGGCACCATTGAGATGCATTGGAAATTCTGGAGCGGCACCAGCAAGGCGCATACGGGGCCCTTCCATGCCAAGCTCTTGCATCGTAACCATCATAGCGCAGATGAACTTGTTTCGGCGTTGAAGGCGGAGAAGCTCATTTTGCCAGTTAGACTTATAGAAGAATACCACGTTCAATGTAATGGAGTACGCTTCATAAATAGTCGTAAGCTCTGTGAGGATGTTCTTCTGATACTCTCTATTTTCTGACGTAACGAACTCCAAAAGGCGATTACGAAGAGTTTCAATCTGCTCCAGAGTAGTGCCAAATTTGACAGTGACCGGAACAGCTTCCGCGAGACCACCTGACCGACGTTGATTCAAGATGAAAAGGGTGTTAAGGTAACTGTTTGGAGCCTGGACCACATGGCCTTCCATCTTCTTGAACTCAGTGTATAGAAGGGAGATCTCTTTCACAAAATAGTCATCGCCTTGCATGTTAGATCCAGTGTTTCCGTAAATCCTGACACGGTCACCAACATCGAAAGGGTGCTTGACGAAGACGAAGATTAGGGATTGCAAGAACTCCTGAGCCGTAGCTGAGAACAGCCAAGATAAGGCCAACACGGTGGAGCCCAGAGATGTGAGAGCGGTTGAAGCCGAGACCGAGATCAAGGAGATAAACACCAAGATAGTGATGACAAAGACAATGAACAAGAACACGTCGTCTAATTTCGAGACGACCGAATCCAAATCCTTGAGTGAAGCAGTGATAGCTTTACGCTCACGGCCAATCTCGACGCAAACAGCTTCGAGCTCTTCCATAGAGATATCTCCATTAAGATCCTTATCGAACATGGCAAATGCTGCAGTAGCCTCATCGTCATTATCGAAGGCCAATCTCAAATCATCTGAGAACACAGTTTCAGCATCCTCGTGGACGAAGGTGCGATAAAGTCGGCGAGCTAAGACTTGGGAGCCGGTGGTTGAGTTGAGGAGCTGAAGGATCACCTGGTGCGGGTGAGTGCTACCAGTAACCTGTTTCCCAGTGAAATCACCTGCTACTTTCCCGGCCACATCACCGACCTTGTTGAATACCTGATGCGCGTTCTTCTTGGCTTTTTGAACCATGACCATGGGTGTTCGTACTCCAGAGGAGGCACCTTCGGTGTTTGGGCCGCTCTCAAACTCGGAATCCTCCATGGCAATTTTTTCCTTAGAGTAAATGTATAATTTTACTAAACTGGATATTTGGAACTTGTTGACCTCAATTCGATCGGCATAAGTCCGTAGATGGAAGCTTATCGCGATGAGCTGAATAATAATCTTTTCGATGAAGTTCAACACAGCCGCAACAAACAAGGAGATGATAATGCGGTTCATTGTCCTCTCCCAATTCCGGGTCTCCTTGTTGCCATCAACATGATGATTCTTCATAGTTGGGAGGAACGAGATTTCGATGGCAAGCCACCAGAAAAATATAGTAGCTGGGACTTCAAGGGCTTTTCCTAGATCTCTCCATTTCTTGCTGTTGTTGGTAAAGAGACTGGCGATCATGCCCATAGGCCAGGGTATCATTTTCGAGATGATCTGCACATGTCAGTCAGGATAACCTAAGTGAACCCATGAACCTACCCTTCCAAGCCATAGGGTCAGCCACACAATCTCTAGCCAGATGCCAAACCAAAATAACCTGACACCCCCCACGTTGGCGTTCTCGAAGACAAGAAGTCCAAGTAGAACTGGTACTAGTAGTATAATGGCAACGGGTGATATATAACAGAAATATCGAACCAGGAAGCTTGACTGGTGTACTCGCTTGAAAAGTTTGGCCAGCCTCGTGGTAGGATTTGCAGGTGGCTTGTAGATCTTGGTCTTCTCATGTATGGGCGTCGTTCCAATATCAAAATCGTCAAGGGGTTCTGATCCACCATTCCGTGACCTCGACCGTGCTATTGACTTTGACCTTCCCACATGTGTTTGGTCGTCGGATTTGTCTCCACTGGATGCGACCCTTTCGGCGCGTAACATAAGGAGATCGTCATCAAGTCGCTGCGATATTTCTCTTTGCGCGGATGGTGATAATGGAGATTGGTCGCGGTTGCGGTCGCGGTCAGCCACTTTTAGATGATCTGAGCCTTCCGTATAGCTTGTGGTAACCCTCAGCCGTACGTCGTCTGTATCGTGCAGTGTCCCATCCTCGTCTGAAGACCGTCGGTCCGTGGATTGAGGGCCGTTGTTGGGAAGAAATGCGGGAAAGGAGTGTTGCTCCTTCTCCAGTACCGGGGTCGTCATTTTGTTCGTAGTGTATGTACAGACGCTTCACGCTCTTATAAGTCGGTGTGTATCATTAAAGCTGGAGAGTAAGGAATTAAAAACTGGTTGGGAGCTCGAGTCAGCTTTGGATCTTGGTATGCGTGGAGGGAAGCGATACCATGAAATTACTGATCTTCTAGAGAGTATGGCAGAAGATCCAGTGCGGTGGTATGGCGAATGTTGAATAGTCGGGAAGACAAACGAGTGTAATGTGTCAATGACCAAAAAATGGGGATTGTTTGGTGATGGTGTTGAATTATCGCTTGAACAAATGTTTGGGGTTGCAGTTGATGTGGGCTGCTGCTACCGCATATATCTCGCTGTAACCTTGACCAGCTTTCCCGTTGACAGGCTGTCTCCGATAAGCCAATTGGCAAAAGTAGCCGCCACCTCCTGCACCTCTTTACTGAATGGAGACCGTTGCGGGTTTGGCATGCAGGACTAGCTGGATTGTAGGCTGTTTTGAGTCTCTGACAGGAACAAGAACCGGCCCTAAGTTGACGAACGGTGCAAGCCACCGAATCCACTGTGATGGATCAAGATTGTGATATAGAAACGGGTGATTGGCGTTAATGCGAAGGTTTCGGCGTCGGGTTCACCAGGGCATTCTGTAATGACATCATCCTGAGAGAATTTTTGTGGGAAAAAACCCGAAAGTTAGCACAACGCATCCTTATGGAACAAATATGGGGGCTGCATAAAAGAAAAAGATCTGAATCAGGATTGAACACTATTCCTAAGAATTACTTCAAATTCACAGCCTTGAGATATTGAGAAGAATAGCTAAACATGCTGAATTGCACATGCAAGAGTTAACTGGAGCATTTCCCCCCCAATTCTAAATTAAGGTGCTGACCTTGATTCATTCCCCTTTTTTTTCTTCCCACTTTATCTTTGAAATCCCTGCAATCTCGCCGATAAGAATTCGCCAAGAAGGGATGGCCAAGCTGTCGCTCGCGCCATCGCACCAATCGTGGCGTTTTAATCGGCATGGCCCTTGCACTTCCATTTTCGAATTTCCTTGGCTGAGATTGAAAATAAAAAAGACTCTCCTCTTTTGGTGCGATCCAGTAAACTCACTTCGATTGCCAACTTTGATCGAGAGAGTCGAGACCATTGTTGTTGTCATTGCGCGTACGGATGAGTCGTCAGCTTCTCCAGTGCGGACCGGTGCGACTCCTTGATCATGAATCAAGAGCATGAGGTTTGTTCACGAGCTGGTACTGTCGAGATGCCATCTATCTAACCTGTTAATGATGAATATTAAAACTCTTATGTGGCTTGTACTTATGCCTTGAATATCTGTTCAGCGACCCTGATATTTATCTGCCAAGCCATCAGCCGATTTTAATTCAACAACATCTATTATCAGTATACTCAACAAGAATTCTATATGGCTTTAATCGCGCTAAGAAACACTTCTCCCATAGAATTTTCATCATGCATCACCCGAAAATATGCCATTTTCATTTCTCAATCTTCTGTATCAATCCGTTGACTTTAGCCAAACAAAGTTGAACTCCACAGTTAGGATTACAAAATCCCCCAATTCAGGCCACAGCATTTTTCCAATTTCGCTCCTCGGGAGTGCTGATATATGTACCTGATTCCACTCCTTCACCAAACTTTAATAATCAGCAACTCTTCCCTTTTCATCTCTTTCGTCTTCGACTTTCATAGTGCTTGTTCTCTACATCGTAGCGAACGGGTATGAGCTACGGCACCGGCTAAGTTTCGGAACTTGGCGGTGATGGATTCAAATACCCGAGCCGAACTAGTGAATTTGGGCTCTTCTCTTCCTTCTTCACCTTTCCATTTAGTCTCGTGATGCATCACTTGATGTGATCTCGAGCAAGCCTGGAGCGTGAATTTCCTGAGGTACTGTAAGGATGCAAGATGTCTCCTTTATCCTTCCTGTTTTCATCTTAGTCTCTCAATTTCAATGTTCATGCGTCGTGGCGAAATGTAGCCAACATTTTACTCAAATCCTTTCATACCTGTATGTACGACATAACTCCTCGCCGAGGATAGGAGATTTAGCAAATCAGAACACCGAATGGCTCATCTAAGAAACGACTACAAAACCACCGTACAGAGCAGCAAAGAAAGCGAAGAGAAATCCATCAACACCTCCAAGCGTCCCGCCGCCTCCTGCATATTCCGTCTCATTCTCTTCCACGGACGACCGTAATCACCATATGGCCACTGCTACGAATTATGCATCAATCCAGATGCGGACCTGGCTTAGCGGATAGCAGCAGCAACCATCATATAATTCGTAGCAGGGCCTGCCTTTCCATTGCTGACCCCCTGCATCCTGCACGGCGCATCAACGTTGGGGATGTACTGAACGCCGTTGCACCCGGCGTCCGTGGAGCGGGCGGCAAGGGACTGTTCAAACGGGAGCGCGTCCTGCTAATATATCGTCTGCGCACCGCCAAGAATATGGTTGCAATAGGTTTGGAAGTTCTTGCTGCCTTAACGCGCCCCTGGTTCTAGATGCCCGGGTAGTTTGGAACCGCCGGTCCCTTAGCTTTGGATTAGTTGGCATTCGCTCTCTTCAGAGCGTCCTGACATTTCTTGTTAGCATCGCTGTTCTTAGCCTTCTCTTTGTTGCAGGCTGCGAGCTTGTCCGTCAGGTCCTTCTTGCTAGCTTTGCAGGCCTTTTTGCCAGCGTTGCAGTTCTTCAGGTCGTCTTGGCACTTCCTGTTGTCTTCGCCGCATTCTTTCTTGCCTTTGTTGCAATTGGCCAGCTTTTCCGTGGGGTCCTTCTCGCTGGCTTCGCAGTCTTTCATAGCGTGCTCAGTTTTGCTGCAATCTGTCGGCTGGCCTTCGTCTTCTACTGTCTCTTCTAGGCTCTCCTCCTTTTCCTTCTCCGGAGAATCACGGCGCATAAATACGCTACCACGAAGCTCTTCCTCTCCAGTTTCTCCTTCTAAATAGAGCTTATATTCGTCAATGGTGTAACGCCAGGCACCCGCTTTGCAGAGTCAAGATCCTCATAACCGCAGTTCGATACGCCTTTGCGTGGGGATATACACTCATATAGCTCTGGATCAAATATGCAATTCTGACCGCCCGCGTCCGCGAAAGTATGACCAAGTGATCGGTGTCTGAGAATTATACTCTGTAGATCGGCAACGTGTACCCTTTTTGGGGGAATATTATGGTCTAGAACATCTTGGTGATGGTCGTGATGATGCGTTTGAATCCTGGCTGTTCCATATCGACTCCAGAATGAGAGACGGTGAAGCGCAAGGCTGTATTTTGAAGAACATGTAGAATAGGATGGATATCGAAACTGGAAACTTTATGTGGCATGTAGAAATGTACATAACATCACGGCGCTCTCGCCCAGCCTTTGCCCAACCTAGTTCGCGCAGATTTCCTTTCTCCTGCGAGGAAACTTACAAAGATTCAAGTATAGAGCCAACGAGATGAAGAGCCCAAGCTTATGCCAGCCATAGTTAGCAGCGTTCATCGGCCTAGACAAACGGTCGAAAGATCTACTAATGTAGTACTGCTGCGGTTTTAAGCCATTCTATAACGCAAACTCGTCGTTTTCCGGAAGAGCTCTACAGGATTTGTTTTATGGTTTTATGTATGTAGAATTGACTTTTTATAACGGACAGCTACAGTATAATATCAGTGGAAACTTTCCTGAATAAAGTTTTGAGTTCTTATTTGCGAGGTTTGCATGGCTATTATCTAAGCTCAATTCCCTTTTTTTTTGTTCGGTTTCTCAGTCGACTAGCAGGGGTCGGCTGTTTATTCGATTGTATGTAGGTAGCGAACGATACGTAAAGGAGATGATAAATCCCCTGTGGTGGTGCTTCGACGTGAAGCAGCCCCTTTCCGCGGCGGCAGCGTACCTAAAAGATCCTGGGTAGCTGTGGATTTGGATTTGGATATCAAGTATTCATCAAACGTGACCAGATCCACGGATCCAAACTTGAGGAATCGTAATTCAACTTCAAGTCACGGAATTTGGAGAATGACAGTGACTGCAAACGATAATCCTTGCCCGCAAATCTAACAATGCTTGAGCTACGGCACGTTTTAGTGTTTTGAATCTAAGCGATATTTATATTGATTGAGGTCGGCAAGATGCACTGGCAGTGGCAAAAAAAGGAGAGCATGATCCGAAGCTACCACATTATGATAGCCTTAGACTAGCGAAGGAAATTTTGCAATTAATGGATGTAGAGATTCTCGGGAGTTTGACAAATTTATGAGGAACTATAAGCTATTTGTCTCTTGAACGGCCCATAAATTACACACTTTCTACCTCAATAGTAAGGATGCCTCGTGAATTTAGCGAGAACATGTCAAGAGGTTTGGGAAATTTGACTACAGTAAAGGACATTGCACTCAGCTGTCAAGAGAAATAACAGATCACATGATGGCTAATCGAACAAGTAATGAATCAGTAAAGCGACCATAAGGCCTGTGCAGAGTCAGCACGAGACAGCGGTAGAACATTGGAGTCGATATATAGCACTCACCAAGGGCCAGAGTTCCAATTGAGATGGTAGTTCTTAGACTTAACAGCTTGTGGGTTCTATTTCCCGCGACTTCTGCCAGGTTATGTTGTGTCGAGCCCGAATCAATAGGAAGCTTGGCGCCATCAGGTATAGTCCCGGCAGGTGATGTCTTGGAATCGCCTTCACCTGCTGTACTAAAAGTTACCAAGGCCGGCAATGGATCCTGGACTGGCTGCTTCTCCTTTGCTGAAGGGACGACTTCGTATTCTTCAACGTCTTCCAACATCAATTCATTCTTCTTAATGAGCTCGAGGATTCGCGTTTTATTCTCAAAGCCCCACCGCTCAACCAAATCCGTGAGGGACATATCCTCACACTCATACAGATTAGTATACTCACATTTAAGCCATTGCTCTCGCCGTTCTCTTCCGCTGCGCACAATCATCTTCACACGCGGTTGTGGAGAATTCGAAGCAGACAAGTAAAAGTATGGATCGGCTCCATACTCTAGGAACTTTTCGACTATATAGCCGAAGCGGCGCAGCGTTTTATTTTTGTTGATTACTTCCGAACAATGGCACCGCAGAAGAATATTATGCCAGAGTGTCACCTCCGTAGTTTCGTCACCAAATCCTAGATAAATTTCACCCTTTTGATCATTCGTAATAGGAGAGAGACAGGTATTGAACAGGCTCGAAGCTGTTTGTGGAGATATGCCATGAGCATGAAGACAATCTATCACGTCGCGCAGACCCTGCTCCGCTTGACACTCGGGGTTTGAGAGAATGCAATACAGCAAACGGAGGGGGGTAAAAAGAGGGATAGCTGCTGGATCGCGCTCTAATTCCCACTGAACAAAGTTATAAAAACCGAGAAACGCTGCTGAATAGATGGGGTGTCGGAGAGCCCTCAACCCTTGAAAAGACATAATTAGGCCAGTAGCTGGACGAGACACGAGATCTACAATAGTATAATACCGTGTTTCATTTCCCTGATATATCAAAAATCCATTACCATCGCAGTCATAATGGCCTTCGTCTTGGTGGCGTTGCCATGCCATGGCCAGGGATACAAGAAACAGATATGGTGGCTCGTCAAGTTTGGACTTGAATCGCATTGGAACTAGTGATAATGCTACATGATTGAAATTACTGATTTGAATAATATGGCCGGCATCTCTTGACCATAGTTCTGCAAGTGTAAGTTGAGAAATGGCATCTACGGTGTCAAATCCGTTCAAATATAGTTTCATTCGGTCTCTTTGTGTCGGACTTGACAGAAACTCGGTGACCGATCGATGTGTGATTCTAATAATCTCGGTTTCCCTTTCATTCCGATCACGTCGTACTTCAAGGAGACCTCGGCAACATCCGTTCAACCGCTTACGCGCTGAATCAATCCGTGAAGCTCTCGGACCCCGGTTTATAACCCGACTCAGAAATTCTTCTCGCAAAGCAAACGCGGAGACTTGCATATAGTCGTCTAAAAAAGAGTAAGATAATAATGTGAGATAGTATTCATATGATGTTGGCATATAATCGTTTAGCTTAAGCGCCATGGAGAATGTCTGATAAGCTAATATGAGGTCGGAGTCAACAAGCGAGCTGAGAACATGTTCATACAGGCTATCCAGTTCCTTGGGAACAGAATCAATCTCTCTTACCAAAGTTCCGAGATTGGCACCGTTTTCAATTTGTTCGCGAATTCTCTTGACCACGAGGGCAACCCACATAAAGATGCCTTGAGCGTTTTTCACGATGGCTGTTGCAAGAGTTAATTTATCCTCTTGTTGATTCATATGTTGAAGCTTGTCAAGAACATAGTGTGTCATATCTGATCTAGTTAGGTCGTGGAGACGAATGCGTTGGTCTGCCGAGAACCCGTTCATAAACACATTATACTCTCTACTGGAGACACAAATTTTGACATTCGTCGGTGCAAGGATCGCCCAATTGCGGAGTAAATCTACTAAGGTCTTGGCGTCTTCTTGGTGAGTTCCTTCATACTCGTCAAGTCCGCCGATGAAGAAACAAAAGCAACGGTCTCTATAAAGTTTTTGGTCCGAAACTAGTCGGGAGAAGGCATCCCGAATGACCTTGTCGGATAATGGTGACTTGCTCCGGATCTGCCAAGGCGTTGATTTAATTTTTGTCCAGTAGTCTGGAATTGCATCTTGTATGAGCTCTGGGCAGGCTTTCAAAATATCGTGTAGCAGAGACCTGATAAGGCCTGTTAATGATTTTGCAAAGGCGAGCCTGGCTTCCAGAAGAAGAAACTAGCAAAAATTAGGTCGCGATTCCCTTATGTTTTTGTTAGCTAGTAGTTCTCTGCGTGTGACGAATGAATAGAAGCTGAGAGATTTACCTGCCCATTCCCCGAGTAATAACTTGGTGCGGTTATGGTCGCAGAGATACTTCATTAATGTGGATTTGCCAGACCCTAACTTGCCTGAGATATGGAAGATGCCGGTTCCTGATGACAACCAATAGAGTAGGGATTCTCTCGCAGAAGCTTTTACCTTGTCTTTCAAGGTCGCCTTACTCTCCGATTTATCTTCTGACTGACTATCAAGGACGTTGTCTTCAGGTGATGCATCGCTTTTTGATTCATCTTCCGGCTGGCCATCAGGGACGTTATATTCTAAGGATGACACACTCTCTTCAACTTCCGACTGAGCATCGCAGAGATCATCGTTGAAGACCCAACCAAGAGTCTTTCTATGTGCATCGTCAACTGTCTCATATCGTCCATACATGCCTTCAAAAGCTAGGATTTCAAGGATGCGATGTTGAAGAATCACCTCGCGAGTATTCTCTGGCATGCCCATGAGCGACTTTAACTGAGCTTGAGCCCCTGCTGTGAGGCATTTAATGGGAATTCCTCGAAGCAGGTGCTCGATTTGGTTGTGCAGATACTCGAGTTTTGTGGAATCGTCCTTTGCTGAGGCAACAAGAGCATCCAGCCTCATTTGAGTTTTCGAACTAATGAGTAATGTTAATAGACTTGCAGTCTCAAGGTAAAAACAACATCTCACCTTGTCAGATAATTGAGTTGTAAGTTCAACTGGGCGCGACACTGGCTCAAGCTATCCTCCAGTCTTTTTCGTTCCCCCTCATACCACTTGGTCTTAAAGCCGGCTATGAGGACGGAGCTCTTCGACTTCTGGATTTTGGGTTTGAGCTTTTCCACGAGCTTGACAGTCTGCTTCGCCAGGCTCTCGCACTCTGTCACAAGCTTGCAGAGAGCCCTCTCTTCTCCCAGAAATTGTGCATTATTAGGAGGCTGAAGCTTGACCACAAAATCCCTCATCTCAGTTGCAATCGCTTCAGAAGTCCGGCTCTCCTGGGTAGTGCCTGAAGCGGTCCCATATATCTCAACCGCACCGCTAATTATTTTGGCGCTATAGTCGATGAATTGCAGAATATTGGCCGCAAATCCGATGGCCGTGATAGGATCCATGGTCGAGGCTGGGATGGTCAGGAATTGAACAGCTTGGGCCAATCCACGAGGCTATTCCCGCCGCTGAACACAAACATGAACTTCCCTCAATATACCTCAAACGATGCACCCAATTGGTGAATATTACTTATGTGACCACCCCTTCGCTCCTCAAGGTTTTAACACAGCGTTTGCAATGATCGAACGGGCAACACGAAGTGATCATCACGTGGTTGTCAGCTATGGCACTTGTCATATCGGCTTACTCTATGCGTTATTGCCTCAGGCTAGTACGTATTTTACTTTGTTTGCAAGATTTTCATGCCTTGTGCGGTTTCATACTTGAATAGGATGATTTCCTTTCGGCAGTCATAGAGCCATTTGACTTCTTTCTCTCTCTATCAAAAATTTTGAGAGCTGTATCGGTTGGACTACAGATATTATCCCTAATGCGCCTCGAACATTCCAATCCTTCGCCTCTGGAGAAGTTAGCGTCTAACTCGTCACGTAACGTAATACGATTAACTTGCTGTCCCGGGAGAATGTGGCTGGCATGACTGAGTCCGAATGAATAGTGTTGATTACTGTGTCTGCACTACCGTTGCTATAAAATAGGCTTTCCGTGTCAGTGTCGCTTGTGTGGTCAAGCTTATTGGTAATAAGTACAGTCAAACCTAGTTATATTGGGCAACATGCATCCCCCTCCTTATACTGTAGAACTCGGCAAAACTAATCAAGGATAATTCATATAAAAGTAGGGTTCGCTCTACCGGAATTGTGTTATAACGGAATTTTTCTGTCTCGCCCTGATAACATCTTTTGTCTTCCGTATATCTAGGTTTAACTGTAAGATATCTTTATTGTCGAAGTTATTGCATAAGTGAATGAAGCCTAAATCAGGCTAAAATATTGTAATCGGGATGCACGTACATTTAGCTAGCTGCAAATCGTATTAAGGAAAGTGAAAGAATGATTGAAATAAAGAAAAAGAGGCGACTATTTCGACGAACGCTCGGCTAAAAGATGAGCATTTGATATTAGGGGCAAGGAGAGTTAAAAAAAAATATACGAGTAATTAACAAGCGCAAAAGCGTAGGGGTAGTATAAGTAAATGATGAGGAGCTTTATAAATGCATCTTTAAACTTGCCTGAGTTTAGAGGGTTGTCATTTTTTAACTTCGTGACCCCTAAGAAACAACGGTATAAAAAAACAAATGGTAACCCTTGTACAAGTGACCAATGGATTGGTCAGTGCGTCATGCGCAAAGCAGATCGAACGCCCTCTGCTGATAGCTAGAGATTGAATACTCTAGGCCCAAGTGCTAATTGAGGGAGGGTGAACGTCATAAGACGAGTTATGGGAAAATAAGAGATGGTTGGGCGGAAGTAGATTTCGCGTTTCCAATATCAGAGCTAAGAGAAGGAAACGGCAAGGAGATGGCAATCGATGAGTACCCATACAAGTCGGGCGTCGTATGGGGAGAATGCGTACGGCAAACTCCTTGGGGGTTGACAAGCTGGTTAGCAACCTCGAGGTGGCGTTCCTGGAGCCTCAGCGACGGCTAGAGCTTGTCTAGGAGAATACGGTTGACTGTGGAATGTGGAGAGCCTGGAGCGTGTGGCTGGCGACGTGGATGCTCAGCTCAAAAGAGGTGTGGCAGCGACTCGTACCGGACGGAAGTACTCGAACGCTACAGAAGCTGATTCGCGATTCGAAATGGTCACACTGATACACCCGGTGGAAGGGGTGTTTCATTCCCAGCTCTAAGATTTACCGTGGGCCCGAATTCGAGTATTCTATCGTGCTAAACAGGAATATTTTACAGGGAATTTCACACTGTTAGTCGTTAACTTACCGCCTATCGCTGTGTATTCAACGCTTGTACAAGAGGGTCTCTCAACTTGGAGCATAGGAAAGCATTGCAAAATTCCATAACTATGAATCATAAGAAGAGAGGTTATGTGTAGATATTAGTTTCAACTTAGAATTAATTAAGACCCAAGGATAAGACTGCCGAATAATCCAGAACTTTGAAAAATCTCGTACAAGTTAGTTCCATCATCCTTCGTTGCCTTGTCATCTGCGCTTATCTTTTTGCCTTTCGTCCTGGAAAGCAGCCTCCGCTGCCCCGTAGGCCGCAAGAGCCAAAGGAGCTGCAAGCCCACCAGTTAGTACAGTGACCCCAGCTCCGACTCCACCGACGAAAATCCGCCCTGCCCACCTTCCCAGCTTATTCTCCCTCTTCTGCTTTTCTATGTTTTGACGGCGGTTCTGCTCCCCTCTATATGCGTCCATCTCCTTCTTGTAATTTTCCGCCGTCTCCTTCTTATCATTCTCATACTGAACCCGTAACAACTCTCTCTCCTTCTCCATCTTGTCCAAGTGTTCTTTGAGCGTTGCTTTCTCTGCCTCAAGTGCTCGTGCAGCCTCGAAATTTTGCTGCCTTAGAGCATCTTTGTATTCCTTTTCGACCTCCTTGAGATCATGGGTATGAGCCTCTTTGGCTCGTTCGGCGTCATCCTCGACCGCCCGACCGGCTTGCGTGAGATGAAGTGGCGTTTTATCCTGTGTCCATTCCTTAACAACCTGCGGTAGAAGCGTCTTGCCCTCACAGAGAGGACTAATGATCTGCATAACTGAAGCTGATGAGTCACCAAATCGTGCGTATTTAACGCCGCGATCAAACATGGGTTTCCACAGATTCTGACTCCCAATCAATTCCTTCTCTCGGTTTGCTGCAATAGTCGGGTCTTCCTTGGACCACTTCGTAGTTACAAATGTGCAGCGGGACATGTTTTGAGGACCAACTACTTTCGCAAACATATCGAGGTTCTTCTTTGCGCTGCCAGTGAGGCGTTCATGTGTGATTGGGTGAAGATACAGGATACCAGCGATATCCTCCCTCTGGGCATGTAGATTAGCCAGTTGTGTGCTAATGCGGCGAAGCATTTCACGGTCACTGATATTGGTATCATTAAAGCCGGGGGTGTCGATGAAGTAGATGTTGGTTTGAGGGATTTGGTAGATCTGTGGCTCCGCCGTGCCTTATTTCGTTAGATTCATTCTCTTCAAGTATGATTTCCAATACAGTTGAGAGAACATACAAGACTCAAGCCCATCACCCACAGTAGGATTGCAACCAAAATCATCAGGGTTTACGGATTGTGCGCCGGATGTCTTGATAAAGGTGCTTTTCCCAACACCTGTGCAGCCCATGATGGCGATGATAACTGGTTTCTCAGTGTTCGGCGCCATTGTCAAATAAAACTTTATAAATAGTACGTAGTTGTTATCCGCCGTGATTTTCAAGACTCAAATGTAGCCATTTCGAGGGACGGATTGACACATATTTATACCGCTGAATACAGAGCTGAAGCTGGGGAATAACAGCAACGCAATAACGCCTCATAAATTCGACAAGCACGGCAGAGCAATGTTCTAGGTCAATGGGATCTATGTCACGATCAACTTTTTGCGATTTGGAATATCCTGCGGGCTGATATGAGCCTATAATTATCACATATGAAAGTCAAATGTGTGATGCTTGTATTGTCCTGACGTCTAGACTCTCTCCTGAGAAGTTGATCTGGAGCTTCTCCGCTCAATATGAGACAGATTAGACGAAGGGTGGTAACACTCATCTGACTGAAGACTGTAGCTAAAAATGGAATCGCTTCATCCAGCTGTGGCTTCGTGGCTCAACTGATAAAGAAATCAATATTGAACGTGCGAAGCACTCGAGGCCGATTAAGATGTCGTGTTGAAGAAAATTGCCTCGCCGTCCAAATGTGGCATATCTCAGCGATAAGCTGAAGATACCTAGCTCGGCGCGATGCAAGGTAGCCAATGGAATGTATGCAGGGTCGGCGTGTTGCATGTGGTGGCGTTCTGGGGAACATGATCGAGCCATGTTTCAAAGTTCTAGAACACAAGAAATGGCACCATTTTATTTCGAACTAAACTATTCAAGTTTTTAACATAGAACAAAGTTTTATTTAATTTTTATCTGAGCTGATGCTTTGGCTCTCTTATAAATAGTTGGGCGAGCTATTAGAAGGGAGCACACACTAGCCATGGATGCTGGAGTTGTGCGTGGCGACCGCATCTCTATCTGTCACGGTGGTTTTTGATTTGTTACCCCTGTAGATCCAAATATACAAAACACCTTGCGGTAACCATGTTCGTGTAGTCAGCCATAATTTTCAAACTAGGCGGCGTATCCAAACAAGATAGTGTGTCCGTATGCTTCTCGCCAGACACCCTGTCGCTGGTATCTATCGCCAACTACACTGACAGCTCTTCAGCCGCCTTCTATCCTCCCAGATGCAGCGATTGATGCCAGATTAGTTATGCTATTTAAAATGATGATTCGCTGCAACAAAGTTTGATCATAAGTTATTATCCTGTTGATTTTTAAAGCCACCTCTACGCCAAAGAACTGGGTAGATAAATGTGCTGGAGATGCCAAGATGAAAGACTAAAGTGTCCAAATCGGCAGGCACTCTCCCCAGTTTAGCCAGGCCTACTTGACGGACGAAGCCCATCGGCTCGGCCCGTGGTAAGCGAGCTCTTCTCAGCATGCCCAGCATTTGGAGTATTTTTTTCAACAGAAACCATCTCTGATGCTTTGGAAGGAAGGTAGAGCATGGTAGACTGAAGAAACAAGCTAGAGTAATAGTGGCAGAGCAACCGTTGAAAGGCAATTTTCCCTGATAATTTCGGCTCTGGACCTAGTCGCTAATCACATTGCCATTGCTACTTATGCCGAGGCTCTGAAGTCCCCCCAAAATACCCTCTTTCTCGTCCTTATGGCTATGAATAACACCTGCTGACCTTCTTCCGCCATATGAGACGTACATGCAGCGTCGACATAATACAATTAAACGTGTATCCACAAATTTACAGGAAAGATAGACAGGATACTCTCGATCACTGTATATTAATCTTTGGTGGGACGAGTCAGAAGATATAACCAAGCAATTCTATTCCCGTATATACCATGTGACAATTTAACATCTCCCTAAAAAGTAGGTACTTTCCCCCCTGTACGCCAAATCGCCAAACGTTTCCCAAGACCATTGCATTCCTGACCATCCAAACTCGAAATCTTTGTACAACAAACGCTGCCTAATCTAGTTACTTTGCGACCTTACATTAGAAGCACTGGGAGCTGTCTCCGTTCACATAGACTCTGTTGTTCGCTACTACAACCATCTCCCCGTTCCTGCCCGAGTTGCTCGCGGTGTTATACATGGCCTCAACCACCCCTCCCGAGAACGACTGGAAGTGTTTGACGACATCCGCCACCATCTTGTCAAATGCCGGTCGAATCTGCGCATCAATGGAATTCTTATCGGCGATGAACAGCTTGATCACAGGGCTGCGGTTCACATCTGGATGTGCGGTAACGCGAGTGTTGAACTTGGTGAGCTGTGCTTGGTAGCCAGAGGGAGAGATATGCGCGAGAATTTTACCACTGGTGGCGCTCGCGGACCCCCCGCCAAACATAACCACCCCGACACAGGTTGAAAGACCCATGGTCCAGGCTGTCCTCCCTCCTGCTACATATTGCGAATCAGACATGTCGACATATGTCGTAGTCTGATCGACCAAGTCGGATGGGTACCAGCCTTGATAGTCCGGTGCTCTTGCTGAGATGCTTCTGCCACCCTTCTTCTTTGGTGGTGGCTTGAGCTTGGGGTCGGTCTTTGGGCAGGCTGCTTTTCCAGCTTTTATATCGCTACAATTTTATTTAGATAAAAAAGGTATAAAGGGGGCGTCAGTTGAGGCATACCATTTACAGAGCTTGTTTGAGGCTTTGGTTAGTCCTCTTATGGCTAAACTTGGCGCTGCTGATGTCCCTGGTATGGCATCACAAAGTGCTGGGACTGCGAGGAGCAATCCAAACGCGATGCTGCTGAGGAATTTCATTTTGAGGCTTGCCGATAATTGTTTATGATTGAGGAGGGTGCGTGTTCAAGGGCTGATCTAGTATGGAGGGTGAATTGCGATTGCGTAGTAGAAGTTCTAGGTGTGTGATCGTTTATCGTAATTTTGATTTTGTGCTGCTGATACCGAGAGATTGCCATATAAGATGCTCATCGAGCTTTATACTTCCCCTCGGGATATCTAGCCTCTATTTTGAGAACCTATTCCCACACAAGAACCACTTTTCATTCTGACGATCTTCTCAATCCTACACTTTTGCTCCAAATTTTTGAGGATGGCTGAGCCCACTCCTCGCGAAGTGCCATAACATATTGAGACATGCGGAAGTGTATTGAAATGTGGACCAGACAGCTAGAAACTAACCCAAGTTCTCGAGCAGGCGCAGACTGAGATTGATAATCTTGGCAAGTAGGAGATACAAGATATCTGGGCGAATTTTTTAAGGTGCATCCTCGCTGACTTTGAGGGAATGTTCTCCTTTTCCAGTAAGATCCCTCTCCCCCTGTACTATGACGTAAATCCTTCAGTGTAACGAACCAATCCAATAGAATGGTCTACATGCCAGGCAGTTCATCTGAACTGCCTCAAATACATGTGTCGAGCCTCTGGAAATGGATGATGTATGGATCCGGCTAAGATCCGAATTCCTAGAAGACGCCTGGAATATGCATGCTCGTGTAACTGGTGGCTTAACCGACAAATCACTCCATATTAGGGCCAAGGGTGGCTCGTGTGGTTTTTTCCAGAATCAATTTCTATTCCTACTGCACATCCTCGCTCATTTACACGATCGCAGCTTTCTGGAAGGGTCGCTTGTTTAGTAGCTGCGGTTAAGGTTACATAGTGTGAACAGCCACATCCACTCCCTTGCCCCGGCGACCCCCACCAAACTTCCATTGCGTTCTTGAACAGCGGCGAATCCCTTTATTTAGAGGATTCTGGATACGCCCTCCTAGGAGCTAGGAAAATAAAGGAAAAGTATGTACTCACTCCTTCTGTCCTGATCGGGGGGTGAGTCACGTGATCATACATTATTAGTTTTACCGGTTCCAAACGGGGAAGAGACCATCAATGAATTGGGTTTTGAGAACAGCTGTGCCTCAAAGCCACAAGGCCAAGGCTCTGCTTTTTATAGCTAGTAACTATATAGAAATATCACGACCTCCCATCAGATTGTTAACACGAAATAAAATCACATATTCAAGACTACATCCTGATTTTCAACCAACATGGAGCATCCCCTATCTTCACCTCAACAGCCAGCAGCAACGCCTGCTGACTTTATTCCTCCATACGACACACACATAAAACGGTATCCACTACCCGGAGAAAATCCAGAAGAACATACACCCTATCTCCTCCTTGTAGACGGCATCGACCAAACACGACATGCACCCCCAGTGTTCCCATCTCCGGAAAACAAAACCGTCCGTGAATTGGCAAATGCATGTTCATCAAGTAACCTTCCCCTCCTTCAATCTATCATCGCAGACTGGGAATCACAGACAACACCGGATCCACCCCGTGGACCTCCTTCTTATGAGATATACGCCTTTGAGTCTATATTCTACCAAGCCATACGTGAAAACCAGGGAAGCATAGTGAAGTACTTCCTTGATCACGGGATTCAGATGTGTAAACTTGCAACTTATCAAGCAGTTAAATGTCGCTCTTCTTCCGCCGTGTGGGAGGCTTTTCTTGACCATGGACAGAACGTCGCTTCCTTGGGTGAGACTTACACGGGCCGGTCACTTCTTTGGTATGTTTCCGATTCCTCTCCATTAGTTTTGCCAGTGGAGCTTCGCTATTAAGGGGATGCTAAGTGCAGTAGCGAGGTTTTGCAAGAGGGCGACGACGAAGAGCTCGTGAAGTGGTTTCTGGAGCACGGCACCGATCCAAATGCGCTCGTTGGAGGGGGAGTATGGGGCGTGACTAATTTCATGTAAGTTTTTTCATCTCGTTTCTCATTCCTCCGATACTTTGAGCATCGGATTGCATATCCCTGACTGAACAAACTATAGGTGGGCAGCACGCCACAATTCTCCGCAAATTCTGAGGTTGATGCGGAACTACAGTGCAAGACCTGTGGCTGGTCTGCTTCCCTTCGCGGTTAGGAGGAGTGAGGCACGTCTGGAAGTCCTTGAGCTCCTCTTAGATATGGGAGCGCCGATTGATGGGAGGGAGTTTGAACATGATGCAAAGGCAGCTCAGCATATTTTTAACCAAGGATCAGCATTAAACATTATTTGCGGGACAAAAGATAGTGATGAGGTAAGATATTTAAGTGTAAAATTTCTTTCATTGCTGCAAACTCTAAGGCGTTTCAGCTCCTGAGACATGGAAATACGTCTCAAGAGTGGAAAGCCACTGAGGATTGTAGCTTGTGAGAAAATAAATTGAGAGAGAAGCTAACAAGGGACCTTCAACACAGATAGTAGAGTTTCTACTAGAGAGAGGAGCGAGCATTGACGTGCGCGATTGGGAGGAGAAGACAGCACTGGAGATTGCAAGGAATTTTGGACCGGAGAAAAATGTTAGGTTGATCGAGGCAGCCCGACAGCGGAAAGAGGGTTTAAGGTAGAGGAATACCGAGCTATTGCATTTTCCTATGATGGGATTAGATTAGCACGTTGAAATTGCCTATGAGAATGGAATCAGATATGGGAGGATATAAAAGCACCGTCGTCTCGCACTAAAGTCTCAGGCAGCAATTGTATCAGCTCATTTCGAGGTTTGATCTAGCGAATCAGCAAGTTGAATATAACTCTGAGATATAAATTATCATTTGTGATATGCCTCTTAGTCATCTTCTACCCTTCCACGTACAAATGTTCACAAGTATCATATACTAAATCTGAGGCAATCAGAGCGATAGTCCTCTCTATAAACCATGTGCACTTAACAATAGTTCCACTTTAAGCCTTGGGATCAACTTGTAGTGCTAACTGAAATTAAACATTCATGGGAAAGATTAACTTTGTGACATTCTCTGAAAAAGATGCGCAGGCGAGCAAAACTATTAACCTTATGACTCAGGATTATAGCTACCAATCCATGTAAAGTTTACACGTAAATATCGAGGAGGGCAATTTTCGTCTTTCCTATTTCCAACTTATGTCACTTTTAAGATGTTAACAAGTTTTAGGTGAAAGGCCTCATCTCTCACATTGGTAATCCCCCAGTAACGATAACAATGTATTCATGCAATGAATATGTATATATATCTCTTTTTTTTCAGAGCTCAAAATATATGCCCTTTGAGAGAAAATGAAAAGCTAAATGAAAGCACTATAAAAGGCCGTTGCATTTTTCTGTGGAAAGTCCAGAATTAGCTAGTCGCAAACACAATAGTCATTTGGCTGATGTAGCATTACCTGAGAATTACATTTATAATACAACAGACGTTGAAATCTCGCAGCGCTGAATATCAGTATAGCGTACTTTTGAGACAACTATTTGCTATGTTTCACAGTGTATTCTATGCAAACTGAGAGCACTTCTGCAGATAGGTCGTTGTCAAGGTATTCATTATTGTCAATGCTTTTGTGACATGCTGGTCAGTGTCTAATAATAAATCGAAGCTCCTTCGTATTATTAGTTAAACTTCTTTCTCCCTTAAGCTTCGCATTAGGGTAGGGAACTTGTCGCTCTTGCTTAAGTGCTAACCACCCTCGGATTAGCCAGTTACTTGAACAGCCTAGGTAAACAACCTGTCTTTCCCATTATGTGATATGCCATCCTGTTTCTTGGCTCGCCATACCCGGTCTGACCCACCGTTTACTCACACCGGATTCGTCAGGCTTTGGCAACAATTCCTGAGAGGCCTAAATAAGTTTCCAGGGACCATAAATTAGAGAGTTACCAAAACAGACTAACTGTAGACCAGTCTGCTTCTTCATCCATAATATGAGTTAATTGACGGCAATCGCCATACAGCAATAGGACTATGGCTTATTTGAGCCGCCATGCTCTGTTTCTTCATTATATTCTACCTCTTCAAAAGATTGCTCTCTATATAGGAATTACTCGTACCAATATTCATTTATTACTCCTCTCGACATTGCGGGGCATTCCCGTAATGGGCGAGACCGAGGAAATAGCACCAAATTCTTAATACAGAGTCTTTATTACACTTCTGAGCATGCTCTCATCAGCCACTGTTCAGGTGCTTTAAAACTCATTGAATGCTGCAATCGGTGGAATCCCCTACTCCAAAAAACCAACCTCAGGGTAGCACCCGTTCGGGTTCTTAACAACTGAGTTCTTGCCCTTGAGAACGAAATCATAAAAGGCTCCCACAAACTTCGTCACAATGTCAAAACTTCGTTTCCCATCCAACGACCCCACCATTCCCTCAACAGCCGCCGGTATATCACTACCATTTCCCAAGCCAAGGAGATGAACAAGGAGCGGCAAATCAGAGAACGTGTAGTGTTGCGAGCCCTTCAAGCTCAATTCCCGTTTCCAACCTCTAAGATGCTTCCAAACGTAAGCCCAGGTAGGATCTGATGTCTGGTTGTGGCCAGTGTGGCTAAAGAGAAGGAATGGACGGCTGATATCTTTCTGTATGTAGCCTGGACCAAAGAAACCTCCGTCGAGATTGATACCACCAGCGATCCGTTGATCTTTGATCATTGCAGCTGCAGAGGTAGCGCCGCCCAGGCTGTGGCCGAACATTCCGACCTGATTGGATTTGAATCGAACACCAGGAATTAAAGTGCGCGAGACAGATTCCTTGTTGAGCTCGTCCAAGACGAAGATTGCGTCATCGCGGCGCGTAGCAACAGCTAATGTAAGCTTCGGGTCCTGTAGAAGGACGGTGTAGTTGTCCGAATCGATAAAGCTTGTGGCATATACAAGTGTCCCATCTAAAAATTCAACAATATCAGCATCATAAGGGTGGTCGATAGTGATAACGATGTAGCCAGAACTTGCGACGGCCTGGGCTATAGCATTGTAGTAATGACGTGTCGTGGCTTGGCCGGGTGAGAACAGTAGCAGAGGAAATTCGGTCGTGCGCCGAGACTGCGTTGAATTACAGAGTTGAAGCTCGAAACTCCCAAATATTCCGCTGGGAAGTCCATACTCAGAGAGTTTGCTGTCTTCAAAGGCTGCAGTCGCCGGAGCCATGTAAGGTTGAGTGGTCTTTTTGCATTGCGATCGCAAGACTGGATAGAAAGCAGAGACCATGATGGCTCTCTTCTGAGAGGTAGGTGCAAATGGATCTTGGCGCTTCTGGTCGACCATTTTTGAGATTGTGAGGCCGACTCCATAGGGACCTGATGGCTCTGGAATGAGAATCGAGCCAGCGGCAATGGCCGAAATTGCCAATGCCTCAAGGAGGACTCGAAAACTGAGGATTTGCATAGTATAATTGGCTGTCTTAAGAATCTGACGATAATGGGATAGAGGATGAAGAGACTTGATCATTGGGGAGGATATTCTTTATTTTATAGGTTATGTAGTCAATGGGTAGGCTTAAATTACAAGGCTATCTCGGGTCAAGCTACGGTAGCATTTCAACGTAAGGTTCAAATATGTGACAAAGAGAAATGAGTAGCGATAAATCTGATATTCAGCTTCGCTCAAACGTTTCCTGTATAAGCTAGCTTATATGCCCTTGGCGCAGTCATCCTCGTTGGGATAGGTGATTTTAGCCTCAATGCTAAGGTCAACTCAACCCCAAGTGCCCTGAGCTTATATTGGGGCATGGTCACAAAGTCTTACAAGACTATACATGCCGCTATGGACCGATGATAGTAACTTACTGTGTTGCCATTGGTGGGGAGGAAAATGTACGCTAGCTCAAATGTTTCCATTTTCGGCTTGGCGTGTCTTGGCGAGTCCACAGCCAGGTAGGACAAGCGGGTCATCGTCGACATGAACTTAATCCGGCCTCCCCACCATGTAGACGCGTTCAATTATTCCTTTTTCGGGATTGGAAATTCTCTCCATCATGTATCGTCTTGTTTCAAGCACCTCTCGCGATGGACGTAAAGGATCTAGTTCCAAAGAAGGGAACTGCTAAAACTCTTGGACCGCTCGACAAACGGAAAAAGAAGACTCGGTGCAAGGCATGTGCGCAACGTCGTATCAAGGTAAGGCTGCAGGAACCCTTCTACAATACGAATCTTCAACAGCGCAACAACTCATAAGATCATAGTGCCAGGGAGGTTTCCCTTGTCAATTCTGCCGTCAGAATAAACGGTTATGCGTCCCTCCATCGCCACAGAACGACTCGGCCATAGTCTTCATCAATCAGACAGATGGCTCGCAACTCCCATATAAGCCCGAACAGGAATCACAAGTTATTTCTACGCTGCTTTCTCTACCGCCTAAAATCAAATCAGATACTGTGACGCAACTCACTGGACACTTCTTCACTGGCTTTCTGGACACTAATGACTTCACTGACAATCGAATTATGTCCGAACGCATCTCATCGCTCTACCAAAGTTCTCGAAGTCTCTATCATGCTTTGGTTTCAATTGCCGCCCTTGATGCTTCGAAGCACGCAACTGGATGGTCAACTAGAGAAGTGAAAGCGGTAGAGCTAGCGGCCTTCAACTCATACCATATATCCATGGTTGCGCTGAGTATCGATCTAAAAGAAGATCGTCTCATTACCAATGATGCGTGTCTCTGGAGCACGTTTCTTCTGAGCATTTTTGAGCTTATGTACGACGCCACCGGCGATGGTTGGGTGCAGCATTTTCTCTATGGGACCTCAAGAGTCTTACAAGTTCGCGGTCCTCAGAATTGCCGCTCCGGACACGGGCGGAGTCTCTTCCTAAGTATGCGGGTCTTTGAGATCTGTAGATCGGCAATTTATGTTGAGCCGACATTCCTGGCGGACCCTGAATGGCTGCAATTATTGTCTGAGATTCGGTATGAGAATCCGGTGATATGGCATCCCAAAGAAGCGTTGCTGGATATTATGACAAGTGTTGTTGCTCTGAGTCATAAGGCTCACGTATTAGACCGAGCTGGTAGAGTTGCGTCGCAAGATGCTCTCCTCAGTCTCGTTGCAGTAGGCAATCTACTGCAAGCTGATCTGTATCGATGGTCTTCCATTGTGTCTTGCCTCGATCTGGGAAACCCGCTTATTGACAGTCAAATCCTTATCGCTCGAATATACTATCACGCCACAAGCATATTTCTTTCCGGTATCTTCGATTATCGGCCCTGCTATTCCTCCCTCCAGGTTCAGACACCATCGCTTTCTCAATCAGAGATCGATGTACACGTTGATGGCATTTTGGGTCTGGCTTCTCTGGCTCTAAACAGCACATATCTGTCAGGAGTGCTGTTCTTCTATCCCCTGCGAGTTGCTGGTGCAAGAGTCAAGAACGATAATGACAAGCAAAGTTTATTACGCATGTTGGAAAGGATAACCAGTAGGAACTTCGTTGTGGCAGGTGCATTTGTAGCTGACTTGGAGAAACTGTGGGCGTCCTGAATATACCGCAGAGAGAGCGATATAGGCTTTCTCATGCTATCGATGAAATAGAAAGAATATCTGGTTATTTTTTTTTCTATATATCGAGACACTCGCGTTCATTCCCATTTAACCACTTTATTTGATCGCTATCTCTATCTGCAAGCACTTCTTGCGCAATCAACATAGACCCGAGCCTGGGCCAAATAAGCTGGTGTGGGAACCTGTTCAAGCAGCTGAGGTACGTGGAGTCAACGGACCATACAGTTCGAAAATGACATAAAATAAAATACATAACACAAAGCACAGCAACAGCAAATCATAGAATCGACTCTTGATTTAAACCTTGGGACGTTGATACCTCTTGCAGAGAGATTAAAACCAATTTATCAACCGCCTCATGTCTGTACATGTATATACATCCTAGACAATATAGAAACTATATCATACTTCCTGGAGAGCAGTGATGCCGTGCAGAGCCAGTTACCAGGGGTGTAGGCTGCTTTTACGACTCTTATATACTCCAACAAGCAGGAGATAATGCACTTTCCACATCAGTTCAACTGTGAAAGTACTGATTAGTGAAGATGTTTGGAATGACCGGTCTAAGAATGAAAAGGAGTATTGTCTGTTCTAGTTGTAAAATGACTTTATACCCAAATTAAATGCTGGAAAAGATAAGCCACAGTTCAGTATGTTTCCTTTTTATGGACAGTGATAAACGAACTTGTTCATTCCATATCTGTAATACCGTACAGTTTTGTAGCACAGCCTTGCAGCATTAAATCTTGAGTGACCCAGTGTTATTTGACAACAACGTGTGTAAACACAACGAAAACGGTGTCATAACAAGCAACGATCAGATGGCAGGTGAGACCTTTACATATTGTAAGCAAAAAAAATCAAGTATTATACAATAATTTGTCAGTGCAAAGAACTCATTATGTTCCTCCGCGTCCACATTGAGAACACCACAGTCTACATACCCATGTCATAATTCCAGTGGTCTGCAGCGTACTGACCGCATTCATTATACTTCAAGCTTGAAAGACCACAGTCCTGAGAATAAAGACGGGGGAGTTCCAAAATTGAGACGAATGCAAAGCAAACGAGACTATTTAATTTTCAAAGCCGGAAGTCCAAAGAATATTCACTTGCCACATTAAAAAGATAGTGAGAGCCTGGATGCGCCTGGACAGTGGACAACTTCTTCAGCAAACAGGAGGAGCTTTCTAGATGGCAAAGTCCAGAAAACATTCTAAGGTCCCCTGTAGGAAGAATGACCCTTGGACAAAAATTGAGCTATCTTCATTACTGAGCAACAAAAACTTATCACAATAGCGAAACTCCTTAAATTATCAATAACACCAACACAGCCTGTTTGTAAATTATGAAGGCCATCTCGGCACTTGATAATCCCCCACAGGACTTTTAGATTTCCTCACTCTAATGCTTACCCCTCTCATTTACAAATAAATACTTGTACGTGACCCATCTATGATATTTTGTACTAAAAGAATGCTAATTCCTTATATGTGCTAGCCATTAGTTACAATACTAAGAGATTTTGGTCGGCACCAAAAATCAAGAATTATCCAGCTTGTAGCAAGAACATCAGTAAACCAACTACCTATATAAGAAAAGAGAGAAACAGTTCAGGTAAGATTCAAACCAGGCAATTAACCACCACTAGTATCCAATGTGTAAAAGCAAGCTGAGCAATCACCCTTGCTCTCCGATTGTATAGTTGTAAAACTCTGTTATCCTTTCTTCCCTATCGTGAATTTCGGCAGATACACTGTACGGTCCAACAATAAAAGCTCAAGAGTTGACAACATGATACAATTGACGATGCAACTTAAAAGCAGAGACATGGGAGCAAAGCTGTAAAGATAGTTTCGCATGGAAAATGTACAACTACGCTTCTACAAAGAATACGAGACCCATAGACCCATGCCAGTGAAATCTATTCACAAGCTTGCTCTCAAACTCGTTCTCGAACCAAATATCCACGCTGTTGTCTTGATTTTTGGAAATCGATTCGGTTCGTCCCCGCTTAAGTAACACCGGATCATGCGCAACCATCTACATGTGACTGGCTAGCGTGAAATGAATTGACTCACAGCTCGGAACAACCATCCCAATCACAAACTCTCCTCACCGCAACCTCAAAATCCTACCTACAAGCCCATCTTACAGCTTGAAACATAGAAAAATGAAGCATATATACGTACAGTAAATATATACCCGCTCAAACACATATTGAGCAATTCTTTATGCCCTCAAAAAGGTCCTGATTAGCAGATCTAGTATTGAAGCCGCTACCAGATCCCTCCCTTAATTCTAGCTGAGTTCTGGGTATTTACGGGTTGATTAAACGCTAATTATTTTCAGCTTAGCTAACTGTTTAAACAGCCCAAATAGGAAAATTGACTCTTTTATTATGTAAATTTTATTTGTATTTTTTAGATCATTGTATTTAGTTTAGTTTACTGTCTACTTTTGCCAAATTTGTCGAACTTTAAAACCAATGCTTAAAAAACCCAAACAAGTTCACAAAGGTCTGAAAGCGGATATTAACAGTCTTTCGCGAATATAAATTTGTAGGGTCTAGCTACATAAAGCAAGTAGACGGTATCTGTCACTACAATAACGTCACCTAGTACTAAAGTATTCTCTTGGTTCGAACTAATAAAGAAGATAGGCCTAGTATACTGACCATCTTCGACTCTTTTAAGAATAGAGTATTGCCTCTTATAAGGAATGAGATTATAGGAATTACTAATATTATTCGTATACTCTTGTAAGTTAGCATCTGTTTCGCTAATCGTCTACTCCATAAAGAAGCTACATTTTCTAAATCACTTCTAGGAGGAACTTACATATCTAAGGAGCTAGATTACCCTTTTATAAAGTGTAAGAGAGAAGCATCCGCCTAAGGGGAAAGACAGTTAGCACGCGTACATGAAGAGACAAGATCTTATCATCTTCAATAGAGACTAACATGAAGGGTGTATTACTACTCTATAGGCGACTCGGCAAAGACCTTGAATATCACGAACCGCTTCCTTCCAAGATTGGCTAGGTCTAAATAAAATAGCAGCTCGATAATATGCCCTGACTCTCGACATTCGTCTGTGCCTCTATAGGAACACTAGGAAGAGAGTTACGGTGGCGGTTGTGAACATGAACAGTCTTGATCTAGGGAGTTGGTGGAAGATGCTTACACAGATTGTGCTTGTATTTGCCCAATTTGCTGAAATACAAAACTAGATGCTACCTAATATACATAGGTAGTTCCCTGCTCTTTCGTGTTCCCGATTCCCCAACAAACGATTCTCTCTCTCTGTGAATATGCGCTACCAGCACTAATCTTCCTCTTCACAATGCCATCTCCTCAATATCTTCCATCTCTGGATTGAGTTCCTTTGGTTATGTGGACCGACGGATATGCGCCAAGGGGGTGATAGAAGAGATTAACAATAAAGAAAGCCACTTCATAGCGGTTGGTGCGCTGTGAGAGTTCGATCAGGTTCTATAATTGTGGTATATCTGTGGCAACCTACAGGCCATAATCAAGCTCAGATTATCCTATCAGTAATTAGTAACTATGTCCATGAGAAAGACAGTAGAAGAATCAAGTGATTACCTGTACGTTTGGAGGTTTGCAACCTGTGAGCGAAGAAATAAACGGATAAGGTAGCTGTGTTCCTGATCTGTTGAGGGAGGAGTACCGAGCTACAGAGAAGGTGGATCTGCAATTCAAGGCGTTGAGCCCGAAGCATTTGTCGACCGACAACATAGCTGTGCCCTTTTGTAGTGTTCGAATTCCGACCAACGAAATGGATGTTTTTCTTAATCTTGTGTAATAGGAGCAGCCGATGAGGTGGTTGTGTCCTTGATCTTGTGTGATATGAGTAATTGATGAGGTAGCTGTGCATTTAATGTTGTGTGTTGTGACCTTTTACTTCGAAGTTCTAACAGCTCAGGCTGAATCGAGCTGACGAAGGAACCGACCAAGACAATTGACGAAGTCCGTATGTCTGCGAAGCAACGATGGAGAGAGAGAGGTCTCGAAGAGAGGTTCGACGTGCCGAGACTAGTTGGCTATGAGGTGGTTGTGCCCTTGATAAGCGGAGCTGGCAGACAAGTTAGCGACTGGTTTTTCGAGCTGGAAAGGGTGTACTCACCACGGTGTGCTCGACGCCCAAGGCTTGACATTGAGGGTCTTACAGGCAGTGCAATCGGGCCACTACCCTGCCGTTCCGCATGCCGGCTACTTTCCCATCAGTCCAAGGACACTGCGCTTGGCAGTTCCGAATCTCTTTGCTAGGCGAGAACCGCACTCTTCGAAAAAGACGTATGTCCCGCCCAGGGATCCGATTGTCAAGATGTGGAACTGGAAGCGTTCACGCAGTTCCTTGGAGTGACTGATGGTCTGGTAGGAGCGGAAAATGTTGAAACCCCGCATCGTAGTGGATAAGTAACGCTGTATTCAAAGTAGAATAAGTTAATTATATTAAAATATTGAATATATCGCTAGACTAGGAATTAGGGTAAGGAGAGAAGAAGAGAGAAGAGAGGAGCGGGTGCTATATACCAAAGGTCTGCTTATTACTCCTTCCTGCTAGCAACTCTGAAGCCTCCGTAGAGGGCAGGAACATCTGCGGCGTTTCTAAGAACTATCTGATATTACAGGAGCAAAATGGAAGGTGCAAAAACAAGTCGACTCCAACTATGCGGATTTTCTCTACCGTCGCAAATCTCTGTATCCCAATAACCCATACCAGACCAATTGAAATCGACCTGAAGCACCGGCGTAGTGATGGCTGCCATTTCTAGACAGACTTCAGAGAAAGATCAATCCCCTGTCCCTTCAAGATGGACCTCCCCATTTACATCGACCGGTGACTTGTCTTGTCGCCCTTCACGTCGGCGGCGAGCTCCTAGGATGAAATAGAAGAGGAAAAGAAAGTAGATGGCAGAGGCCGAGCTCGAACCACTGTCTTCGTTGTTACGATTATCCGTGGAAGAGTCTGATCGCTGCTTTCCCTGGTCTTCTTCAGAGCTGGCTTTCTTGTGTACCCAACGGGCCTGAATGTCTGGGTATCGTGCTTTCGCGGGAGATAGAAGGAAGGTGGGCAGAGCGAAGTGGTGACGGGAGAAGCGGCGGGTGGAAGGCGCCGTCCAGCCTTTGACGAGGAGCTGTATAATTGAAGATTGTAACATAGTTGGTTGCAAGATGCTGGCAAATTGTTTTGATGAACAATGAATGACGGATAATAGATAAGGGACGATTGATGATTGTTGTAGAGAAATAGAAACTTGAAAATCTTGTGTGGGACTTGTGATAAATAGTCTTCGGGAAGTGACTTACTATTAGAAAGGTTAATAATGACGCATAGTAGCCCGCCGAAGCACGAGCGCGTGCCTCTTGAAGGTCGCGGCCACGAAGAGTTGTGTTTTCAAGACGAAACATATTAAAAAAAAGAGCCAAATAACAAAGACACTCCTTAGTTTACGAAGGGCAATCGAAACAACATGTTGCGCGCTGAAAGTTTAGTGAGGTGCATGATGTATCTAGTTCTTTAGCGAGAATATAGTCACAACGAGAATACTGGGAGATAAGGTTGGCGGTCGAACAAAATATCCTCGGCCCTTAAAAATCGAAAATTGTGGTGGCGGGACCCGAATTCCGCTGTATATGACACTTAACCTCAAAGATATAGAGGCGTCTTCTTCTAATTATTATTAACTTATAGTTCGCAGGAATGTTTTCTTTCCGATTCCGCTGTTCTTCGATTATGAGTGTACTCGGTCAACGAGAGTTTAATGGAATCGGTGCTGAAGATTAGATACACTCAATGACCGTAAAGGATCACCTGAATAGTGCAACATGACTCAAGTTCACGTAGTCCACAGAAGAATAGTTTCTAAAATCCACAACCGTACAGCTGTAAGCTCGTTTCTTAAGCAGCCCAGACTTCCTCCAACAGATAACTTTATAGCTTAGGACAACCCTTAGAACAGTAAAAGTTAGATCACATGTATAACATCGCTAGAAGAATGCCTGTGAGTGTGTCTTTTGAAGCCAATATTATGAGGTGCGTAAAGACGAATAGAGAAGGAAAAGGTATAAAAGATCAAAGGCACTACTTGAGAATTTCCAAGTTACTAGAGTTGCCCTCCAAGACATATGCGCATGCGATGCGAGACTTTGAGTTGGATTCCGTTTTCTTTTATTTATCTATGGCACATGCTAACCATGCACTAACAAAGAAAAATCCTTCAAACTCCCGTTAGCGGCTCAACACGGATGTTGTCATCGAAAGGTAAGTCGTTGCCACCAAACAAATATCCAAGGCTCCTTTAGTGAAATCGAAAAATAAACCTGAGCAGGGAAAGGAATCAAGAAGACTGAAAATAATCCCCCGGGGTACAACCGATAGGCAATGCCCAGGAGGCTTACAAATTGCGATATGTGCAGAGAATTCCTCGCCACCAATCTCCTATTCTATTCAGCCGCTTTGAGGGAGCGCGCAATCCCGAAGAGTTCATAAGGCAGACGACCCTTCCTTTATAGACCACATATCTTAACCTCCACGGACGCATCAGGTCCTAGAATATACCGACGCATCCAACTCACACAATCCCAAACACGACTAACACGTCGCACCAGAACATGGAGCAGGACAGGAAGGATATAAAAGACCTCCCCTCCCCCTAGTAGAGCAGTATGACTTTCCATCTTTCCGGCGATGTCGTGTGCCCGTGGTGAGCGGAGCAATTACAACCCTCCCGCGTTCTCACCGATGTGGGAAAGTACAGTTGAAGAGGCCTGCTAAACTTCATGTTTGAGCGATGCGCCATACCATTTGCCATTTGAAATCCTGTAGCGAAAGTACTGTTGCAGATAGTTTCGTTATCATGAAAGAGAGCGTTGTCCCTAGGTGAGATATGTTAAAATAGAAGTGCGATTAGGTGGTGGGTGAGATGCTGGATATTTCGAAGGGCTGTACACTATGGATATCCTAGAGTTAAATCGCATGTTAGCACCTAGCACACATATAGCTGCCTTGGAGGAGAAGCTGCCTCCCAGACGTCTGGGGAACGTTTTATTCCGCTGCAGAGCTTGCTTCAATCGGCTTAGATTACTGGTGGAATATCAGGAGATAAATAGACAGGGTTTACAAAAGACCAAAGTCATGATGAGCCCAAAGCAGCTTACTTAATCTTGAGCTTAGATTATAATGTCTGTGTGGATATCTAATTTCGTGTATCGAAATCGTAAACCGTAAGGTATATGTACATATACAAATCTATCATCAAACCTGTCTGTAACTTTTGTATATCCAAGACGCCTATTGCCCATTCTCCTCATTGCTACTGCTGCTTTGCTCTTCCTGCGCGGTATCATAGTTTGCTTGTTTCGGACTTCGACTATCGACCCATGGGGCGATATCCTCACACCCTGCGGGCACTCGCACCTTATCCCTGACATTACATGTGCGCCAAAGGGTCTCTTTAACTTCTCTGCCAACTTGATCGATGCTGTCCATAGCCCAGATCACGTCCAGATGCTCATATTCCTCAATGACTTTCGAATGTACAACCCTCACACACGATTCTCTTCCTCTCTCAAAGCGTCTCAGTAGCCGGTGTCCATCTACTAGATCATCATTGCCCGCTACCCACAACGCGAAAGGTGGAACATGCTCATCATACCACGCCGTGCTCCCTTTAGGCTTCTTCTCCCCCCTCCCCTTCCCGGACGAATATCGCTGCGATTTCTCCTCCTCTTTCTCATCTTTACTCTTCCCTTCCTTCCCATAATAATCCTCCATCTCATCTTCCCTATCCTCTTGATACCCTTCTTCCTTGGTTGCTAAAATACATTTCTGCTTCGCAAAACATTCCCGCCCCAACCACCAACGCATACTCTCCGCGCTCACATACACAGGGCTGAACTGGAACATCCTATTTCGTAAGCCGCGGTCCCAACGGGAGTCGGACCAATCGAAGAGAAAGCTGAAGACGCGATATCCCATTGCGCCGTAAAGCTTGCCAGGCAGAGTGGCATGCATAGTCATCATAAAGGGGATGAAAGCGTGGATACCGAAAATTATGCGGAAGAAAGCGGGGGATATGACACGCATGAACTTAAAGTATGCTTTACCGATCAGAGGGCCGGCGTATGCTGCAGGAGCAAGAGCGCAGAAGACGGTCAGTTTATCGCCGAGGTCAGGACGTTGCTCTTTAGCAAGGGCGACGAGTGTTTGTGTGGTCCCTTGAGAGTGTGCTATAAGGCCGAGTTTTTCGAAGCCAGTCTCGGAGAGAACACGAGACGTAAGAGCTGGTAGATCCATGACACCCATCTGGCGGATGTTCCATGCCCACATCCTGGGATCGGAATAATCAAGGATGGCATGCTCAGGCTTGAAACCGCAGCGATTGTTCCCTAGCCACACATCGTAGCCCTGCTTGCAGAGATAGAATGCGAGGGAGTCATCGTCATTGGTACAGTATGCGCCAGCAGATTGGAGGAGCCCGTGGATCATTAGAACGGGGAATTTGGGTTTTCTAGAGGGAGCATGTGGTCGAGATGGTGGAGAGTTGATGAAGATGTCGGGGCCGCGAGCTGCTCTTTCTTCGACCGTTAAGGGAGTAAATTCAAGAGGATTGTAGACATGCCAGAGCGTGATGATGAATCCATCTTCTGTCTGGACCTTGAACTCCTCTATATCCAGTCCTATCCTCCGAGCATAATATGCGGCGTCGCAAATTAGTGGGTCTGGACCGCCTTCGGTAGGTATGAATTGCCCATGTGCAGCATCATCCTCATTATCACCATCCATGCTTGACCTCGAATTCCGTCTTCTTTCATGTTTTTTCCATGCTTTCTCTGTCTCTTTCCTGATCCTCTTTTTCTTCTTTTCTTCTTCGAAAAATTGTCTCCTTTTATCTGGATTTCTAAGTGTCGCACGGAGCCAAATATGCTTAAACATTAACGGTATACTCGTGAACGCCGAACCCAAGACAATAATCCCTAGAAACGCTAAAGATAACACAAAAGATGTCGCGCGGAAAAAGTAGCACTGTATGTTCCGCAACAAGGATGGGGGCCCGTATAGAGGCAGAGGCGGAAATAGAGGATTTGTTCTTGATGGCGGCATCGCTCTGCGTAAGGACCCTTCCCCAGATCTCTGTATATGACCCTTCCTCTGCAGTGACGTTGATCCAGAGACATTAGGGCCGGTTGAATCGATACGCTTGTCACCCTCAATAGCAACTTCTGACGGACCGTCGATATCATCCTTGAGGGCATTGAGTTTTGCTGCCTCTGCCAAAGGTACGCCGGGCAATCTGCCTCCATCTGCCAGTTTTATGACTGTATCTTGAGGGGTGATATACTCGGCCGCGATGGCTGTGCCCGAATCGTTGCTGGACTTGTTAGGTGCAACGTACGAAAGCTTCTCGGCTTGATGCGCATATCTGATTGCTGCAAGTGGTGACACGGTGGCGGTTGAGGTCACAGAGGATTTGGATGCAGCAGAGGCATCACCCGGAGCACGGCCAGTGTCACCCATCATGGCAAGTGCAATTGATAACCGTTATCGCAGTGGGACCAAAACGGGTGGCAGCATTACCAATTACTGCTCGTAGGTTGTAGCAAGATGGATGCATATACAAAGAATAATTTATAGAGGTAAAATAAACAATTGGAGCGGGATGGGAAACGACAAGAGCAAGGTGAAAGAAGAAGAACTACTTATAACTCTGTGGTGTTGATGATGGTGGCTGAAATAGTAGGATAGGAATTTGTACAAGCCATGGCGGGGAAGTTAGGGGCACTATCTGCCAATTAGGCCCGGATCGACCCTGGATGGTGCTGCAACGCTGCGGGCTGTCAAGATCTGTGGAGCATTTATGGCGGCTGTCACTGGCTGGATATCAGGGGAATGGCTGTGGGTGATCACTTCGCTTACTTACATGTGACTAATGAAAGATTTCAATTAGCACTTCTTCAACATTTGCAGAAAATAATTACATCCTGAAGCGATTGGCCATTAGGTCCTACATAAGTAAACCTACCTTCACTAAGTGCACTACTGTCGAGAAGTCTGGACGCCAACGTTAAAGAGACTCGCAGTGCAGTTAGAAACTGATGCTGTAAGGATAGGATAAAGTGTCAATGATGTCAGGCCAAGGCTGCAAACCATAACTCGCAAGGCTGTGATATCTCTCTCGCAGATGGAGAGGGTCGGATTCACCGCAACAAAAGATGATGAACTCTGTCTATCTATAGCTACCGTAACCAGTGATATCAGAAATGATAAACACACTAACAACCAACCTCCAAAGCATATTGTTTGCTGTAAGGGGAACTTGATGTACAAGGGCTCATCCTCGCGTCTTGCTAAATAACATAAAAATCATAGTTGGGATTAATCATCTCAAAGGCTATTATATTTACTGGTAAAACCCTAAGTATATAAACTCATATTTAATAATAAACATTGCAAATTCGTGGATCTTCAGCAACACCAAACTACAAGCGGACAAATTGAGGAATCACATGATCGATGTCTTTTTCAGGCCTAGTGCCATATCCCCATAAAGCCTCGGTCGGCTTGGACTTGGGCTGCCGAGTTCCAGAATTCTGAGTTTCTAGAACAAATTGCACAAAACAACCACAACCCCTGAGTGAGCTCACAACACCTCAAGTTGGACATATCACGCGTTCATCTAGGTGTTGGCTGGGGTTGTATCCTTGTGCGTCAACTTTGGTCTCCTGCGCCTTAACCATCATGTTCTCGTAGTTAGCGCATTTGACAGCAAGCTCACGAACTAAGTGAATCATAATCACCATGACGGAACAGACTACGATGCCGCATCATCGAAAGCGCAAGCGCCGGCGGCAGGATAAGGCTCCAACTAATGCGCGACTGGTCCTGGACGACCATGTAAAGGGCGATGTCGGCATACTATCAGAAGACCTCTTTGCCGAGCTGTTTCCTACCATTGTGCAAGGTAGACTATTCATAACATATTCGAGACATGTCGCTAACTTTAATCAGCCAAAGAAAACGGAATCAGCGGTTCTGCAATTCCCGAAGTACAGCATGTTGCAATTGCTCCCTGGGGACCATCGACCTCCGTCGAAGACTCAACATGGGCAGTGGTTCCAGTGAGACGTTCAACTGCCCTCGCACAATCGACCGTACAATTTTCTCCTCATTCTCTCGCTCTACAGGGGTTCGCAGAAGCTTTGCAGAGAATTGCGCCATCAAAGCTGTCGAGTCACAGCCGAAGCGGAATCGAAATAAAAGTGTTAGATGTGGTCCCCTTACCATTGGAGACTGTATTTGTCACTATTGAATGGGATATAGCACGAAGATTAGAGAACGGCGAAGGCACATTTCACGGTGATCATGCGCGTGCTAATGGAACCACAAATGGTCAACGAACTTCTAGAGTACCGGAGGACCGGCTTACAGCTGCAATTCGGGAAGCACTTAGTTCTCTGAAAGTCGTTCATACAGGCGACTTCTTTTCATTGCCCTTGCCTCCACATCCCATCACGCATGTGCCTCCTCCGCCCGCAAAAGTGACCTTGTGCGAGCCTGTTGGACAAGGCATTCTAGCGCCTCAAAGCAAGATCATTATTACCAAAACTGGCCATCATGTAAAGACTGCTAGGAAGGTAACCCCACTTACATCAAATCGGACTTTAAGCGAGCTAGCAGAGGAAGATGAAGACACTGCCAATGACCAATTTTACTCTGCAGCAGAAGATAGATATAAGACTGATGTGCCAGTAGAAGATGACATTTCGGAAACCGAAACCGAGACTGAGACGGAAGTGTCCAGTGGAGACAATGATGACCTTTCAGATGACTCTATGGACGACATGATATCTTTACAGGTACCAATGCTACCAGCTCATAACGCTAGTGGGATCTCCACGGTTCAAGCGGGGACGCCACGGACTATTGGGAGAAAAACCAACGGAATCAGTACACCCGGATCAGTGTTCTCGACATTCACTGCTACAACAGCAAGGGCGACTGGTCAACGGGGTAGACTTTTCAAAGTTCAGGGGTTGGTGCAGCCTTTACCTAACGAGTCATTGCATCCAAAGCCAAACCCAGACGATGATGGTGAGGCAAGAATATTTGTTGATATCGGATCGTTGTCAAAAATCGGCTGTTTTTCGGGAGATTGGGTACGTCTTGAGGCTGCACCCGAGCCTCCAGTCAACGGAGTAGGGCTCTGGGGATTAGGAAGTTTTGGAGCTGCTGAGGAAGAGGAGTCGATTTGGAGACCTGTGAAAGTGTTTGGCTTACCCGAAAGCTACTCGAATCGACCGATTGCCAAGCTGCCGAAGGCAAAGCAGACAGACGGTCGCCGACTATCTTTCTTCGACTCTCAGGTGCAAAAGCCATCGAGTCCAACGGTCTACATGTCTCCTATACTTTTGGCGAATATGGAAAACACGCCATATTGCAGGTTGTCTCCTCTAAAGCGAGCTACTTATCCAGTGAAGGTGTCGCAGCAAAAACTCATCAGTTCTTCTCGGCCCCCATTTGGACGAGAACTTACCTTGCAGAAAATCATGACACCGTTCTCCTCGGATCGGACACTGCAGAATGCCTTGTTTTCAGGATTGAAAACGCATTTTGCAAGTTGCATCCGGATTGTTAGAAAAGGTGATCTTATTGCCATACCCATAGATGAGACCCTGGGACGGACATTGTTTCAACCTTCCACGAATGATGATTTAGAATTGGAAGAGCTGTTTGGGAACGCCAACGTCAATGGAGCAAGATCATCAACTGCATCAAAGCCCACGGGAGTGGCATGGTTCAGAATCACGTATGTAGGAACCGCAAAAGAAGGGGGTGATGACGGCGATGGCGATGAAATCTGGGGAGGCGTGGCTGCTGTCGATGCATCGGCGATTCGAATGTCACAATCAGGTAGTGAGACAAGCCACCTTCCAGCATCTTTAGATAATCCTTGGGAATATTACTTGGGTATTAAATCAGTATCCAAATCGGATACAGAATCAACTTCAATGCCCGAGCTACCAAAATGCCACATCACCACTCTTCAGCGTCGTTTGCGAGAGCTTATCGCAGCTGCAACTAGCCCTCGCGCCATACATTTAAATCTGCAGCCTCTTGCGATATTATTGGTATCGACACAGCGCAATATTGGCAAGGCAACGATGGCAAAGCGAGCATGCTCTGATATCGGGCTTCACACTTTCGCGATTGATGCATATGATATTGTCAGTGAAGGTGGGGCTGGAAGCGACGTTAAGACGGCAGGATTTCTGGAAGCTCGAGCCGAACGAGCAATGAGTTGCGGTCCTGAATATTGTACTCTGTTGATTCAGCATATCGAAGCACTAACCGCAGATAGAATGATGACAACTATGAAGGACATATTGTCTAGGCTTCGTGTTCTGATTGCCACCACCACTGAAGTCGACAAGATTCCGGATGGTGTTCGAGGACTGTTTACACATGAACTGGAGATGAATGCACCTGATGAATGGGAGCGCGAAGGGATTTTAAGAAATATCATTGATGACCAGCCCGTTCCCTTAGCTCCTGAAGTTGAGCTTAGCAGCGTGGCAGTCAAGACGGCTGCTTTAGTTGCTGGCGATCTGGTTGATGTTGTTGACAGGGCCCTGGTAGCGAGAAATTCTCGGCTACAAAACCTTGCATCGACTACATCAAGCGCCGAAACTGAAGTTACAGTACGTGATGTTCTGGTCGCCGGAGGTCCTGCAGGTCGATGTCTCACCAAAGGAGACTTTGATCTCGCCGTTGAAGCTGCACGTAAGAATTTTGCCGACGCCATTGGCGCCCCAAAAATTCCCAACGTGAGCTGGGCTGATGTGGGCGGTCTCACAAATGTGAAAGACGCTGTTATGGAGACCATTCAATTGCCATTAGAACGACCAGAACTGTTTGCTAAAGGTATGAAGAAGCGCTCAGGTATCCTCTTTTATGGTCCGCCTGGAACCGGTAAGACCCTACTTGCCAAGGCTATCGCTACAGAGTTCAGCCTGAACTTCTTCAGCGTTAAAGGGCCAGAACTGCTCAACATGTACATCGGAGAATCCGAGGCAAATGTACGAAGGGTCTTCCAGCGGGCACGAGATGCACGACCTTGCGTTGTCTTCTTTGATGAATTGGACTCAGTGGCTCCGAAGCGTGGAAATCAAGGCGATAGTGGTGGCGTTATGGACCGAATCGTGTCTCAGCTTCTGGCGGAACTGGATGGAATGTCTGATGGCGAAGATGGAGGTGGAGGTGTCTTTGTTATCGGTGCCACCAATCGGCCAGATCTGCTCGACGCTGCTCTGCTCAGACCTGGAAGATTTGATAAGATGTTGTACCTTGGTGTCAGTGATACGCATGACAAACAACTGACAATTATGGAAGCTCTGACACGAAAGTATGCATTATCCCGCTAAACACAAATAACCATGCTAATAACTATAGATTTACCCTCCATCCATCTCTTTCTCTCTCTAAGATCGCATCCAAGCTTCCCTTCACATACACTGGTGCAGACTTCTACGCCCTCTGCTCAGATGCCATGCTCAAAGCCGTCACCCGCCAAGCTTCTCTCGTGGATTCCAAGGTCGCAGGTAAGTTGCTCTTCTTTCTCTCATCCCCTACTTTCATACCACATAAGTAACCGGTTGAACAGCGATCAACAAATCTAAGCTTCAGGATGGTAAGCCAAAAATTTCTACAGCATACTTCTTCGACCACTACGCTACCAAAGAGGATGTGGCTGTGTTGGTCGAAGAAGAAGACTTCATCGCAGCTGAACGGGAGTTGGTGCCGTCCGTTAGCGTGAAGGAGTTGGAGCATTACAAAAGGGTTAGGGAGCAGTTTGAGAAGCCTGAAGAGAAGGGGCCGGTATCGTCGGAACTAAATGGTAGCGGGAGAAGTAATGGAAAGGGCAAAGGGAAGGAAAAGGCGGTCGATAGGAAGGGGTAAGTCATATCTAGTTTATAGTTTATGCTTAGAACGGCAATGGAGATGCTAATATAATCACAGGAAAGGAAAAGCGACTATCTCAGACGAAGAAGATGACTTCTATACTGGTGGCTCAATGACGAATGGAAAGGGGAAAGGGAAGGGGAAGGCTGTTGGTATGGGCTTCCAGGACGGGAGTCTTGAGGATGAGGAGGAGATGTATTAATGATGTGAATGTTTTGTTTGATTGGTAAAATACTGTAACATATAAAAGCGGGGTAGCCATGTTCATATATATTACTACCTCAGTAAAGGAATGAAATATATGGAATGGCAGCAAGAATCGCGTTGGTAATGAACGCTAGCACGAATCAAAATATACCTAAGTTCTCGATGAAGCTGGATAGTGACTGGCTATAGGACACCCATGCTGTTGATAATATCTACGTAGCTGATTACGCAGCGCATTTTGTGAGACCAAGTTCCCTCACTAATCCCCCCTGTGACAGAGGCACCAAGGAGAAAAAGGTAGGTTCTCAAATAGCGTGGCATAGGTGATCAACCTAAACGCATTTGCAGAAAGAGCTTAAAAATTGCAGGCCCCCAACCTCTTTCCCCCAATTTATACATTCCCAACCCCCACAACCACCCGCAACCCGCAGATCTCGGAGTTTCTTGCTGCGTTTTCCTTTCCGTGTCGTCTTCGAGATCGTGTAGGCGTACGTGGCGTTGATGGTTTTGGCATGCTGGTGGGGAAAGGGTATATAAGCCCTCTGCGATCCCGGATAATTTTGTCTTCATGCTTTATCACAACCTATATCATCTAAGAGACCAAGCAGGGGGCGCGTTTGCTTTTGCTGAGGTTTTATTGTTTCGATGTGGGATTGCAATCCCCCCCCCCCCCCCCCATTTGCGTCTAGAGATTGTGGAGATTGAAGGGATGGTGTACTAGATTCATGTTGGGTTTCTTGTTTGGTTTCGTGTCGATGACGGTGCGGGTGTTGTTGTTAGATATAGAGATGCTGTTTGGTGAATGGGCCTTGTACGCTAACTTGGGGGTATGAGTATGCTTTGGCTTTTGGTGCATAAATAAATTATTGTAAGTAAGCTTAGCTACGGGTGCAATAGGAGATGTTGGAGATTCGGCTTAATTGGGAATTCCTAAGTTTGTCTCTTCGACCCATGATGAGTGCACTTTCTCTGGCCTGGCAGGTGCGATCTTATATATTTGGTTTCCCCAATATTGACTTTTATCAAACCTTTGATATTTTCAAGGATCCTGTGGTAATTAGAGCGGAGCTCTTGTCTTAGACTTGATGTAATGGCATTGGCTACAGTATAGAAAGCATATTCGCATGCTCTGTCATTGAAATCGAATTTCTTTAGAGTTTTGGCTGTTCAATAAAAGGAAGCTAGATTGGGCAACGTGGGTCTGTTGGCGATATTTCTTCGCATCACAATCTAGATGTGGAAATTAAGGTAAATTTGAAGCTAAAAGGGATATTTTTATATGGGCAAGTTGATATCCTGCTGGATGCTACCGAATTGACACCATTTAGATCAGACGAGACATGCCTCCAAGCATATCAATTTTAACATTAACCCTGAATACGTGTACGGCATCTTGCTAACTAAGTACATTCATAGCTTTCTTATTTCCTTTTCTCCCGATTTCTTTTCGCACAGTAGGAACACCCAAGCAGAAATAACGGCTACACTTAGTTTTGAACCTCAGTCTCACCAGGAAATGGAGGGGAATTAGACTCTATGGTTCCCCAATAGGTAAGGTTTACCTTGATAAGATAAAATAGCGGGATGTGGCCGCCGGATCGGCACAACTTACTATCAGGCACTAAACATCAGGGAACGCCGGAGTAGCTCCGGCACCCTGCTTCAAATCTAAATGCAAAGCTGAACGGCCTGACTCTCTTTTCTTACATTTCTATCGTAAAACAGGTATTATTATCTTAGTACTGCAGCCTCTTCAAAATAAAAGTAACGTATGTTGCCTTTTCTCTCTTTTTTCGCTCGGATACACATGAACTAAGATTTACTCTTGCACGTTTTCTTAAGCGCAGCGCCCTTGATAGAATTATGAGTTAATAAATAATAGCATTCTTTTTTCTTTGCATTTTAAAAAAAGACCCCACTTAACACCAAATTCTATTTTTTTCGAACTTTTCGCTACGATTTGCTTTCGCACTTATTACTCAGTGCTGCGGTTTGCCCCCGGGTTTAGCGACCCTCCATATTGAGTAAAGTGCGCACACAGACTCTCGCCGCTTTCATCTATAAAATGCGCCTTCCCTCACCACGCGGGCCTCGTGCAATTCAATGTTTTCCTAACAAGCCCCTTTCTCCCGTTGCCATCTGGCTATGTGCTGTTTAGCCCCTTTTCTACGCGGTCACTATTTACTAATCTATATGTAAGTTTAACTACAAAAAATTGTTAATTATTCTGTTATCAATCTGTTTTGCTCTTTATATAAAATAAAGTTGTAGCAAGTGATTAAGTTGAGTCCAAAAGTAAACTGCATTTATTTTCCGATTAGCTGAGGCAATTGCTTCAAGTATACTTTTGTCATTTACTAGACAGAGCTTCCTTGCCCTAGTTCCTCTCGTATATTCTAATAGTCCCAATGGTCCGATCATGACTAAATCCAGTGTTCCAACTCTCTACCTCATTCTGTGCGCGTAACCTTTCGCGATCTACTTCAACCTTAAGGCGTCTAGCCTCTGCCCATCCCATAGGCCACTCTTCCGTTGCCTCATCAATTAGTTGTCTCACTTCAACAGGTATATCCCTAGCTGCCTCACTCGCAAATACACCTCTGTCAAGTGCAGCGTCCACCCACCAGTTGTGCTGCTGCGGTGGTACGTTCGATGTCGATACGATACGGTAGTTCGGGTCAACGAGGTACAGGAAAAGGATGCGGAGGTGTCCGTTACGGGTGCTATCTAGCAACGAGACTGGCTCGAGACGGTGCTCCAGAGTATTTGGCCAGGTAAGGAGACGCTTAGAAGGTAATAGGACGGTTCCTTGTGTCTGCTTGCCAGGCATAAAGAAACGTAATTCAGCAGTATCGATCTCCATTTGGTAGGCAGCTGCAGACTGCATGAATCCAAAGATAGTACGCATGGCCATGTAGTTGTCGTCCAAGTAGTGAGAGTCTTCCTTAAAGTCATACTCCTCTTCGTCCATTGAGATAAATTGGTGGAACGAGACTTTCGGAGTGTGGATGTTAGAAGTTGAATAGACATATGCGGCTGTAGCGACGATATGCTCATTTCGCTGTGCCTCAAGAGACAGCTTACTTGTAAACACAGGCTGCGCCGGCGTTAACTCGATGTCTCGGAATCGGACAATGATCTGAAGGCCCTGGTGTACAAACTCATCATGTAAACTGACTCGGTATATGCCGTTGTCTGGATCTGGTACAGGCTGTGACATTCTCACCCTTTTGCTATTTCGTATGACAGGGTCTGTTGAAGCTACAATAGCTTTTCCATTCTTCCCTAGTTTCCAGTCTTTATAGGAAAAGGCACTTCCCGGCTCTGGATGGGCTACCATGTGCAAACTTTGTATTACCTCATCCACAAGCAATCCAAGCTCCAAAGCCGTGTCCTCGTCGCGTCCCATGTTCCGATCTCGTGTAGATATCATTTGCTTTAGCCTTTCTGTTAGAAAGTGGATATTATAGCCATAGCTACAGTCCAGATTGTCAAGAAAATTTTCGATTTGGAGCAAGAAATTTGTATATTCTTTAGCCTCCTGGTCGCTAAATGGACCGCCATTTTCCCAGAAGCTTCTCATGCGCTCCCAAAGATTGGCAGTGCATTCGGAAGGGTCACCCTTCTCATATCCATACGTTCTAATTCGAATAGGTGCCGGGGCTGTGACCCCTTTGAAGAGACAGTCATTCCACATGTGTATTGCTGGTTTCATAACATGTTCTAATATGCTATAGAGTCGTTTGTAGTATGTTGGGTGCAAGTTATTGATGTATGATGTGATAGAGAGCCCTGAATCTCTGTCCGGAGCAAATTTGACCTCGCAAGGTAACCACTGGAACCGTAAAGACCAAAGGCGCAACTGCGTCTCATGATCTAATCGATCTTCTAAAGAAGGCGCTACTTTCCCTAATATATTACTGCAGATTTCAACACAATCGTCTCGTCCGATTTGCGTCCCATCTTGATATACCCGAGTCTTGCCATATACAAGGGGGAAAATAGAAGGGTCTACAATATCGGATATCTGCTTATGGCTCCCGTTACCTATGTTGTAGCTCCAAAACTCCTCTCGTAGCGGCTCAATCGCATTTTTGAGCTCTTCTGTAAGTGTAGTAGAAACAAGAATGTCCGATTTGCAAACACAAGAACCTGCATCCATAACACGGACAAATCCTTTACTGTTCAAGTCAACAGCTTTGTCTTTTAGTTCTAAGATACACCAATTCCAAGCTTTATCGCTAATTAGTGGGACGGCTGTAACCTCTATCTCACCCCATTTGTTTACCAGTTCCTCCTCAAGCTCAAGAGTAATTGTTAGTGAGGTGGTAGCTACTTCCGTCCGCCAGCCGGCTACTTTCGTATCATCGAAAACCTCTGTTTCCCATCCTTCCTTGTTTGTGAGGAACTCCATCAGAGCCATCATAGCTAGCTCCCGTGCACTAAGGCGAGGACATTGCGTCCACTTCGTTGCTCCATCATTGAAGCATTTGTTAGCATCAATCTCATGGTTGATTGGTAGGCCACCAAATCCAGGAACAACAATTGGTGAGGATCCAGCATTGTTCATTGTTATTCAGAATCCTTTTTAATATTCGAATAAAATTGTAATTCGGTGGTGAAGGGACAAATGTGGAAGAAGGTATGCGAATTTGCTGAGTACAAAGGAAGTTGGTATTATTATCTGTTCCCAATGGGACCCCAAGTTGCCACAGAATGAAACTGTCGGTATGTCAGGAATCGGCTTACGTAAGTAGGCCAAGGAGCTGGGAAATCTCTTACAAACACATATTTACGGCTTAGAACTGTATTATTATTATGATTATTATTATTCCTTTAACGTGCTGTTCAGCCGAGGACTATGTAACACGGCTATGGCCAGTGATTTACAAAGACATACATGGTATATATCTTGCCTCACCCGGGCTAAGCTCAACTCTGCGCTATTTCCCTTAGTCTTTGTCGTTTCCCGTTCTTACTCAGCTATCACGGGAATAATTTTGTCCTAACTAGGATCCACTAAGTGGGAAATATGTAACAAGTGCTAATCGGCTAAGCGAGCGGTCGAGGGTGCGTAAATCAGTGGCCCACCCCACCCCCGAATTCAGAGCTTTAAACCGCTGTGCTCAGACTTATTTTATACGGCAAATGACTGAAATACCACTGTTTTTTACCCGAAATTCTCATATACCACTGTTTTGGTTTGTCTCTTACTGAAATACCATCATTTTGAAGCCAAGAGAAAATGATGGTATACTAGTAATACTACTGTAAAACACTTTTCTTACTGGTATACCATCATTCGAGCTGGATGACGAAGAGCAAGAGCGTCAAGCTCAGCACTTTGATATAGAGCTAAATATGCAATATGCTAGAGAGGAGGTTATACAAAAGGAAGTAGATATTGTCGGCAATCTTCTTAGTAGCGATGACGAGCTTTCAGACGTGCTTAGTGACTTATTCGAGGCTAATCACGAGTATATGGTTGAAATACCTTTAGAAATCCGTTATTTTACAAAGTCAGGAAAGGCGTATGGAAGTGCGTGATATTGAGCGATTCAGGGTCCTTTGTAATTAGAGTACTTTTATTTCTATTATAGGTTGCTTATAAAAGTTGTATCTTTCTTTCTGAAATACCATTCTTTTGTTGGTGATTGACTGAAATACTATAGTAATGGTATTTCAGTAAGAGGCAAACAAAAACAGTGGTATATGAGAATTTCTGGTAAAAAACAGTGGTATTTCAGTCATTTGCCGCATTTTATAATAACAACAATACAGTATTTTGGTGCTTTCTACAATAGAACTTTGGATTCTAATATCTAATGCAGTTTTTCGACCCACCCAACTATTGCGGACCCTTAGTTAGTCTCCAGAAATATCGGCAGCACGCAGTCTCACTATCGGTACTATAACCTCTGATATATGCAGAACGCCAGCCAAGAAACTTCGTAAATAAAAAGTTCAACGCCGTTCAATATACCAAGTTCTCTATTGTGGTCGTAATCTGTGATCTGGGATATGCAAGAATAAAACTCCGTAGTCAAGTCGGCAGTAGCATTTCGTTCACCAACAGATCATTTTCCGCGGGCTCCAACGCACAACGATAAGTTGACGGTGAGACAAGGAAGGAGTAGGATTTATTAGGCAAGAAAAATTAGCTGGGAGGAACAGAGATGTCAAAATTTGGCCAGATAAATGGACATCGTTGCTGCTCTATTTGATATCGTAATTGTCTTATAAACAGTCTAACTATGCTTCCCCACTGACAACGACGCTCCGGATATATCAGATCTAGTTATTGATAGTTCTTCGCGGTCTCTATCCATCCGCTACCCTGAGTGAATCAACTAATCAAGGATAGCGTGCCAAACACTTTTTTCTACCAATTTGTGCTGCATTTTCTTTTCCTTCTCATCACCGACAAGTTATGTCTTTCACGAAATACCGCCGATTAGTTAAATATTTGTCGCCAGCGTCTTCTTATCCATATCTTCTTGCTTTCGCAACCTCGAAAAATCCTTCTCAAGGACCTATAGACAGTTAAGTCTCATTATGCCCGAGACCCCCTCGTCGAGCTGCTGGAGGTGGAAACCTTGGGGGAACAGCAAAAACCCGGAATTCTCAGTACCTTGCTCTACGTGTACTTCTATCAGGAAACCCGAATCGAATTTATGACCCCAGAAACCCTGCACATGGCCCTAGCAAGAAACTCTTTTACGCTTCAAAGAGACACGAGAAATATCATCAGGCTAGATCTCTATCCTGAGCTCAGGCCCAATCAGAGCAAGCCGGGCTTCTACACATATATCTTCATGCGGCCCCAGTCTTAGATAATAACCATTATTCTCTTTCTTTGAGTCATCAAGCAGTAGTAGCTTCAGCCATTGGCCACCACTAATAGAATAATGGTACTGGAATCGAGTATCAAGTCCATTTTCAAGGTGCCGATCCCCAGGCTCAACACCACAACAATGGCCAATTTATATCATCTATGATTCTTGGGTCACAGCCAAATGTTATCAACAACACTCAGTACACAAGTCTCGGCTTTTGCCATGATACCTGCCACACAGCAGCTTCCATTGTTAGTGGATACCAGATGTATAGTTCACCAAACCAGCCCCCAGTGCCACACACAATAAACCTGACGTATCCTCTTAGCAATCTACCTTACGGCGATCACCCAGAGGCTCCTGTTTAGGCGGGGCTCGCGCCAATTGGAGAAATTGCAGAGAAATAAATGCAATATCCACCTTTGAATCATCTTGGATATCCTTTGGATTCTGTAAGTCTTGCTTTATCAGAAATTCATACTCCTAGTGTTGTTATGGCTCTTGATCATTCGCCCCATCCGGTAGGTAGCTGTATTGGTCATCCTGTACACTTTCATGCGAATCAACGAAACAAAGCTGGAACGATCTTAAAGCAGCAATTCAGGGACATTTTACAGGCTGTATAGGCGAAGGTAGTGTAGAGGAGGGGTATTGTCTCAAAGGCGATCGTGATGAGAAGGTAACGATATCAGCGACATCCCCAATTGGAAACTCTCCTATGCTTCTTGGTATGCTCCGTCTCCATTTCTCTACAACCTTTACCATGAAGTTATCTCAGACAAACGCTAAAAAGCACGGTGTTTCTTTTACTAGCACTATACTCATTGACTAAATTTGCGGTAGTTATTTTTGAGCATCGTTTATCTTTGATACATTCATCTTGGCTCTCTGATTTGGCTACGGGGAAACACATTGGTCCATACAAGAAAATGTTTCCTCTGAAGCATTCCTCAATATAAGAGTCCCAAAATCATCTATTCATCTTGCTCTTCTCATTAATTTAGTTTGAGTTTATAACTCGGCACATATATGTCGTGTTAGAGATATGCTCCTTCCATGTCAATAAGCAACGAGTTTCAATATTTGGATGGTCACAACTTCCACCAAGACCAAATAAACTGTGGCCTCGATGCTTCTTGAAACATAATGAATGACGCCAAGCCTTCTTTCCTCTGCAGTTTCAACTGTATATTTCTTTATTATAACTCCTATTTTGACCCTTGTAAATAATGATATATTAGCGCTCTATTACAAATTCTTTAATAGCGTACATACTATTATGCCGAACAGGCTAACAGCTAGCTTAATAAAAAGCACGAAATTAGGACTATAAAAACGCTTAGCATTTAAAAGTAATTGTATTAGCAGTCATAGTGTTATCAGCAAAGAGAGTAAAAATTGCGGGCGTAAATAACTTGGTAAAGTGTTACATAATAGCAAAACTCTATGTTGAATCCTCCTTGGCGTACACCCTTGGCCCGCTATATAACCTTTTTTGAGGGGGAGTAACGATTCCATGTGGGGTTTTTATGGGTCACACGGGTAATTGGCGTGATAGATTTGGGAATCTCATTGCTGAAACCATATCGACGTGTCTTCTCGGAGACCCCGTCATTTTTTGCCGAGCAATGGGACAACCCGCATGCACAGCTCGCTGGAGGTTTTCATCAGTGATTGAACCAGCTTCTTGGGAGCTTCCGGGTTGCTTTCAGCTCACTCAACTCCCTGGACTTTGAAATTATGAATCGGTCTGATACTGTCCTGATAATGATCTCCACTTTCGGGAATGGCGACTTCCCTGCTAGTCGAAACATTCTAGAAGCGACAATGGGTAATAATCTCCATGAAAAATATGCGGGGGAGGCTTGCCCATATCAACTTTGCCATTTTTGGTGTCGTCCACAAACATTTCAGGTGACAGGTTTCAGAGACTAGGCTGACTTGAGGCAAAAGCTTATAAAGGTAACGGTTTTTTCAGATAGAGTATATTAATATATGCTCTTGAATGGCCCCTAGGCTGGGAGCATAAGAGTTTCTTGCGAAGGCTAAATTTCTATCGGAACATTGATGGTAAGGATGAAAAAGCTAGCAAGTTGAAATGTCGCAAAATAGGATGGGTCCTGCAATTTTGTGATAGAGTATTCAAACCGTGAATGTGTTTAGCTGTGACTGGATAGAAGGCGCGATTGGAGAATTCTCATTGATTTAGTGACATTGAGGCGAAAAGGGGTAGAATGACTTTGATTGAGAACAAGTAGGACTTTTAGTGGGCGACGGCCTACTAGTACTGCTGACACTGCACCTAAACCACGAATTTCTCAACATATATCATGTCGCTTTTATTCTAAACGATCCAGACTTCTATTTAATTGTTCCTGTTTAATAATTATGTAGCTTCTTCCAGTGAGCTTCTAAAACGGCGCACTTAAAGTAGGCGACGGATGTATTACTCCAACTTGACTTTATTCTCATAAAGGAACGCATTGGCCAGAGTATGGAGGAAGAGGCTACCAATTGACTCCTTAAACTGCGCGAATTTACAGCTTCAGGCCGAATAACAACGCCAGGACGCGTAGACTCCAAGATGTCAGTGAGTGGATGGCCTGACTTCAGCGTCCTCGTCGACATCAACTTATATAGAAGTGCGGGTTCCAGACCGCAACTCCCAAATCTCTAGGGAGCGTCGCAGAATCTCACCTCGCTGCGGCGCAACAGCGACCAACCAGCACTATATTTAGCAAATCCTTGTGAAAGGGGAAGACGGCATATGTCTAGTCCTTGACTCGGCTCGCAGCCCCCTGACTCAGGTGTCGGACTTTCCCACTAGGAAGGTTTGTTCCTCAAGATGATCCCAGAACCCTACAGTATGGTTTACGGGTTACAGGACGCACAGACTGTGGAGCTGGGAAACCCCCGCACAGATATGGGAACCGAAACCACACCCAGGCCACCGACTGAGTCAAGATACAGCTAATATATCTGCAGAGACTTGCACCCAGTCGTTCTAATCCGCAATCTAACATTTCATCGTTCTATACTTAATTTCAAAATGGAGGCAAGTCCTCGCAGCAATTCACCATCCGGGAATCTGCAACCAAATCTTTACGGTGTGGCTATTGCGACGCCTATCCTAGCAATTACTGCTGTTATTTTGCGTTTCTTTGCCCGAAGACTAGTTCATGCTTCGATGGGGCTCGATGATTGGTTGGTCCTTGTAGCTCTGGTGCGCTGCTCTCCTATCTAAGAAATCTCCATCTCCATAATAACGCGGCTTCAAGTTTATGACAATCATTTTTGACGTTGATGCATTCTTTTGTGAGCCCCCTTCCAATCATTACGATTGAATACCACCCATAATAATGTCGCTCCTAGTTACCAAGACCGGAGGTGGTCTGCACATTGAGGCAATCAACCGAGATATTCATCTAATATACCACGACTTCTTGTTAAGCCTATGGATAGGAGACTTGCTTTATACAGTTGCTTTGGCTTCGGCCAAGCTGGCTTTCCTTGCCCTTTACTGGCGCGTTTTCGGACTCTCGAGTAACAGGCTGCCAATCGTTATCCTGACCACAGTAGTTTTTTGTTGGCTAGTTGTAAGGGCATGTATATCCGCTGCAGACCTCTGGTTGTAAACTTGGGGGCTAACGCTATTGCAGATTATAGTGAACTTATTCCGCTGCATGCCTGTTCAAGCTTTCTGGAACAAATCGATACCAGGGAACTGCCCTGTTAACGCACAGAAATATTTCGTAGGTTCGGTGCTAGCTCACCTACTAATAGACTTGGTGATTCTTGCACTGCCAGCGTTTTATATCAAAAAATTACAGATTAGCTCGCGTCAAAAGATTTGTATGTTTGCTATGTTTCTTCTTGGTGGCTTGTAAGTTAAAAGTATCTGTCGTTACATGGTTATCAGCTAATTTGAAACTAATAGTATTTGCTTCGCAACTATTATCCAGGTCGTTATCTGTTCTAAACTCGACGTTACATCACCAGACGTCACTTGGGATTTTGCTCTAATTGGTCTTTGGGCAACAGTAGAGGTTAACCTGGCTACGATAGCGGGCATGTGGAAACCGTTTTTATTACTAGTCTATGCTAATTCTTGTTGCTATAGTGTGTCTGCCATCACTTCGCCCTATATATCGCCTGGTGATCAATGGTTCTACGAAGAGCACTCAACAAAGCGGGAATAATTCTGCGTCATGGAAAGACAGATCGAATCGCCAGACTCTGAATACGCTCAAAATCGGCTATTCCGATTCTACGGGGCAACTTGTGGACATAAATGCAGACGGTAATAGGAGCTTTAATAAAGCACTTGATGCTTCTAGTCGGGGCAGCGATACAATTTGTGAAATGGATAATTTAAGTCCTCATCAGATACCTGAGGGGAAGTGTGTGATCATGGTCAAAAGCGAGGTCAATGTTAGAACTTCTGTTCGCAACTGAGTGCGTTGCATATTTAAGTCAGAGTAGCAAAAGAAAGAGTACATTTGCTATCATCTTGATGGTACTGTTCAAAAGCTCGAACCAGAGTTGTTAGAACTAGAGCAAATCTAACATGAAGGGCAAAATTTAGCTGAAAGTAGGAAATCTCCCTTTTGTCACCCGGAAGTGACAAGGTAATTTTTTAAACAGTATATCTCCCAAAGTTTGTTGCTAGTCTTCCAAATGTCACTACAAAATCCACTGAACATTCTATTTCTGCAAAGACAGCAGGCCTGGCGGTTAAGGTTTGGCGATTGGTTGACCCGCTAGCACTCATGATCTTTGGCTCATGTACCTAATTAACCTTCTTGCCGATAATCCATTTTCAGAATATACAAGAAGCAGTCCGCATCCTAGCGAAGATCTTGGATTATTCGAGACCGCAAGGGGCCGCATATTTGAGAACAATTTTGACTGGAATAACCGCGCTAATGTTGCTGCCGCTCCAAATGCAGCTATCAAAATGCACGTCGGAGGCTCTCGTTCCCGCCTTTTACGCAATGAGCAGAATCTATAGCCAGAACACAATTCACGCCATGCCAGCGAAGTGTTTAAGGATGGTGAAGAGGTACCTTGAATCCTCTCTCGCAACCAACAAAGAGCATCAGGTGCTCAGATAGCATCATCCCATTATAGTCCAGTGATCTTTATTTGCAACCTCCTGTGCTTCCTGGTGACGATAAGGGCCCGGAATTATCTCATGGAAACCCCGTATTTGAAGAAACACCTCAAATTATATCTCGCCGTTCCCTAATCGCAGAGAGTCCATGAGCAGAATCTCATACGCCACGGCGCGTGTATTGTCTGTGGTATTAAGCAAGGACAAAATGCGATCGCAGAACCCCACAAATGCGGTGGATGCATAAACCAAGGAAAAAGGGGGGATGTGCGCCTATATAAGCAGTAAATCGATCAATTCTTATTTCCTTCATTTCTGACTAGCGCAGGAATACCAAGTCACCACTCATGGCACCAGTGTGCACGTAATGGCTGTGCAAGCGAAGAAAAGACGTGACCGTGAATCTCAGTATAGCAATTGTGTCAGGCGAGGATAGTCTTGCGTATATGTATATCGCGTCAAGTAGTTTATTACTGTTGCTTAAGTTAATAAGTGCAATCCCTGGTAAACGGCACCTCTGCAAAAAAATTATGAAGACGTCGAAACTGTGCCCAAGTACCACTTTGTTCAATGGAACTCGGTGAACTTGGTCGATAGTAGCGGTAAATCTAATGCTCCTACTGGATCTGTGAGTTCTGTTTATACGACGACACAATCTGTGCTGTTTATTAAACCAAGTGGAACTTCAAAGCGATTCCTGCCAATAATGATGGCAATCGAGTCTACAGTCCCACATATCAGCACATGAGAATAAGAATGGCCCCACGTTCCAAGGACAGGTGGCAACGCTCCCGTCACTGCTTCTGAACAATATTTGCTTTGCGCGAAGGATCTGGAAAATTCTAGCCATTAATTTCATAGAAGTAAAAAACGACGGCATTTTCAATGAGAGTAAGAAGAGTCAGGATGGCGGGCCGGTAGCAAGGACATTAAGAATCTGTGGACAAGTAAGATAATTCAATATCAGTGGATGCGGATGAACTACATTGCCTTTTCTCATATGAAGTTGGCTTTAATAAATGTGATTTTGTCTGAAATTATTTAATTCATCGATAGAAAGGATGTGATGGATGGCGATAAATTATTCACGAGAGATGGGTTCTGGTCCATCCAACTATAAAATGGCCTCTGTAGGAGTTCTTGGACTTTGCTTCCTTTACACGCACTCAAATGGTCGTTAAAATAGCGACAGCTAGTCTCTTATTTTCCTTAAAAACAGTCTCATTAGAGCTAGGCGTGCTGTCAGATGTACAAGGGGTGAAGGGATACCTTTGATAATCGCAGTTGATCTACCAAGTAGCTGTTATTTAGCTTTTGAAGTCAGCAATCTCATTGCAGTCGACTCCTGCTATATTCTTACAACAAATACAAGGGAGATCACGTCACTTGTAATGTACTGCTTGTCGTCTCACCAAAAAGTGGAGGAATCTTGGCAGAGTATTTTTGTGGGAACTCCCACTGTTGGTATCACTCTGTGATACCTTCTTCGTATTGATGACTTGCAATAGCTTAAGTCGGTTACCCACGGGGCACGTAGCACCGCGATCTCAGCGCAGTGCTATATATGCTCGTTGTAGGTGGTTGACTTGTTCTTGATTGTTCTAAGTTACGTCCTACGAGCGAGAACTTAAATACATTCAGGTGGTGGCCTGTGCGTTATGGAACGTTCACATGACTTTATACCAACACTGGCAACTCTCTAAAAAGAGAGCCTAGAAACCGTGCCTTTTCTTGCTTTCCTATACTTTCCTTTATTCTCGCTTTACTTATTTTACAATTTTCAGGTTTAAGTAGTTCGTGTCGATCAGTTGCTTCAAAGCTGTAAATGCTTTGCTTTTGGTCATAAAGTCAGCAGAGTTGCTGTCGCTATCGATTTACTTAATTTCAGTAATCTTTTTACGCTCGTACGATTAGCGAAAACACATAATATTAATTATAAAGCGTTTTTTTTTGCGTTGTGCTTAGTTTGACAAAGCACTCGTAAAAAGATTTAGAATCAATACAAAAAATAAAAAGTAAGTCGATTTTTAGCACTTGCTCGATCGTAGTTTTAAGTGTAGCACTAATGTCGAATCCGTGGCTTATTGCATAAAGTTCGGAAGCTAGTACGCTTTTTGTGACTTTTTTGCACTTAATCGAAAACTAATAAATAATATTGGTTTTGTGCTTTGCGTTTGCTAATACTACAACATATTTTATTTGCGAAAATAAGTTTTTGTTGTTAGCAAACAATACATCCGTAAATACAATTAAGTATAGTAATTTAAAGTCGAAACGAACGTATATAAAGCTTTTAGTTGAATTGTCGATCTGCTATTGAATACGTTTGTTAAAAGCCGTAACATTATCTTTTTGGAGACTAGTTATTTAAACAGCGAAAAATAAATCAAAAAAGCTTTTAGTTGACATATTAAAGCTATATAAGCTTTTTTAACTCGCTAAACGACGTATTGCTTTTTAGTCGACAATACGTTACGAATTACGCTTTTAGAGCTAGTAGTAAAAGTAAGCTTCAAATCGACTAAGTTTAAATTGTTGCATTAATTTTTCTAAGTTATAATAACGTTTTTTTATTCTGTAAAACGTATAGTATAACTATTAAATTTAATTGGCTAGTCGACCGCAAAGTGTTTTCGATCTTTTGCGAAAAATCCGGTTTTTTTAAGTTGCTTTTGTTCAGCTGTTACAAAAATTAATCCGTAAAAATAAAGTATTGTTAATTTACAAGCCGACTAAGCTAAAGCTTTTTTAGTTGTGCTACAATAAGTATAAATTATAAGTTAATAGTTTTATTCCGAGTTTTTTAACGTAATAATTGTAGTATGTTTTGAACTAGTAGTTGCCGGCTTTTGAAACGCTGTACAAAAGCTTAATAACTTTCAAAATTAATTTTTTTTCGATATTTAGCTTAAAGTCGAATTTACGAAATAGCTTAATGTAAAAGTTTCGGTTTAGTTTCGTAATTAATTAAACGTAAATTTGCGAAATGTTTTTTAAATATAACTTTGTGTTTGTGCTTTAAAACATAGCTGCAATACAAAAAATCAAGCGTTAGTTTATACGTTAAATAGTAAAAAACTAAGTTAGTACTATGCTTTTTTTGTAGTTATTGTAAACTTAAACAACTAAACGAAACTTTTCGAATACTTTGTTAGTGCTTTTGTTTTTAATTTTATTAACGAACCGTAAATTAAAAAATTTAGTACTTAGTAAAACGTTTTTAAAGTTAACTATTTCGAAAACGCTTTTTTTAAATAAGCTTGCAATTTTTTTTTAGTTTAAACGTTTTGAATTAGTAATAAAGTTAATTATCGTCGTTTTGCAGAAATATAGTAACGTTAGCTGTATTTACGTAAACGAAATACTTACGAAGTCTGTTTTGTCGCTGTAGTTAATTTTGCTGTAAAAGTTGTAAATTAAAAAATTCTGTAAAAACGTCGACAGTAATTAATTTTTCAAGTTAAAAATTTTCAGCTAGTTTAGTTAGTTTATCGTTTTTAGTCAAATAAAACTTAACAACTGTACTACAGAAGCTAGTAAAGCTGTTAAACAAGTCTATTACGCAAGTTTCGTTTTTTTGGTTAAACAAATTGTAAAAGCCAAACTACGAGCTAAATTAGCCTGTATTTCTTTTTTTCTATACTAAAACTAGTAAATTCAAAAATAAGCCGTAAACCGCAGTTGTATTAAAGCTATTGCGCATGTTTAAAGCAGTTGCTATTTAACGCTTAGCTTTAATTTTCTGTATTTCGTTTATAGCTTTTTTAAGTGCAGCAGTATATTAAGTGACTGTAGCTGAAAAAGCATTTAGTTTAACTATGCGAAAATACGTTTCGAAAACCAAAAACGTAAATACTAAACCGTTAAAGCTAGCTATATTATTTAAAGCTTTAAACGTTATTTAAAAAGCGATATTTTTATTAATTCCGGGTATTTCAGCTGTAATAATTTAGTAAATGCGACGTAAAAAGCCGTAATAGCGTTCGACAAAGCTAATTAAGTAATAAACTTTAATTAGAACTGCTTTAATTGTTGTTTCGATATTAATTGTATACTGCTAAAATTTTTTACTAACAAAATTTTTGCTTGCGTTATAAGCTATTATATCAGAAAAACTTAAATACGTATTAATCCAACAAGTACGAAATAATTTTCAAGTGTGTTTTGCAGTAATATTTTAAAGCTATTTACTAGTTTGGAATCGAATGCTTTCGTCGACGATATACAGCAAAAACTTGTTTTCGATGTATATAATATCGACAACAATACAGTAATTGAAATCGACGTCGTTTTTAAGCGTAAACTTAAAACGTTTTAGCGACTTGCCGTGTTTTTAGCAATACTAGCAATACGAGTAATATGCTTTAAGACGTTTTTGTTATCGCTATAATTTGCTTAGTTTAAAATACGCTTGAAACGCTGACTAATAAGTAGCCGAAACGTTTATAAAGCCGACGTAATTTCATTTTAGTTAAATAGTATAAATTGTAATCAAATAACTTAGTAATATATACGCGAAAAAACGTATTTTATAGTATAAAAAAGTGACTAAATCGACGTACGACTAGTACAGTTTTGTTAAAGTTACGAAAGCATTAGTGAAATTGTTGAAGTATGTACAAAAATTGTTTATATCCGTTAAACAAAACAAAAAAAAGTATCGACTTTTACAATATAAAACTCGACTATACCGATAAAAGTTGTTATAATAGTAAAGCTAATAAAAAAATTGAGCCGATACCGAATTAAACGTTGACTATACTTTTAATTGATTCGTTTAGCTTAACGTTAATAGCTTTTTAAAGTGCGAGAAATTAGCTATAGCCTGCTGTAAAGCGCTTAGAGGCTCCGGTATCGATTATAATGCTTATAAATTCAGCAGATGTGTAGCGTAAAGCGGTGGCGTACGCAAAAGGTCGGCATTTACAGGAGCGTCGAATATAGCGTCGGAGCCTGTAGCGTTGAAGCTTGTAGCATTGGAGTTTGTAGCATTGGAGCTTGTAGCATTGGAGTCTGTAGTATTGGAGCCTGTAGCATTGGAGTCTGTAGCATTGGAGTCTGTAGCATTGGAGCTTGTAGCATTAAAGCTTAGAGTGCTGAAGCTTGTGATTGCATAGTTGCAAGCTCTATTAGCTAGCTCAGTTGCCGTAAACGTTGCGTTAATTAAGTCGATTTCGCCGTAAAAAGTGAAATAGGCTGTCAAATCATTTTTATTATCCGTTTCCGTACAAGTGCTTATATCGAGCGTTACAGCGTTAAACGCGTCGTTGACTTTTGTTACTAAGTTATCGCTGTTATTGCCGGTGCTTTTATAGTCCGTAATATATTGCTTCAAGCGTTTTTAGTAATAACGAAAATTGCTTATTTTTTTTTTAAACTTGTTTTTAAAACGAGCTTTAGCTTTTTTTTACTTTTTTTTAAAGTGCTTTTACGAACAACAGTTTTTTCTGTTGTAAACGAAACAACGTTATAACTTGTTAAACGGGCGTTTTTAGTTACGATTACAGTTGTAGTCGTTTTTGCGATAACGCCGATCTGTGAAATAAGCTTGCGAATTAGTTAAAGTTAAATCTGTATAAAATTTTTGGGCTTTTTTTTACAAGCTTTAAAAGTTGCTATTAAAAATCGAATATTATTAATTAGACTCGCAAACAATAAAAATAGTTTGTTGCATGCTAATTAACAAGCTTTTACTTTACGGCATATTAAAAAAATCTTTTAATACAAAAAATTTTCGTTTTAGTATATAAACAATAAACTGTGTTAAATATTTCGCAAAGTATTTACGAGTATGCCGAAACACTTAAAAGTAAACTTTTTTGCGTTAGCTTGTATTACAGACCGAAACGTAGTAAAATCTTATAAAACAAAAGCTGCTACTTTTTGTTTTAAGTTTTCGAAATAATGTTTTGTACTATTAACTATTTGTTAAAACGAAAGCTAACCGATACTGTTCTTTTTGTTGCTGTAGTAATCGCTTAAAAGTAGTTTACGAAACATAGTTAAATACGCGAAGTAATATTAATAAAAAACAAACTGGCTTTATTGCACAAATTTTTGAAAACAGTTAGTTTAAACTTTAAACTATCGTTGTCGGCACTGTATTTGTTATTTTCAAAGTACAGCTTAATCAAATTAGCTAGTTTTTTGCCGTAGTTTTTAGTTACAAGTGTTATATGCAGTTTTGCTGCAGTAAAGTTTAATAGCTTTAAAAATCGAGCCGGCGTTTTCGGCACTGCAAAAAAAGCTTGTACTGTAAAGTTTAGTGCAAGTTCGAGTATTGTACGAACAGAATTCCGAAGTTTATTTTGTTAAAGTTAAAAAAACTAAGTTTAAGTTTGAGTTTGAGTTTGATTTTAAGTTTAAAGTTAAAGTTAAGTTTAAAAAATTTGAAAAGTTTAAGTTTAAAGTTGATTTTGTAACTAAGAATAAACTGCAAAGTTATAATTCGTGTTTCGCTTTAAGTTCAAAGTCGGCGAAAACAGCTTATTTTTCGTAAAATAGTCTTTGATAGCTTTAAAGGTCCACGGAAGCGGTTTTTCGGCTTGAGCAATTTAGTAAAAGCTATAAACTATCGTAAAGCCTGCTTTGACAAAAGCGTGGACGCCGTAGCTGCGAAAATAGTTACGAAACATGCGAATTGTTGAAGTGTTACAAAGCTTGAAAGTGTTTTTTGAAAATTCATAGAAATTATTACGATATTGTTCTCAAAAGTCGTAATCGTTGAAATCTCTATGTTTGTATTTTAGTAGCTTGTAATCGATCTATAAGTCTAGTTTTTCGTCTGCACTTTCGACGATATTGACTTTTTTGTACTTTTTCTAGGCTTTCGCGAAAGCTTTTGCTTCTTCAGAAGTAAGCATTTTGTTGAGGGCTTGAAATTGATTCAATGATTAAGTATCCTGATCTGTGCGCGCTCACTGATCAGTGTTGGTATTACTTTGTGATACTTTTTTCGTATTGATGACTTGCAATAGCTTAAGTCGGTTACCCACGGGGCACGTAGCACCGCGATCTCAGCGCAGTGCTATATATGCTCGTTGTAGGTGGTTGACTTGTTCTTGATTGTTCTAAGTTACGTCCTACGAGCGAGAACTTAAATACATTCAGGTGGTGGCCTGTGCGTCATGGAACGTTCACATGACTTTATACCAACACCCACGATTATCATCCACCAGTAGAGGAACGTCTCATGTCACAATCATCAATCCAATACTTATAAATGGAGGAGAATTGATGTGTCCGTACTTTGAACCCTGTCATCTAATTATCATCCGATATATCTGAATCAAATGGAAACTGAACCATTTGAGAAACATGCCCACCTTGCTCACTTGTGTGTTGGCCCTATGCCGCTCCCCTTTCTGTAATCCTGACGAGTGAACCGGACACACGGATTTGCTCAGCTTAACACTTCTTGGACCTTCTGGTTGATCTTTTGTTGACAAATCTTCTTTCATTATTGTGTCCAATTCTTAAGACGCTATGTGTACCTATCGCACAATTAATCAAAAGACGCCAACTCGCCACAAGGGATGCATGGTGTCAAGTCGCAGTGCTCGCCACATTAACCCAGGGAGGCACAGATAACCTATCCGTTTAAACGAAATACAAGCGACGCCACCCATCACTACGCACAACGCTGGCATATATATCCGGTAGTGCCGGAGTTATTTTCATAATTCGTTTCTGCATAAAATACTACCCGCGTGGAGCTATTAAGATGAAGTGAAGCCGTGAATGTGGCTGAAGCGACGGCTCCTAGGGCAAGCTTCCTATTCCCTCCCCGCGTCCATTATCGTCTTTTTGTTCTTCCAACTGGTTCTCTGCCTCACCTACTATAGCCGCCCGAGTTGTTTGAATAGAAATAGAATGGCTCTTTCAGTTCCATGACTCGAAAGATAAATAAACATGCGTTATGATAAAAAAGCGACCTAATGCAACTAGGCCTGTCCAAAGCCAAGTCTTAGTGCATACCTATGTCAAGCAAGTTATCTAGCCTCACTAGCTTGGCAATCGATACAAGAACAGGACAAGATGCTTTTGATATATCTAACAAAGCTACTAATTACTTGATAAAACATTCCGACATAATCACTAGTAAAGTAGGGATTATGCATTCAATCTAATTCCTCAATCACCATCATATCAATCATATTAGTCTTTAGCCCTTTCTAGATACATCCCAAACCTGGAACGTGGATAGACAAAAATTAGAAAAGACGATCCGCACATCCTCCAATACAGAAGAAGCGACCAGAAGTGAAAGTCGAACCTCCTCCATCTAACTCGAAATAGTGTACCTAGTTTGCCAATACTTCTTCTATGTATCAATCCCTGGAATTCTATTAACCCTGCTCGCCTATCGTCTTTCGTGGAGTTTCATCCTTGAATAGTATCATACCGCAAAGGAGTATGCCCATGAAATGCAGTCAACTAATTCTTTGTCAGAATTTCAGGAGGCTTCTCGCAACCTCCTTTCAACTGCATGGAAGTTTCAGTTATTAACGATTTCTAGATTCACGAAAATTCGAGTCTGCCCATGCAATTCCGAGTCAGTCCAATACGGCCTTGTAACTGAGAATAATACAGTAGGCACTGCCATGTTTTCTTAGCAACATGAGAAAATTCATCGGAACGTTGGCTATACTATAGGAGGCCCGGTTCCGATATTTCCATGATCAACATTTACATAGGTCGTGGTTTTGCGTGTGAAAACCCTTTCAACTCCGATGACCACCTCTCAGGATGAGTTTGGCGTGTCATCCCAGCCGGAATTACAAGTAGCAAATGGGTCTCCATGTATCAAACCGAACAAAATGGCCACTCAGTTTGCGTATCCCGCGATGACTAGTGCTGAATCCGAAGTCGATTGTTACGATATTTCTCCTCCAGCTCAACTTCGCAGCTCAGTGCCGGTATCTGGAGAATTAGCTAAGTTTTCAGGTGAACCATTATTCGCTCCAGTCACGGCTTGTGAAGAGATGAGCGGTTCCTGTCTCTTCCCAGGAGAAAACGCTACAGAAGAGAGTGCGACGAGCCATGGTATCCTAGAACCTTTCAACCGCCACGATGATCGGCTTAATAATTCAATAGACTTCATGGATACTGTGTCAGAATTCGAGCAGCTTTTCGAATACATGCAGTCTAATGTCATTCCGTCGGATTTTGCTCAGAACAACACGTCCTTTGGCCATAATTATGCTCAACGCCAGCAGCAAAATACCAAAAATGTCGACGAGATGACGGGCACTCAAGCTGCAAAGAGGAGAGCTAGCGGTGGGAATGATAAAACTTTCACAGTGAAGAAACAGAAGGGTGATGGAAAGAGAGGCCGTGTAGAAGCTGCCGGGAAATGGGCAGGAACGGGAAGTGAAGCAGAGAAGCGATAACAACGTCCTGCTCATTGGCGAATGGTAGATCACCTAGAGACCCGAATTAGACGCTATGGGACGCCGCAGCCTTCCGAGTACAGGTTTAATCAGGATTGGAAGAACGATAAGGGAGAGTTCTTTGGGAATAAGAGTAGTAACGAATGGCGCTCCGCTCGTGATCGGGCTCACAGGCGCATCACAGGATCAACCACAAATGAAGCACCCACTGCTACTCAAATCGCTCATTCTAATAACGAAATTGGATTTCCTAATGTCAATGCTGCTACGAATTTCCCAAATGTAATTATCGTCAACGGTAGAGTTCATGATTTTGCAATCTCAAGCCCAAATACTTCAGCTCTACCCTCTGCGAGTATGGGTGTTGACACAGTTTTGGGATCGCACAATCGGCAAAATAAGGCGTTTGTTTCTAGTCTTGGAAGTGCTGAAGGTCCTACAGCCCCCAAAACGCTACAAGTCCCCTTCAGTCTGTCAAACGCAATTGCTCTACCCAGTGCTAGTAGCCCGGATGCATTCTTCGGCGCTCCACCTCTTACAGCTCCTTTCGCACACGGAAGTATACCTAATTTAGATCTTACGCGTCAACAGAATGGTCCACAGGGTCCTACAACGAACATATCCCCCTCTGTTCCTATCTTCCCAACAGATGCTCTGGGACGCCAACCAAACATTGACGAACACCATTTTGTTCCTCTATTCGATCAAATGAGTGCATACAATCTAGGTGGAAGCCCAAATCCTAGTCCTCTAATATGCCAAACCGGAATCGCTGGGATGCAAGGCGATATTCAATACCCTCAAGGGTACCCTCTTGTTACGGCACATCGAACAGACTCTACAATTATTTCTCCTCCATTTCGTTACCATTACCTAAGCTATGAGCTCAATGGTATTGACGATAGTCGGGGTTATGATCCTGATGGGTATTTCCCGCAGCACTTGAGATATCCCCAATCTGTCAGATCCCAAATAGATCGTAGATGGGGCTCTGAGCTGGCAAACAATATTTTCCCTACTCAGTCTGTGGATCAATCATTTGATACTGACATAAGTGGCACTTACTACTGGAATAACTCCTTGGAAGGACCTAGTGGAGAGGATAGTCCTAAGGGAACATCCTTATTACCTGTGCCTACATCGCAATCCATCTTCCCAATCAACGCCTCAGTGGAAGAAGAACTCCAATTTCGTGAAGGGGCTAACTCTTCGCAACTCCCTACTCGGATTCCCCGTTTACAAGTTCATTCCGCCCTTCAGGCTACTCCAATAACTCGGCAAATAGTCGAAAATCCTCCCAATCGTGGCCATAAATTCACCAACAGATCATCCCCCCTGATCAGTCTTCTGCCTTTGAGAAATCAAGGTCACCGCCTCCAGCACTTTCAGCAAGACATATCACGAACATTTCCCACAGGATCAGAGCAACTTAACGGCGACGAAGACGATAACTAGTGTCCAACGCAATCACGATCGGTGTCGCATCTTCAGGTTTGCCAACATGCTTTGATAGTTTCGCATAAGAATATATGTCAGTATCTCGAAGGCAGGCGATTTGGAAGGCAGATTTGTTTATTGCATAAACGTTAGCCTTCTTATTTGGGCACAGCGTTACGAACCTGCTTGGCGTTCGGCGTTGCACACTCGCTTTGGCGGTAATAAGGGGAACGGTCAGGAGACCATTGCAACTGGAGGAATGGTCGGTCACGATAGACCTAAAGGACCTAGGGGAGTGTTTATGGGGGAGGGCTCGGGAGGTCCAACACGACAAAGACTCTATATGAGTAGATAGTTTTCTTAGGATAGGAGCTTTGCGCTTAACTTCAATAGTATTCTCTTTACCCATTATTGGGATTTTCAATACACGATAGGTGATGCACCTCCTTCTACTCCAGACCACACCCGGACCATTGTAAGCTTCTATCAAATATTGCTTTAGTGTTACGGTCAAGACGATCCTTAATAAAAGATTACGATAGTCTTGTAGATGTTTAAACTGGGGTAAGTGTGTGGCGTATAAGTATTGTTAAAGCCTCGTAACTATTGCCGCTGTATGCCCGTTTATTACCGGTTTTCGCTGGGAGGGAAGGGACGGAGGGGAGAACTGAAGCGCCTCCCCAGATCACCAATTAGGGTCTGTTGCTAAACTGGTCTGCGCCGCATTTAGCGTGTTTTGTTAATACTTCCGATGCTTATGTTCCATACAATCCTCTTGGCGTTGGGCTCCCGCAGCCTCGCCATTCTGGATCTCTCCTCCACATCATCGTCCCGCAGTCCTCGATGAAAATTAAGTCTAAAGCCTAATATTATGAGAAGAATGGCACTTGAGTACTAGAATACCTCTATAAGAGCTTTTTCACCACAGAGCCAATTGATGCGGGGTACTCCCCATCGCGAGAGGTTAGATGATCTATCTAGCTAAGCGCCACCTTCAAATTACCGGTCAGCGTTTGGTCGGTGGTGTCTGTTATATGGTAGAGAATGGAGGTCTTTAGCGCTGTCGTGTCAGCCATCGATTTGACAGAGCGAATATGGAAGTTGATCGATAACTTCCAAAAAGTCCCAGAGCGACTTAGGCGTCTTCAGGTCGATATTAAGCTCCTTCAACAGACTTTGGAAAAGCTGAAAGACACAGATTTTCGACGAAAAGGGAAGGAAAATCTACTTGAGGCAGAAATCCATGAAATCCAGACAACTTTGTTAAGCCTACAGCAGCGCATTTCGCAACATCATCCGAAAGCTGGGTCAGGTGTCCTCTCCCGCTCGCTTCGGACCTTCCGAACACAGATGAAGTTCGACGACCTTGATGAACTTGCCACAGAGCTTCAGAAACGGAAATCCTCGCTATCTTTGGCTATTGACACGCTGGTTCTGGGTGCGTTCATAGAGAACACCATGTCATCTGGAACAGCGAAGGTGCAGAACGCTGGTAGCAAGACTGTATTTCCGGTCGTTCACTTAAGTCAAAAGGAGTTTCTAGACACCTTGTCAGCGCCGAACTATGCTGAAGATGAGCTCCGAGTAAATAGTCCAACAGATGGGACAGCACTTTGGATCTACGATCGACCGGAGTATAAAGAATGGTTTAAGAGCGAAGAATCAGCTAGTCTCCACTTAGTTGGCAAGATGGGCAGCGGAAAGTCAGTCTTAATGAAGGGCATCACCAAAAATCTGAAGAAAACATCGCTAGGACCTAATTCTAAAGGACTCTCAGTTCTGTATTATTTCTGCAGTTGTGTGAACCGCATTGATAATTCGTCGAACATCCTAAAAGGTTTCATCTCACAGCTTGTGCTTGAACACGAAGGGATATATGAAGCATCGTTGGGCAGAAGCGAACTTCTCCAGTCGCGTAGGACTGGAGACTCCCCTGGTTGGTCATTCGAAGCCTTATGGCATATGTTTACCAAACTCGTTCAAGGTTCTGGTGTTTCCAATTTATATTGCGTTATTGATGCGCTTGACGAGTGTGATCCGGAATCCCTGAATGGCCTTTTGAATCTACTGCACCGATTACCAAAGGATTCTTCAATGGCTGCAATCAGCGTCAAATTGCTATTTTCGACTCGCGAGTATACACACACCCTCAATTATCTAGATCGTAGTGGCGAGAGTACACGACTGCTCATTCTCCCTGAGACAGTGATGTCAGACATTCGGGCCGCAATGCAGAGTGACATCAACCACATCCAAAAACGACTTAAGCTTCTGGACGATGAAGTTGTAACACTACAAGAAGCAATCCTACAGAAATCTGATGGGATGTTTCTTTGGGTATCGCTTGCAACGAAGAACATCATAGACAACTCCTATGACGCTACATATGAAATGCTTGAGGAGTTGATTGAAAACCTCCCTGCAGGCCTAAGGGGTTTATATGAGAAGAACTGGGTAAAATTAATTGAATCTCTTCCGACAACGAATCTAGCACTGGCAAATAAGGTTCTCACATGGGTTTTATTGGCTGAGCGGCCACTGACCATTTCTGAATTGACTATAGCTTTAGCAATCGAACCAGGCCAGAAAAGGCTTCCGTCGTCTAAGAAGCTGCTTCGTAATCTCTCCGCCTTTGTTCTGAAGTATCTAACTCCTTTCGTCGAAATCATACCCACAAATGAGAGCATAGAACAAGAATATTCAGCCTGCACGAAAGAGCCAATTCCTGCCTACAAAGCAGGTGACAATTCGAAAGTACGAATTGTTCATCAGTCAGCACAGGAATACCTGCTGGAGGCCTGCAATGACAAAACCAACTCGATATCTAAGTTCAAGATTAACTTGCGTGATGGTCATGAATCACTTGCTCGGATATGTATTGCATATCTTTGCTCTGATGAGCTTCAATTAGGTTGGATTGATGAGGAAAATAAGAACAAATCGGGGGTGTGTCTTTCAATTATTTGTTCCTATCTCCCATTCCCAAGTTCCATGGCCCTAAAGTTTGACTGGTCTGCGCCGGCCCTATGGAGTCTAGGTCTCGGAACAAAATCATTACTAATATAGTGGTTTATAGTTGAACAACACAACCGACTTAACCAGGCAAAAGGTTAAGGAACGACTAAACACCTATCCATTTCTCGACTACGCCTCTTTTAGCTGGCCTTTCCACGTTAGAAAGTGCCAGTATTTGCCCCGGCCAGGGGAAAACCAGGATAGGCTGCAAAAGGACGATATCTTTCAACAAACGATCAACTTTTTGAAACGCTTCAGACAAGGATATGCGTGTAGTGCACAGATAAGGCAGTTGCTCCTGGACTGGGAAGCTGATTGTCATTACGGTCCCGCTCCGCCGATACATTGTGCAGCCGCAAGGCACCTGTCAGTAATTGTCAGGAGATTACTAAAGGAGCCAGGCCTGGACTTGGATCTGAGAGATTCCGAGGGTTGTACTGTACTCCATTACGCAGCTTCCGCAGAAGATTCCAGCGACCACCCGGAAGAGCGCCTGGAGATCATGGATATGGTGTTAAAAGCGGGAGTCAATATAGATGCAGTTACCAAGGCTGGCGAAACATCACTTCATCACGCTTGCTCGTATCCGCTCCCAAGCGTTGCGACATATCTAGTAGAAAATGGTATAGACGTTAATATTCGTGACGAAAATGGGATCACAGCCTTAAATCAGAAAGAAGCTGTAGCTTCCAAAGAGATCATTGAATGCCTGCTAGATGCTGGCGCAGATATTGAAACAAAGGATGTTAATGGGAGCACACCACTCTTAAAAGCCTCACAGGTGCACTCATGGGAAGCAATTTGCATATTGGTTGAGCGAGGGGCTAACTGCAATGCTCAGACAACTGATGGCTGGGCATGCCTACATTATGTAATTGAAGAGGGAAACAATGCCCTCATTAAGTTTTTGTTGCAAAAAGGAGCCGATATCAATATTAAAACCATAACGAATTGGTCAACTATCCATTGCGCGGCTATATTTGATCACCTCGACAGCTACAAGATTCTAGTCGAAAATGGTGCTGATACCAGCGCCACTAATGATTCAGGATGGAACGTTTTCCTTGTGGCTGTAGAGCGGGGCTCTGTTGAGTTTGTCCAGCATTTACTGGACACTCAAATTGATATGAATGTCACAACCAAGGAAAAGCATACGCCGTTACACCGTGAGTTCTGTAAATGCTTATTCTCTCTTGAATGGTAACTAACCATGTATCTTTTGACAGTTTCTGCACGGCGGAATGACATAATGTTAACTCAGCTTCTCTTGGAGAAAGGAGCGGACACCAAAGCCCAAGATTTTAGAGGTTTCACCCCCCTCCATCACGCGATAACCTGCGGAAACCATGAAATTGCAGGATACCTTCTAAAACTCCACGTCAAAAATATTGATAATTCATTAGACCGGGCGCTCCATATAGCTTGCAGTAAGCCAGATACGGAATTAGAGCTGATCGAAAAGCTCCTCGAACTAGGCGCTAGTCCTAATGCCGAGGACCTCTATAAGATGGCTCCACTACATATAGCTGCAGATAAAGGTTTTACGAAGGCTATAGATATTCTTCTTAAGTATGGTGCAGATATTGAGAAAGTCGGGCAGCTACATCTTCGGCCGCTCATTATGGCTGCCAAAGCGGGACATCTTGAAACAACCAAGTTTTTAGTTGAAAAAGGTGCTGACATAAATGAAGGACCCATGCCTTCCATTGGGCATAATGCCCTCGGATTATCTTGCTTAAAAGGCCAAATCGAGGTTGTCAAATGGCTGCTTGATAACGGCGCTGATGCCTCAGTCAGTTTTAGACACATCACCATGGATAGTGCTCTTGGTCCAAGTCATAATGAGATCTTCCGGCTTCTCCTTCAAAAGCGGGAAGACGTCAATGCAGAGGATCCATATGGGATCACTGCTATTTTTGCCGCAGTAAAGTACAACAAATTAGGACTTGTGAAATTTCTACTGGAGATAGGTGCAGATGTCATGAGAATTGATGCAAATTCAGGAGACTCCATCTTTCATGCTGCCGCTTTCCTAGGAAACAAAGAGATATTGCAGATGCTCACTGAAAAGGCTGACCTGAGTTTTACAAAGTACCTCAATGCCAGGAGTCAGACACCTGGAGTCGTTGCAGCTATTTCAGGCCAACTAGCAGCACTAGGACATTTAGCTTCCATCGGCCCTGCTGAGACCCTTCGAATTACATCACCATTTGATATAGGACAAATCTTGAGATTTGAAGATTATGCGGCCATACTCGATTCATTATCAAAACATAGGGCACTGGATACCATCCTTTCCCAGGACTTTTTGGTTGGCACGGTCCTCTTTCGGATTTGCGCTGGTATTGATTTTATACCACATGATCTTGACGCTGTCTTAGGCACACTCATAAAGCATGGATTTAAGCTTGATGTCGTTAATGTTTGTGGACAAACGATACTGCATTCAATTGTTATTTCATGCATACCTAAGATAGCAAAATTGCTGCTCGCACACGGGTCCAATTTCCGGTTGCGGGATAAACATGGTTTCAACACATTTGATCACTTGCTCTACGGGGTTTCAAAATGCTGGTTTTCTCCCCGTCAGCCGCCTCGCCCTCTCCCTCCTTATTTTCCTAGGTACAAACCTAACAGGCCCCTAATGGGGATTCCAGCAACTCAAGAGAGCCCGAAAATCCCACAAAGTACAGCACCACCTGTATCGTCTGGATCGTCCCATCCTTCACTAGTTTCGTCATCAGCATCTACAACTTCTTCTACTGTAGGCGCATTAGGTCCGCCGGCCCCTCCCCCGCCTCCGTCTAATTTTACTCGAATGAAACCTTCTGATGTAGCTACGGATGCCTTACTCTATGATAAAGATGGCAATATCCTCACTGATGATACTGGGGGGACTATTTTACGTATGTATTATCTCCACACATATTACCACTCTGTTTCTCCTCACTATTCTCGTATCTGTGTATCCCTTTTATGTTGGGAAGAAAATAAAACTTCGATTTCCAACATCATGAGCCACGCTATGCTGACTTGAAATTTCTCTAGATGCGGCGGCTTCGAATGGAAATAAGGAAATAATTGAAGCAGTACTAGAAAAGAAACCCCAAATAATCAGCGACAGTAACGGCTGGTTACCTTCAATGGTAGCTGAACGAAGCGGATTCCCTGATCTTGCAGAACTACTTTCCAAAGCTGAGGAGACAGAACGAAAAGCAACTACTAGCGCCTTAAAATGGAGTAGCAAACTCAAGAGTGTCAACTTAGTACTGGATCGAGACTTCCAAATCAAGTTACCTGGTATAAGCAACCCTCTTCGTTGAAGGCTAGAGCTGATACTTCCAGATACCATAGATTGTGGTATTAAGAAAATGACCACTCTAGAAGGTATCCATATTAGATTTGTGAATAGGGCGTTTTCTATCATGTCGGATGCGCCTGTTCCATATGAGGTGACGGAATACTACTTCGAAGTTGAGCTCTTGGAGGATTCTTTGGAACCAGGGTAACTTCCTTCCCCTTTCCCCTATCTGAAACATTTCTCTAAAGCCATGTTCCCTTTCCATCCCTAAAATATGCTCATATACCCAACTAACAGCCTAACCTCATTTAAGAGGAACAGCAGTAGGCTTCGCCTGCCTCCCCCAACCACTCGAACAAACACTTCCCGGCTGGCACGGCCACCCCCACCTCAGAGGCCAGGAAATCTCAAGCTGGGGCTACCACTCCGACAATGGCCGTCGATACCCTGGCCATGCGGCACCATCTGAGCCTTATGGCGAGCAATGGGTTGTTGGTGATACGGTCGGTTGCGGTATTGATGTTAAGGAAAAGAGAATTTGGTTTGTGAAGAATGGGAAGTTTCAAGGTGAGTTTTTAAAACCTTCCGAGCCATGGGTTATAGAAGTTTTGGGGAGGACTATGGTCTGAAACTTATGTACTCATACTAGATTTGGCACAGGGTTTGCGTTCAATAACGTGAAGGGACAACTGTATCCCATTATCGGTTTCTCAGGTGGCGGCATACGTGTGCGTGGGAAATTGGGAGTTAAGCCGCCACAGGGATGGAGAGATCAGATTTTTGTTGAGAGACCGAAGGTAGAGATGATGGGTAGTAAGACTAATGGTAGAGGATCACCATCGGATTCAGGCGAGGAGGAAAGGCTTGATGAGAAGGATTTGGGTAAAGTGGTCGAGGGTCCCGACTTGGATTCAGAGGGACGTGACTAAGAAGTTAAACGCAACACATAGCTGCCTGTAACATTTTATGTTAATCTTAAGTTGCCTTAAGCTATTTGCTATAATATGCACCTCTCCAGGGATGTGTCGCACTTTGAATCAAATAACATTATTCAAGATCTTTGTTAGTAAGGCTTTAACAAATTAGAAGTTGCTTGTTTCGTTAAGCGGCTAATACGTTTGGGTTCGTCTCGAGTATAAAATAGATGTTGCATAACTAGAACTTACAATTCTTCCACGCTCTCAAGAACTGTTCTGCATTTATTTATTACGCTTCTCCTTATCCTTCGGCCAATATTAGCTTTGTACCGCCTCGAATGTCTCGTTTCTGCTTCGCCTAGTTATCCCGAGACTGCCTTTCGCTTGCGTAACAAATCCCGCTTCAGTCTGATTTTGTAATTCCAAGGTATGTAAGCCCCGAGGCGCCACCTGTGTAGTATCGACTGCGCTGTGGTAAAGAAATGAGCGGCAGGGGGTATCCCAGCATGCGTGGACACCAAGGGATCGTAAAACCTTTTGGGGAGAATGGCGCGAGGCCGAAGGGTTTGCTGGGTTGGTGGCCATAGGCATGCCACTGTATGGCAGATATAGATTGGGGACGTGGAGGATGACGGAAGATTTGATGAAATGGCTTGGTTTAGAGCGAATAGCGTAACTGTTTAAATACCTGAAGCCTTTGATATAAGGCTTGGGGGCCGAGACCATCTTCCACAGAAAATAAGATCGTCCCCCAATAAAATGAGTGCTCCTTCACTGAGACATGTGGTAAGTAATGATGTTTCCCAAACTCTACTAGCTGGAAGCTAATAATTGTTCTAGATCAATTCAATAAGATAGGTAAAGGCCGCCTTTACCACCTCCTTGTCTCACCCTCGAACCTCCACGGCATCATGAAAGAGATGAGGATCCGGTGCGACGAGACCGTCATGGAGACATCGCTGAATCTGGGAGGAATCCGTGATGACCTTAAACTTCCCAAAGATCAGAAGCCACCCGAGGATGTCGACTTCGCAGCCACGATGGGTGTGGCGTTGTCCATTGCCGGTTCTGCTATGTCCTTCATGATTAATCCGCCTATTGCTCTAGTCACTGGTGCTGGTGGGATAGCAACACTGCTGAGTAAGCTAAAGAAGTAGGATTATAGGTACGTGATTGGAAAATAAAGGGTGCAGTGCACCCATGGCGCTCATTACTGACTTATGGCCTCAGCGACGATAATAAGCCCCAGTCCTTTTTGGACAAAGGAGACCAAGTACTGGTTAACATGGTTTCGGGGATTTCTCGAAGCGGTCATAAGTTAATCGACATGCTCGTTTCTGCTCTATATGGGCTTCAAGGGCATTGGCAAGAGGATATTCTACAGAATATGGAGAGGCGGTAGTATTTGGGTTGGGTCGCTGGTCCCTGGAACAGCTGAACTACGGTATGGATGAGTGGCTCAGTAACGTAGCGACGCACATGGCAAGTTGAGAAATTTGACCCGTATATTTTACACAGCTGGCAATTGCCGCACCAACAAAGAAAAGCTATTTACTGGCATGCTATTCAGCAGCACAAGGGATCCTACCTCGTCATTAGAGAGGGTCTAGGTAAATACCGCTGCACCAACCAGAATAACTATTGGGACGAGGAGGAAAAAGCGATGCTTGGATCTTTTGATATGGAACCAAAACAAGCACAACGACAAAGATTTCTACTTCGGCGGAGCGAACGGTCTTAACGGCAGTTTCGAGAACTATGAAATGGATCCACTCTAAACCACGAGAAACGCCGTCGACTGCTGGGAAGCCACCAATGGGAAGGTAGGAGAGCCTAAGCCTCGCGTAGAGCTTTTCAAGATCAGTACCCCGCCTCCATGTTTCCTCGTCCATGAGGCCCATAAGGGGTATTTCGGGGTCGGCGGCAATACTTCCCTCAACCAGGATACCTGTTATCCTGGACAAAGTCGGCAAGGCAAACGGCCTGGTTATCAAGGCGTTGAGAAGCTCATAAGATTATAGAGCGGCCTTGTGAGGAGGGCGATTCACTTGCCGGTTGTTTGAACTAAAAGGCGTCTAATGAATATTTTAAATCCCTTATGTTCTTAGGTATATTTTCTACTTATTATGAACATAAGCAAATGCCATCTACCATAAAACCCCCTTATCAACGCTATCTTCTGCAAACCTACGTTCTTTTCCGGCATAGACGCGAAAAACGGCCCTCGGAACGCATAAACGAGCTCAAGCTTGTTGAACGTGGTTTATAGACGTCCGCATCAAATACCGAACAACGCCTTCCTTGTCAGACCACCCCATTTTAACGATCGCCCACCCCTCACACTGCTTCCGTGATCCGTAAGCACGAGAGAGGAGGAACCAAGGTATAATAATATGTGCTTTGCCCCCCCTTTACTCTGCTCGGTTAAGACATGAATCACGTGTCTCTACCGCAGTGGACCTGGGCTCTAGGCGTGTGTGTTCATCCTTACAAATTAACCACCAAAAATCTACTTACAAGTCCAATACCAAGCGGAGGAAAATACCGGAGGTATCCCAATTCTTGTGACATGATGAGTGGGAAAGTCAATTCTCCAATAGTGGAACGATGTCGAATATTCTCCGTTGCTTCCGTGTCTGTCTCCGAAGGCGAGTCAATCGTGCCGAGCCAGTAACAAAGTCTCTCAAAATGGTATGGGGCTTTGGGTGATTCGTGCCGCAGATATCTTCCCTGTCAGGGACACTCTTTGACGTCATTGCACATCATCTTCATGTCTTTGGGTACGCAATGTATGAGTACGCCAAGAGTGGCCGGGAAGTTACGATGCTGCCTGGTAGCTCGGATATCCTTGGTCATCTTCGTATCTGATTATCTTGGCGTTCTTACAGGTACAGTTGAACTGAAGCCATCAAATCATACTTAGTGGTAGTACAAACTTCTTACATCGGATGAGGGACATGTGGTGGTACATGCTTTTCAGGAGCAGGAATAAGGATAAGGTGAGATAAAGTCACATATGATAGAACCCGAAGAGATAAGAGGTGAAAAAGCACGATATCAGAAGTTTCTTCTTGCTAAAAAGGTTATATATTGCTCCCTAGCTCTAGGGATGACGATCTGACGGATCAATCCTTTAGAAATCACTGATGTTTAGAACGAATGTAACTCCGTGGTCCCGATTGTTGGAAGTCCAAATGCTCCCACCGCTCTCCGGAACGCCATCCGCTGGCTCGCCGCAAAAATGCAATATAAAGATTGAAGTATAGTATATCCCAAACCTTGTAGTAGGTTTATTATAAGTCATATGGGGAAAAATTATAGTGGAGAGTCGTCTAGGATTACGCCAAACGAATCAAGGCTTCCATAATAAAGCCTTACTGATGATTGAAATAGTCGATGCGAAATAGTTGCGGCAAATCAGCTTTGCCATGGAATTTGTTGTCATGGACGAAAATGTAAAAAAAGTTGACTCATACTTTCTGCTCGCTTTCAGAGTGATAAATGCATGATAGTGATCATTTGTTCGCACAGCCCCCGTCGGAGAACCATAACAATAAGACAGAGATCCATGGTTGGAATATGAGGCTATGCCTTTGATAACATTATATGCAAATAGAAGCGGAGGGTTTAATTGTTGCTTGATGAGCAGCTCGGAACTGCAGATATGGAGGAGGCGTATTGCAGGTATTGAATGGCTGAACACATCCCCAGCGACGAAAGTCTGGTCCATTTGATGCTACGTACTGATCCAGGCTTTCCGAGGTGGGAGAGACTGTTGGAGAGATATTATCTCGAATATGAGGAAATCGGTCTTCTAGCTCCTGGACAATTTCGGAAATCAGCTGACCGAAGCGGTTGTCATGTAGCGTGGACAACTTCCTCCGCGCCTCATTCCGCCTCGGATGGTATGTTGAAATGGCCGGCAACCAGAAGGGGACAGATGTTCGAAATTCTTGTCTGCGAAGCAGTTCATCGTAGGCATCAATGCGAAGCTCCTTAAACTGGTAAGTTGAGAGCTTCGTCAGCCTGTCGCGAATCTGTGGTCTTATCCTTTCGCTTGTGGCAGGTAAGCTCGCCAAAAATGTCTTCATCCCGTCATGGTGTTCCAGCATATCAAATATAGAATTATCGGACAGTCTGCTAGAACTGGTATCGGCGACAGGAGTATCCATCGATCGCTGCGAATCTGTCGGGTATGAAGGCGGTCGAGAGTCGGCGTCGGAGTATGGAGGTGGAATCGGCTCGGTGGGAGAAGACGGTGTTGAGGATATATTTCCACAACGCTGACGATAGAGGATATCGCTTGCAGCCGTCATTTTTTCCAGTCCATCCATGAGTTCTTGGATCCGTCTCAACTTGTCCTCAAATCCTCTCCTATCGAACATAACCCAGCGGGCAAGGGAGACAATGTGGCATTGTTTTTGATTTGACCGGATGCGGCGTCGAAGGGAAGATGATCTAATTAAATAGAGCCTTCTGCCAGCTCGCAAGGAACATGACTCTAGGGATTTGAAGTCGGAGTCAGATACTTGTAATGGGTTCTTCAGCTGGTATCTCTCCTTCAAGACTCTAGCCTCCTTCAAGAGGCACGAAATGTTCTCCAATACTTGCAGAGCTGTAGACTTCACACGATGGTGCACCGACATAGGACCTTCTTGATTCGAGAAAGTAGAATTGTCTGGATTAAACCCCACCTGCCAACATACTTTAGTTCTACTCAATCGAATCCGGAATTAAGGCTGAGAGGGGCTTACAAGCATGTGCCAAAGCTGTAGTCGTATACATTGCACTTTCAATCGAGCGCAAAGCTGTTCATAGTCGCCTCCAAAGCTTTGGCTCCGCAAGAACGACAGCATGGTTCCGAACCCAACAGAGCGGTCCCACCCACCACCGTGGTTGTGATATAAGGAAAGGGAAGAGAGTCTTGTTTTTGGTGACAGATAAGTATTAGGTATCCAGATAAACACAGATCTTATAAAAAGAAATCAGCAAAATTGAAATGGGTAGGCGCATCGAGGCCAAAATGAAATAGATTAATGCTGCGGGATCCCGAGGCGACGAAAGGGATATATGTACCCACATTCCACGGGATCAAGAAAAACAGCACATGAGGCTCAACTAAAAGTGCGCAAGCTCATCGCATTGTGAGTGGTGGGTGATGAGGAAGGCTGAAACTAGAATGTCTCTTTTAGCCTTTCAGCTGGCTGGGGGGTATGGCGGAACGCAAACGTTGAAACAAGCCACTAGCTACGTGTACAGAAGTATGACGATTGATAAGAAGCTTTCCAACTCCGGATTATAGCTCTAGTGGTGGAGAGCATTTTGGCAGGGGCAGAGAGGGGAGATGAGAACGTTACACGAGGTGTCGTCGTCCCATATTCCATGATGCGGTAAGATGCAGCTGCAGCAGGGTGGGAGACCTTAATTCATGGCCCAAGGGCATATCATCAATCCCATAGTACCACCACACACGATACACAACAGGAGATGGTGGAGGTGTATGTTTTTTTTTCGGAAGATGACTGCAAGATCATGCACACTGTCTCGATCGCGATGATCCATCCATCTTTCAGGCTAAGGTTCACCGGGTAGAAACAGGAGTACCGTGATACCAATATAAATACGAGTACCGGAGAGGGAGACTTGCCAGGGTAGGGATGGACAGGTTGGACAGAGAAGGGTAGCGGAAAGTTAATTAGTTTTGTAGTATTGCAATGCTGGGGGGGGTTTTCGGGTTGGAGTAGTGCGTGTGTTATACGAAGGTTGGAGGTGGAGGGAAGGATTTGCAAGGAGAGAGGAAAGGGGATAATCATTATCCTCAGGCTATGGGTAACTGGCCTGAGGCTCTTGGCTACACAGGTTGGCTCTGGGTCTAGGGTCCAAGGTCTGGGGTTTGGGGTCTAGGGGGCTCCAAGGCTCTAAGGCTTTAAGGCTCTAAGGCTCTAAGGCACGGGGCTAGGCTGCAGGCTTCAGGTTTCGCAGGCTAGGCGTATATTTAAGCACTAACAAACCGAAATCTGGGTACAAAATGAAGGCTAAACCTAATTCAGGCTGATGAGGGGTGAAACCCGTCTTTCCCCCTGGTTTTCCACGCCTTTTAGACGCGTTTCAAGTTGCATATGGTCAAGCTGTTTTGGGCAACATTCCTAACAAAATGATCGCCCGCTAAGCCTGACAGGGCTGCATTATGTAAACTGGAACCCCAAAAATAAAGCATCAACACCAGAAACAAAAGCCCCTGACCCCTTCGCAGCTCATCTTAAAAGAAAATCACAGTTCATGAGTCCCCGAAATTTATTATTCATGCGATACGTGTTACGACCACCAGTTCTTTTCTTATAGAATCACCGTTGACCAGTGATAAACCTGTTGCACAAAATTAGTGGTTTCGTGACAAACAAAACCCAAACGCGTTTGCCTGGAAAGAAGTCGCGACCGACAAATAAACAAAAAAGTAGGCAGCTGTTTTTCTGCTCCTCTTGCACCTTGAACACCATAACATCCCGCTTACACGCGATCGCGTTGTCTTGAATTGCTAACTCTGCTACCTCCGCAAGGCTTGCTTTGCTGACACAAGATAGTTCTGCACAATGGCCCTTCAGGCTACCTACAAGCAGTTCCTGGCTGCGCCAAATTCAAGCCTTCTTGCTAGCGATGCTTCCTTACACTACATCACTACCCTCACCTCCCTCAATGGCTCGCCTGAGATCATTAAGCACCTGAAGAGCCAGGACCTCGACCTGAAAAAGAAGGAAGAGAAGATATTGGATGTGGTTGAGGGGCCGAACTCTATCGCGGCGGAGATTCACACCACCATCGAGTTTGTCAATGGCGGGGGAGCATATCTGCCCAAATTGGATGACAACTTTCTTGCAGATCGCGTTGTCAACTTCCCAGTAGTATGTAAACGCGACCTTTTTACGATCCGATTCTGACTATAGCAGATTCACATTGTCAGCTTCGATGGAGACGGAAAAATCTTGCAGGTTAGACAGAGCTGGGACCAAGGCTCCCTCCTCAAATCAATCGATGTAATCGGCAAGACTGGGCGTAATTGGCCTATCCGTGATGGAAACGACCAAGCCAAGTTGATTGCGAACAGCGCCAAGGCTGTTGGCAAGCCTTCAGATGATGCGCAGGATAATGGAGGCATCCGGCGTGCTCGGGAGAACTCCAATAATGTCACACGCGATCCTCACGCGTCCCTTTCGCTATTTGCTCCGAGAGAAAAGGTTAATGCTGAGGCTTTGCCAGCCGCTGTAGCGCCTCGAGCATCTGCCAAACCACCACCACGCGACTACAATGAGCTTTTTGTTGGAAACGAGTCGGATCGCTCACCAAGCTCTCCAAGCAGGGCATTTGCGTCCCCGCCTCAATCAGTAGTTGCCCCCAAGTTCGGTGCCGGAAAGAACTATGCGCCCAGTCGTCTTTTTGACGTGGAGGGGGATGATGAAGTCGGAGAATCTCCCAATAAGCCTCTAAATCCCAAGAAGTACCAACACTTCACTTTCGCTGACGGCAGTGATCCTCAGGATGCGCCGATTCCCACGCCATCCAAGGGTGCTAAGGGTAAGCACGGTACTACTTGGGACTTTGAGCACTTTACGACGCCTGCGAAACCCGTTCCTTCCAAGGTGCTCCGTCCTTCCAACGACCGCCACTGGGGTCCAAATGAAGACGATATAACGGAGACTCCAGTTGTATTTAAGAGGGTAGACAAGCCTCGCAAGGATGCTCAGACACATTTTGAGTTCCAGGATGATGGAACGCCTGAGGAGCAGAGACGAATTGTTGGTCGACCACGTGGAGCTGGTACTAACACAGGCATGGGCCTCTACACCAATAATCTTTATGATGACGAGGAAAGCGGCCATATTCGAGCTGAGCATAAACCATCGACCAACCTGGCAAATGTGAAGGATAGACGCAAGGACTTCGACCCCCACTTCGTCTTAACAGATGATTCGCCTATTGGCAAGGCCGGCTCGCATCATGTCGGTGAGACGAGATCTAAGGCAGTCAAGATGATGGACGCAAACTGGAGTGCATATGATCAATCGCCCAATCAAAAGGAAAATGTCCCGCTGTCACCAACAACCACAAGACCAGGTAGTAAGGGCCCATTGAGCGAGACTACCAACGTGCCAATCCATGCCGGCAAGGGCATTAGCATCGCTGGTGATGGCATGGGCGGCCGAAAGGCTCCAGTAGACGCTAGCAATGCTGCTCAAAAGGGTATCAATATTGCCGGGGACGGCATGGGTGGCAGAAGGGTCCCCTTGGAGGCCGGAATCTCTGGTCAGAAAGGAATCAATATCGGCGGAGATGGTATGGGTGGCAAGAAAGGCTCCGGCCGAGGTTGGGGAATCGGGGACGAATCGGATGTTGAAGAGGAGACAAGCAACAGCAAACCTTCTAAATACCGGACCGGCAAGACAGCAGGAAAGGTCCAGAGTACCGGGGGTGACTTTTGGGACTTCTAGATGAATTTGACCCGGAGAAGTCTACAGCGACTGTATGAGATGAGCATGATTACGGCTGTTAACGGCGATTACGACTATGTTGATGATGTTTCCATTATCCCTTACTCTTTGTCTGAGATGGAGGCAGTACTGTCTTTAAGAAAGTTTCATTTGTGGTGTGTCAGAAAAGGATGTAAGAGCAGTGGCGAGGCAGAGATTCTTGTTAATATTGACTTTGGTGGAGGTTGGAGGCGGAAGTGTATACAGCACTTTGTGAAGATACGATTATGCATTGAATACTTTGACATCACCCATGCTTTATTTTCTTACAATGAACACAGCAAACACGCAGGTGATTCATTTTCCTTCCTCCCTTTCTAGATGGACGCTCATGATATCATATTTTGGATCATGCTCATGCACATGCTACCCTGCTCGACCTGGCCTTGCGATCAGGGTAAGATCCTAACACGTCTGGGAGAACTACTTTGATATATTTGCACTTTTAACATGACGTATGCCTGTTCCCACAAGTGAGACATTGTAGACGTGGATCCCCGCGCGTGAAGTTCCTGGTGGAGGGACCACCGTTCTCTGCTATTGGGTAGAGATCACGTTCTAGCTTGCGCTGTTGATCGGTATAAGAATTGCCCTTTCTTTTTCTTTTTTTTTCTCCCCCCACCTTCCCCGAGTTCTTGGCGTCCGCGTCTAAGGCGTTATGCTGGTGGGTTTTGCGATTGGTGGGCTGGCTTGGATAGATATACTGCATCAGGCGAATATATGTATTTCGATTTTGGCAGGATTGAGTCGTGGGGGTGTGGTGATAAATTGGCCAAGACTTACATCGGACTAAATAAATACACAATGCTCTCTGCGGATCCTCAAATACCGAAGGTTTCAAGGCGTGCTCTTATAGTTTAGTGCCGGATTTGCAGCTTCTTCTAGCATTGAGATTGGCCAACTTGAATCTCAAGCCCTCTCTGGTTGGTCCGCTGCGGCCCGTTATGTTGGGGGCGGAACCATGCACTTGAGGGTTGCACTTTTGAATCTTCCTAAGCGGCTCGTTGCCAGCGAGTTGTGGCGCTTTCTTGGCATTTTGGTATTTGCACTTCTGGCAGTAATGCGGGATTGACCGACTCGTGGGACTACTTATTCAAGCTCAAGTTCGAACTTCACTTCTCCTCTTTCTCACCTAATGTATCTACAATAAGGGCTTCTTTATTGTCTCCCTTGATATTATTTTGGCCAAGACCCAGATATCTGTGATTAAATATGGCTGGTGACGGTAAGGAAAAAGCTACTCTTCGCTCACCGCGTGGAAAGAAATCAACGGCCATTACGGCATGGGACGAAATCAAATCAGACGTTCGCCGGATATACATTCAAGAAGACAAATCTTTAGAAGAAACTATGGCTTCGTTTCAACTTAACGCCTGGTCCGTTATGGAATTTCCATGAATTGTGCTAAATGCTTATGTAAACTCTAGTGTCAGAACATGGAAGGCCCAGCTGAAGGAATGGGATTTTAACCAGAACGTACCAAGTAACGTAATGCAGTATGTTGTTTCCAAGGCGAATAAACGCAAGAGAGAAGGCAAAGACACGATCTTCTTTTATGGAATTACTGAGATCAACCCCCAAAAAATCGAAAACTTCAAGAGAAGGAAGACTGGAGTAACCCCTTCGTTTCCAAGTGAGCTCAGGAATAAGCGATGTCTACTCCTCTCTAAATGGATATAGGAACGCCTCCTCATCTCACATATTATACCCCTAATCCCAACTGCGAGAAAGCTTTTCAGAACGTAAGTGCTACCTATTTTTCCTGAGATTTGCTCAAAGGTCGTCTAGGAACTATGCAAAAATTATAAATCGAACCCATTGTCTCTATCCGACTCGTCAGAACTCTCTGTTGCGGCCTACGCAAGCTCGGTCAGGTCGCTTCGCTCAGGAAGCGACTGTAGTCACATAGTTCAGAGCAAGTTCATAGAGTTGCCAATCATCTCGACCCTCAATCGATTCATTTATGAAGAACCTGAACCTTGGTCGCCTTATCATTTACTTCGTCGGCTTGGCACCCGTAACACCGCGCTAGCCCGGAGTCTACAGCTGCTCAATCAAGTCGTGGAACTTGTAGCTGTCTCTGGTGAACAGATATTCTTTCCAGAAATTTGCTGCACCGATAATCAATTCTTATTAAGTTCCTACTTCTCAATGGATAAAGGCAAACAAGACGGGCTTCTAGACACCGCCGCTTCGATTGACTCACTGCTGGAGGACCTATTAACTCAAACTGTGACTCTTGCTGAATTTCAGAATAAATACGGAGAGTTTGGCTGGCAGACATTGATTCAAAGGTTTGGGGTCGCTATAGTGGCATATCGGAGTGGTTGTGAAGAGGAAGCGGAATATCATTGCCGTAGGATTCTTGATAGTCATCCCCAAATCGACGTTCAGACATTTCTCGGCATGATACTTGCAAAAGCTGCTCGCCTGGAAGAGTCAACGCACTTATTGTTTTCTGCCGTTTCAGTGTTCATCATTCAATTTGAGCTTTCTTCAATAGCAGTAAATGATCTGCTCTTTGGACTTATATTAGACCTCTTTAACGAGCTGTATCCGCGGAATGAGCAAAGGTGGACCGCCTTGAGGTCATGTATGTTACAAATGATGACCACGATCCGGAACTCAATCCCAGAAGGAACCACCAGACAAATCTCTCCTCAACTTTTTATGTACGGTTTTTCACTCACACACCAATGCTACAGCCTCGGAATCATCGACTCAGCAAAGTATATGTATGAAGAATTACTTGAGCACTTTCCTTGTGATCCAGAAAATGTTATTCATCGCAGGGAAAAGGCAAAAGCGCACCAACGTTACGGATACCTTCTAAAAGACGAAGGCAGATGGATATCAAGCGCGAAACAGCTACTCTTGGCTTGCAAGGTCGCGAGGGGCTTGGGAACGCGTGGCAGTCCACTCATTGCCCTTCTAAACATGGACTTTTTTGAAATCCTTCCGTATTTAACCTCTGAAATCCACGAGGAACACCCGCTCATGGAAGATATCAGAAGAGAGCTAGCCCGCAACAAGCACCAAAGCTCGTCACACATGCAGGTCACTTCAGAGACGGTTCAGGTTCTACGGATCAACGAGTACCTGCGGTCCGACTTGCCCATACCACTTGTAGACTTCTCAGACGTTGCTCACCTAGGCTTTCCTTCGAGACTCACTGAATCAATGCACAGAGGCGGAAAGCTTACCTCGACAACGAGCATGAGCGCGGGCGCAAGCCACAAGTATGGGATGGAGACCTACCCGGACAGTGAAATCACTGGTATAAGTGATCCGTTGTACGGTTTCTATCCTACTACTTTCTAAACGTAGGCGTGGATCTAACTCACCGATTGTATAGCTTTAGGTATCGCCAGAGTTTAAATTGCAATCATTGAATGAGCAAGTAATTGATATCTTTTTTATTTGTAAACTCTGCGCTTTTTTCATCGATTCAGGCCGCCTAACTATAGTGCCTCGGGGAATTAGGAGTTCAGTTAACTCAAATTTATTTCTACTGAAACGTGCTTTTTAGGGTGACTAAAGTTAAAGTATTTTATAAACTCCTATTGTAGCACTTTAAGACAAGCTGGGTTTGATAGGTGCCTGTCTCTGGTGGAGACATGACACGTATGACGATGGTGGCTGGCCTTCATTTTGCCGACCGCAATAACTGAGGAGCCAAGCTGCTCATAATGCTTGTAAACTAGCCCTACATCATTTCTAAGGAAATGAGTTGGGTCATACAGACGAAGGCTTTGGAAATCATTACACAGGATACCAACCAGCAATCATAAACGGTTTCTTCCTCAACAAGCAGAGTCCAGCCTGATAGACAATGCCATTACGTACTTTGATCACTTTTGCCCCCCCCCCCCCCCGCCACAATACTTCCAGTTCTATTTGCACCCGTAAGTTGAAATTATATTGCAGATATCGAAAGAGGCAGATGCCAGCGGTATATATCATTTTCGATCCCGTTTCACAAGACCGCTGCAAATACTTACTTGTCCACTTCCATATTTAATACCAGACCTATCTAAATCAGCCGGACAAATGGAATACTGGCTTCTCTTGCATCGCTAAGAACCCAGGAGCCCTAGCGACCTACTCACATTACTCCTCCCCGCTATCTCACCCCTGCTCCAGAAGTTCCTGCCATCTCTGCCCCCGTCCTGGGCGGTCCTTCTTCAACCTCTCAATATTCCCATCCACCAACTTATCCGATCTCTTCTTTTGTGCAATCAACCTCCCATCCAAATCTCTTGCATCTCTGCTCAACTCCTTGCTTCTCTCCATAAGCTGTTGTAAATCTTTCAGGATCTGTATATCCCGCTTCAAGCTCAGCTCTCGCTCACCCAACTCCTCATCTGGAGGTGCCGGAGAAGCAGATCGGAAAGCCGGAGATACCTGTAAATTTGGAGTCGGCGGGGGAGTATCAGGTAGGTAAATAGCCTCCTCGGCGGAAAGCTCATCCTTGTCGCCTTTTGAGAGGACGTCGGCATTCAGGGTCCAAGGGTAATGAGATCTCACCTTGGCAGTATTGACAACCCAGCTCGCAAGGGGGGACATCTTCATGGCTTCAGCATGGTAAGCGGCCTCTTGCTCTACACGGCGGCGGATGAAGGTTCAGGTGGGTGTGTCAGGGGAGAATGGCGTTAGCGGGTGAAAACCTAATTTCAGCTTTTTCTTGCACAGTAAGTGGGCGGGGGTGGGAGTTTGGAGAGGAAGAAGGGGAACATGGCTGTTTTGGGCTTTCGGAGATGCTCTCTTTCCGGTGTTATGAGATGGGACTTACCTGAGTCTTCTATGTGTGGATTGGAATGAATTTTTTAATCGTATGCTAGTGTAGGTTGAGAAAGAGGTTGAGGAAGTTGAAAAGACGAAATCGAAGGTGGGTTTTGGGCATTTATAATGCATCAGCTTATCAATGGGCATATATGGAGTCGAAGCTCTTCCTTACAAAGGACACTCAGATTACATTTATTGTGATTGTTTGATTATTGATAAGGTCCCGTGGACAAAGAGGAGCCTTAAAGAACGTTGATCTAAGTGGTAAACAAAGTCTCTTGTGCTTTTTGTTTTTATTTTCTTAGCTTACCATGCAAATTTACATGTAATAATAGTGTCCTTGTTATGAAAAATGTCTTTGTTCTTAGTATCTTGTTGGAATAATGTAATTAATGGCATGACTTGAGACATAAATCTCCAAGATCTTTTAAATTTTTGTTTTGAGAGATCGAGACATGCATATTACTGAACTCTTCACGATGGACTATATAGACGCTGTCAACGATGCCTAACGTGTTTTTCATCCCTAATATTGACTGGCGACGTACGGCAAGTCTGAAGTTTCACAATCTTCACGAATAGAGGTTTGACACAATTAAATTCTTAACCCAAATTTTAAGACCCTCTTTTCCAGACTCCGAAAGCCGGATATCGAATCTGCAGTTAATTCCATGGCTGGAAGCTTGACTTGTGCTCTCTTATAGTGCATCGAGTTTTTAGAACAGTAACAGAACAAATGTAAGCGGCAAGTACAAGACAAAGTAACACCATGCATCTAATTTTACACTCAGCAAAGCCTTTACATCTTTCAACACTCTCGCTTCGTCAGAAGACAGGCTGGTTCGGTCTGATAAGCGTCAAAACTCTACTAATTACAACAAGATCTTTGGAAGCATCAGTCAATAAAAGATGAGCCCATCTAAGAAAGAGAAAGGCATCATAGACAGAATAGTCGATGAAGTCATGTTACCACGTGTGCAGAGAATTGACTCTGACCTCTCTTCATCTGATAGTTCAGATACAGACGATATAGGATCGATTAACACAATCAGTCAGGAGCAGCAGATACAAATCCGAAGTGAGCAAAGGTACATCAGTCAAGGGGGTATGATCATCTATGTGTACAAGGAGGATCCGCAAAATAAGCAAGGAGATGATCGGGGGCTATCAGCCGCCACTCCATCAATTACGAGACTGAAAAGAATGTTCTCAACGGGACGAGACGGTGGTTCAGATTGCAAGAGTGATATTTCACGACAGCTCTCAGATGGGAGGGCGATTGTGCACATTGAAAATCCGATCTTAGGCCGTGGACGGGCCACAAATATCTCCACACCCCAAGATTCTCCTCCAGATTCCCTAAGTATAACATCGAGGGAGCGGCTTGCCAGCCACCAAGGCCAAGCAAACGAAGGAGTTCGAATTGGCGGACCCCTGCGCCTGCCGGCTTTTCGAGACAATCCAGCGAAAAAAGCTGTACGTCCGGGAATTTCTAGACAAGCGAGAGTTGAAAGTCGGCATGCTTTTGTTGAAGAACGCTTCACCATGAGTGATTTTGAGGATAAAGACGGAGGTGAGGAGCCACAAAACATTAAATATGGAAGTCCTTGCTGAAGCAGAAACTAGACTGGATCTTTTTATGATGAAATATGAAATGGCAGAGGGTCGGAGAGTTATTTTCTAAGTGGCAATAATGATAAAGTGTTCTAAGCTCTTATGATTTAATATAGGGTATCCATCTTGTGTGAGTAGTTAAAGTCTCTTTTGACAAGGTAATTCTTCACTTGAAATGGATCATTCAAACAGATGTCAGTACGAGTTTTATAGGGGAGAATGTTTTATCTATGTTTCTGTATTCAAAATTGGTAGTGCCTATGTGTAATTTTTATGTTTCAATGTAAAGAAATATACTTAATTCTATTTATTTGGTACACATACCGATAATTTCTATGCCCGGCCTTTCCTCTACTTTCCCTGTGGTCTACCATACTAGCAAGCCCTTGCCCAGAATCGTGCTTGGCTTATGAGTAGGTTTTCCCCTTTAATTTTACTAATGTAAACGAAATATCTACACCTACGAAGAGAGTTCAAAGATGTCTAAGGCTGGCTCTATTCCTCAATTCCCATGATAACTTTCACACCATCAACAATCTCCTCCGTGACCTCCTCCACATTTGCATCCACATCGACCGTCAAAACCGTTTCCTCATCAAGACTACCACCAAGACTCTTCTTCAGTGCATCAAAAGATCCGAAGCTAGTCATAGCTCTAGGATCCAATGGTTTCAGCACCGGTAAGTCACCGTCCTCATATAACGGTACAAATATCACACCAATACCATATTCTCCTACAGACTGTCGAATTACAGTCTTGTGCCATTTCTCAAGCTCTGGGTGAGTTAGTACTAGTAAGGCTGGATTGGCTTTACGGAGTCGCTCTGTCTCAGAAACTGCGAAGATTGGATTGTTGATAAATTGAGTCGTCAGTTGCGCAGGTGTCATGAAGTTACCAGCTCGTGTCGTACTCCCAATGCTGGACGCAACTGACGTTCCTGTGATGGAAGACGAAGCGGAAGCGATAGAGCTATCCGAACCACGTCGACTAGTAGTCGCCGAACTCCCACCGAAGCCAGAGAAACCCTCCTGTGCTGGCCGAGACTCTTCCGGGAAGAGCAGGCCTGTTCGAGTCATCTTCGAGAGCCACATTCGCTGATATCGGGTTTCGTTTGGAGCTCCAGGGCCACCTATACTGCTAGCGGCAAGCTCTTCTGTAGTAGCCCTAGATGGCCGCTGAGCACCCCCTATACTCGCTGCCTTAGCGGTGGACTCGTGCAGGCTGTCGCCTTGGAAGAGCGGACATGATAGTGCCTTGGCGACAGACTGTGCTATCTGGACTTTACCCGCCACGGCCGTGGAGCCCATTAGCAGAATGATATACTTCGATGGCTTCCCAGCAGGTTCGGAAGTGGGGTTGGGTTTATCTGGCAGGCGGTGGACCATGGATTGTGGTGTCGCAGGTCGAGCTAGGGTGAAGGGTTGGTCAGACATGTTGAGCATGATAGCGGCATTACGATTCCCTACAAATTGATAATGAAAGTTCAACTTAGTTTTAAAATTTATTGAAAGCTCGGGGTCTAGGAGGTTTGTTTCTTGATACCCCACATGACATAGGCTCTTCCGAGTTTGTGAATACGACTAACCCTGGTTACGAACATCCCAATCTTACTGGCCTATCTTGCTATGGTCGGAACCGAGGTGCGGAAGCACATTAAAAAGCTTTGATGAATAACACGGTGCTGAAGCATCATTCGAATGTCGTATATGCTGCTCAGATCTTATACATTTGAACTGATACCAGACAAGAATCAAAGTTCAAGGGAAGTATGGCCCCTACATCCTGAGGGCATATATCTAATGTGATACTATAAGATAGAACATACTACAATCTGAGGAATATTGTGAAACTTATGGGCAAGCAAAATTCACTTGAAATTTTTTGGGGTCCCGATAATGTAACTCGCTTTCAGATAATAGTCAGTCTTCAAGGTGCTTTACGTAGACCCTCTTGCTTGACTACCCAACTTCCATCTTTTGGAAATCCTGGTGAGTCGTCTCCAGATCCTTGCCATCCTGCAGCCATGTATGCCACTACAAAATTGGCCAGGTAAGAATCAAGCGGGTTGGGGTTCGGCAAGACTCACCTGCATAAAGAAACCCGGCGTTTCCTGGCATGAACGGTGGAGGCGTCCCTCCTATACTCTAGTCAGAGCCACATCACAAAGCTATGCAATATTAAACTAGGGCTTACCATCGCCACCTCGTACGGCAAATCCTGAGAGCGAAAGGTCAGAGAGTGCTATATTGAAATTTGGACAAACGTACCAGCATCATCAAATTTCCAGTAATCAAAGGCGGTCAAATGATAAATAGCGCGGTCGGGCTTTCCAATCCTCGCGGAATTGATCGCAAGCACGGGCCTTCCCCATCCTCGAATCTTCGGATCCGTCCATACTTCTGCAACCTTGTCTGCGGTCTTCAATGCGACGGCAGGATCAACAGCTGGAGTATCAGGAAGAATGCCCTGAAGCATGATAAGACTGCGAGGGTCCCCATTAAGAGAAGGCTCACTCCACCATGAGCTGTTGAGCCCCTCGTAGACGGTGTAAAGACCGTCCACTTGCGGCAGAGGAGCCAAATTTTCAGCAATGGTTGTCCATTCGGTAGGAATGGCTTGGCCGAGCTTCCTCTTCCATTCGCGTGCAGTATCAAGACCATATCTCCAGTATGCAAGCTAGACACATGTGAGGTATGAACAATTTATTTTGAACTTGGGAATTACCTCATATGCCAGATTCAGGCTTTGTGTCGGTGGCGTGTTTTCCGTCACTCCGTATGCCCTACATACTTCATTAGCCACCGTACTTTAGAAATCACGATCGTTTTTACGGTGGTCCGAGGTCATAATTTCCTGAGGTGGCATTTTTCCAGGCATAAGAAGCCATATAGTTAGCGGTGGCTGTCAATATTAGATCCCACCGTTCAAGAGTTTTCCAGGTGGGCGATGATTGATATGCTAACTGTGCTAGGTACATTGGGTGAGGCTGCAAAAATATACTGATCAGCATATTTAACAGAAAGAAGTTTAATAGAAAGGCTGACCTGTTGCCACATGAGAAGAGAATTAATAGAACCTGGAGAGCTGACTCCTGTACCAAGCTCAGTCATTTTTGGCCATCTGGAAATACGTCAAAAATAGCCATTTTAATGCGAACGTGGAAATACCTTGCACCTTCCCAACCCATAGTTTTAGCTCTGGCGAGAGATTTAGGTAGGAATGTTTCGTAGAGCTCGGGGAAAATATTGTCAAAATGCTCTTGTCGACCCCAAGTAGACCAATGGGCATTGTGCCATATCACCATCTCCATATGGAATTTTCCTGAAAAATATTAGTAATTATCATCATATCATATCAGAATTAGGTATGCCTCACCATACCACCCATTATTCATTAAACCGCTCTCTTGCGGCGACTGTCCTTTCGCCGCGCTATTAACTCGAACATGATATTGCGATAAAATAATGCGTCGCTGGAGCTCGTCTGCCTTTGGATTCGAAGACAACGTGAGATCAATAAAACCACCCTTTCCCCAATACTGGTTCCAGCCTACAGTGTTTCGTCTTTGAATCGTAGATGGGAGAGCGGGACTTTGTTTGTCTGGTGAGAAGTGAGCTGTGAAAGTTATCATCGAAGGAGATTGTCGGAAAGCGGATGTTGAAGAAAGAGTGAAACGATGGGCTGTAATCGTATTCGAGCCTTGAGGCTCATTTCTAGAAAGTTTGAGCGGGGTTTTAGATGGCCAGCGCAAATTTAGCCAGTAGTTCGTCTTTTGCAGCTCGTGATAAACATGTACTGCATTCTCATCCCTACTATTGATAATGGTAGTAGTGTGGTTTAAAGGAAAGTCATAGACTCCTGCAAATATTTCATACTTGTAGGTTGTTGTATGAATCGGCGGATACGGGAAGTCAAATTCAACTTGGAGATCTCCAGTAGCGACAAGAGGGGAGTCAATCTGAAAAGTTACCGCATCAGAATTGAAGTCCCCGGTAGTTACCACTTTCACAACTTCACCCCTGATTTTAAAAGTGGACAATATGACACCATTCCATAAATCAAGTGTCTGCTTGGGATCTGTAATCTGTCCTGCTGCAAGAGTACTATTCTTGTACTTGAGACCAATGCGACCAAGATTTATGCGGTTAGGGTTAGATATAATCCACTGAGAGATTTTTGGAAGCACAGGGTCAGGAATATCATAAGAAACATTTCTTCCGTGGGTTACCATTGCCACGCCATGGTAATCGCTGAGCTTTTCACTAATACAAATTTGTATATGTGAGGCAAGACTGTAGAAGGAACGACATGACATACCATTTGTTGGCAATGAGTCATTATGCCATGCCCAACTGGACAATGTGTTAAATGGTAGGAAGGTCTGCAGATGTGGTTAAAAAACGTCGCCTTAAAAGTCAATATTTTGAGATCATTTACCTGCATTCCTGTATTGTCGACGTTGAACGCAAAATTCCCATTGCCGACTTGAAGGGGTGTTGTCACATTATCAATCAAGCGCGAACGAACAACATTATATCGAGATACGACACGTTCTCTTGCTCTAGGTAAGCCTTGTATAATGACGGAATAATCTCTGACCTACCTGTCAATACGCCCTAATGCCAAGCCAGGCAGTACAAAGACGGTGCAAAAGATCGAAGCAGGAACCATACTGGATTAATTGGTTCAAGGAGGCCTAAGGTCAAGATTCTTGTGCTTCTGAATCATTGCTTTTGTACCCGTTTTCACCTGGAGTCGTACCTCTTACAAAGCTCCATACCGGTGCAAAGAATTGCCGAAAATCTGGGAAAGTCCATCCCCAGATTATCCGTCTGTGGAAATTGTCCCGAGAATATTTAAGCGATTTACACCCTTGGTCGTGTTGCAGGCTAACGTCAAAATTCATAGAAATAACTGAAATGAGGAGGCGCAAACAGATTTCGCTTTTTGGAGGGGGGGCACATTTTTCGAGCAAGAATATCGAGAGCCACATTATATCTCTTTAGTCCTATAGTCTATTTGCACATGACAGTAGTCAGGACAATATATGATGTGCTCTAAAGCTTGAATAATGGTTTCTGCCACTTTTACATTTAGACCACATACATATTTGACTGATCAGCGGACACGTTCTGGAAGTAGAGGAACCTTGAATGAACAAGATGCCATGATTAATCTTCCGCTCCCCACGAGCCCCTCTTTTCGACCCATTTAGTCTGCACCAATACCGTATCCGGTCGTATTCTCGCCCTGTTCCAACCTCCCAAGTGTAACCCACAATGCTCGTTGTGAAGCAAAATGATGCTTACCGCCGTTCAGATTGGGGCTTCGGCTTGTGACAGATTTTGATCTCTAGAAATCAATTAGTAGTCTTTCATCTCGAGGGAAATAGCGATAATTTGCATAGTCATTAAAATTAAGCAGTCCCGCTGTTGAGTTATCCTAGAGACTTGGAGTAGCCATGCAACTTAATGAAATCGACCACAAATCAGCCGAATAAAGCGTTCATTCCAAAAAATATACTCACCTTGTTATTCTCATAATGTCGTTGGGAAGAGGGTGAGTATGGTATACAAATGTGTGCGGTACATGGGGTACAATGGAAATTGCGGGACTCACACATGATGTGGAGAAATTGATCGAATATATTTCGGATAGTCCACTACCAGGCTCAGTAATCAAGGAGCAATTTCTACCTCAGGTTCGGAATTACCAAGTGGCTCAAGAGCCTCTTTCAATTCCTTTGTCCATTTACGTGCCAGCCTCCCCACTCTTCCCGAGCTCCTGTAGACTATAAACAAAGGCTCGGAAAGCTGCTCCGTTTCCAGAAATCTATCTTTGTCGACGTACTCCTCGATTTACCCAATCATGGCCTTTGCATAGACGCAGATGCGCTTTTGCAAATCTCGGGCATACTAGCCTAGTTTAAAGTATCCCAAACTACGGCCTAGCCTCCAAGGAGGGAGGGCAGTCTGATGAGACGCAAAGATTAAAATGAGGGAAGCTTGACTTCTTTTGGGGATGCGAGAGACTGGTCGAAAGGCAGCATAAACCAAAGCTTCTCGAATTGCAAATAGAGAGATAGGCTATCTAAGTGAGTGATGCCCTTGATACCAGTCCATAGACCGTCATCCGGAACGAAAAAGCAAATAAATTTAAATTGCGTTAGTTCGTATACCATGGCATCATGTATAAATGTGCTGTTTTCAAATCAGACATTTTGAGGAAGCCCCTTAAAAAATGCTGAGAATTGTAATATCACTTTAGGGGTCGGGCGCTGTTGGTATTTCTAGAAATATAATACTCGCAAATATCTTGCATAGCCCGCAAGGTTTTGGCACAACCTCAAGCAGACGGTAGCCAGTTTTGCGGGGCTGTTTCATTACAACTGACTCTCAATCCCAGTTGTGATAGGTTGCTGCCTAACTTGTGTAGCAAAAATGTGGCACTCATTATATATGAGGCAGGTTTCTAAACGAACTACATCCTCTATTAAACCAAATTAACTCCTACGACCGCCATCTCAGAAATCCATTCTCTAAATATGTATAAAATTAGCAAACTTTCTTTAAATTCCTGAATTCGTTTCCAAGGATAAAGACAGAGGACCAATTACTTGGTTCTGAACCATTTCCCCGACAGACCCGCGAAAAGGGAGATTGATATAATGAAAGCCCTAATAAGAAACGCCTGTTCCGCGAAGAAACGTTCATGTACCATGCATTACGACCCTCAAATGAGGATACTCGACTCCTCATCTTAGAAACATCCGTAGATAAGACCGTTATCATTCATTGCGACATAAGCACGCAGCCATAAAAAAATGCAGTAGCAGCGCCTTACGAAGCCTTATCATACACTTAGGGAATTCCTGATGACAAAGCTGAGCGATCAGTATATGTACAAGATTGCAAGATGACAGTTTCCAGAAATTTATATCTTGCTCTCAGAGCTCTTCGACATTCAACGAAGCCACGGACTTTATGGGTTGATGCGATTTGTATCAACCAGCAAAGCAATCGAGAACGAAGTAGGCAGGTGTCTCTAATGCGGGAAATCTACGGTTTGGTCCAGAAAACAATCATTTGGTTGGGAGAAGAAACTGGAGAAAGCGCTCGTGCGGTGGAATGGATCTCCCACCTGACTTCCGATAACGTCGCTGCGGGTATTGTTCCATGGGAAACCGTAGTACGCCTTTGTCGACACTCTTGGTTTACTCGGATCTGGGTTGTGCAAGAATTCGTCGTTGGAAAAATTGTCGAGTATCTAATTGGGACGAAATTCTTTGAAGTAGAGAAATTGGAGTTGGCGGTTCGGCATCTTATCGACGAAGGGTATATTGGTTTCATGAGCGAAGGCGATTTTGGAATTGAAGAGACAACACGTGTCTTGAAGATGTTTCAGCTTAAAGACCGCCGAAGGCCTCTGATAATCTCTCAGCTTCTCGCAAACTTTCATAAGCGCGGGGTTTCTGTTCCTCATGACAAAATCTACGCTTTACTAGGATTGTTTACAGACCTCAATCTTGACGCTAATCTTCCGACCTCAAACTACGATAAATCATTTCGCGATGTTTTCATAGAATGGGCAATGTACTCCCTGTTGAACGAGAAGAGTCTTGGAATCCTACATTCCTGCGAGGGACCTCGATCTGCTCCAGAACGGCCATCTTGGGTCCCCGACTGGAGTATAGCCAGGACTTCAGTCGTGAGTTTGCGAGAGGTATACCCAGGGCGGTCAGCTACAAGAGGGACACAGTCAGAGTTTTCTATTTCGGGGGGGAAACTTACTGTTGCTGGTGTTTTTATTAGCTCTTTAGAAAGGTTTCATTTTCACAGCATGAAGTCAATCCTGGACGCGGCCTGGAACAATTTTCCGTAATTCTTAAATGTGAAATAGCCCACCAGCATCGATGTGAGTTTCTTGCCTACATTTGTGGTATTTGACTCTGACTCGTTTAATCATTGATGGCTTTTAATTTAAATCGGCACCTTCCTACTTTCGCGGCAGACAGACTATTGAATATGTTGGTCATGCTTCTTTTTGAATTGTTCCAGAAGCCACAGCTGTAGGAGATATCGTGTGCCTAATATGTGGAGCCCCTTTCGCCATTCGTTTTGCGACCCGTTGGAAACAGCTTTACAATAGTGGAAGAATGTTATATGCGGAAATACATGCAAGGGGAAGGATTGCATTATAGCGCTTCGGCTCTATCATCTCGTCTCCGCCGTTTTACCATCATATAGCAACTGTCGCAAAATCAAGCAGATAAGTGTTGACAAATAGTAACCCGGACCTGAGCTACAACGATTAGGGGGTTATAAAGAGAAGTCAACGGTACGGTTTTAAAGTATGGGAAATCGGCTAAATTTTGCCACATATCGGCCGCAACGTTGACTATATTGGTGTCGCGGCAGTGATCTGGAAAAAGAAACACATCAGCATCTATCCTGAAAAATAATAACATCACTAATGCCTCGGTTTTAAGAGAGATTCGCGAGTTGCGTTGGAGAGTTGCCTCTGGCTGGGAATTGCTGGCGAAAGCAAGCAACTTTTAAGAGTTTCCAAAGCGACTGCTGCTTTGCCACAACAGTAAGGTATGTTAATGCCGAAAGATTTGGCCAACATCAATGAAATGAGTCAGTATAAACGACAACCCGAATCTGCTTTTAGAATTCGAAGCCGACGAAAATGGTTAAACAAAACAAGCTCCGGTTTCACCGATTTTGCTACTGCTGGAGGCTCAATGGCTGCCGTAGCTTAGACGTATCTCGACCCGAATAATGTTCATATTCGGATCCACTCGCTTAAAGCAGCCACTTGGAGTGATTCCAAAGCTCAGGATGTGTTGATCAGAGAAGCGATATTTTATACAAATGGGGTAGAGAGATGGTAGACAAGTCGGTTCGGCTAGGGGTGCTTCTTATTAACCTATAAAACAGTACCAAACGCTTGCAGTTCATCATATTGTAGATGAAAAAAGTACCGGATTTGGATCTCCTCGACTTTCCGTGGTAGTGTGACGCCTTCACCATATACAATTATCTACGAAAATCGGTTGCAAAAAGTTGTTAACTGGGCACATTCTAATGCGTAGGCTGAAATTTAGTATATTATCATTTATCAGCAATTCATAGTCATCTCGCATTTTGTGTACGTCCATTGCGGTACGTAACCTATATAATAAACAAAGTTAGCTTTGTCGTTTAGCCATAGTAAAAAAATGTGGACTCGATCTCCTCGTAATGCAAGAATACACATATGTACGGATCCAAATCCAAGTTTAAATGTCAAATCGAGCGTTAAAATATGGCCCAGTCATCAAGAATCCATAAGCTTATGCAAAAATGTGGAGCATCATGTTCTCCCTCAGCCTCGTTAATCAAATTACGCGCTAACCGGATCAGGTCAAGCATAGAGGATGGAGCTCAGCCTCTCTTTGTTACCAGTAGGGCTTGAATAGAAATCTATCGTATTGTCTGAAGTTATCATTGAGGCGGTGGCAGAGTCTTGAATTCGCGGGCATGCGATTGATGGTTGTACCTCAACTTCACAGCACACATTCCTTCCAATACTCTATGGTTATGCATATTAACACATAAGCACGATTAAGCATCTCATCTAGCGGTATGGTCAGGCACAGTCAGGAAGGAGAGCAGCTTCTGCCAGATGAGCAGGGCGAGCGGAGGCGACAATCGAATGACTCCGTGTCATCCGCCTCTACGACGAGTCTTGTTTTCGATCGTATTGGCGCGCGAGCAGAAGCATCAGAGAAACCAATAAACAGCGCCGCGTCCAAGTATCCTCCTCGGGGCGACTCCCTCCCATATGCCGATGACGATAGCGCGAGCAGGTCTCACGATGATGAGGAGAAAGATGAAGATCTTGAAAACGGGCCGTTCCTGAACAATCCTCCCCTTAGTGATAAAGAGGTGGATAAGAAGTTTCGGCGATTGATGTGGATTGTTGGGGGCATATTCATTGGCGCATGGCTTCTGGCGTTGGTTCTTTTTCTTGGACGTCAGGCATATCGGCACCCTTCTGAGACTCCTCATGATCCAGCTGCGACCGCATCGAGAGGAAATCGAAAGCAAGTCACATTGGATCAAGTAATGAGCGGACAATGGCGAGCACGGCATCAAAGCATAAGCTGGATTGAGGGTGCCAACGGAGAGGATGGATTGCTACTAGAACAAAATGTACAAGGGAAGGACTATTTAGTCGTGGAAGATATCAGAGGCAAAGATCCGAACGCTGCGAATGCCCAAGCGACAAAAACCTTGATGAAGACAGGATTTTATCGGTATGGGAGTCAAGGTCTCTCCCCGAGGAAAGTCTTCCCAAGTAAAGATTTGAAGAAAGTACTCTTCGCGACCGATATCGAATCCAATTGGCGACACTCCTTTTATGCAAAATACTGGATTCTTGATGTAGAGTCCCAGAAGGTTGAACCTTTGGATCCAGCAAACAAAGATGAAAGGATTCAGTTGGCAACCTGGAGCCCGAAAAGCGATGCAATTGTGTTCACCAGGGAAAACAATCTGTTTCTTCGGAAACTCTCTTCCACAACAGTAACCCAGATAACAAAGGATGGTGGCTCGGAGTTCTTTTATGGTGTGCCAGATTGGGTCTACGAGGAAGAAGTGTTCCAAACTAATACTGCTACCTGGTGGGCAGCCGATGGTAAATATCTGGCTTTTCTGCGCACCAATGAGTCGGAGGTTCCGGAATACCCCATTCAATACTTTGTCTCCCGACCCAGCGGCAAGAACCCTCTGCCTGGAGAGGAAAACTACCCAGAAGTCAGACAAATCAAATACCCTAAGGCTGGGGCGCCGAACCCTACAGTGGATCTTCTCTTCTACGATGTAGAGAAGAGCGATGTCTTTGAAGTCAAGGTCACCGGTGGCTTTGAACCAAAGGATTTGCTTATCACTGAGGTTGTTTGGGCTGGCAATAAAGCCATCATTCGAGAGACGAATAGAGACAGCGATATTCTGCGAGTTGTATTAGTCGATGTTCCTGCCAGAACAGGAAAAACGGTCCGAACTACTGATGTGCAAGCTCTGGATGGCGGATGGTTCGAAGTCTCCCAAAATACTCGGTATATACCAGCAGACCCTGCGAATGGAAGACAACACGATGGCTACATCGATACGGTTATTTACGATAATAACGATCATCTCGGATATTTCACCCCTTTGGACAACCCGAATCCAATAATGCTGACTTCTGGGAACTGGGAGGTTGTTGCTGCACCTTCGGCAGTCGACTTGAAAAAGAATCTAGTCTATTTTGTCTCTACAAAAGAGTCGTCTATTCAACGACATGCATACAGCGTCAAGCTTGATGGCACCGATCTTCAGCCCTTTACAGATACCACCAAGGAAGGTTATTATTCTGTTTCTTTCTCAAGCGGAGCTGCGTACGCCCTTGTTAGTTATGACGGCCCGAATATCCCATCGCAGAAAGTCGTCAGTACACCCAGTAATCCTGAGCACTACGAGGATGTAATAGAGACCAATGATGACCTAGCGGAGATGGCCAAAAAACATGAACTTCCCATCGAGATCTACTCCACCGTGAATATCGATGGTTTTGATCTCAATGTTGTGGAGCGCCGTCCACCACACTTCAATGAGAAAAAGAAGTACCCAGTTTTATTTTACCTCTATGGTGGTCCAGTTTCACAGACAGTGAATAAGCAGTTTACTGTTGACTTTCAGGCTTACGTTGCTGCTAACCACGGATACATTGTCGTCACAGTTGATGGTCGTGGCACTGGCTTCATAGGTCGAAAGGCTAGAACAATCATTCGAAATAACATTGGGTATTACGAATCTCGTGATCAGATTGAAACAGCCAAGATATGGGCGAAGAAGAAGTATGTAGATGAAAGCAGGCTTGCCATCTGGGGTTGGTCTTATGGCGGTTTCATGACTTTGAAAACTCTTGAGCAAGATGGTGGTAAAACTTTCTCGTATGGGATGGCAGTAGCACCCGTCACAGACTGGCGATTCTATGATTCCATCTATACGGAGCGATATATGCATACGCCGCAGGAGAATCCCGGCGGATATGACAACACAAGCATCAGCAATATGACAGCCTTGCAACAGAACGTAAGGTTCTTGATCATGCATGGTGTTGCGGACGATAATGTGCACATGCAAAGCACACTTACTTTGCTTGATAAACTCGACATAGCGGGAGTAGAGAATTACGACATGCATATGTTCCCTGACAGTGATCATGGAATATACTTCCACAATGCCAACAGGATTGTATATGATAGTAAGGCGCCTCCTTCACGTTCCATTTTTCCACTAACAAATAAATCAGAACTAGATAACTGGCTCATCAACGCATTTAATGGCGAGTGGCTACGCACCGCAAACGCTGTACCAATTAAATTAGGCGAAGCGAAACGACGGAAGCGTCAGTTAAGCAAGCTCATAGCATAGCGTGTATATTTAAGGTTATGAGGAGTTACGGAGTTGAAAGGCAATTTTTTCTGTAAAGATAGAAGATTTGGTCTAATATCTACTACTATCAACTTACCTTAACCTGCCCTCTCACACCATAAAACCTATTTTGAAATAGGAATCTAAAGTGTTGGTCTACATCGACTTTAGATGTGTTGCGGACACAAAGATTTGAACGGACGGATTCATTCCATTTCTTTCTCTTATCCTGATTTTGTTTCCAAATTATATGCAACAACCTGCCAAGTGGCTTTTCTTTCAACCTTTCCTAGACTCTGCTCAACGCCCGAAGGAACCCGAACATGCCAAAAGCTTCGCATCCTACAGACAGGCAACGCATCAACTTTTGACACCAGCTACCCCAAAAAAATTCACTCTCACCGACAAGATGGAAATTCCATGGATAACTCCATCGAAATATCAACTCCATAGGCGAAGTCGCATATCTCAACCCTGAGTTGTGATATCACCAACCAGGAAACGCTCTTCAGACAGAGATTTTCCTCTTCACAGACGAGGATTTTTTCAGCTGGTGTATCAGTAGCTATGTTCAGTTGACACCCCAGCTGTCAACGTCCCTTTCAGTAAAGGGATATTGTTGCTGGTGTATCGGTTCGATATCGGGCAGGGTAATTAATGTATGGTTGTTTCGATCGGCTGCACTTAACTGAAGTGACAACTTGCTCTTTCTTTCTCGCACCTCTCATCACCTACTTACCTCCCAAGCGTGGTTCCATTATTGTTCCTCACCCTCTAGCGGAAGACTTTCCCGCCTCGTCTCGTACTCGGGGCATTTAGTTGTTGAGGGGGGAGATACTCATCTACGTCAGGCACACGCCAGCTGTTGTCCTCGTCAGTACCCTCCCCACTTGTACGACTTGCCGGGAAGTTGGCCATCCAAGTGTCAACATTGATTTCCTTCAGATGTTGATCGAGGTAGAGATCTCTAGTTTGTCGCGCCGCAATAGAGCCTCTATGCGCTGGATGCTGGGTGACGGCGCTACCAACGCGCAGTTGTACAGGGACGAGCACTCGCGGGTTCTCATAGCATCCAGGGGTTTCCAAGAATGCTGGATACGCCGTCGAAGTTACATTCTTGGGAGCAGAAATTTTCAGTCTTTTGTAGGAAACTGACCTCTTGGAGCGGGATTTGAGACGGCTCACTAGGCTCCGCATAGAACCAGGGGGCTTGTGCGTCGTCTTCTTCTCATTTTCTTGGCATCTAAGGCACTTACCCTCGGGTTCGGCGTCGACTTGCACTCTACCCTGAAAGCAGAGTGCCAGGTACACGTTCCGAATCTTAGATCCTGGCAGCTCCTTATTCCAAGCTTCTCGGGCGTGGCACTCGGCTCGGATGGAGATGTCTTGCAGGGGACAGGGGCAAGTATATAATTTTTGAGTATACTTGCACATTTTGATTCTTGTCTTACGATCGACGCCAGGTCTAATCGTACATGGGCCCTGAAAAGCACTTAGTCTTGATGATAAAAGAAGTAAATGGCCTGATCAGCTGGGACTTCAGCTGATGGCGGGCATACTTCGATGTGGACTTGGTCGCTTTTATTGATAGAAAGTGTTCTCAATTTGGTCTAGCTTAAAGTTCTATAACCGTTAATCTTTAAGGTTATTCAAAAGCAAATTTAGAATCGTTCTTGGTACAGCTGTAGCTGCTTCCTAAAAAAAATTGTTCTTCAAATGATCGTCACAAAGAAGTCTTTGTATTGGTTCTGGTACGCCAGTGCCATTAAGTATTTGTCAATGAGCCTCCCAATGTTCTTGACCATATGTTAGCATATTCTTTCAAAGAAAAATAGGTTCAATACAATGACCTTGTCAAATCAGCAGATGAACAATAGCACATTGGCAGTTAACAAGGCTCACAATGCTCCTTTCATACTTGTTAAACAAAGAAGTACATCTCTATAAGAATGGGCTCACTTGATGCACAATCTATATCGTTGGAATAACCTCAATCATCATTCACTTAGAACACTGTTATCGTAATTGTCGCTGCAACTTCCACTCAGGATAGTATCATAGAAAAGCACCGCATATACGGATCTACGAATATATCATAAACTATAATAACCGATGTATAACACCTCATTACATTACGACGGTCTCCGTACCGATTATCGTCCAGCCCACGCCTGGACCCGCGCTGGCGTGAACGCAGCAAAAGCTGACACGGACCGCCTCTTTCGTCGATGGCAATCGTCATATCCGCAAGCCAATGATCCATCCCATCAAACAATGCCAGAGTATATTCCTCGATTCATACCGCACGAATGGATCTCTAAATACCCTCCGGTTGCCACAGCTAATCCCCCACCTATCTCTTCGTCTCAAGGAGAAAGGGGAATGACCACGTTGCAGCAAGTGTGCATCCTACTCTCTATGTTGGCTATCTTTGTGGTAGGTCTATTGCTAACATCCCAAGATGGACTATGGTTCAATATTCTACTCATATTTGGAGTGTTGCTTGCAGAATTGATCCTGGGAGATTGTTTGCTAAGGTTGGAGAGGACAGTACAGGAGGAGGTGCTGCCCGCTATTAGAGGTGGTGCTACTGGCGCGGTCCCGGTGGTGCATGTGGTGCCTGAGCCGAGGAATTGGGTGCCTAGAAGCCCTGGGGGTACTCTTCGGTGGTAGGTAAGTTGAAAACTTCTAAGGGATTGGGAACGCCGAAAGAGCGCAGTATCTCTTTTCCTTTCTTTGGTAGTAAGCATACTCAAATTTATTCTAGTGAATAACCCAATCTAGTTGTTAAGTCATCTCCACATCGCAATCAGCATACAAGGCTCTGATCAGGTCCTGCGATTTGTACTGCCATCTCATCCTAAAATCGGATAATCGATAGATGGTGATTTTATTGTAATTGACCCGACTCTCCATGCTCTTCAACAACTAAGTTACTTTTATCCCGCCATTTTTTATAACTGATTAACTTGCTGGAATTTGATTTTCAGAGAAGCAGGGGGGTTCCAATCGCAGTCTCACTTTGGTGGGTGCCGCGGAAAGCGTAATTGCCAATCTGGCTACCCAGAGTCAGAGGGTTACTTGTTATGTCTCTCTATGCTAAATGCCCACGTGTGTACTTCCCGTGCGATGGGTTGTTTCTCAAAATCCGATTAATGCGTCTAAACTGGCAGGAGAGAAATTGAATATTCATGGAGATATTGAGTATTGAATGAATTTGCATATGAATGCAATAACACAACCATAACGGATCTCTGAGCCCGTCAGCTAGATGCAAGGTTATTAAGCCTTCCAACCACAGATACATGCTGACGAGCTCTTAAATGATCAAGAAGGCCATGTCAGCATGTTGGAACCTATTTAAGGGGTGGAAGGTGTCCTACCAGGCAAACTCCAGGCACGCCTGGCCTCCAGGCAGAAGCCCTTCTATCAAAGTCCAACTGCTCGCCTCAAAATGGCCAATCCGTCAGAAGGATAGAGCTCGATACGGCAACCAGATCAGGTAGGGTTTTAAGGTCTGTAGCCAATATTTGTGGACGCTAGAGGCTTTATCCATGTCTACTACCGCTTCCCGTGATAATCTGCATGGAACTTCACGACTAGCCGAGCCGAACCCTCAACTTTCGGGCTCTTCCCGATCTATGAAGTCCGGGCGGATGGCTATGCCACCTTGGTTACACGGGTACTCGGCATGGTGTAGTGAGGCTAAATTTTGCACATCAGTTGACCTCTGTCATATCTTTAGAACTGCGGACATGGGCTGCTTCTTATGCTGACAACTCAAAGTCTCGCTTAAGCCCCTGCCCCTATCTGTTCCGTATATTTCCTGCCTATTTCCTTGACCAGAGCAATAGATAACTCGGCGGATGATGGGTTCTTCCCGGGATTTCCCAAAGGCTGCTGCTTACCAGAATTTCGAACGTTGCAATTTCCGAAAATTTGTCGCAATGTTGTTTTAAGTCCTGTTTACGTGGGCAACTTCGTGTCTCATGGTCATTATGTTGGTGCCTGGTAAACAGGAGGGTCTCGGTTTGTAAGCGAATCAAAATGCTCCTTTAGCGAGCTTCCTATTCCGTACGCCGTAAGTCCACTTTCGTAGCGACAACTCCGAATGCCGTCTCGCCGCAACACAAAAGTAGAAGAAAAAATAAGCTCCAACCTGCCAGCCGAACATAGTTTGTGGCTGAAATAGTCCCTGACGTAGTAATTTTCGGCGATGCAACAAAGCTGTTGGATGGAACCGTGATGCCAATTGAGTCATCGGCTAATAAGCCATGAGGTGCAAGGACCATGCAGTACGCGAAATTGGATGCGTGTGTTTGGCTAAGGCAGCCAGAAAATGCGCCCTAAAGTACGGGAATGAATCAGATGCGGGGCTTAGGCCAGTCATGATCATACCTTAGGCGAACTTTTTCGATGCATGGCTCAGACTTTGAAGAGTCAAAGGCGGCTCAGCATGGAGGGACAAAACTAGTTGCCTTGGGAGTCATTACATGGCTTGAGACGCGAACTTGTCGACTGGTAAGCAAAGGTGTGATGTGATACCGAACTTCGAATTGCTATATATTCCTGTAAGTGAACCCGACGGTAAGAGTTTTTTTTCTTCATCAGACATCAATCAAATAATCAAGCTTGAGTTCTCTCAATCACACAATCGTCACATCCATTGCCTTGCAACAAGTTTTTTGCAATCCCTCAGAGTATTACATCTTAAAATCATCAACAGCAACAAGTCAATGCCTGATATGGAAAACCTCAGTTCTGCAGCCAGCTCCCTCGGAGACAGATACCTTGCCCGCCAGCTGGCATCAACAAACAATCAATCCGCCGCAACGGTTCCCTACGATGCCCACCGCACCTTCACGTCCTCGAAATCATCTAAATCTAAGCAGCAACCCATAAGCGACGCGGCATCTACATTCTCCACCTCCACAACCGCAACAGAGAAGCCTCTCCTAAAGTCCTCGAGCTCAGACAAGAAGAGCTCCAAGGCTTGGGAGAAAACCAAGAAGTTCCTCTCTACCAGTACGTCTACATCATAACCTATCCTTCGCTAGGGCTCTTTCTAGTTCTTTCTTTTCTCTGAATTAGAGTAGACAGAAAGACTAATTGATGGTTTGTAGCAAAGACTAATTCTGTTGCAGTTGGAGAGGATCCCACGCGGATATATATTAAGCAGGAGAATGAGCGGAGGAAAGCACAAGGCCTGCCACCAATGCCAGAACCATGGCCGATGATGACCTTTGGGGCCGGATCGTATAACGATCGGCCGATGGCCGGGAGAATATAGAATTTCGTATTGTTGATTTCATTGTTTGGTTTCAAGGTGAAGACTCCTTGTTTGGGAGTCTGTTTGGCAACTTTATTGCCGCTGAAGCTTGCAAGGCGTTTGAGGAGTTATACTTGAAAATGTCTTTGGATTCGGCGGATATTCTGAGAGATGGCAGAGTTTGAACAAGTTTCGACAGGAGAAACATGTACAGATTGTCGATGGGACTGAAGTTTGCTCAGTATTCTCATAATTTGCTTATTTACTAGAACTTGAATCGAGGAAAATTACTATCTCTGAACTATTTCTTTGCAGTAAGCCATCTCCACTACGATTAGTGCGGGCCATACAAGATCATTGTTTCCGGAACCTCTTTCTAAACCTTGTCCTAGAATAAATCTAAAATTAGACCACTTCAGCTTCAATCATGAAAGTGAAAATAGTGCTTGGCAAGCATTACTGGCATTAAATCTAAGCTTCCCAGCCTCACTCTCAAGCAATCATAACAGCTGCATGTAAGACACTCCCTTACATGTTAACTCAAGAATTGAAACAAACACAGCTTTCTTGACACTTTTGTCTGTTACATTCACCTTCAAGAGTAACGTTGCTGCCACCACAAAACAATAAATACTACCAAACTAAGAAAACAAAGTATGCATCTGTATATTTCAATCTATATTATTCCAAGTAACAATATTTTTTGCTCTATAAACCCAAGGGGGCAAAATTAAGCAATCTCTTAATTCCACCAAAGGAGGCATGACACCGGATTACTCAGATTGGTAGGTTTAAGAGATCAAGATCCATCTGGGACCTTCTTTAATAATGAAATATGAAACTTGGGTTCAAAAGATATTTTGGGTAAGTGTACCGAATTCAATTCTACTTACTTTTCTAAAAGCTAAATATGAATTTCAAAACAACAATGATAAAAGCTAAAGGGAAGTCAAGACTATCAGTGACTATACTGTCAGCTCTTTCCGCGATGTATAAGAATTAGCCTATTTGCAGGCATTGAAATAACGGCTAAAGGTCGTAGGATTGTATAGCTCCTGATAACTGATTGATTATTACTTTAAGGCTTATAGTTCTCTCCAGTTTGACCTTGTACATAGCACGGTCATCGCTTTTTCTAAATATATCTTTTATATTGTTGTGATAAAAACGTTGCGCACTGCTAAACTGAGTTTCACTACTAAAATGCTAGATCAAAGCTAGGAAGCTACTCGGGGTATGATGTAATTCTTTTCCAAGAGATAAGTACGTTCAAGAAGTCATCTTCTCATGTCCTCAGAATGGATGCCAAGATATTATGCATCAAGGCAATATGAAGTGCACGATCCAGTGTATGAAGGAACTTAGCTCCAATTACTTCCACGAATGAAAGATGTTTCGATAAGGTATAGACTTATGCAGTGTGTCGGACACTATATGAGAGACTCATGAGGGCTTGTTAACTCTAACTTTTGTCTTGTGAGAATTTCATCTTCTTGCCAACTCGGTGGTGCCCTTGGAAAACAAAAAATCGCTTGGTCTTAATCCTTACCATCCATAACTGCCCTTCCCCTTAATCAATTCAGGGGTTAAGCGAAAAATAAACAAAGCAGTCCTCATCGCATATCACAACTCACACGATGGAACGCACCGGAATTCCCACTATCCTCACAGGGAAAAGCGGATCCCCATTCACCAGCAAAGACAAAAGTATGAACCTCAAGAGTTCGTTCCTCTTCTCCTCAACATCTCACATCCTAAGGTGGGATCCTCAACCACACACAGACCTTTACACCTGTTCTTTCAAGCACCGAGCATTCGAAAAAAATAAGAAGCAAGCAACAAAGAAACAATGACTCGACATGTCTCGGGAAGCAGTCAGCATTCGAGCTACTTCCGCTTGAAGATGGGCCGCCCTAGCTATACCAACCTCACCCTCCGCCAAATCTCCCATATTCAAGAGGTCTTCGCGCTCCATTCCCACCGCTATGCCGTCAAGCTCGCAGCACGCACCGGCGCAGCGCCTCCCCCAGGCCTCCCTCTCTTCCATAACCCTTCTAATCCTTCACTCTCCTCCAGCGCGGCACTCTCGCCTTCCGTCGCTCTCACACGCGCATCCAGCACGTCCGGCTCCACAACTCCCACAACTACTACCGCCGCCAACCCTAACCATAATTCCATGATAAGCGATGAGGCAGCCCTCGCTATTCTCAAAAGGTACTCTACGAAATACGCCAAGATAGATCCTGATGACCCCAACCTGAACTTGACCTGGGGCTGGGCGGCAATGGTCATCGAAACAATGGTAACGCTTCGCGAACGGCTCACCTGCGCCAACTGCGGTGGCATGCACGCCATGCATCCGTCCCCGGACCTCACGGCCGCGCAGAAGACCTGGGACTACATCGCCCATCTATGGCTTAGGCATGGTTTTCACGGCTTGCGCAGGCACGAGATACTCGCGATGCGGGAGGAGGACATCTTGGAGCTGGCGGAGAAGTTTCGCGAGGTGGAGAAGCTGTATCTGAGGGGGGTGCAGTATACTGGATGCCGGCGCGAGTATAATCAACAGGCCACTGGCTGGTTGCCGTGGTATATTACGGATGGGAGAGACAAGATGAGGTATGATAGTCAGATTTGGTGGCTCGCCTATACGAAATCGCATGCACCTGGATATGGATATCGCGCCTGAGGTTCTTTGGAGGTTTGATGTGTTTGTTCTTGTACTTGTAGTTGGGGTGGCGTTTAGGAAGGGAGGGCGATGATACCCATGTTTTTTGCAGGCGTTTGAGGAAGGTTGGCAATGTAAAAGCAGGGGTCGGTACGGCCCCGGATCATGGATGGTCATGGTGGGAAGATGAATATTTGAGATGTTAGATAATGGCACCGTGACGTCTCTCTACAATTCGAGTGTCGTGACCCAAAGCTCCTATTTTTAAGTTCTCCAAATTGTTGACTACCAGCAATGGCCAAGGTAATTTCTTGTTCATGGGCGGTAGTAACACCTATTCCATGAAGGAGATCCCTTGTTTATCTAAGCCATTGAACCCCAACCTGAGGCCCGTATTTTGAGACGAAATAAGATGCTAGCAGCTAATAGTATCAAGGTAGCCCTCTAGCAATAACGGATAATGTTTAGATATAGTCACAAGAAACAAAAATATAGCTTATCACGCCTACTATCTCGCATGAACAAGGCTGGAGACCTAAAGAGAATTTATTCTGTGGTTTATAGTACAGGTAAAGCAGTCGCTAATGCAGAGCAGCCGGCTAGGTTTGGTATTTTTCCAGTATCATACCTATATTTTCCGATTTTCCCACCATCATTCACGCCGTATTCCCAACATTGATTTATAAAACGAATACGCAAGTCTCCTACCAGTCTTTTTCTGTCGACAAACACCTTATTTAGCAAAATGTAAGTCATAACCAAGCCATTTACGAGCGTTGACTTGTTCGACAGAGAGACCAGGATATCCATAAGTCAATGGGAGAAAGTAGTACCACCCTCCGATGACTATGGCAACGATGACTCCCAACGCTGCCCAAGATGTGAAGAGATTCTGGCCGGCGAGTTTCTCACGTGCTGGAAGGTGCTTCTTTGGTGCCGCAGCACTCTTCTTTCCGGACTTCGCATCAACAACATCATCCACTATTGGCTCGACATTAAAGACAAACTCAAGAAGAGCGCCAGTCACAAGAGCTGAAGCAAGGTGAGCTGGGAGATAATGGTGAAGGAAGAGTTGACGACCCATGAGATAGAATGGGAAATAGTGGGTCGCCCAGGCAAGAAAGAAGAATCCAGTTGAGTTGTAAAGACGGGATCGGGTACCTGCAGAATTAGAATTCGGATCAGCGAAACATATTGGTGGCACTTACGGGCATCCAATGCATCCACTCCACGACGGAGCGATAATTGATCAGCTGCAATAATGCCTGCATAAACAGCGAGAAGACTACTGGCGATCCACCAGCCAAGAGGGTTGCCAAGGAAATATATCTGCTGCTTGGTATCATTCTGAGTCCAAAAACTGACACCTCTCAAGAGAAAGGGCCACATGAATGGCTGACTGGCATATGGATGGCTACTAGTCAGGGCGTTATTGTGGTGGAACATAGCTCTCTGAAGCTCGAACCATTTCTTCAAGAACGGCAGGCTCTTCACTTTTCGTTCTTTTTTGACCAATCGCTGGTCACCTTCCGGGATAGAAGGGATGGAGTCAACAAACCAGATGTTGGAGCTTTGACCAAGATTCTTATTGCCGTTAATTTCTTGTTGTTTGTATGCCCAGTCTGGAAGAGGCGAGGTGTGTGTCCACATTGCAACCTTACTGGGGTAATGTATAAGCTTGAATTGACCTTGGAGACTCTTGAACTCTTGGCTGACTTTTCCGTTCTCGATTCTGATTTCAAACAAAGTATCGTTGCGACGTTTTTCGTCAGCATCAGCTACAGATACAGTGGTAAATTCTTGGTTAGTTGGATAGTATGGAGAAGCAACATCGTGTGAAAGTAGCATTGTATCGGTAACCACGTGTCTGAGCTGGACAAGGTCATTGTTCTTGACTGCACGACCCATAACATGATCATTGTTCGCCGGAATAATTTGCCAATGATTGTTTGCATCAGCGTATGGATAACCTGTGACCTGCTGACCTTGACTGGAAACTCTGCCATCATCGTATCTTAGAGGATATCTATCGGGGTGGCTGTGAAGAAATCCGTTCGTCTCTTTGTGCTTAATCTGGATGTTGTCATAATAGTTGATGGTAACTGCATTAGCTGCCATGATATTGTCGCTCAAGGTTTCCTGAAATTCTGGAGACATGAAGTCATCTCCAGGACCTGAGCGGTACAAAATGGCGAAGTGTACCTGGAACCAAAAGAGATAGAAGAAGAACGGGACGATGATGAGACCAAACACACGAGCAAGAAAATGCTTGCCAAAATCGACTAAGTCCAACGCTCCTTGACGACGGTTGACATCCAAGAGATCCCATAAATCAATTGCCACTGCGGACCCAATTGTGACGAAAGCGAAGAGGCCAACATACTTGGTGGAGATAACGCAGCTGAGGGCAAATCCAGTTAAGAGTAGCCACTTCCACCACTTTCGTCCAAAAGGCTCGTGTCGAAGCTTGTAAAACTTGATATAGGCAAGCAGACTGCATGCCATAGCGAACACAAGTGTAGCATCAAGGAGAATCAAGCGAGTTTGTCCAATGTGCGCATTATCGAAAAGGACCAAGGAAGCCGAGAGAATGCAAGCTGGCAGAGTGTATCCAGACTCCCACATAATATCAAAGACAACCGGAACCGTCAACGCACCCAGAAGCGCTGGCATTGCACGATAAGCCACATATGGCACCTTGTTGGTGATGTACGAGTCGCCAATATTTTCGAAGTGAAAGTTTCCATCATATCCCACGAACCAGCCCATCAACGCAAAGAGGAGTTTCCCGAATGGAGGGTGGACATCGAAGAAGTATGTGCGTTCCAGATAATAGGAAGCAAACTAGGAGACGCATATTAGCAACGTCTAATAATTTCTGTGCAGAGCTGAATTGTACCTTGCCGAAGTGAACTTCATCAAAGACCACCTCATTAGGATGACTGATGCCCCAGAATCTTGTGAGAAAAGCCAAAGCTGTAATGATAGCCAGGGCGATTCGGAAGTCCCATTCTACTGCCGCGCCTCGTCTCGCCTGGTTGGCTTTGACTAATTCATCGAGATCTGTACCGCGAGGAGCAACTATGCCAGTCGTAGAGGCGTCTTTCGATTTTGCGGGGAACACAGCATCTTTATCTTTCCGCTTTCGCACGGATCCAGTCTGTGACATTGCGAAGTATGATCTATGGAAAAGGAAGGTGTCTGCAGAGCAAGTCAGTACGTAGCCAAGCTCGAATGGGCAAGTCGGGGAAGCTTCGACAGTTTGCTTGGGCTTGCTGTTAACGCGCAACTGCTGGAAGACGTACAAATAAAATCAAGAAATCAACAAGAGTCAAAGAAAGAGGCAGTGTGGCATTGATCTATCTGGTTTGAGATCAAGAGGCGAGACAATTCCAGTTGGTGGAAGTATTCTCCTTGCTGTGCGTTGGAATTTTGGTGAGGCCGCGAATACAGGTGTTCTTTTCTCGTGGCTGCGCTATTAAAGATGGGACCACACGAAGGGAAGGCTGCGGTAGGAAAGGGGTAAATCCCAATCAAGCTTTCTCGACAGAAAATTGAATTGAATTCTTCAGTGAAACATTCGATAGAACAGAGGGCATTTCAATTGACCGATTGTAGCTATTTTCTTGAATTCAGACGACAGTCAAGTTTCTGAAAATGCTGTTGCTTTCCACCCACCAAGAATGTAGTCATGTGATCACAACTTAGATATTCTTGGCGAGGCTTGGCTCTGTTATCTCGTTCAGCCTCGATATCGTTTACTTCGGACATGCAATACAATGTTTATCTTCCATTTAGCACCTGGAAATCGGACGCCTGTTGATTGGCGTAGTCACCGGACATACAATGTCCAATATCGTTAGATTTGTGCCAATGGCATCAATACGGTGCTATAAAGGCGCATTAGCACAACTTAGTTCAATTCAGGCCAAGAGAATGTTCACTCGATCTCAAATATGCCTAGGTGAACATCATTCCAATAGAAATCCTGCATGGGGCCCGGTGTTGAGTGATAAAGCAATGCCCCGTTAGTAGCTAGTCCGTTATTGAGATGAAAAAAAACGAGCTAACCCATTTATTAGCCGTTGGGCCATATGTAAGAATTCAGCACCTGCCAGAACTGATCATCTGCTGAGCGGCAATTTTCAAGTCTCAAGCTTTCAAAACTACGCACGCAATCTACTGTTCAGGCCAACTACCTGCAGATTCCCAAGGAAAGCTCGTGGAAGGAAGCACACAAGAGAAGACAGCTGCCTGTCTCCGAGCTTTGTCCGCAATCCTTACAGCAGCCGGCTCCTCGCTCGAACGCATCGTCAAGGTGCAGATCTTCCTGACTGACATGAAAGAGTTTGCAGACATGAACGCGGAGTATGAGAAATGGATTAAGCATCGCCCTGCAAGAGTTAGTCTGTTCCGCGCGCAATTTTCCTGAGACATCTTTCAACCATTGTGGTTTCCTAACTTTGGAATAGAGTTGCGTTGCAGTTAAGGAGCTTCCGAAAGGAGTCAATATTGAGATTGAATGTGTTGCTCTTCCTGGGCCAGACCCTACAAACCACGTCAAACAGTAGCACCTGAAGCCTTCTCTTGACTCAGAGGGAAAGGCACTTAGAAAATATGTAAGGGCTCCAGTTGGTGATTCTGTTGAAGAGAAGCGGCATTTTAGATTTTCGCCAAACACGTTATCCCGAGAGTCTATATTTCTGGTGGTGCAGTATGGAGGCTGGCCTGCACCCACCATAGATGTATCGAGTCTATGCCACAGTTAAGTTTCAGCAAGGCTCCTCGTAACTCGCTTTACAAGTCGATTCTTCGGAACTATGATTGGGCTTGGATATACTAGTGCTATCGAAGATGTTCGATGATGCAATCTGCCCAAGTACCTAAGCGGATAGCCATAGTTTCTGTGCCTACGAATCTAAGCTATGCCATCCTTTCAATCGCTGTTTGAGTCGTGAAATCAAGCTGTCTCGAGATCAACCGAATGTTCACATCAGAACATATATCTAATTTCGATGTCTATTTATTCTTTCATCCTTTTGCGTTCTATCTACAAACTTTTATTTTCTTTAGATTTGTCGCATCACCTTTAGCGACATCTTGATCTATGGTTCCCTTCTATGCCTCCCAAACAGTGATACTTACTTTGAAGAACCAGCAACAAACGTCGCTACCAACCGGCTACCAGATCAAACAAATCTAAGCAGTTGCGTCTCATCTATCACATCCCTCACCACTCCCTTAACTCGCCTCCAGGTCCCACAAAACTTGGACTAACCCATGGAACCGCACCTTTCGAAGCCTTCCTAACCCATTCCTCATCAACCTCAATACCCAACCCCGGTCCTTCCATCAACTTGATAAACCCGTCCTTCACATTCCACACTTCAGGATTATTGGAATAACTCGTAAGGTCCGCAGCGCCTTCATTATAATGAATCCCCAAGCTCATCTCCTGAACGCCAAAGTTACCTAAAGAAGCATCAACCTGTACACACGCCGCCAATGCGATAGGACCCAGTGGACAATGCGGTGCAATTGCCACATCATATGTTTCCGCCATATTCGCTATCCTTTTAAGCTCGGAGATGCCGCCGACGTGACACACATCCGGCTGCAGGATGTCAACTGCGTTGGCCTCGAGGAAGGGACGAACGTCCCAGCGAGAATGTAGACGCTCGCCTAAAGCGATTGGGATCGAGGTTTGCTGGGACAAAGCGGCTATGCCACCAATACTTTCAGACAACAGAGGCTCCTCGATAAAGAGCGGTTGATGCGGTTCCAGTAGATGTGCAAGTTGTTTAGCCATCGGTTTATGAACACGCCCATGAAAATCGATCCCAGCATCCATGCCCAGCGCTTTCACCGTTTTCAATCTGTCTACACAGCTTTGAAGAGCCGATGGGGTGTCGAGCCAGCCAATGTCTTCAGTGGCATTCATTTTCACGGCCTTAAAGCCTTGGGCTTGTCGTCCCTTGCTACGCCGCTTGAGCATGAAAACCATGTCAGGGGAAGTAGGGAACTTACGCTTGAATCTCAACATCACCAGGTCGGTCGCCGCCTATCCACGCATACACTTTGATCTTATCCCTTACCTTTCCACCTAGCAGCTCATAAATCGGCACTCCCAATTTCCTCGCTTTCAAATCCCACAACGCAATATCTATCTTCTTTCATCAGCGCTTTCCACTTCTCCGTTCATCAATCGATAGAACTCACCCCAGACAACGCACTCATCAACACCGGTCCACCCCTATAGAACCCTCCTCGGTACAATAATTGCCATACCTGTTCAATCGCGCTAGTTTTCACATGAAATCAGCATTCCCTCCTCATTTTATCTCTCCCCCTCCACATGACCCCAACCGCCACCGTCCAAAATCCGAAAGAAGCAACATACCCAGCATCGACCCCCAAAATTCTACCCACAAACGCATCCAACGCCCCCTCAACCGCCTGTGTATGCCCCTCCAAGCTCGCCTCCCCCCACCCCACATTCCCCTCCTCATCCGTAATCTTCACAAACAGCCATCTCGGCGGGACGCGGAAATACTCCAATTCCTTTATAGGCGCCATTCTTTCTCTCCCTCCGTCTAATGCTCAACGTTCGTATAAAGTACAATCACGCAGAAAAGGAAAAAAATGATAAAGAAAATCCGATTTCGGAGCGTGCACGGGGGTGCCGGAGGGGATACTTTGGTGTTAGGCTTTTGTGTGCTCTGTGGAAAATCAAGTTGACGGGGATGTCGGAGTGCGAGGAGGAGTGGGGGATGCGGAGCGGGACGGGATGACGCATCTGGGGTACTTCGGGGAAAGATGTGCCGAGCCGAGGAAGTGCTACTTGGATTAAAAATATTTCAATTTTCCTTCTGGTGCAAGTTTTGGGAAGCCTTCTGGATACGCCTAAGGCGTTGCTATTACGACAGGTAAAGTCATCTAGAAAATATTTTGCTGTGTGTAAGCTCACGGTGGATTGCTTTGAATGGATGTGAACTAGTTTAGATAACTCAGCAGCGCACTCAAAATTTTGTCCTTGCTCAAAAATAAAGTGAAATTAATTCCTCAAGTATTCTTGACCTTCTGACACAATAACAGCCATGTTCCCGCTTTCACAGTCGCAGCTCATAGCGCAAGTGTCTCTTGAACCATAGGCTTAATCACAGCTTCGATTCCATCCGGATCTCTCCACGCAGACCAATCATGATTTAAAAGTCCTGTGCATAATTGTCAATGAGAAGCTCACTTCGAAGAGGGAAAACTTACCCCAGGTTTCATCGCTGTTTACGACACCTTCTCTGATGTAGTAGCTGCCAGCCAACACCCAAACCATCCAGCCTCCATTAATCTGCCCGAGGTAGTCTTTCAAGCATATCGAGTAGACGCTCGCATACGCGGCCGCTATGAATCCCATAATCAGCTTCCAAACCAATACCCTTTGTACTTCCTCTGCCTTTGTAAATAATAAAACTTAACTCACCGGTCTGCGCATGCCCAAACTCCGTCAACAGAACAGGGAAAACATTCTTCACGGCTGGATCTGTTGCGTTCATGCCATTATAGCCTCCATTATACAAGCTTCCCCTAATATTCGCACAGTTCGTGCTCGTCGTCGCGTAGTTGTGCAATTCCAACACCAATTTATCTGCATAAGCGAACGAGGATTTCGAGAACGTGGTTCCGTTACCTAGGTTGGCACCAGTAGTGATAGGTGCTAGGGTAGTGTCGAAGCCAAGGCCAGAGAGGTAGATGAGAATGTCCGGATTAGCAGCATTGATACCGTTCATGGCTGGGACGACATTCTTGTACCATGTCTCCCAGTTGTACGTGGGAAGGATAGCTGGGTTGTTATCCGGAGAGCGAAGCTCATTGCGCAATGCGACGCTCACAAGGCTGCCCCAGTTTTTTCCCTATCTTTTTGTGAGTGTCTTCTTTACCGGCCAAAAAAAAATGAGCACATACTCTTGCAGCCAGGAAGCTTAAACCCCTCTTCCATTTCTCTACATCAAAATACCTATCTCCAAACCAGGCGTTTCCGTCCTGGGTATTACAGCACCAGTATGCTTGTGACATGTGGTTATCAAGATGTACATAAATCTCTTGCTTCACTGCTTCAGCGGCAATGGCATCATATACCTACAATGTCTCAGTTCAACTCCCATTAATCTCGAAGCCAAGACCTACTTGTAACCTCGTTGTTCTGTCATTGAACTCTGGGTTTTTCGCCACCACTTGATTCCAAAGTGCTGTCCCATTTGCTGCTCCAAAAACATTGGTAAACGCAGTCAAAACAGGGACATCCACCTCCCCATTTTCAAAATATTCATCCACCATTTGAGTTGCATACGTGAGACGGATGGTATTCATGCCTAGCTCTTTGACTTTACCAAGGATATTCGCAATTGAGGAATACTGAAGGCCTTCTGGAATCGCTGCGTCAGCTGCGCCGGGCCAATTGACCCCTACCAATGTCACTGTTTCTCCTAAAGAGTTTTTAATCCATCGACCTTCGGTCGTAAACGGCGCATAGGGCCAGGCGTTTTGTCTGCGAGGCAGAGCTTGGGATAGAGAAAGGAAGGGAACAAGGTAAGCAAGAACCCGTATCGAAACCATGATGGCGTATCAAAAATCTTTGGAGGTGCTGCCAAAAGTTCTCTATCGGTTTGGCAGGAATAGCAAGTATTCATATAAGCAGTCCCCTCCTCCTCCTCCTGCTCGGACATTGTTTGTTCAAGCTAATCAACATTGTCCCCTCATGCACCTCGGTTGACGCACTTAGCCACGCTAGTGGATGCGTTCCTGAGCCGGATAAGTGAGGTTTGAGCATGAGCATCATTCGTATATCAACCGCCGATCTCAGATACCTTCCTGATCGGCCATGATGGTAGGATGGGCACCTTGGGGTCCCGTGATATCGACTTCCCCTATTGCTCCACTTCTTGCCAACCGCACCAATCACTATTTGCCCAACTGCCGGCATATAGGATGGGAAAATACATAACCCGAAAGATATTCCGTGTATGTCTGGGCTCATCGCCAGAAAAGAGATCTAAAAAGTAAGCTTAGACCTTTGGAATTTCGGAGTTGAGCTCCAAGACTGCTAGGCTGTCAAGCTGTGGAATAAGCGATAGAAAATTGACAGACAGGTCTTGGAACGATCCAATCCAGCGTCAGGTCTATTGAGATTCTTGAATTTATCTTTCCTAAAAAAAATTTGTCTTGAGTAGTGCTCGTATCTCATCTCTAGTTTGTGTTAGGTTCGTTTTCAATTCTCTTCTTCCATATATCCTGCAGCCTTCCAGCATAAACTTCATCTGTAGTCAAGAAGTTTAGCAAGGCTATCTTTATCGCTTGCCATTCTTCCCATCCCATTACAATCGATGCATCAATCACCCTCTCTATCTCAACCTCAAGCTTCCCCTCATTCCCCTTAGCATGGTGTACATCGTTAGGCGGGGCGAAGCACTGAGCGGAGAGTAGAAATATACTGATGACAGCGTACTTAAGTGGTAACGTAACTGTTAATATTGAGGTCATGGAAAGAAATTGATATTGGGTATAGCTGAGATATATATGAGTGCCATAAAATTGTATGATTGTAGCATGTGGCGACGCCGAGAACGGTTTCTGCCCTGTTCAGGCATGAAGGATGAGGCGTAGAGAAAGTGGTCAACATCGGTGGTAAAAGCCGCCCTTTCTTTTTGAGCACTGGTGTGTATCGCAGATGAAAAAGTATATAAAGAATAGAGAGTTTCTGAGGGCCCGAGATTCCTATGCTCGAAGAAGATGTCGAAAATCCACATTGGCTAGCGATTGACAACTTCAAGTTTTGGAGTGCATGGAAGATATCTGATTAGTTAAACGCAGGCCATAGCCCGACGGTAGCCTTAGCAATATCTTGGAAGAGGCGCCTGAAGGATAGGAAGAGAGCTGGGTATACATCCTGGGATGGGAAAACGAACCGCCTTTTTGCAGCCAGATAACAAGAGCCCGAGTAATCCAATCTATTTCAATAATCTGTGATATCGTCTAAGGAAATTAATAAGATATACCATAAAAAATAGAATACAGAGCTAGATTAGATACTTGAAAAGAATGTAATCCGCCACGAATCTTGATCATCGAAGCAAGACCTCCATGTGAGTATTGAAGTCTTCAGGAGATCCCAACAATAGCTAAAAGAAACGTTAGCTCAACGAGTTTAGTAGACACAACGGATGGCCGAACCTCATGGCCAGTGAAAAGCGCCACCGCAGCGAGTGTTTCATCGGTTAGTCCCTTTTTTGTTCGCACAAGATCCTTTCTCACAAGCTCCATACCTTTCCGCGGAGCATTATCGCATCAGGTGAACATTAGCGTCCGTGAAATGCGGTAATACCAATTGCCGCGGCTGACAGAATGATATGAGACGCCGAAGTGGAAGATGATGCACAGGCAAAAGAGGGCGTCTTGACTGGTTGAAAGTTGGCATTCTTATCTCGCTTAAACGATTCGAGATTAGCACATTGGGTCCAAAATAAGTAATGACAATCAAACAAACTGCTGGATAGATTGCAAAGTACTGTAAAACTTACCTAAAGCTAAGCGGCGCAACCCCAAAGAGAACTAGGGTGACCTTAAGTGTCTTGTGTGACTAAGCTCAGTCGAAGCATACTGTGATCTAATAAATCTCTTGTCCTGGATCCAAATTAACGGGCATGCTGTCAAACGTATCTGTCCTCCAAGGTGCAGTAGTAAGATAACGCTCCATGCGCAAAATACTAATTTTACTTGACCCATTCCCGACAATGCTCCCTAAGTTACTAAATATATCTAACCAAAGTAGTTCGCCTCGTACAGAGTTTTTATGGGAAGAATTTCCACCAATTTATCCTTAGTCAAGGCCTTGATCTGCATGGCCTTCTCTGCTTTTTCTCTCCTGAAGCCGCGTGTAACGTGAGCTCTTGTTCGTTTGCAAGCACTTGCATCGCCATGTGTGATCCACTCAAACGCAGGAGGTCTCGTAACGGAAGCTTTTGATGATGGCATTTTAGCATCGCCATAAGCGTATCCGAAGCTAGTGACAGTTTGTCGGGAATCTATCATATGCTCTAATTTTGGACAGTGGATTGGCAAGGAATCAACCCGACCAAATAAGTTAGCCTGAAAAAGGTCGGTTGTATACCTCTCAGTTGATATCCTTCCATCCGTCCATGGAATCTCTCGAAGATTTGCGTTAGAGCATTTCACAATGGCCAACTTCCAGGATGGGAGAGCAGTCATGTTCTAAATGTTGTCAACCACTATACCGCTTCGGTTATTTTGTGGGAGATGTAATGATACAATAGGCTATGGGGTACCATGGGAAGTGTGGGATGAGGCCGAACGGCGAATGTTCTGTAAGCGCTAAACTTGATCAATGAGCGTACGCAATGGTGTTAGTAACCAACTTGGCAACTGTAAGACGCCTTTATATTCACTAACTCGAAAGTCCTGTGGAGTGCTTGAGCAGGGTTGAAGCATATCTTTTCAACAGCCCGAGCTATGCCATGGGTATAATTTACTGTATAGTGCTGAGACTACGCTACTAAGCTGTACCCAGTTAGTCGTCCGAGCTTCTTTCATACGGTGCATTCTTGACTTAAGGTACGAACGAGGTACCTCGCTGCTTGACCAGAAATCTCTCATGCATAGAATAATTAACTAGTATAATAAAGGCAATAAAGGCATATCATGAAAATTTGAGAATAAGGCAATGTGTTTTCTATCGAAGGAAGAAAGAATCAATTTCGATCTGCTGGTAACTAGAACCAGAACTTCGAGTTCGGATTCGGAGCTCCTGTTTCCTGGCTTGAATTGTGATCCGCTATACTCTTTGGATGCACATATCCAGCATACTTCGCCTTGAAGCGGGCCAATTCCTTTCCGCTCTTTCCAGCTCTAAGCACCCTCCAGCGAGACGTCAGCACGTCGGTATCGATGTACGTCCCTTTCAACCATCTCTCTCCAGTGCCAGTGTCGAATTGTCTACGGCCATGCAGAACTCGCCGGTTGTTGAAGATGACACATTCTCCTTCTTGTAACCTATACTCATGAAGATTTACATCCGACTCAACCTCCGTGACAAACTTCCGGAAAGTCTCTAACTTTTTTATGGCGTCTATTGTTACTTCTTCGTTCATGTCCATCAAGTACTGATTTTGAAATGGTGGTGAATAGTTGATATAGAAGTCCTCTTGATTTGCGATCGCAGACTTGCCCTGGAACTTGTACCTCTCCCGCCTTTCGAGGACGGGTCGAGAACGCGAATAGTGCTGTCCTGCGTTTTCATAGTGGTATGGAATGTATAGCTCACGTAAATCCAACCTCTGTTGCCGTGACAAGTTCATTGCTGCTTTGTATGCATCCGAGAAGATTGAATTCCCGCCGTGGCATGTGTTTTTGATACAGTGTAAAAACTGAAACCCAGGGGGATTCTCCATATACAGAAGATCCATATGCAGACCCAGATACTTTGCTGTGTACGCCACATTCTCAGCTTGCGGCTTGGATTTAACATCCCAAGTGAGTCCGTAAAATGTATCTCTGATTTTACCAATTCGATTTGCAATTTTCTCTACCGCAGTTTCTGATTCTGGAACACCACGTAAAATTATAAGGCCGTGCTTATTGAGCTCCTCCAAGGTTGTGCACAAAGCTTCGTCAGCGGATATGTAGTCCTCGTAGTTAACAAATCGAAGCTTCTGAGTAATACCCCGGTTATCCCATTGAGAATATTTTTCACCAGAGTCCTTAGTTTGAGGAAGTTGATATCCACTTAGCGGTACTGTTGTTGTATGTGTTTCTCCAAAGCCAGAGACATCATTTAACCATGTAATATGGGCCAAGTCTTTCTCCTGGTCTACCTGGAGATGTCGAAGTTGAATATCTACAGGGATGTCTGTGGACTGGAAATTCTTTTGCTTCGAGTAGGGATCTACACACTCTACACAAGTGCAAGAATCCCGAATGAAAAATGGGTGATATGCCTCCCACCAGTGACCTGCACTCTCACGCCATGTTGGGTGCAACAGCTCCGTTTTCAAATTTCGCTTCAAACGCCTATAATAAGGTAGCCTCGTACCCTCACCAGTGGTTTTCTCTTTGTCTTTTAGAGGCAGAAGTTTTGTCGATAAGCGCTGGTTGACATCTTCTGATGAACTGCCCTTCTTCACATGCAATATAGGCGAGGTTTCTGTGCTCAGCCTCCGGATAGTACACTTCATATTCCTGCTGTGGAATGTGCTTGCCATCTGCCAGGCTACCGAAGCCCACCGGCACTGCGACATTCCCCGTCCCAGTTCTCTCACGACACTGGAATGATAGACATTATAGGAAGAGGGGAAGTTGCGAGAGAGCCCGGTGGGGGACCGCAGTGATCTTGAGAGCATCGTGGAGCAAAATGTGTACGGTAAACTCAGACCACATAAATTGACCGAAATATCGTGCCCTGTCCGATGTACCTTACTTCAAGCTCTTATCCTCGGAATCATAGTAAGAAAGGGAGGTTAATAATGGCATGGAAAGTAAGAAGGATTGCTGAGAAAGAACTAAGGCAGCCTCCTTACTCGACTAAATATTCTTCAGTGTCCACACCGGCTTTGGATAAAGATATAATGTTTTTCTTGCTTTTCATAAACTCAAGGGACATAAACTGGCCGAGGTTCAGGATAGGATCACGATCAGGTGTGTGCCCAAAGAAAAATATGGTCTGCCAAGATGTCGGGCTCCACCTCCACCACCACACCTTCACCCCGACCACGAGTTCACGAATTTATTGAACACTCACAACAGGCCCGTCTCGATTGGGATATCTTAAAGGAATTAGCCCGACAGGCTGTAGCTAGATGTATGTCTAGCAGCGGGGAGCATCTAAAGGATGAGGTACGAGGCTCAATGTGTTGGTCATTTCGATTTTCGTTAATAACAAGTACACCAGGGCTCAAAATCTCAAGTGGTGGTCGCCGGAGCTACTGCGGGATTGATAGCGAGGTATAATGTACCATATCATGACAACCTAATGCCAGCATCTGATATCTAACAGATTTGTTATTGCGCCACTCGATGTTGTCAAAATCCGCCTTCAACTACAGACACATTCTCTATCAGACCCTTTATCTCATCGGAACTTAAAGGGCTCCCCAATATATAAAGGCACAATTCCTACAATCAAGCATATACTGCGAGAAGAGGGTTTTACCGCATTATGGAAGGGAAATATTCCGGCGGAGCTGATGTACGTTTCGTACAGCGCGATCCAGTTTACGACATACCGCTCAGTTACTCAAGCTCTGCAAACCGTTCTTGGAGAGCATAGGATACCTGCTGCAGCTGAGAGCTTCATTGCTGGAGCTAGTGCTGGTGCGGTGGCAACTACTGCTACTTATCCACTGGATCTCCTGCGCACTAGGTTTGCTGCACAGGGAATGGAGAAAATATACCCATCATTAAAATCTGCTATACACGAAATCGCGGTCAACGAAGGGCCGCGAGGGTTCTTTCAGGGCCTGGGAGCCGGTATTGGTCAGATCATACCATATATGGGGCTCTTTTTTGCGACATATGAAACTCTACGATTGCCCATGGCCACACTACAACTTCCTTTTGGGTCTGGGGATGCTACAGCTGGAGTGATGGCTTCGGTAATTGCAAAGACCGGAGTATTCCCCTTAGATCTTATCCGGAAGCGGTTGCAGGTTCAAGGCCCTACTAGAGGCAAATATGTGCACAAGAATATCCCCGTGTACAAGGGTGTTTTCAAGACTATGAAGCACATTCTCAGGGTAGAGGGAACGCGAGGCCTCTACCGAGGGTTGACGGTGAGGTATGTAGAGTCAAACTTGTTCATTTCCTTCTGGCTAACATCGACAGTCTTTTCAAAGCTGCGCCCGCAAGCGCGGTGACAATGTGGACTTACGAGCGAGTATTGCGTTTCCTTCTTGAATTAGAAGCAAGACAGAAAGCGGAGCAATCCTAAATAGCTCCTACAAAGCCTTTTTTCCGATGTCTCTACATCCTTTTGTTTTCTTGATAGCCTAATATAGAACTATAGAGCTGGTCAACTCTTCATTCAGCAGCCTTTTCGATAGAATAATGAGATTTTTTAATATCTAAGCTTTAAACTTAATAAATATATCCGTTCTGCTGTGATTCCATCATCTTTAATACCGAGTCTACATTAGAGATTCTTTACTGAGAAGCATCGACAAGGCTGGAAACGCAGCCTGGCTCGTGATTCATAGTATTTCTGTTATTGGCGGCATAATTCTCCTAGTCATGCTTCACATGCTTTCAGCCTTGCAAACCCGGGCTTGGCATGTGGTAGCCTCGCCGGGCGGATGGAAGGTTGACAAGCAATCACACGCACCTCCTCGTGAAAGAACTGTCCTACAGGCATGGATTCAACACCTGCTACTTGCTGTACAAGTCTTCATATACTTCATACCTTTTGAACATCCATTTCAACAAATCTCGGGATATTTTTATTTTCTTTTGTTCTTTTAGAACCCCCACTACCAATCTATCAAACCCAATCTCTGCAACATGATTTCCAAAATGACCAACGTTTTCCCACCAAAAATGTTCGTTGTCTTTCTTCTCCCTGCCTCACAATTCCCACCATCCTCTCAGTATCTTTTGTTTGGCAGGACGACATTTTAACATCTCTAGTGAGTCGTTGATCGGCCCATTGCTCGGATGTTTGCTTCCTGCGACAGTATCTTCACAGCCACCGGAAGCTCTACTTCCTCTGCTCTCCCCAACCCGTCGACAACGGATACAATACTTATCTGACGACCAAGATAAATCATGGCTTCTACATTTACTACGACAACCCGCGTCTGCCGCTCAAGAAACAAACCTCTTGAATGTGGTCAATAGCAAGCGAGATCTCCTAGAACCACATCCCGTATCGGGGGAAGTTGAGGTAGACTGGGACAATATTGATGTGAGATATAAGAGGATTGATGTAGAGACATTGCATGCGCAGGTTCTTTTGACGGATTATGATCTGATCGTGTGGTTGCTCTGGTGCGGGAATAACCAGTCGAGTGGAACCCGTTGGACAATCTCTGATGTCTCGGTCCCCGACTCAGCATCGTTGTGGGGATATCCTACTATAGATGCCAGTGAGGAGAATTACAACACCCTCAGTTTGACTATTGGAGCCAACGATGACAAGGATGATGATGACGACAATGATGATTATTGGAATCAATACGACAATGTATCCGGCCAACCCACACCAGCGCCTGTCGGTAATGTATCGTCGTCTGTGTCTCTATCAAACGGGAGCGTGGATGAAGATGAGTTCTATGCGCAGTATGGTACCGTGCAACCGGCTATGGACAATCATGACCCAGATGAACAGCTTCAGCAAGGAGCTGTTCAAAGTAGCCTTGGTGGGGACGAGTTTACTCACCGGCTACAGCAACAACTATCACGGGACCTCGCGACCGATACTGCTGCAGTTTCGCGACCAGACTCTGTTCCCCAAGATGATCATATTGGTATAGTACATCCCCGCCCTTCTTCCAGCTCAAGCTCTCATAGCAGCCGTACAGTGGAACGGCTGGAGCGACAAGCAGAAGCGGTGGCGGGTAGAGAGTCGGCAGAGATTGGCATTAAGCAGCATATTAGCTCAAGCTTTAAAAGTCTGTATCGACTAGCTAAATCGACGGGTATCGATCGAGAGGAATTTGAGAGATTGATACGGACGGAGCTGGACGTTTTGCCATTATTGGACACGGAAGAGATCTAAATCACGTGGTATAATATCCACTTAGGATAGAAAGTTTGAATCATTAGCGGCGGCGTCTGGTGTTATACGGCATAGCATTGGGGTAACCTGAATACGTTTATTTGATAGAGCATTATAACCATACTCTTTTATATCACTCTTTAAATACGTATAGCCTTTTAGGTACTACGCATTGTTTTCTTCGCATCTCTTTGAACATCTGTAAATACTGATTGACACTAGCTTGCTCTCACGAGACCCAGCTTGCCGTGCTCCAGATTAACCATTAGCCCATCAAAAATATCAGTCCCAAAATTATCTAGGTCAAATGTGCTTTTTGTTCCCATGATATCGCGTGCCCGAATATGGTTAAGCACTCGTTGCTCGTCGATTGGAAAAACCGTCCTTGGTGTTGCATCGCTTTGAGTCACACTTTCGCTTGGTTTGAGCTTATGTAGTACAAACTGCTTCTCTTCAGGCTGCGTTTCATCAAAAGCGGCTGCACAGAAATCAAGAGTCTGGGCAAGCTGATCTTGGGAAATGGTGCTGCTAACATCAGCCGTTCCCTGAATTACTGCGACATTACTTAGCCGGCGTCAACACATTACGAAGTCTAGAGGTCTCCTTACTTGGCCGCAGATGCTCGAAAGCTGCGTCGAAGTTATCTTCATGCAATTTGCTCAGAATGTGCTGGTCTTGTCTGCGCATCTGGCGGTACGCGCTCAGGACCACGATTGAGAACCGGGTGTACGCGTCCGTGACCTTCTGAGAATGCCATTGTGCTGCTGCCTCTTCGGTGCATTCGCCCCTGATCGCGGCGCAGATTGTGACTGCTGCGGATAGGCCGCTGGTGAAAGCGAGGTGAACGCCTGAAGAAAAGAACGGGTCGATGAAACAGCCTGCATCTCCAACGGTTCGTGTACACGGTGTAGCATAGGATGACGAGCTGTAGGAGAAGTCGGACGCAGATTTAACTTCGGTTACTAGTTGCCCCGTTTGAAGCAGTTGAAACAAGTTCGGTGCTAGACTAAGCGAGGAGTGATAGAAGTCCTTTAGTGGTTGTGACCCCTCGCTCGATCCGGCAGCTTTTCGTCGTACATTGGCGATATCCTGATTAACAACTACCCCAATAGATGTTGTACCGTCGTGTAATGGGATTAGCCATGCCCATCCACTTTCATCTATGATTTTTAATCTCAGGGCATATAGTTTAGGGGTAGAAGGAGTCTAGAAATACCTGTAAGTGCCTCAAAGTAAGGTGAATAAGCTCGGTCAGTGCCAATACCATATGAACTTGTATCAGTCCAATAACCCCAATATGCAATATTCTTGAGGGCTTTGTTATATGTTCGATCCTTGAGGTACCTTGTATGCAATATGCCAGCCCGTCCACTGGCATCCACTATGTAGTCGAAAAATATCTTTCCGGTTGTGCCATTCGACTTTGATACATAAGATGCTGAAATGGGCTGTGCGAGAGGTTTCGTGGAAAGCTCTCCGTTATGTAATGAACTTTCCTCAAAATCAATAGAAGTGACTTTAACTTCTTCAAAAGTCTTAGCCCCGCATTTCCCAGCGTGGCGGAAGATCAATTCATCTGATTCAGATCTGACTACATTCCAAGTATAGTTTTGCGGTCCTCCTGCGGATAGAAAATCTGTATCTAGAATTATGGCGGTTTAGTACGGTAATTTCTCAACATTGTCTAGAGTGACATTTACATCCTTCACGTTTGTGCTGATTGAGTCTAAAGGCAGCTCCATTCTGAGATACGCAGTCAGAATAAATATTGAGTATTAGATAGATATAGATACCTTGACATAAAACCCATGCTTCATAAAAACGTCATCGAGATCAATAAAGCGCATGAAGTGACGCAGGGACGGAAGCATACTCTCTCCAACATGATATCTGACAAAAATTATGGGTAAAAATCCGATAATCAGCCTTAAGGAGATGTTACCTTGGAAATCTGTCGGCCTCTAAGAGGACAGTGTCGATGCCTTCGCGTGCTAAAGCAGAAGCAGTGAATGATCCTCCGGGACCTCCACCAACTACCAACACTGTGCACCTAGAAGGTATATCTTGCATTATTAAGAGTTTAAAGTAATTTTTGAGCAAAGTGGTATGTCAGAAGAGAGTTTAATAAAAATATGTTTCAACTTGAGAAAGTGAAATGTCGTTCTTCCAGCAGTTCCAGCTCTTAATTCGTATAGAGAGAAGATAACCCGTATGATATTCCAGTTCCCGGTTCCACTCTTTACGGCAGTAGCGAAGGCTGACTTCCATGACCTCATTCGGAAATGTGCGCCTCTTCCTAGAGATGTGAAAGAGTTAATCCCCATTTTAATCTTGCTGGCATTCTGCAAGCGGACTTAAGGGTAATCCATAAGGTTGTGTTACATTGCAGGACGCATATTGTACGCCGATGCAGATTGACCCAAATATCCAACAAGGTGGCTGAACAAGGATGAGCGCACCAAACACATTTACTATAGAAGTGACGGCTATCTCCACCGTCTTAGTATGCACAACGCTATTGGAATAAAATATAATTCTCTAGACAAGGTTATTGTACTGGTCAAGGAGCACACATGTAAAATACTCAAAGCGGAAATTTAGGGCCTTTTCCTGCAGATCGTCCTATTCTCTGACCGCATGCATGTCTTATACAATCTAGGCTTCTCACTCAGCACTTGGTCGATGATCCGACAAGTTTTCCTAGCTGCGCACGAGTCAGTTGAATATCTAATCTTGAATTGGATAGCGCGTAAGGCGTTTTGAGAAGTAGGAAGTGGACGATTCCCATCCGCCCGGGTTTCCCGGCGATTGACACACCGTTTTTCTCATAGCTATCAAGAGTCAATCTGAGTAATTTAATTATTCACTTTAAGTGGCAAATCAATTTTACATAATGGATCTCAAACAGGCTACCGCCATCTCCTCTGTGGTTGAAGAACTACGGGAGCTAACCAATTCTCTGACCTCTATCTTAGGTGACAATAGTATTGGCGCTGCACTTCCTAGTTACGATCAATCTTCAGATTTAAAGAATTCATCTCCGGCTTCTGAGGATAAGCTCACGAAAACGAGATTTCAGATAGCAGATGCTGCTAGGAAGCTCACAAGCCTCGCCTTAGGTTCAAGAGAGTCTTTACTTCGGTCAACTTTTAGTGTGAGAAATTTTCGATATAAATGAAAGCTAGGAAGAATTGCAGTTGACACATTACCAGCATCATGATAGCCTTAGTTTGGCTATAATCTCTCGTTATTCAATTGCCAGAGCGGTACCACCTGAAGGCGCAATATCCATCCTCGAACTCAGCAAGAAAGTTGAACTATCAGAATTTCTAACACGTAGCATTCTTCGTCACGCCATTGCGAGCGGGATCTTTCAGGAGACTACTCCTGAGCATGTTGAGCACAATGAAATCTCCCGGCTTCTTCTTGAGCCAACAATGGATGCATGGGTAGCGCACAGCGTGGATGAGGTCTTTCCGGCGTTGCCAGCCGTGCTTGATTCCTGGAGAAAGTTCCCAGCTGCAGATGAGCCGGACGAGAGCGCGTTCTCACTAACAGTTGGTGAGGGGAAGAATTTGTTTGAGTATTTTGGGAGCAATTCTATTGCTAGAGATAGATTTAGCCTTGCCATGTCAGGATTGACGGCTGGCGGAGAATACGCTATACAGCATCTAGTTAAAGGCTACTCTTGGTCTACATTGCAGGACAAGTCAGTGGTAGTCGATGTACGTTACAATATTCCAGAATCTCATGTCTTGCTAATGAGGAAAGGTCGGTGGTTCTGATGGTGCAGTTGCTCGTGCAATTGCGAATGAGAACCCTAACATCAGCCTCATTGTGCAAGACCTTGAAGGCGTTGTTGAACAAGGCAAAGCGTCGCTTCCTGCAAGCCTTAGGGATCAGGTCACGTTCCAAGCGCATAACTTCTTCTCGCCTCAACCATTGAAAGCAGATGTTTATATCCTCCGCCATGTTCTGCATGACTGGCCAGACAAGTATTGCATTCAAATACTGCAACTACTGATATCCTCAATAAAGCCATCCTCGAAAATCCTGGTCAACGATGCAATCATGATCCAACCAACGGAAACAAGCAAGGAACAATACTGGATGATGAGGTGATTTCACTTTCCATGATATTATATTGGCGTTATTAATGATTTCTCTATAGTGCAATGAATCTGCAGATGATGACTTTGCTAAACGCAAAGGAGCGCACGCTGCAGGATTGGAAGGATTTATTTACTAAAGCAGACCCGCGTTTGAGAATCACGTCAGTTACTACTCCTATAGGAAGTCAGATGAGTATTATTGAGCTTGCTATCTGTGATTAGTCAGGCTCAGTGCGGTGTAGATGAGAAGACACCATGCTTGGTTGCTACTTACCAAATCTGCTCTCCCGCATCGTTAATCAAAACAAACTTTTAGCCTCGGTCGTTCAATTCCAGTCTTTGCCTGTCTTTTTCTATCGTGCAGTAAAAGGCTGTACCACGTCATCTGCTATTTGACCCGATGCAACGGTAATGTAACCCTAACAAATGGTTCCTGTGCTACGTGTTCATGATGCCCCCACTACCGCGTGATCTACCCTTCCAAATAAACTTGCGGAAAGTCAGATGTTCTGCACGCTTAGATGGCGGAGATTTATCATTGGCTCATGCCTCCAATCCGTTCTAACTGCTTTCCAAGGCCACGGCAGCAAAGAAGTGCCAGCACGACGCCTCCACCCACTACTGGATGGCAAGCAGCAATGCGAATACAACCTAAGAACCTCATTACCCCAGAACCGCATTACTTTCTATGGGTGCTTCCGTACTCGGCAAGCCATAATTCCCCGCTCTTCATGTACGGGTTTTAAATGCTTATCAATAGGTCCCAGTCGAGAAAGATACGCAGCGCCATAACGTAATTCTTAACATTTTCACACAATACTGGACGAATCAAGAAACTGTCCCCTCAATAGCCGGCATAGGGGGTCGTCTAGATAACCATGTTTAATAGCGAAGCAGATGGTCGTCTGCTTTTGGTGAGGAGTAAAAGGAAGGCTCAATCAGCCAAACTCCAGGCTGACAGGCTTTCTCTCAGAAGAAGAAGGGACTTGAGCATTGGCTAGTTCGTAACTGAGTGGGACTTCTTGCACTCTGTAGATTCTTTTTGTTTCACTAGAACCAGAACTGCTTCAAACCGGAAACGAACGCATCTGCCTTCCATAGGATCAGACAAAAGTTAAGGAACGTCGCGAGGAGCGGAAAAGTCTGATTCAAAAGTCAGCCAGCGCGTGAATTGGTATTTAAGGCGCAATATGAGAGTAGCAGTTATTGGAGCTGGTCCTGGTGGACTTATCACTCTGAAATATCTTACCCAAGCGCCGGCATTCCTTGACGCGAAACCTATAGAAGTGCGGCTCTTTGAATCAGGTTCGGAAATTGGCGGAACGTTCCGTCAGCGAACATACGAAGATGCTGAGGTATTATTATTTTGACCAGCTTCATCTCAATTGAAAAGTTCTGATGAAAATTGCAGCAAGTCTCTTCAAAGTACCTGACAACTTTCTCTGACTTCCGTCCTTCAAAAGAGGCGCCTGATTTCCTCCCCATCGCAGACTATGTAGTTTATTTGGAGGAGTACTGTACCGCGTTTGGGTTGTGGAAGTTTATAGAATTCTCCACGACAGTGACAAAACTTCAACGTCGAGGCGCTGGACATACCATTTCTCTGAGAAGAGAAGATGGGACGACAGAGGATTGGGAATGTGACGCCGTTGCTATCTGTACTGGGTTGCACGTCACCCCAAACGTGCCTGATGTGAAGGGGATTCAGAATGTCCCATTAGTTTTACATTCATCGCAGTTTAAAGAGAGGAAGCAATTTGGCAAGGACACAAATGTAGTTATATTGGGGACTGGCGAAACGGGTATGGATATGGGACATCTGGCTATCACGTCGCCAACTCAGACCGTCACCTTATGTCATCGAAATGGATTTTTATGCGCAGCCAAGATAAGCATCATACTCTATGATAATCCTTTTATAATCTGACGCTAGTTCACAGAGTTCCTAATCCTGTGCTATTTGGAAGGTTTCGATCAAGCGGACCAGATCTACCTACAGATGTCAGTACTGCTAGTTTATTCGAGTCCATGTATGTACACAATATCATGAGAAAATCGCTTATACCATGGCATTACTATGATGCATTCGTAAAGAATTCATTATGGTTTATTTCTGGTACAAAGCATGGAATCGATCAGTGGATTGGTGGTCTTCCTGACAAGACGTATCACACATATGAGCGTAAGTCTCAATGATTGCCTCCGGATTCAAGACCAGATTTGAAACCATTTAGTATTCTTTACCAAGTCTAGCCGAGCCATGCCATACATAAGCACGCCTTACAGATCTAAATCTCTCTTGCATCGCATTCGCTCCTTCATTGCACAGATACCGCTTCCTGAAACAAACAACCGAGTCATCGATCTCGCACCTTGGCCAAGTCATATTGACGACGATGGTATCATCCACTTCACCGAGAACGGGCGACCTGAAGCCGAGAGAATGCGAAATGTGAAGCGTAAAGTCGATGTTTTAGTCTTTGCCACAGGATACGATCAAACATTTCCGTTCTTGGACGAGACATATCCCCGGCCCGAAGATGCGGACATCCGGCGGGTATGGAAGACGGGAGACGAGACTGTTGGTTATATTGGCTTCTTGAGGCCCAGTTTTGGTATGTCTTCATAAAAAATCTCTCATTAGACCTTCGAGTGGGGGAAATTTACTAATTCTACATGAAAGGGGCAATTCCACCACTTGCAGAATTCCAAGCTCAGCTCTGGGTTCTGGCCCTGCTGAACAAGCTTCCACATCCTCTCGTCAAAGAGGAGCATTACCGGCTGCACATGCCAGAAGACCGAAGGATCCAGTATGGAGTTGATCATGAAAACTACGCATACCAGCTAGCGCTTGATATGGAGTCTGCTCCAAGCGCCTCATACATGCTGACCCGTGGCCCAAAAATGTTCATCACATGGGCCCTAGGTGCTAATTTCAACACCAAGTTTCGTTTGATTGGACCTTGGGCTTTCCAAGAAGCAGAGGGCATCATGAAAGGAGAGCTCTGGGAGACAATAACAAGACGTGGAGGCTTTTTCGGTATGTTCCATTTATAATTCCTAAACTTTGAATAACGTCTAATTACTGAATGCAATTCTAGGGCTGATAGTTCTCTCTGCTATCCCTATGTCGGTTTTTGGACCAATTAACTTTTTTGTCTGGCTACTTGCCTCGATAGGTTTACTGCGCGGTTAACGGAAGTTTTCCTTCCTTCTCATAGGCTATGTTTTAAAAAAATACTTTCAGGTACAAATTGATATCAGATGTTAATTTCATAGTTCAGAAAAATCCGAGTAAAATAAAAATAAAAAGCTGCCGCTGTTGCAATATATCACATTGCTGTGTAGTGCTATTATATTCTCTACGATTGCAGAGTAGAAAGTGACCACAACATGAGATAATCGTTCTATGTTTCTTATTCTCAGCTACCCGCAGTATGCTCCATCTAGCAAAAAATACTAGTCTTTGGGGATATATCCTCACTATCCCATCGTCTCCTAGTCCCTTTAGTATAGTCTACGTCCCGAAACACGATTCCGCTAAAGTGGTCAATGCGACGGCTCAGGTTTCTGCTCGCAGCTGTCCACAGGCTATGACCGTCATCCCCAATCTCCCCGTCTATCTTCACGGCCTTGCGGAAAGCTTCGGCCATCTCTACCTTATCGGTGTCATGAACCCTTTTGACAGTCTCATCTTCATCTATGAATATACCTCGTCCCCGGATCATATCACCACATGAAGGATCCCACAGTCTCCAATTCTTTTTAATTGGTTTTTGAGATGTTAGGGATTTAGCTCGCCGCATGGGACTTTCACCCTCGAACATTAGTATTAACTGCTTGACTCGGGAAGACATATTGGTTTGTTCTATGAAGACTTCTGATCAAGCGGCTATGTAAGCTTAATTACCAGATCTCGCCTACTAGTCAATAGGACTAACGGTAGGAGAGAAAAGAAAATTCTAAGGGACAGCCGGAATTTAAGATGAATAAGTATTGTTCAATCATTGATCAATATATGTTCTTGTGACTAAATCCAGCATATCATTGGAGGTCATTGTCCAATCATTATCGTTGGTAGATTACGAAGAGCCAATACGATAAGGAAGAAATTAAATAACATTATTGTCTGTGGCTTTTGGTATCAACCAATAAGGACAAATAGGACAACGAGCCGTCGCGCAAAATTTTAATATTTGTTCTTTATGTCATTACCCCAACACATTCAGGTCCAGGCGACTTTATATTGCTATCCTTATTTCCTAGCTTGCTTTTATTCTGTTCACAAGTGGCAAGTGGATGCAGAACAATTAATATATCCAGCCTCATTCGGCTTAAAACAAACAAAGGAAGCACAAAGAAATCAAGTAAATAGGCACAGATAATAAATGCGATTATATTACAACTAATTACTAATTTCAGAGGTTTTCACTGCGAAAACAGGTATAGAGCGAAAGAGTCAAGAGAAGGCTACGTTACCGAGGAGAACTATAACACATCTCAACTATCAAACAACCTTCTTTGTTTATTCTTCTTGGGTCGTCTAATCGGTTACACTCAAAAGCCACACCTATAGCAGGTCTTGCAGCAGGCGAGGTGCCTAACCCAGCTTTCCTTACAAGGACTGTTGCTAACAATATAAGATTTGTGTATCCTTGTGTACATGGAATATCCTACTCACCAAGAAAATCACCTTCGCCCCGCACACTTTCAGCACGCATCCAGTACAGAATGAAAGTGTAACTTTAGAGCATCCCCAGGCGATACCCCCAACACCGGCTCTATTCGTGCGAGCGGTGCAGTTGATAATACTGATATGGCTCCAGCAGATCCCCCCTAGAAGCGCTTCGTGGCTGACAGTACAAAGTATCTTATCTCAGGTAGCACGTTACAAAAGCATCTGAGCAGCCATTGAGTCCTAACAGTCTATTGATCTATAGTGTATATTCTAGTCTATCCGGCAAAATCAAATGTAGAGCTTTAATTCTTGTTGTTAGCTCCTCTCTTGAAATCCTCTACTCCTTCAGCAGACACTTGCTGTACTGTCTTTGTACCTGCGTGAATCTCTTTGACCGTAGCCAAAATTGAGGACCAGTCTTCAAAAAGTGTGAATGGTACGTTTTCCCTCACGCAGTAATCCACGAGATCTATAATTTGTCAGTTGTGTCTCACCAGGTATCATGCTATGAATGTACCATGTCCCTTCTTTGCAAATAGGAGATCTGTTTCCTTGGCCGCAGAAAGGTCAGAGACTCCATCTCCAGCGTAAAACATGACCGGCCGCTCGGCATCAGGGAGCGCATGGTATGGCGCTATCTCCACTGACTTATCGTGACCAAAGTGACTGCATTTTGTCAGATACTGACAAGCTTCTCACATGGAGCCTCTCACCTGTCATCATGGAATTTGATCTGCCATCCTCCCTGCTCATTGATATCCTTCCCGTCCCGCGGCGCAACATCATTGCTGACAATCTGAATATGCTCCGTGCCATCACCAACAAGATGTTCCAACAGCTCCTTGATAATAGGTTCCATGCCACCACTCAACACTACGACCGGCACATTGTTCGCCCTCGACCAGTCGTAAAACTCCTTGAAGTATGGATCCAGCACGATATTATCCACCAAGATCTTCTTGCACTCGTCAAAAGGGAGGGGAATGGAGTCCAACATATCACGGAACGAGTCGCGGAACGTCGATTTGCCGTGAAGCACGCCTTTATTGAGCTGCACACGCTTCTCCTTTCCATAACCTAGGTTGTCTATCATGTAGTCGTTGGAATCGCGAGTTGTTATCGTGCCATCGAAGTCGGTGAAAAAGATGAACTTGGGGTTCGTCTTCATGGCCGCGAGAGGTGCCATTTTGAAGAGGGATCGAGGGGAAATAATATCTAGGGACTTTTGAAAACGAAGTAGTTCTGGGAGGTTCGTAGGTATTAGCAACTTGCTAAAATTTTTGGCGCATTCAACAAGATTTTCACACACCAGAGAAAGCCTCGTGGGAACAGCTTCGCAATATTCTGCAACAATAAGAATACAATAGGAATTATAAGCAATGCAATGCGACAAACGACACTGTCTTTCTATAAAGAGCGAAATAAGATTTCTATGGTATAGACAGAGAGGTCGAGGTTGAGATTTGGTAGAGGTGGTGGGGTGAAGCCATGTACCCCACTAACATGCCCGTGCCCCACCAGCTTGTGACGGATTTTCGCATAAGGGGTGGAAATGACTTCAGGCCTATTCCGCCTTGGCATGGGTCTCGCTTCTGAAAAGGGGTCAGAGGTTTCTGGAAAAGAGTAAAAGCCATTTGGTGTAATGCTGTTTAAGATTTCGCGGCTCTATCGATACGCTCAAAGTAAATATAAAAGTACAGGCCGATCTTCCTGGCGTTGTATTCCAAAATGGCAAGGACTTTCTGGCCTCGAATTTTCTCCAATCAAGCTGTGGACTTATTCAGTCATCCATGTTGTGAATGGGCTTCTTTGGTCTTCAACTAAGCTACCATGGCGGCCTCAGCCGCTCCTGCATCTAGTGAAGTAGAGTAATGAAATAATACACCATAATCTTTATCTACTACTAATATACGACTTCGATATTATGTATTGATTTCAAATTTGACATGACTTGCTTCTTTAAGAACGCGTGTGATGGGGGGAATAATAGTTAGCTACCCCAAGATCGGTGAATTCAACACTAGCCTAAAACACTCACGTCGTACGAGGACTATCTCATGTCGCTTGGTGCAAACAGTAATCTGCTTGTCCTACATGAACGATTAGATGGGGAGGTCCCACATCCTTCTGTTGCATCATATTAGACACTAAACGAAAACGAAGACGAGCTGATCTAGGGCCGTCACAATCGCGGCAGTGTAGTAGAGTTTCAAGTTCATTGTGGCAGGACACTGCATCTCTCTTCCATATACTTCTCTGTCCAAGGTGACAGGAATTCCTGGCCACATAGTTTAGTAGCCAATAGAAAGCCTTGTTTTGAGGATATTCATCATTACGAGCTAGCTCTCCTTGCATAGTTGGCAGTAAATATCTGCCACACATTCAAGAACATTAGAGCAGAGCTGACCTATCGCAACACTAAATACCACTTCGTGTTTTCTGGTTTCTGGGTTGTAGAGGTATGCATTTGGAGACGTTGGATTCACTCTTTTTTTTAGTTTTCTTTTAGTAATTTCAAACTGAACTGCTCTACAGCTATTTAGACCTCTAAGGGATAAATCGTTCACGAAAGGTAAGCATAAATTTATAGGAAAACTCGAGCAGCGTCAAACGCCGGATGTATCGATCTATTTCAGTTAGACCCGAGGGGCGAATACGACCATAGTCTTTGCTTTGGGTAGCATGCTCGATCTCCAGGTAAAGTATCGTGGAGCTTCCTTGTCCACGAGCTCTACATCATAGGTTGCAATGATTTGCGCAAGCATAATCTTAATGATGGCCGATGCATAAAAGCGTCCGGGGCTGCACAGAAGTTAGTGGCTATCATGGAACAATACTTTCTTCGACATACCAAGCCATACGACCAGTTCCCCAAACGTGCCAACTCCCATCAGCGAGGTTCACGTCTGTAAAATTAGAGGCCTTGTTTGGCTGGGTTGGACGTGAAGTCTCAGGTAAGTCTACAGCCAGCAGCTCCGGATCCACAAACCGAAATGGTCTGAATTTATTTGGCTCCGGATAGAACTCTGGGTTCGTCATCAATGCTCGCACTGGGGTACAAGCCCAGTCACCTACGTGAACTTTGGTGCCATCCGAGAGCGAAAATGGCTCTAGTGCATACCGCCGAGTGCTCACTGTCAAATCGTTAGATCAAGTAGAAACTGCGGTGGGTACACTGACTTGATTCTACGGGAGTTAACCGAGCAGATTCCTTGATGAAGCTGTCAAGCAGAGGAAGTCCCTTTCCGGTTCTCTCAAATTGAGCATACTCTGGACTGCTGATCTCCCTCCTCAGTGGCGCAACATACTGTTTATGTATACAGATGTCGTGAATTGCGAAGCTAATAGTGGTAGACAGTGCGTGAACGCTTCCAAACCAGATCGCCATTAGTTCATGGACGATTCTCTCTGCTGTCCATGGGTTTTTTGGCGGAGAAGTTTCCATGATCCATTGGATACAGTCATGCTTGTCGTGATGTCAGTTCTTCGATATCCGTCATCAAGTATTCCAGATCTGGATTTAGCGCGACGTACATGTTGCTCAACTTTTTGACCCATCTGTTTCAGCTTTTTCTCTTCAATTCGCTCCTGAGCTATTGGGACCAAGGTGTTGAAAAGCACCTTGTGAGACTTTAGTCTTCTAGCAATTCCATTACCTATGGGTCTGACGATACTTGTTAGTCCTTACTACGAAAAGGCCCTTCGAGTAAACTCACGCTGCCAAAAACTCTGGCAAGAGGCGTACCAACTCGGCGGTCATCAAAGTATCTTCAATAAAACCTAAAGCATATTCCAGGAATTTGCTATCTGTTGCTGGATAGATGTCAGACTTAGATGTTTAGCTGTTGACTAGAGAGGACTCACAAAGCTCTTTACCAAAGAACGCATGACAGTTAGTTAGTACGGTGAGTTTGACAATCATAGGATATAATGGAGAGTGCCTGGAACCGTCGACCACAGGATGTGATTCTATGAGCTGGTTGAGGTTCTCGGTGATTCCAAATCTCAAGTCAGGAAGGATAGACGGCATGTTGTTCGTCAGAAGGGTGCGTAGTGCCTTGATGAACCCAACTCCTTCAGTGCCTCGAACGTTGAACCAATTGAATCCATGCATTGTGTATTTGGGCTGAAGCATCTATGGGGTAGTTGTTAGCAACATAGTTCTTGTGAAAATCTAGACACCTATGTACCTGTTTGGATGCAGCTTGAAGTGACAGAACTGTGTCTGGCGCACTATTTAGCTCGTGTATATGCTTTGGTTGTGAGACGAAAACATAGCGACTGTCAGGAGCAAGAATTTCGAAGGGCTTTCCGTTAGCCTATAGAATTTGTTAATGTTGGCTTGTGATACAGCTTCGAAAAATGCTACCTTGTCGTAAGCAGTCTGAATGATATCGGGGCCCCAGAAAAGATATTTCCATGCTTCGATGCGACGGCTGATGGCTTTCGAAAGATCTAAATTTGTGAGCAGATGCAAATCAGAGTTGCTTCGACTACCTACAAGCTAACCACTTTCTACTGAGCAATGCGAAAAGAAGTGCGAGGCCAACTGCGGATGCATGAACCTTCGTATTAAAAGCCGAAGATTCAGTGATCCGCTGGATGTAACTTTTGGGAAGTTTGATAGCTGCCGCCGGGACATCTAAGGAAACGGAGAAATTCATGACAAAATCCATAGTTACGAGGATTTTAAGACTATGTGCTCGTTCGCAGAATGAGGCTTGTGTATGATGTATCAACCTATGAATGTCAGAAGAAGGGGATCAGATGGCCCTAATGAAAATCACGGAGGTTCCGGACTATCTAGGCAAATTTGCAGGACATGAGAGGCATTCATTTACGCTGATTGCCACATAGGCACATATACTTCTGCAAAGGTACTCAGTTGGTCAGTATACTAAAGGATATCTTCGAATTACGTTTCATTCAATCGAATTGGATAACTAGTATAATCAAGTGCGTTTAGCTTTAGACGCACGACCAGCCGCCAAACTTACGGGTAGGGTAGGATTTTGGTCGGGGGTTGTTGGAAAGTGTCTGGGAATGACACTGAAGACTAAGCTCATGGTTCATGTGCAGCTGCATGACAGCTGCACATCAAATGGTAGCAACCCTCCAAGTGTTCTGCCCCATCGGCGCACCGCTAATCTAAGATCTTACATGTCTAAGGCCACCGAGTCACTATGCACGTATAGACGTGGCGAATCTGATTTTTTACGTACCCATCGGTAGATTAATTGAGTGCCAATATCAAGAAACCTGTAAAACTGTATCCAATAACAATAATGAACCGAAACAACAGAATCCTGGCTACATGTTACACCTCTGTAACTAACTGGCTTCAAAACACGTTACTCAGCGATTTTCACATTTAAATTGCTACCGATTACACAAAATCGACTTTTTGCGGGGTACTAGCTTAATACCAATACTTTTTAGAATAAATGCCAATAGTTATTTTTTTTTTTTTTTTTAAAAAAAATGCATTTTATATATAGATCTAAGCATCTTAGATCTAACGACATATTTAAAATATGCTGAGTTAAATAGTAAATATATTAACAATTTTTATGCTTTTTCAATTATAATACAACGAATTATCGTTTAATCACTATTAAAACGACGCTAAATAATATATATATATATATATATATTTAACTATAAAAACTTATAATTGTTATAATATTAAATGAAATAAGTCAAAATCAAATTAAAATTTGTCAAAATAAACTTTGTAAAAAGCTATATTTCGACTTAAAATATATATTAAGTTAAACAGTAATTAGAAATGTGTATATAATAATTACTTACATTAGTTGTTTAGTTTTAAATGAAAGTAAAAATTGCTCAAAACGCGCGTTTTGAAGCTAGTTGGTTTCGGGTGGGAAGCAAAAACAGCCGCAGCCGCATAAAGTTACATCTGAAGTGATCCCTGCATGTGATATGGTGGTTACACTACATCGGTAGCTCTTACTACTTAGGGAACGCCGCAGTTGGGTTGGTACTTCCAATACTTCGTACTTACCGTAGCGTAGAAAATACCGTAAACTCACTACTTTGTATTACCAATCAATCATACAATTTCCAACATGAGCAGTACTCGGCAAAATTTGCCATTTGTTTGGACTTCAAACCCCAACATCATACTTTCTCCTTCCTTCCTGCCAGGTGCTCTGCAAGGCTAGTAGGTCTAGCGACGAGGCATCTGTGGGCATCTCGCGTACCGTGCAGAGCAGAGTACATCGGACACTAGGGCTAGGGTCTGATATAGTATACACTCTTTTCTGTTCACTTTCTTTGCTCGAACATGTCTGCAGCAGCATCAGCAACAGGGAATATTATCGAATATCCGGGTCACTTGGAAATGGTTGGGAAGGTTGACTCCCCAAATCCTTTCGTTCTTTCGAAATCAAGCCCAGAAAATGTAACACCTTCGCCTCCTACCGCGGGCCATCCCCTTCGTTTCTGGATTATCATCGCCGCACTCGGTGTTCTTGCCTTCATATCTGCACTCGATGTGATGGTCATTTCCGTCGCTCTTCCTCAGATTACTCAAGAGGTTGGAGGTGGTGAGCAGTATGTCTGGATCGCCAACTCCTTTATTAGCTTCAATTATTCTCTTCATAGTTGGCAGCGCAGTAAACGGAAGTGCACACAGTCCTGCAGAACTCACTGTGGGGCGAACGGTGCAAGGCATTGGCGCAGGTGGTATCCACATCTTGATTGATATCGTGTGCTGTGATCTTGTGGCTCTTCGCGAGCGTGGAAAATACCTCGCTAACGTCAATATATGGGCAGCTGTTGCCGCAGCACTTGGGCCTGTGATTAGGGGTGTTCTTGCTGACACTAATTGGCGCTGGATCTTCCATATGAATCTTCCTATATGCACCGTGCCTTTGGTCCTCGTCGCCTTGTTTATGCATGTTAAGACTAGTATAGGGACGACAACATCAAAACTTCACCATCTAGACTTCCTCGGGATTGGTATATTTACTGTCAGCATGGTCTCACTTCTCTTCGGACTTGTGGCAGGCGGATCTCAATACCCCCGGAGCTCGTGGAGAGTGATTTTACCTCTAATCCTTGGCACTTTGGGCTGGATAGTTTTTCATCTCCAGCAGCATTTCTTTGCCAACAACCCAAGCGTACCAACACGTCTTTTCAGCAATCGCACATCGGCAGTTGGGTTTGCCTTAAACTTTTTCGGGGCGGCTATAATCCAGGCTGTGGCTTACTTCCTTCCAGTGCATTTCCAGGCCGTGCTCGGCACGACAATTCTGAAGTCTGGCATCAATTTCATCTCCATCACAATTGGAACATTATGCTTTGCCGCAGCTGGCGGAGTCACTCTCAGTAAATTTGGCGCCTATCGACCTATTCACGCTGTTATGTTTGTCCTCACATCTCTTGGTTTGGGCCTTTGTACACGCCTCAACCAGAATACACCAGCTGTCGCTTGGGCTTTTTTCAAAATACTTACTTCCGCAGTTGGTATGACGATTTCTACCGTGCTTCCAGCAATCTTAGTCGCGCTACCAGAATCCGATGTAGCCTCCGCAACTGCAGCTTTTTCCTTCATCAAAACCTTTGGATTTGTTTGGGGTGTGACTATACCTTCACTCATTTCAATGCCGCGTTTCGAAATAATCTATACCGTGTGCAATCCTCAGATTTGCGTTCTCAATTGGGTAATGACCAAGCTTACTCGTTTGCAAGTAAAGCCCATACCTTGAAGAACACAGTAGATCCAGAACTTTGGAGTGAGATAATACAGGTCTATGTGATCGTGTTGAAATATATATGGTGGTTCGGACTAGCTGTTGCAATTCTGTCATTCTTCCTGGTTGGTTTGGAAAGAGACTTAGAGTTGTCAACGGAGCTGACGACAGAGTATGGGTTTGATCACGACGCAGACAAAACACCAGATACTGAAGCATCTTTAGTTTAGAGTCTAATAAATCTCAAAATTAGATCAGAAAGAATGTGATCAAAGATACCCTTCTCTTATTCGATGCAGTCATCCTATTTGTGATTCTACCTTAGTATGTCCGAAATCATACGCACCAGTGAAGCCAACCATATACCTGATGTTCACAATGCTGCATCTGCTTAAGACCTCCTTCGTACTCGAACCCTACCATCATTGTAGGGTACCTTCAGCCAGACGACATTGGTGAGCTCAGGTCTACGATCCAGACACTCAACATCATAATTCAGCACCATATAAGCCACAAACAACTTCATTTCATTCAAGGCAAAGAACCGCCCTGGACAAGCATACTTGCCGAAACCAAAACCCAAGAAAGTGTTGTCTAGTGTTGCAGCAGACTTGTCCTGGATTGGTGCCAAGGATTTAGTTTCCTGCTGCGCTTGATTGGTTGCATCTATTTTTGGGTGCTCGTCCTTCATGTTGTCGAAGAGACCTTTAACACTATCTGGATTTATGAAACGATATGGATCGAAACGATATGAGTCAGGATATATGTCGTTATCATGGTGTATAGCATCCAATGGTGCCGCAATGACAGTTCCCTTTGGAATATTTATTATACCTTTCGAGCTCCGGATCGGGATTCCGTGTGGTTGTATAACCTGTGGACTCTTCAGTAAACGAGGAAAGCTTGAGAATCGAGAATGACCTACGGTTCTAGGCAAACCGACGGAAGCAAATGAAGTTAGTCTCATCGATTCTCGAATTGTAGAGTCAACCAGTTTGAGTTTTGTAACAGCCTCTCGTGTCCAAGTCCCACCAGCTTCTTCGAGTACGGCCGCGCACTCTCCGCGTAAAGCCTCAACGAGGGCAAGAGATTTTTCAGCATTGTATATGTCTAGAATAACATTCTGTATTGTGAAGCTCGTCGAATGCAACGAGATGTCATTGATATAAAGTAACCGGTGAGCAATACGAGTGGGATTGAGCTGCTCTGGGTTGTTTTGTTCATAGCATTCGTCGATTATCCACTGAAGACCATCCTTCTATAAAAGGCATAAAATCAGTCTTAGTTGGGAATATTATTGCCACTGACAACTGGGCCAACCTACCGGAGGGTCAAAGGAAAGATCCGAATCAGCTTTGGCCTTCTTTATGGCCGCAAGTCTCTCCTTGATCAATGGCAAACACAACTTCAAGGTTTTTCTAAATTGGAACTCGCATAACCATCCAATGAATTTCCCTGTAAGAGGTCTAAATAACCTTGGAGTTCCATTGATAAACAGGGCACCCACAAACATTGTCATAGCATGATCGCGAAGGCTTTTAAGGAACTTCTCGTTGCGGCCTGTTTAAGGAACAATTAGCTAAGAATGCTTCTCAAGTTCAACAGTAAGGTGGATATACACAGAGGCTGACCGCAGAACGCAGAGTTGGCAGCTCCTGCAATCATTTTCAAGCTTGAATCCCAGATTCGCAGCTCGTTCCACTCTGTGATATTTCCCCACCACCGTTTGAATCCCCATTCCAACTCCTCTGCGATAATTGGAGTAAGGTGCTTGATATTTCTAGGTATCTGCGCACGCACGACATTCAAATGGAATGGATTCCTAATGATGTCTTGATCCCCAACCGTGTATTTCGTCTGGATGGTGTCCATTTCGGTCCAATACACGTCCAGAACGCTGTCTGGCAAATTATAAATCTCCTTTAGTTGTTTCGGGGGAATCACCACCACATCCCCACGTTCAATGTTTGGGATAATGAAGGGTGAATTGTTTTTCGAATACTACAATATACAACTTAGACTATCGTAGGTTTCCCAGCAATTTGATGACAAAGATGCAAGTCAAACTCACCTTTGCATACCCTTCAAACGACCAACTTTTTGATTGGGTGATCGAAGATATCGCAGCTCGTGCCTTTGAAAATATTTGGGATTTTGCCCCAACGATAGGGTATTGCAGCTTCCAGTTCTTCGCAGCTTTGTCGTCCGCAAAAATGTATTTTACGAGTCCCAAAGACACGACCAAAGCGCAGAAAGCCGCCATGCCATATCTGAAAGTGACAGTATTTTCCATTTTTGCATATATTTAAATAGGACCCTTTACCTGAAAAGTTGCATTGGATTGTGCTAGGAGAGGTCTGGCGACGCAAAGCATTTGAGGAAATGGTTAAAAGATCCAGACTATGCGAGATAGTAGTCTAATCAACCCCTCAAGCTTTCTTGTCGTACAGCTTTTGTAGCTGCCAAGAGCTTTTCACCTAGTTCCTTCAACAGCGTCACGGGACTCAGTTTACTGCTATATAGAAGTATACCTGTATTCAAGTTTATTGACAGCGTAGCCGAATGGAGGAAAATTTCGTGCCGCATTTATGCTTGATGTTCGCAACCTTCCACGTATGTCTGCATGTGCGATCTGAAGCATGTAATATATGCGCCGAAGCCTAGGCAGCAATTGGGAAATGCGAGTCCTCTTCCAACAGACGCCCTTTGCAGAGTCGTGGAAGCAACACTGCATGACAACCCTACCTCGGTGACGAGGTATTTGCTGTGCCTCATACCACTTTTAAAAACAAAAAAGCTTGCAAACAATGCTAACAAAGGGACGGAATTGCCCAGTCGAGCCACGGCATGGATGAACGGAGTAATCACATCATCTCAAAATACGACATAATATTTTCCCAACGGAAAGCGCCACCACAGAGCTGAACTCGCTCATGGAAGTTCTGGGAATAGGGAAATAGATGCGGTGGGTGATACGCCATATCGTTGGCCAGGGTAGGGAGGCATGATGCAGCTAGTGGCTGGATAGGGAATCCTTATGCAGGCAAATGAGATAGGGCGATTCTGGGATGATAGCCATGTTAATAGATAGTATCAAAATTGGAGACCTCGGCATAGTGTAGATGTGGTGCTCGAAGCTTGCTAACGTGGGGCTCGCCGGGTTAGGAAGTCCAGTACTGTATAGCATGAATCGTTGCTTTTATCATTGCTCACATCATGGCTATATAGTTTGCGAATAGGAGTCTAGTTGTCGCTGGCCAAAGTAAGAGCATGCTATACTAAGAAGTGAGCAGCCAGCAGAGTGACTCAGTTACAAATGCATTTTTTCCTTAGTGAATAGATAAGTTCTTTGACTTACTTTGACAATCCAGAGGCATCTCTTTTAACCGTGGTGCTTATGGGGCCTGCTTAGCCGCAACGTGGTTCATGAAAGGGCTATAATTTCACTTAAGTTTTTTTTATCATCAGCTCCTGGTCGATTATTGGAGAGGCGGCATAGTTGTTGGCGATCATCTAGTGACGTGTTCGGCGCGAGTTTCTAGACATGGATCTCGATTCGGACTTTACTTCTTATAAAGTACTTCGAGTACTTAAGTATGAGATAGTAATATACTACAGCTGGGTCGAACCAAAAGCCTCCACTTTAGTCGAAATTTCTTTTTTTGAGTCTCGACAAAATGAGACTCCTGTCCCTTATCGCTGCTCTGGGCCACATGCAGCCAGCAGTGTCGCTTAGATGGTCTTACTTTGATATTGATGGAGAATGGAGCAAAACACTCGAACGGGATGTCTGTGTTGCAGGCGAAGGAGCAGGTGGAACTCATGCAGCGGTTTCTCTCATAGACTTGAACAAGACGGTGGTAGTGATCGAGCGCAACGATTACCTCGGAGGACATACCAACACTTACGTGGACCTGAGACTTAAGCCGTTGTAGATATTGGGGTCGCGATATTCCAGCCAGTCCCAGTTGTGTATGACTTTTCGAAAAGTTCAATGTGTCGCTTCTTAACATGTCGTCAGTTAAAGTAAATGAGGCAGGGCAGCCTCCAAAGAAAGCTGTACCAGCACTCTTGTACAATACTGTACCATACTACTTGGACTTCCGGAATGGTCTGAAGTAGCTTTAGACCTACCCACAGATGAAGCAGTCACTGATGCCTTCCAACGTTTCGCAAAGGTCTTGTCGACTTATTCCTACCTTCTCGATGGTTACGGTCTTCCAGATCCAGTTCCAGAAGACCTCAATACTCCTTTCGGGGTCTTTCTCGAGAAATACAATCTTACTGCGGTAACCCCCATTATTTGGAAATTCACCCAAGGAATGGGCAGCCTGCTCGACATATCTACTATCTACTATCTACGTGATCAAGTATTATAATCTTGATGATCTGATATACGGAGCCCAAGGATACTTAGCAGAAGCAAATGGTAACAACTCAAGGATATACACCAAAGCTAGAGAATACGTTGGCTCGGATAACCTCCTGTTAGAATCCACGGTGATTGCAGCGAACCGTCAAAGGCCGAGCTCAGGCCAGCCGGAGATCCTCGTCGCGACACCAGAGGGCAATGCCTTGCTTTCCTGCTAACAGATCTTGCTTGCAACCTCTCCAGATCTCCCGAATCTCAGATGATGGGATCTTACGAAAGAAGATTTTGCAGTCTTCTCACAATACAGTAAAGCGAATGGATATTGGACAGGTTTGGTGAGAAGCGTTGGTCTAAACCAAACCGTCTCCTATTACAACCGCGCAACGAATTCACCATCCAACATTCCAGCTCTCCCAGGACTGTACTCTCTGGGACCAGTCGGAATTATCGACGATGTGTGGTACATCAAATTTGGGCCTGAAAATCCGAGCATGACTGACGCCCAGGTACAGCTCTACGTAGAGAGTGAGATCAAGACCATTCAACAGGCCAACAGCCCTTCGCTCACCAAGCCGGAGTGGCTAATATTTGAATCTCATTCTCCCTTCTTCCTTCAAGTGTCGCCCGAAGTGATTCAAAATCACTTCTTCGCCGATCTTACAGCTCTCCAAGGTGGACTAGGAGGCACAAATGTTTTATAACGGAGGGGCACTTCATCCCCAGTATAGCACTCTTCTTTGGCGTTTCAATCAAGATGTAGTCATTCCCAAGATGCTGCGGTCGGATTAGAGACCGTGGTATCAAGGTGATTATGTATTTTCATTCCTAGGAATCAAAAGTTGTTGATCTCAACAGGGAGATGTTAAGGCCGTTACCTGTTCTTTGCGCAATAAGTTACTCACAGTCCAGAAGAAGCTTCCCGTGCATCTTCGATGTCATAAAGAGCCGTATAGTGAGAAGCATCCAAGTGGCTGTGATGATAGGAAGTCCCACTTTGAGTACTAAATCCGCGGAACTGGGAGGATCAATGAAATTAGGTGGGTCGCCATTTGGATTTTGTGCTAATGGTATCGCGGACAAGTCGATACCTGGTGGAATTGCAGCCATTGCATAAGGTGGAAATTTCTGTCAGAGTTCGTGAGAGCACTGAGAGGATTGAAACAGGCCCTATCAGATGATCTGTTGGATTTGCAAGATACAAGAATATGCGACGAAGCAAAATGTGGAGTGTGTTTTGTCCCGCCTGTTCTTGTGTGTTGAGTTGTGTGCAGGGAAAATGAGTATGCTTCTCGCCTCCTAGTCAGATCGGGCTACGGTAACTACGCTCTACACTGAAGACTTCTATTGTCGCAAGATGTTCTGTAGTGTGGTACGAACTTTGCTGGGCAGAATGGGTTTTGATATTCTCACACTCTGACATCGCCTAGTCAGCTTGCGGCTATCAAACGTACAGTGTCGTACTGCTGAGCCCTAGCCACATAGTATTGAATACAATTAGCGCTGAGGGTACATTACAAGTATCTGCCGGTTCCGGCTCATAGTTCAGATTGCAGCTTATAGGGAGCGATGCCGGGGTTAGTCCGAGCCCATTTCGAGAGTCTGATTCTGAAATCCTTCCTGCATAAAGTTGCATATAACGCAAGCCGTAACCATACTCTTTTTGTTAGTTTGTTGTATCCCAACACAGGCAGTTTCATGGGGGCAAACCTGTGTAACGACTTTCTTCATGAATTCACTACATTTCCAGTGAGTGTTTGAATACCCAACATGCTAGGCCATGCTCTAACTTTTCCGGGCAAGCAAATGGGTAGTAAGAAAAGACTCAGGTGCAGCGATTTCTGCGTCTTCAGCTAATTCTCAGTTGCTAGGATGTATTTGTAATCAGGCTGCTTTAATTTCTCAAAGTCCATTGTTTGATAGTCTATCTTAGTCATCACCAAACCCTAATGAAACGAAAGCCACCAAATGCTATTAAATCGCCACTTTAGAAATTTTGTATCCGCCCGGAACCTGAGTCTGAAAGAAGCCGGTTGGGTCGTATTTCTTACTGACTGCCTTCAATTTCGCAACATTGGCAGCACCGTAGCCTTCCAAAATCTTCTGGGTTTTATATCCATAGTTCATGAATCTATATGGGACACTCACTCCCTGTGTAACCGCTAAAGCATCTACCTTCTGAATCAGATCGAGAACGATGGATAACACTAATTCATCATCTGAAGAGTTTGTGTACAATGGGTTAATGAGGCAGACGACAAAGGGTCCATCCGACTCTTTCAACCCAAGAGAGTTTGGACCATGCGCCAATGACTGGGCGAGCACTGCCTTGCTCACTGGTTGGAAGACGAAGCTGAACATCAAGCCTTCTACTACTTGGAGTTTTGCAACAGCTTCTTGCCATATAACACGAATGTCAAGCATGAACTGGACAGTAGGATGGAAGCTAGTCGTAAAATACCACTGGCGAGATCCGTCTTTATTGAACGCAGCTTGTTCCTGTGCAAATCCCAATTGCGAATCAAATCGAATGGTGCTGGGAGCGCCTACCAATTTTGGCTCGATTTCCAGAAACGGTTGCAGCGCGGGAGGATTGGCGACCGGTGCGGTATAATATATGTTTGAAACACAAGCTTCACCAAGGCCCGAGATATAACTTGTGGCCACGATTATTGACGCATGCACATCGGTAGTTGTGGCGAACTTATTAAATTCACTGACAAGTGCTGGGTATGCTGCATTGTTGTAGTATGTGAAGCCTCCCCACATTTGACTATCTGTGAAGGTTTTTGTCTGCCACGAAGTCACAATACCGAAATTGTTGCTGCCTCCTTTGAGTGCCACGAAGAGGTCTGCATTGACGTTCTTGTTCGCTTGGACAATTTCTCCAGATGCAAGGACAACTTCATAATTGACAATGCTATCGCATACAAAGCCTTGGATAGGGGAATAGTATGACAAGCCTCCTGCTCAAGAAGTTAGTTGAAGGATCTACAGCCACTTCGAATTTTCTATATCAAAAGTCGACTCACCACCTAACGATAACCCACCCACTCCAACCGAAGACACACGACCACCGACCACGGTAAGTCCTTGTGCTGCCAGCGTCTGGTATACATCGCCCCATCGTGCTCCCGCACCTATGGTTGCTAGTTTAGTTCTAGGGTCCACAACGACCGCATTGACCTTGAGCTTGGAAAGATCAATTGTGATACCGGCGTCTGCGTTGGCGCTTCCTGCCCAAGTCGTGTGTCCGCCGCTACGTACCGCGAACTCTGAGCAAGTTAACCGCGCATGTTTGATAATTGCGGCAACTTCCTCGGTGCTTTGCGGCTGAATGAAGCATGCTGGAGAGACTTCGCTTTCAAATTGTGTAAAGTAAGATATCTTATTTGCAGTATAGTCGGCGGTTCCAGGAACTAGAACTTTTCCAGGAAGTGCAGCGGAAAGACTTGAACACACTGCAGCGGTATCCGCAGTAACTGTTGACTCAGGTGCCATAATGAGAGACAGAACGTAGAGGAGGCTGATTAGAAGATGCGTTGTGTGGTGGGAGGGATGTGAAAGGTGAGGACATGTTTGGCGAAAGATGGGACTGCCACGCGAGCGAAGCAGAATCAACCAACTGTTAGCGTTGAAAAGACAGACACAGGAGACAAGATACAGTGTCCGAGATCACACGAAGTTCGCTAATGCAGGTGCAGATGCAGGATACTGTGAAGTGAGAAGTTGGCCACCCTGCAACCACTACCAACAAAAACACCAACAGTGATGTTGGGAACTTTGTATCCAGGACTTCCACGTTTTCCGATATCAGGATTCACATATAACGCTTGAAAGGTTCTCAACCCCGGAGAATCAATGTATCCAACTCCCACATTCTGGCCTCACTGGAAGTCCCCTCCCGCTATCCGGCCGCCTTCTCTATTTCGCGATCTGCTAGTTTGGCGAGGTGAACATTCTCAGCCTCCCGCCCTCCCGCATTTAGCCTAGCCCCCCATGTCTTTCTATATGCACCAGCCTTGGATAGTGTAAGCATGATTGTACAAGTACATCGAATCAAACTGGCATCTATTTCAGTTCCTCGCTTCGTTTCCCACTAACGAAATATCGCTATTTTCACAATGTATCTCTGAAACAGAGATGATGGAAAGCGTGAAAAAATTCAGGCAACAATATAACGACTCTAGGCGTTTCTCATAGTGTCTCGATAAAGTACACCGATTTAATAACGTTCTGAAGCCATATCTTCAAGTTGTGGGCATTCTAGTCCAGTCTAATCCTGAGATAGCCACAATAATTTGGGGCTCGCTTCGGCTTACTTTAGAGGTAAGTTTAAACTTGTGTGTGAAGATGTGCTTTGGAATCTAAAATCAATATCTACTAGGCAGCATCTAATTACATCACTTTCTTTGAGAAGCTTGCAAATTGTCTCGAGATAAGTTCCAAAATTCTTCCTATTTATCGAGAAATTTTCATGTTACACGAGGCAGAATCTATCCAGGCATCGACAAGATTTAAAACTTCCTCGTGTGATGTCTACAAGGACCTTCTCCAGTTCTTTCAAGTAGTGATGCGGGTGTTTACGAAGAAAGATGGAAGTACGTACTCAGCTATCTTGACCGTTCTATCTCCTCACCCTGAGTATTTTTAGAACCACAAAGCAAAGGAGTGGTAATAGGCGCTCTTTTCTGGAGACCATTCGATACTCGATTCCAGGACCTTCTTAGTCGATTTGACGAACACAGAGTTGTGTTTCAAGAAGAGGCCACCCTCTTGAATCATACATACCAATTACGCGTGTGGAAATCACTTTCAGCCGAACATACTCTTGCACAGCAAGAACGCGTTGCCGCAGCCACCTCTCGTGATCACTTCCAGAGAATTTTTGAAACCTCCTCAGAATCTTTACATCTTATCGTCGAACAACAGAAATGCATGAATAATTTTCCGTCCTGCCTAGTAACGTAGTAGAATTAATATTTGTCTAATTTCTATTCATAGAACGCATCCGGGGCCTAGTTCAAAGCTGGCTTAATCCTCCAAATTACGCCTAGCAATATGAAAATTTGAAAAATATGAGAGAGGAGGGCACTGCTAATTGGATATTTGACATACCAATATTCAAATGCTGGCTGAATAGATGCTTACGCGATAATCAGTCCAATACAATAGGTGACCGCACATTGTGAGTTCAAGGTAAGACCTCGTTTCTGATGGATTAACACTGGCCAAGCCGTGATGCCAGACACTGTTTTATGAATACAAAGCTAAATACCATAGGAAATCCTGGAGCTGGGAAATCTATTCTAGCATCGGCCGTTATTGAAAGCCTCATGTACGAAGCTCAAGAAGAGACTATTCAGAAATACAATTTATGCTATTTCTTTTTCCAGGCTGAAGCCACCAGCTTCATGAAACCCATTGACTCGCTCAAAGCGTTGTCGGCACACATATTTAATCAAAAACGAGACAGTCAGGATATCATTAATATATTCGCTTTTGCGATGAACAATTCCTCTATAGGTCAATTGACCGCAACTTATGAGGAGCTTGTGAATATGCTGGAGTGCTGGTAAGAGCTATCGGCAACTGCATCACCTTACTAGACGCAGTCGATGAATGCAGTGAGAATTCCATGCTGCTTAAGACGCTTGGGGTAGTTCTCGAATCGTGCGACTGCAAGCTAATTCTGTTTAGCCGACCGACAATACCTATTTCCATTCTCACAACCAGCGCGTCCAGACTCAAAATTGCAAACTTGAACCAAGACGATATAGGTATATTCTTGGATCGGAAATTGAAGGAACTGAGAGACATGAACTATATGGTCCATAGTTCAGATTTGGCAGATCCTTTGAGTCACCTTCTTATTGGCGCTGATGGAATGTTTCTATGGGCCGATTGATAGTTACATATCTTTATTCCCCGGCCTTAACCCCTTCGTAACGCTCTAAAACTATCTTAGACGTCACATTACCGGAGGGTCTTGAGATAATGTATGATCGGTTAGTCAGCCTTATCAACAGAAAACATACTGTCGAGAGGGATATAGCTATGAGGGTACTATCTACAATTGAATTCTCAGTACGACCTATCACTACGATGGAGTTGCGTGAGATATTGAAACTCTGGACAGGCTCTACAGAGGATTACGTCAATTTTGAAGAAACTATGGTTTTTTCTTGTTCTGGTTTGATCGAGGCAGCAACCATTGTTGATCAACGCTACAATAAACCAGTGCTGTCTTACTCATACATTTGTCTGCGTGCGAATATTTTCGATCAAGAGATTCCCCAAGTTCAGGCACAGGCACTAGCTCTAGCGTCATAGACGGAATTGATGCAAAGAACGCACACCTCAGGTTCCTATGGCTTTGCCTTAGGTACCAAATTTTTCACATACCCTCTCAACCTTTAGGTGGAAAACTTTGCAAAAATGCAGAGACCCTGGATTTTGGTCAGGCTTTCCATTCGCCTGTTATTCTACGTTACAATGGACAAGACATATTGAGTGCCTTTGTGGCGAGGTTCCTAAATATGCTCTATTGACTGAGCAGACATTTCGAGATGAGCGGCTTTTCCGGGACTTTCTAAAACTCCTGGCCGATTTTCTATCGCACAAATTTGTCTTGATGGCTTGGATCGAGGCTTCCTATATCTTTGGTGTCATTCCTTCGTTTAGCAACATCGATTACTTTGTTTCTAGGGTATCGCCAAACGGGTCTAACCATGACAGTGACTGCTACAATCGAGTTGTCAAGGATACAGAAGCCTTTCGCGACTACCTTGGAAAACTCAATTCAGATTGGAGCCAAAAACTTCTTATTTCGCCAGCTTTAATCTAGGACGAAGTTACTGCCTTCACTCCCAGCCGCTTGCTTGCCACAATATCCTCGACAAAGGTGCATAAACTCACAATAGATAAACCACCAACAAAGAAGTCATCTCGTCGACACCTTTGCAAAATATCAAGGCTGAGTCTAGATGGCGCCTGGGTGCTCGTTCTAAGCATATGGCCTTCAATGTTAGCCGGCCTTGAAATGACAACCTCGAGATTTGATTTCGCTAACACATGCTAGAGAATTCTCGAAAATATCGTCAACAACTAGTCTGCTATCAACTAAAATTAAGCCCACATGTTATAGATGGTTTTGTCGCTATGAAATATGGAACGCAGGGGAGCATCCAGAGCGTGTTGTAAATGTTGAAATTCCTTTGGACGCTACTGAAATTTGGATTCAAATTCAACAATCCCTTTGGGAAAGAACAGAGCTGGACAGAAATAAAGAATGGAAACTGCAATTTCCGCTTGCAATAGACCCAACCAGACGCATATTTGTTGTTCTACGAACCGCTTTCACATTACGGATTGTGTCAAGTCAACAAGTCAAAGTTAATTCATTTATGATTCCAATAGAATTTCATGATGGTTTCTGGAATTACGAGGCTGAGAAGTATAATTCAATTAGTTTAAATGGAGATACAAGGCAACCAACCCTTTGTCTTTATTGGCTTACTTTCAGTCAGGATGACAGCTTTTTGTCATTTGCAGCTCGCTACAAGCAAGGACCGCTCGAAATCAATGTTCTCAAGTTGAACAGCGATGGCGATATAACTATGGAAATAATCCGAAGTACTGTGTTCAATATTGGATCTTACCGTACAATTGCAGAAGGCTTCCAGCTAGTATTCCATCAAACAATTCATGCCTTGGCAATAACGTTCAACGAACGAGCTTATATATGGGAGTTCGTGAGTTGTAAGTTCGCATGAGTAATGAGGCCAGCCGGAGGCTAAATGAATTTAGCCGATTCAACACTGCAGCAGTGCTACGCACGATTCCCAAGAATAGACAAGGTTTCCTTCTCCGCCTGTAGAAACTACCTAGTTATAGATGACTCTTTCACAGATTCTCCTGTCTTACAACGAATCTCTACAAACAATCAAGTGGATGAAGTACATGAGAACAAAATCCCAAAGCCAGATGCAATATCATATCTCACGGGATTTAGTCAACAGATATGCTCTACCCTAGCTGATCGCTCGTTAATAAGATCAGAGCTTATTCAATCAGATTCTCTGAACATTAGTGCTAATGTACCTGGAAACCGTGCAGGCAGCCTAGGGGCCTGTGTGCAGGTACGCATTGGTAATGGCCAAGGAGAGGTCCAGATTAGGGATCTTACCAAATTGCCGAACTGGGCACACATTGGGCATACCAATGCAGTGGTAAGGCTGCCTAGAACCAAAAAAGATATGATCTAGGTCGTTCTAAATAAAATCGAGGAGACATGGTATAGCACATCGGATTCATCAGACCACAACCTTCCTGCAATCATATTCCGAGACCAAAGGGTAGTTGCTCTGCGATCACAAATCCTGAGAAAAAGGCAAAGAGAAGAAGAGGATATCCCCCAAAAAAACTTCAGCGTATCTCGTATAGTGTTACATAATACACAAGTAAAACTACCTACATTCCTTTCGACTTTGGTATATATATACAGGTTGCATATAGAAAACCCGCTAACCTAACCTACGACCTAATGAAATTAAGCTTAGGGGTAAATTAAAACTATTTTTATGGTTATAACTACCCTACATATTGAAGCAGCAGTTCCTAGTTTCAAAACGCAGCAGCACCACGTGAACCTCTAAGCGGTTACATTTTTATTTTACGGCTTCTTTTTATAGCTATCGGCGAAAAAAACTTAAATTTAAGTTTAACTTAATACTACTTTAAAAGCCAGTTTTTACAAAGTAATTTGGTAATTAACAAACAGTTCGAGGCCATGATCATAAGTACCAGGGCACATTATTGCCCCAGGAAAAGTGGGGAGCCCTGAGAAACAGGTCCTCGGGACACTGTGAGTCCAAGGAGGAAGCTTCTGGGAAAGGATTAAGTCTTGGGACAGGCAGGCTTTCTGGGATACCATACTATTGTTATAATAATTAATAAGGACACGGCGAAAAGGACCTCAGTTAGGGACTTAAGAATCACGTGATGGGGCATGGAAGTTGTAGGAGGAGTCCGGGACTTCAGTGGATGGCTATGCTCCTGCAGATTCAAGAGCATATACGAAGGTAGGCAGATAGGTTTTCTTGGATAAAAGCATTGTGCCCAAATACCTTGGTTCTCCGAATATAAGTTATTTAGTTAGCTTTCGTAACAACTTCGCTCTTAAGCGACGGCCCTTTATTTTATTACTCCAATATACAGTATCAACCAACCATAGCTATTAGGCGTTGGAAAGGCGGATGGGAGCCTAGTGGAAGTGGATGCGTCAGCAAGACCGAACCCCTTTTCAGCTGCTCGGTTAGCCCCTATTTGATTCGTCTAATTTATTTTTTTGTTGCACTTCGATGCCACGAGGATTTGCGGGCGAGACGTGATTTGCACGTGGCCGGATATCGAGATTTAGCTTCCAGAGATTGAGGTTAGCGTGCAAAATGCTACTTCACCATTGAAAGCTTAATTCCTTATCGCCGTCTTATCGCCAAGTAGCAGCCTTGCTTAGTCATGAAACAAGCGGTAAGGTTATGAGCATCATGACGATAAATATTAATCAGTCCTTGTAGCCCTGCGCCCTTTGATGTAAATATGCGGGCAGCAGGCCCCACCTTTGCAAGATGTGGCGGGGATATATCTTCGTTTCTCCCATGGCGGCTAAGTGAGTCAATCGGCGGATGAAATCTTCAATTGCTCATGTTCAGGTTAGGACAAAGAGCTCTAGTAAAAGCCAAGGCGAATGCTTGCTCGCAATTGAGAATACAAACTCGATCCTGGGCAACCTCAACAGTGTTACAAGCATCACAATCGTCCACAGAGATGGGGAAACGCAAGGCACAAGATAGCATCAAGCAAAATGACAAGGCGACAGAGCCTTTGACGCCAGTGTCACCTAACGTGCCACCCAACGAAGATGATGAGAAGAAAAAAAGCCCCAATGCTTGGTCAAGTCCCGGGAAAGTGGCATTTGACTTCCGCAGTACGTCCAATAGAAGTATACAGAGGTACCACAACTGACGCTGTGTCCTAGGTGATACGATAACTACTCCCAATGCCTCGATGCTTGCCGCTATACAGAATACCACCCTCGGAGACGATGTCTTCCACGGAGATAACACTACAAATGAGTTTCAGAAATACATGGCAGAGCGCACCACGCATGAAGATGCCCTTTTCGTTCTGTCGGGCACTATGGGAAATCAACTTGCACTTCGAGCGCATTTGACCCAGATTCCACATGCGGTGCTATGCGATAAGCGCGCACACATCCTCACCTCGGAAGCAGGCGGCGTCGCATCCCTCTCGCAAGCGATGGTGAATGGAGTTACGCCAAGTAATGGGATATATCTGACATTGGAAGACATTGAGAAGAATGTCGTGCTGGGAGACGAACTCCACGGCTGTCCTACAAAAGTTGTATCCTTGGAGAATACCCTTGGAGGGACGATTATGCCGCTTTCTGAAGTGAAGAAGATTTCAAAGTTTGCCAAGGAACATGATATCAAGCTCCATCTCGATGGCGCTCGGCTCTGGAATGCCGTTGTCGAAGGAGCAGGTAGCCTAGCAGAATATTGCGCCGAGTTCGACAGCGTATCACTCTGTTTCTCAAAAGGTCTTGGTGCTCCAGTTGGCAGCATACTTGTCGGTAAGAAAGACTTTATTAAGCGTGCCCGATGGATCAGGAAGTCCATTGGCGGCGGCCTGCGTCAGGTCGGTGTGCTGACCGCGGCTGCGAGAGTGGCTGTCGAGGAGACATTTGGCAAGGATCCCAATGGCCAAGATGGTTTGCTGAAACGCAGTCACTTGATTGCAAAAGACCTTGCTGACTTCTGGGTAAATTTGGGCGGTACCCTTAAGCTGCCTACGGAGACAAATATGGTATGGTTGGATTTTGACAAAGATGAGATTAACGCCGATGCTTGGTCATCCCGAGGAAAGGAGAAGGGTTTAATCCTCTGGGCTGGCCGGTTAGTTGTGCATTATCAGGTCAATGATGAAGCTGTAAAGGTATTGAAGGAACTGATGACAGAGGTTCTCGAGAACAAGGGATCAGCGCCGGCCAAGAAACGAAAAGTTGGGGAGAAGGATTACGGAACATAAAATAGAAAGACCATAAAATACAGAAAAATATTTTCGTGTATTTCGTTCTTCAAACAACTACTTATGCCTGATTTGTATGACTATAAATTACAATACGTCATCTCAAGAAAAGCCACAAAACTTACTGTGCTTGTATTAAAGCGTCTGCTCCCTAATTAGAGTTGCAAGGTGTTAATTGTATCTAAGAAGTTAAATAAGATGATCGGATAACGAGATTGGTTAGGAGGGGAGAGTCTGCATATACAATTCCAGGTCCAAATATCCACTCGTATACTTTTGAGCCAAGCTTTCACCCCAGATGGGATGAACGAGACCTGATTGTGCTCAAGGTCTGGCGAGGTTACAGCCTAGCCTTCTACACGGGTATTAAGACTGCCGTAGGAACACGGGAATTGAAGATGCCGCACTGCCAGGCCTATGGCGCTTTGACTATTTTGCAGCATGGGGAACTGCCTTATTCGGCTGCGGACCAGTCCACGATGGTCGAGATACATACAGGTCGGGGATTGATATCTTTGAGGGCTATAACCCCTCGCACGTCCGGCCATACGTCACATATAGGCAATTAACGGGAGAAGACTTTATTTAATTTTTTGTTACCTCGGGATGGTCGAGAGTCCGCACGTATTTTGTTCCGCACGGAGGATGCGGGGGTGGAGACTTGGTACATGGTGAAGGACTACAGTATATTATACGCCACGAAATTCGAATATTGCGTCCTGATTATTTTTATATTGAAATGTTCCTTCTGACTGATCTAAGGAAATAATAAAACATCAAGAACTATGGTCCTACTCGTCCCTGAAGCGAGTTCATTATCACTTGTGGTAGTTGGTGTGGTTACTGGTTTAGTCGCCTTAAGAAGAGTTATCAGAGCAGTTTCAGGTACGTATTGTGGCTGACCCGTAGAAAATAAAGAGAATAGGAAGAAAGGAAAAGGGAACAAACGAAATAGAAGAGGCAAAGGATAGGAAAAAGGGGGAGAAGAAGAACGGCATTAAGCTAACCTTCTCAGCATGGAACTTTTCTCGCCAGAATGGCTGCTCCTCCCCACCTATACGAACAAACTGGTCCTTCGGAATGTTCAATTTGCTGGAGATGGTAGCAGCGGCGCGTGAGAATCGCTTTCTGGAGCTCATTCGAGGCTGGCACCTTCAGTACGGCAAGACATACCAGACTACTATAGGCGGGCGGACCGTGATCATGACCATCGAACCAAAGAATGTCCAGGCCGTGCTGGCCGTGAAGTTCGCCGACTTTGATTTAGGGCACTACCGGAATAAGGCCGTCTCTCCTCTCCTCGGCCGGGGCATTTTTGCCACTGATGGGAGCGCCTGGGAGCATTCTCGGGCACTTGTCAGGCCGAACTTTGTGAGGAACCAAATAGCAGATATGGAGATCTACGAGAGCCATGTGGCGAAGCTCATACAGCACCTACCTCGCGATGGATCGATTGTGGATATGCAGGAGCTGTTTTTCCGCATGGTAGGTTAGCCTATGGGCTACCGAGCCTAGGTCATATAAGAACCATGAAGCTAATGCCTACCTGCAGACTCTCGACTCCGCGACAGAGTTCCTCTTCGGCGAGTCCGTCAACTCGCTGAATGACACCCATACATCGTCGTCCAATTTTGCGGAGAATTTCAATATCTCCCAGGATGGGTTGGCTCTCCGTGCCAGAATGGGCCCGTTGGCACTATTTCATTTCGGTCGTCGCTTCTCAACGGCAACTGCTGAGGCACGCCGTTATGTTGGTCAGTTTGTTGAAAAGGCCGTCCAATTCCGCAAGTCGATTGATAGCAAAACATTAAGCGACAAGGAACATCAATACGTCTTTTTGCATGAGCTATCCAAGCGTACTCTTGATCATACGGAGCTCACCGATCAGCTGCTCAACATCTTGCTTGCCGGAAGAGATACGACCGCAAGTCTACTCAGCATCACATTCTTCCAGCTTGCACGACACCCTAACATATGGAATAAGCTACGTCAAGAGGTGCTAAACTTAGATGGCCGGAAGCCATCTTTCGAAGATCTCAAGTCTATGAAGTATCTATCGTGGGTCCTCAATGAGAGTAAGTTATAACTGAGCCATACATAAAATACTCCCAGAATAAATTCAAATGAACTAATCACATACCTAGCCCTACGTCTCTACCCTGTCGTTCCCTTCAATGTGCGCATGGCTAATAAGGATACATGCCTGCCTTTAGGCGGCGGAGCTGACGGGAAAGCTCCTATATTTGTACCCAAGGGACAAGAAGTTATGTACAGCGTGTATAGCATGCACCGTGGGCCAGAAATCTACGGGCCGGATGCAACAGAGTACCGCCCTGAGCGATGGGAAGCACTCAAGCCCGGCTGGGCCTATATTCCGTTTAATGGTGGCCCTCGAATCTGTATTGGACAACAGTTTGCTCTCACCGAGGCAGGCTATGCTATCGTGCGCATTATGCAGCAATTCAAGGAGATTGAAAGTCGAGATGCGGAGCCATTTCAGGAGTTGCTGACCTTGACCATGGCTAGCAAAAATGGAGCAAAGGTCGCACTAACTCCCACCTTGAGGGAAGAGAAGCCACTATGAACACGTGGAACAGACTGGTGAAGTTGGGTTCTGGAAATAACATCGATGAGGTATGCAGCGAGTTATGTAAGATTTATCTAAAGCTACTCTGATGGCATTTGAAATATCTTTGGTTTTTAGGGCAAAAAGAGAAAATAGGCACATTGGGAAGTGACTTTCTTTAAGTCATGCAAGCTATTTGGTGGTGTTATACAGAATCACTGTCTATGGTAGATTGAGTACAATTTAACCTTTAAAGCCACAATGCTGCCTACTCTGTTGAGTTCTACCACTTGCGCTCCCCTATAAACCCCTATCTTTGGCAAGGTGTTTCCTTAGCGCCTTCGAGAGTATTTCGGCGGCCTGATCACCAAGATAGAATTGCTTGCCAAGACATTGAAGGGCTCTAATGCATGAGAGACATCGAGTTTCCATGCCACACATAGTTGTATTCGGAATGGTTGTATTATCTAGGCCACCAATGCAGTCTACAAAAACAAAGCCTGCTCTTGTGAACGACTGAACTAATACAGCTATCCATGGGCTTGAAAGAAGCGAATCAGCAAAAGTAGCTGTTGAGAACACGTCGTTTGGTGAAGAGGACGGCTTCCGGGCATATATGGAAACTTGAGCAAGATCGGACATAGAAAGAGCACTTTTGTTCTTCAGAGTTGTGACGCAGTTCTCTAGCTGCCGCTGTTGGAGAGAATATTCCAACCCAATCCCCCCCTTGTCAATTTTCTCCACTACTTCGGCGAGCAAGAATACTGCCAGATGCCAATGTCCCATGGTAAGCAAATACCACACCCTAGTTTGGGGTGGAAGATTTTCGTAATTGGTGATGCAATCATTGATGAGTTTGCCATAGGTCGAATTCCAAAATTGATAGGTCTCGAAAGCAGCCTCTAGGGCCTCCTCAATTTGCGCAGGGGTTGAGCTGCGGCAAACCAAGCTTTGCAATTGTGTGACACGACGGAACAATAATATTTTTATAGGACAAGCACTCGATAACATGTCTACCGAGGCCTTGGAGAAGTATGGTCCACTAACAGTCTGATTGGGTTGGTCGATGACTGAATCTCTATGGAGAAGAAGGTCCTTCCATAAGTAACGCTTACGCACCATATGAATATCTGCCTGCCCGGCAGAATTTTTACCGTGAATGCTGCTCTCCTGGCCGGGGACATTTTTTAAAACTTCAGCACTGATATCGCTATCCTCATTTGAGATAATAAGAGGTTTGTGATACATTGCTGCAGACACTGTATCCATCATCACACATAACCAGAATAATAGATTCAACGTCTCCTTCTCATTAGGGCCTAGTACATTGATGATGGAAAGGATAGAGTTTTCCGCTTTCTCTGAATTCAATCGAGCCATCCTTCTCATAGGCTTGTTCTGATCGTGAATTGCTGCATCTATCCAACAACTGAATTTTAACTTGTGCTGTAGGGAAAACATCATCCGAATACCGGTTTCTAGATGATTTTGAGACTCATAAGGCTCGGAAAATACGTCCGAAACAGAAGGATGAGACAGCTTGCGAGAGCAAGAATTGCAAGTGGATGCTGCAGGAGATACAACGGACTCTTCATAGGGCTTGCCAATCTGGACTCTGCTTTTGCAAGATTCGCAGAAATTCTTGTTAGGATCCCTGCCGCCCCTATTTAGTGGACGGAAGATTAGGCCAAAAATAAGGTGAGCAAAAACTGCACGAAAGGATGCAATTCCCGAGATATCTTGCATAGCTTTATAGGCTTGTTCCCACAGGCGCTGGGGAAATGGATCCTCGCTATGGGAACTGGAGGACGACATATTTAAGCAATCTTTCGAGCCAAGAGACCCAATATCCTGAAGATGTTGGCCGCTATTCTTCGCCCATTGAATTGCATATGCCATGATGGCATGGTGGAGAGCGCGTGAAACAGCGCGCTCTTCACTTGCAGTGATGCTTGGTCCAGAAATGGTGGCAAATGCGCGGTCCAGTCGACAAACACGAGTACATACCCTATGAGGCGTAGAAGTCGGATCCCCTCTCAATGCGAAGCTCTCCTGTGGATTCATATGATGCGAAATTTGGCCAAAAGCATCGCTATAGGGGCAGTTCTTTTCTTTGAGCCAACAGAGCAAGATATTCTCTATAATATCATGGTATATGTCGAGCAAATTTCGGGATATCATTGAACAGTTATATCGATCAGGCAGGAGCTTAGACGTTGACCATGAAATAGCACCGGAGTGGACATCGAAGAATGAGTTTGATAACATGCTTTCCATATCTTTAGTAAGAGGATAATTTTTAGTTTAAAATCATCCAGGGGCTGGAATACACTGACAGGAGTTGGATTCATAAGACATTGGTAATGCCTCCATTGCAGTGGTATAAAGATTTCGTCCACTACTTCTCAAGCTCGTGTCGTCAGAACCAGTCATCTTGTCTAAGAAACTCGTTCTCTGTCCCATACAAGACTGCTCACGCCTGTTGCGTGAAGTTATTTTAGCTGCATAGTCCGAGCCATTCAACTGACAACTTCCCTCCTTAGTATCATAATGAGTGCGTCGGCTTGTCGATTTCTTTCTATATTGTCGAGGAGTTCCTTTTTGAACTTGATGAAGCGATTTGTATGTACATTGTTTCTTCCACTTGATACAATTTGAGCAAGGACTTGTAGTTAAGAATGACTCGCCTCGAGGAAGGCTTGCTGTCAGCTCTGAGAATTGAGTGTCTCTGACAGTATTGGGGGTATGACAAGCCCTTTTGCCTTTCCGGCATTGATCACAGCTTCGAGCATGACGGCGACGGCCGATGTCCATGGTTGCGGTTACAGTGTAGAGATGTTTGAACCGTCGAATCAACGAAGATGTCACGTTAGGACATGTCTGCAAAGTCCAAATCCAGGTGAGGTACAATGGAGAAGCTGCTGCAGCTTGCGGAGAAAAATAATAGCAGTAGAATGCAGTCCCATACCCCGCAATTGCGACCTCCGCATGCCGAGGGTCCGCACGGTTGATCAAACAAACAAAGAAGTTTCAAAAATACGCCGGAAAGGCAGACTGCAGAACTAATCAAGCCATTAACACTTACAGTATTATTCATCGCAGAAAATTAAAGATTAAATACAGGGAGCTGATTGGTCCGTAGCATGGGTTTCAACAAACTTAAAGCTCTTATTACACACTTAAAAATAGATAACCCTTGTAGGTGTCACGGCCCTAACCTTGTCTCGCTTAGAGCCCCTTGAGGCTCGGCCTTTTAGGGCTCGCCCCCTGGCCAGTCTCCTGTATATAAAGCACTACTTTCCTTCCTTTCTTCCGTCTGTAGCATATTCTCTTCATTATAACAATTGATAGTCGGTCACGCCTCTGAGTCCCTTTTCCCTGAGATCTACGGATCGAGATCCCTGTTCGCCTTGAGTTGTTACAGTAGGGTAGCGACTTTTAGCAATTCAACAAGTTTTTCAAAAAGGAGACCTAGGAAACAAATTAAACCCACCTCTAACTTGACTAGCTTGGACAAAAGAAGGCTGAAACATAACCCCCAAAAGTGGAAACTATATTGGTAACGGCACGGCCACGAATTGAAAAACATTTCATCATGTCATACACAAGACAAGAGGTAGCCCATATATCTACATAATGTTTAATATACATAAACGAACTTTGAAAAGTTCGGAAACGTGTATCATGCGAACTACGCTAACCAGCTTCCAAAAAGTAGTCAACAACATTCACCAAGTAACCTTAGTGAATGTACATATTATTGGAAGAAGTTTTTGCAGCATTGAACTCCGCAGAGTATGTTTGCTACTAAGTTTCGAATGACTTGCCACTTCACCAGAATTGATATGACGCAGCAGAATCTTGAGCATCCGGGGCATGGGCAGCCTTAGCTGGATCAACGCCGTTATCGTTCCAAAAACCAACACCATCCATTTGCTTTAGCATTATGCATGCTGGGAGGTACATGGCTTCTGGAACTCCTAAGGCAGAGAGAGACTCCGGCGTCCACTCTGTTTCGTCCCCTAATTCCAAACCTGAATTTTGCAATAACTGTTCCTCCGCTTTGACACTTGATATACTGACCTCGTGCCAATAGTCGACTTTGTCACAGCCCGGTCGAGGAGCAGTATTGGGAATGGCATGGTAAATAGTCCAGTCCTTCTTTTGAATGGAGTTGGAGTTCACGTCAAGATCGTGTATCTCAGCAATGTTTAAAATAGACCTCCCATCCATGCTATTGAAACGATTTACTCGATATACACGAACGCCATTGAGTTGTAGACTATTTTGTGAAAGAAATTCTGATTCGAGTTCGAAAGTAAGAGTTGGTTTTGTGAAGTTCGGTCTGGAATATATTAGATTTTTATGCCAATTCAAACATTCCTACTTACTCAATATATATAGAACTTGCGATTGCAGTCGCAAGCCGTTCATAGGATGGATTTAGTTTGTCTGGTTTTTCATATCCAATAGCCGCAAGACGAAAATCCCATTGACGCCTAGTTCCATGGACATTGAGCTCACCAAACTCATGCTTCTTCTTAATTCTGTGTTCGCCAACGTGTTGATCACCATTGACCTCTATGGTAAAAGGCTGGTAGCCAGACGGTCCCATATGGTGGCAGGAGAACTCGTAATACACATCGTATAGGCCAACCTCAGATACCCACAGCCTATCACCGTTTTGGCCCGTAACCTCAATCAGATGTTGAATATCCAGTGGTACCGTGGTCAAAACTTTGGTGAAGTAGTTCCGGGGAGAGGCAGATCCTTGCTCAGTATTGAGAGCCTTTATTGTTTTATCGGCGTCATGTGGACGTGCAGACTTTCCCTTGGATATAAATTCTCGACGTATGTCCTTGAAAATAATCCTGCCGAACTCTACACGAACGTCTGCCTCGCCGTGGAATCCACGAAACCCAGCTACTAGTTGCTGAAAGCGATTATCCATTTGGGAGATGAACTCGGGCAAAGGATCAACAGTCATGTCAGACTTTATCTTTGGCTTTAGCTTTAGCTGCTGAGTGACTCTCGGGGGACTTGGGGGTGAGAGACGGCCTGGGTACGGGTTCTTTCCCCCTCGCTTTGCAAGTTTTGGGGCCATCTGGTTCATCGCTATAGAATTCACAATTAGTACAACAATCAAATAGATGCCTATGATCACTCACTATTATAGAAATATCTAGTCGATACCTCATCGTTCTGCTGGCGAGCCTCTTCTAATCCGCTATACAATTGAGTTGGTTGCAAAGCAGGGGCTAATGCAAAATTGTAAATGTAATCATCGTCATCCATCAAGTTTAATGGACCAGGGGCAGCGAACTGCAAATCCGCTAGATCTGCAGAAGCTTTAAGGGATGCCGAGGCTTCAGTTGGCGGGGCAGAGGAATGTTCGGAGACGATACTCAGGGCAGAAGGAGTTAACGAGTCAGTATCTGGCTTAGCAGGCTCAATGAGAGACGTTGCATCTATAGCCAGTGCCTCACCAACCAATGCCGGTGATGGTCCGTGAGACGAAAGTCTAGGTAATTTTGGAAACTCATTTCCGTCTAGGAAAAATCGGGATTCAAAGGTTGCTGGATTGGCTTTGAGTACTCCGTATCTATCTTGGTATTGGATAGGCGATTTTAGTGCGTTCAGTGAGCGATGCGCAGCTTCAGATTCTGATGGTATGAGAGGCTGTTGGAAGGCAGCAATATGTCTCTCTAGGCAGGTGTTGATCATCTTATTCTGAGTATCTGGTTGTGAAGCCATAATCTCTAGGCCTTGATAATCTGCATATGTATCCCACTGAGGCTTGGGTAGGTTCCGAGTTTGCGTATCTGCTAAAATTAGAACCGCCCCATATCACAAAATGTATGATGTTGACTTACCGGGCACCGAGCTCTTCATCTGTTCGAAAGCTGTGGCTGGATCAAGAAAATCGGCGGACAGAGTCTCCAAATATTTATGTGCAGCTGTCGAGGGGATCTGCTCCACCCAGCCCATGATAGCTGAAGTATTAGCAGCCTGGGTTTCAGTAATGTGCTTACTGAGTATCGTAGGTTCACCGTAAATAGTAAGTTGTTCCTGAAGAGTCGGGGAGTTTGTTTTGATAGCTTTCAACGCGTTCTTATTCCCTGTTTCCATTCCTTTGAATGTATGTCCGTTCCAATATCTTGAGACGCTCTCCACCTCCATAATTGGTGTAGCAGGTTGAATTTTAGCTGTCTTTCCAAGCACAAAGACTCCCTTTAGATCACTCCACTCGGCACGTCGTATTGTCAACGATTCGTTGAGATTATCATAATCGTTGAACGGAGACAGGGCCAAATTATCCAACAAAGTTGTTTGAAAGTATTGTAGTGAAACATCCTTGAAGAATTTGATTTGATACTCCACCTTTCCAACATCTTCAGCATAGAATATGTGAGATGTGTATTCGGACCTTGGTTCCTGGAGAATAACCATCAGCCTAATACTCATTTACAAGGACTGGTTTGCAGGCTTACTGAGTTCTTTCGAATGTTATCAAATTTACTAATTGCCTTACGACATGCTTGTTCTGATGGGCCGCCAATGAAAATGATATTCTGGTTCAGATCGCCCTTCTCGCATTTACAACTGGTCAGGCGAGCTACTTCACCAATTACTTTATCATCGAAAGGATCCGAGTGAGGTTGTGCAAGATAGTAGTTCCAGGCCATTTTCTCCGCGTATGCCCGAACGGAAGGCGGAAATGCCCGCTCCTTTTCTAATTCACCTACGAGTAGAGTTGTATCCTGTAAGTCCTTTAGTTCACCTCCTGCATCTTCCTCGGGTCGGTTGTTCTTTCGTTTCCAGACCGATAACCGAATAATCATGTCACTCTTGAACTTGAGATAATATTAGACGAATATTAGTTATGAAGCTGGTACATACCATAATCTCAAAACCATCCTCGTCTACAATCTCCACCGTGTCTCCATCATCATTTCCATCTTCACTATAATAATCTTGAAGATGTTCCTCTTCAATTATGGATGCAATGATACTGCAAGTGATTGTACCGAGATGAGCCACGCCGGTAATACATCGAGCGACCCAAACGAAGTTCATTTCATCCCAGATGAGGTCCGCCGCCAGGTTATTTTCCTTTATCGCTTGATTAAATCTTTTCCTGACTTTTTCAACACCCTTTTCCTTAAAGAACCACTCTCCCCCAAACACAATAGTCTTCTCTAAACCAGTAAGGATTGATCCAGTGGGACCAACTGGGACTGATAGCCTGACTGCCGGCAAAGTTGGTGCTTGCGAAGGGACTGAGTAGGATAAGGTTGGTCTGGCGCCATGTACGACCGACATGGCTTTTGGTGAAAGGAAACCGCGTTCTAGAGGCATGGTGACTCGTAGCAGTGTGATTGGCTCTTCATTCGATTAGACTGGAGCGAGGATCTGAGGTCATGTCCGAAGTAATAATAGACTTACAACATAACCGAAAGAGCTTCGCATGAGAGAATGGCTCTACTGGAAAGGTGAGTCGAGATGTGAGGTAATGTTAATTAGTAAACAGAGAATGCTCACTATACCTTGTGATAGGCGGGTGTAGTTTTAGGTACCTTGATGTCGGATTGTAAAATGAAAGATTGTTGTATAATTGCCATAGATGACTAAATCAAAGGTAATAAGAGAGTGTTAGTTGGTTGGTGTATTCTCTTCCTAAGTTAGCAGTCAAGTTGTGACTGTGATTTTGGTAGGAGCAACAGACGGGAAGTGACGACCGAGCTGGCTCAGATTGGCCGTAAATTGCCCCTATCGCCAGATCCCCTTCAGACAAACGCAAATTCAAATGTTTATTGACGACCAAATACCTCCGTCCCTCAATGTTTTAATTTAGCAACCGACAAGCCTGAAATGCTAATTGCGTTGAATAGTTCCTTCCAGCAAACGTCGGCTTGCAACCTGCACTTATCATCACCGCCGAATGTTTGTGAATAGCTAAAGCGAAGTGATATCTGATATGACCCGATATTCAAAGTGAAGATCTTGAAGCTGTGCGGTGTCTCTGTAGACTAAGTATAACATAGTATATAACATGGAGTTCCCACTCTAGTGAAGTCTCCTCTACAAAGATAGCGACAACTTTGGAGACTTTGGACAAGCACCGCATTCGTAGATCCGCTTTCAGTGATGAAATTAAGACACATATATATCGCACAGTGCACTTCCTTCATACTGTGAAAATGCCAATGTCTAGGGGTGGTGATCAAGCCGCAGCTCTGTTACAGAGCCGGCTACCTGGCAAATCTCCAGCATAATAGTTAACAGAATACGCATTATATTGAAGATGCAGAATTAAAGCCGGGACACACGCTTGGCGCGTTGTTCGTTATTGTGGTAATACCTTACGAATAATTGCTGAAGAATCTCTCGGTACTCTCAGCGAATCCCTATGGGTATAGCCTTGTTTGAAGAGGCTAATAGCGCCCAAATTATTGAGCACGAAAAGAGGAAGATATTTGTAGTCTTTGAGCCAAAAGGTGGGAATTTTGGAAGATTCCTTCGCAGTTATCGAAGGCATGTTAGGGTTTATTGGAGAAGCCTCCGTACAGAATTGAATGCCGTTTAGAATATACAACCAGTAAGGAAATTGGGAAGGAAGGAGCCACCAAGGCACTTGCCCTGGATGCCCATACTTTGTCAATAGGTCTTAGAAATTAGATCTTAAATATGTAGCCTTCGTAGATTTACACTGCGTCGTTTTATCATGAGTGTGTGCGTTTCCGGCAATGGCATACAACAACAAACTCCGTTTCACTACTCTCCACATTTCCTTCCGCTTATCCACGCGCAATCTTATACCGTGATCTTCCATTCCCGTTATTAGGGGAGATTGAAGGGGGCTAGGTCTTGAACTCCGCCAAGGTGGAAGCATCCAATTTGGACATCTCTTCTGCGTTACATCTCCTATCTCTAACCTTCAATCAACCAGGCAGACCACCACTGACAGGACTTCTCCGATCCAGGGATCGTAAAATAGAGGAAAATAATCCGAATGGCATGACACAGACGTTTCAAGAAGAATGAATCATATCTCAAAAGCCTAAACAATACTTGATCACCGTATAACCCGATGCGGACTACGCCGACATATCTTTATGTCAGACACCTCCAGCTCCTATTAAAGAATGCAATACCCTCAGAATGGATTGCGCCATTTGTCGCGATAGTCTCTGGCAAAGCCAAGCCTTCTTCTAACAAAATCCATTTAGGATGTACAGAAAAGATATACACCAGCAGAACACAAACAACCAAGGACTCTAAAATCCTTAGCCTAATCTATGTTACATCTACTATTCCCTGACGAGGGAAGCAAGCCAGCAAGCGAACAATAACCAGACTTGCAAGGCACCGGCTTAAGTCTCCATTCGTAAGACCACGGAACATATATTAGAGTTTATTTCCACGTGGGGTAGGTCTTGCAAGTGGTGAGCATTTCAAAAAACAAGAACAAAAACAAAAGCAAGAAAAGCTAATGATGGATGATTGGTGGGCTTTTCAAACGGCATCCCTACTTCGCCAAGCAGGAAATCCGGGGAATCCATGCGTTCATCCAGAGCACCAGACGCCAGGGACAACGGGAAAGTCTCATTACGAATTTTGCAGGCCGTCTTTCATGCTAACTTCCAGAGGGGGGTGTATATGGCTTCGCTAAGACCAGGAGGGTGAAGCGGAAAAAATAGCCAATATGTATCGCAGATCAAAATGTATCGTTGGTTACAGATCTTTGCATTCCATTTCAGCCGAGCACACCTTTCCAGGATCGTCTCTCATCATCTGCTCAAGCAGCACCCAATCCCACATACGCGCTATCAACCCAGCTGGCATAATTGCTCAGAATAGTACTAATTCCCACAGCACTGGTTAGCTTCTTCGCAAAACTCACCCTCGTACCAGCGGCATTCGCGTTATTATACTCCGCGAAAAGGACGTTTGAGGTGTCTTGCGCCGAGTTCCATGCCTGCCACCCAGCGGAAACGATCTGGTTTCCTAGATCGCTGTTTTGAAAGACGACCCTGGCGTAATCACCCCACGGGCGTCCGAGGTAGTTTGTTCCCTTGATGCTGCTTGCTGCACCTTTGCCAAGAATTACCTTCCTATACCTCGATCAGCAGAGATTTACCTCAAGAAGGAACTACAGCAGAGGATGACTTACGCTTTCTCAAAGACGAAGTATCCAGTGTCGCTGCTGGATGTCCGTCCCTGCGCGGTGATCATACTGGCGCTACGTACGACCCCGACGGTGACGCTACCAATCAGTTAGCGCTCAATCTAAAAACATTCAAGAGTGAATATCCACCCCTGGAACCACGCCTGTCCCCTGATCCCGAAAATGAAGTCCACCGCCCCCTCCACATAGCAGCGGCTGAAGAACTGACTTCCGGAATGTGCGTAGAGCGTATCTTGCCAGCCATGGAACGCACTCGCATAAAACCCCTGATTGCTTCCTGTCCCCGACAAAGCAACCGCTTGGCCCGCGGTTCCCGCCGAGTTCGTCACGTTGATATTATACATCTTGAAATTCGAACCTGAGACGAGGATTGTCGCTAAGATTCATCAGCGACTCACCCTTCGCTCAAAGGGGAAAAAAAACTCTCTAAAAAGAACAAAAGTGAAGCAGAGGAAGACGCACCAGAAGCATCGTTAGACCCAGCATCTGAAGCGTAGGTTGCATACGTGACCAGCGCGCCATTGCTCGCGGGGCTTAAGGCAGGGTATGCAGAGCCTTTCAGCGTGATGCTCGCTTTGGAGATGACGAGTTTCTCCTTGTAGGTTCCTGGATACACGTAGATAGTATCTCCAGCCGCGGCGGCGTTGTATGCAGCCGTGATCTTGATGATATCAGCAGGTGATCGCATGCCAACATCAAAGGTCAAATACCGTGCTGTATGTCTGTCCGGAGCCGACGTTAAGGGTAGCCGCGAGCGCAACGGCAGGAAGGTAGAACAATGAGGAGATATGCATGATAAGCTAACGTCACGAGATGTTAAAGCGTGTGGATGGGAGGTATTCGCAACAAGAGCATGCCAACTTCTTGAAAGACTAGGCGAATATATACGTATAAATCATCCCCAGAGATCCACACAGGCCTTGCCCCCATCTCTGTAGCTTGAAGTACTGGTATCACGGGCATCGTTTATCCATTTTGGATATGGGGTTCTCGGGCGAATGGCGAGGACGCAGGGACGAGGGCCAAGGAACGGAAGCTGGGAGTACTTATGCACAAAAGTATTAAAATAGGTATGAGCAATGGCAAGACAATGATGAATAAGAAATCAATACAATGCAGGCGTGATATTGTTTGTTATTTCTGTTGTGTAACTCTTACGCGTAAAATTCCACCTCTGAGAAACGGGACCTCGAGTCGTTTTGCCTTAATGGAGGTTGTGTGCAGGCTATATTACGCCACGGAAACTGGCTCTACCAAGATGCAGTCACTCCTTCCATAGCTTGGCCACTATAAGTCCTTGGCACCGGCATGCAGCTACCGAAATTAAGCTGGCTTCTGCAATCGTTTACTCCTAATATATTATGCTGTGTATGATTCTTGTCGCCAAACTACAGGCCATCATCGAACTGTTATCGACAGAGTCCTGTTGCACTTATCTCTCCACGTACTATTACTAATGCAATTGGTGCCGGGGGCTGCTGGCGGACCTCGCTCCTGTGTTCAGTTCCCCAAGTAGATTTCGTATGCTTGAATACGTGCTCGAAGAAGAGGTCGTACCTATCGTTTCCCCTGCAATAGCATGCCTGAGGTGAAGCTCGTCTTACTTCGACGCTTGCAGCATCTATGAATGATTGTTGATGACCTCGTACATTCCTCAATCCACATCCATTGGTGGTGCTGCGTTATTCATCCTCTCCGCCAATAAGTCGATGTGGATATTAATTCTTTCTTCTTCTTCACCGGGCTCATCCTTGATGCTTGAGACTCCACCCCATAGTATATCATCCATCTCTCCTTCGTGATTGGCAATCCGGATTGGCCATTCCATCTTGCCCCACCATTCCTCTGAGAGCAGGTTGAAGATCCCGTTGACCTCTCTTTTTGCAACTCCATGTAGCCACCAGACATCATCCACGACCTTAGTCATCGCGAAGAAGCATGAGATAATAACAAGTGTTCGTGGGTCTTGCTGTGCAATGAGCTCGACGAATCTTCGGGATACAGTCGCTGCAAAACCAAGGATTCGAGATCTATCAGGTTTCTGATGAGCCCAATTCAAGAAGGCTACGGAGTGCTCATATGCACGCTTGGTCTCTTCTCGAGTAACCTCGGGCTCTGACGACAACTGTTCGTCCATGCCTTCCAGCAATGGAGCGAAGAAGGATGTACGACTATGGTCAAGATCAAGACGAAGGGCTGGCTGGCCATTGATAATAGGGTAGACTTTAGCGCTATTTCGAAGCCATTGCCAACTAGTCATCACTACCGTCTTGATGCCTTGAAAAGAGTGGAACCAAGCCAGAGGCAAAATGTATTCCCCATCTCCATCCTCAAATCGTCTCGATGCCGAAGATTGGAAGCCTACCGAGTCATTAATCAGCTCAATGGACAAAGTCAGATACCCAGAATGATGAGGAGTTTAATAAATGCAATGATAATAAGAGTTCACCACCAGACAGCGGTTCTCATGAGCAACGTCTAAATAACTTCTCCTGGATTAGATTATCACATCGCTCTCCTTACCTATCAATGCTGCAGTTGAGAACAAAGCTTCCGCGTTAAGCTCAGATACGCCGTCTTTCAAGAGAGAAGAAAACTTTGCCAGCGCAGAAGCCATATAACCATGTGATGCTCGAACGACACTTCGGTCACTCGGGTTCAATGCGCGTAGATGTAAAGCAGATACAGCAAGAATGGCGTCCATCAAGTATTCTGCATCATATGCTATTGTTGGAATATCCTCCTGCCACGCCACCTTTTGTGCTGGACTGTCAGAGAAGGTCTTAGAGGTAACAGAGGTGTAGTGATGCATTAGCCTAAGCTCCAGCGTTCGAGATGCGGCAGGGTTGATGTTCGCGCGGACTATATCCAAAGGAGATCGATAGAATGGGACGACTGTAGAGTTCGAGCTGGGAGACGCGGTAGAAAAATTGCTATGGGGAGAACCTCCTGCACTTGCTGCCGCTGGGGAATGCACAAACGATGTTGGAGAGTCGGGAGCAGTAGGGTCGAAGTCGCACGAGACTCCATGTTTGGCGCAGTTTCCGCAACGAGGATGGACCTCATCGCACTGAGAAGATTAGTCCAACTCCGATAAATCCAGTCTAGATCTGACCTTGATCTTCCTTATCTTGCAGCGTTTACAACCAGCCTTGGACTTTTTGTGGGACCTTCTGGGTGGCATATCTAGGAAAGGGTCAAGGAACACGCTGTGTTCGGGATATTCGGAGCATGGTGTCACAGTGGAAGCGGAGGGATAATAAAGAAGCAGAAGAGTTAGGAGGCTGTACAGAAGTTGTCTTTCTTTTCAGTGGCAGCAAGGTCCAATGGCTCAGAGATCGTGGGGTTGTCAAATTAGCGGTAGGCAGCTGGTTTCGGTTGATGTTACCATAGACGACGTAGGGATCGACCTTTCGCCAAACAGGGTACACTGGGTAGGCGATTTAGTGGCCGTGAGCGGCTACCTACTGCCCTACAGTACTATGCCGCCTTGCCGACTCCGGGTGCCTCTTGTGAAGTCGACCGTTGCACCGCCCCAAAAATGCTGATAGTGGACAACATTTGTTCTTTTTTGCGGCTGATGGCGTGGCAATTGTTTGGTGCCTTCAATGATACTTGATGGCCTGCCGTGCTGCTCTAAAAGTCTCCGAGTATGCTGTTGCTAGCTTGGAGAACAATACTATATATGTGAGCCGTCCGTTTTGGGCCGTGGATGATGCCCCGTGCCTGGGCCTGTGCCTGTGCATGTTTGAAGCTAGGCCCTGGCACCGACCCTGAAAAAGCTGGGGATAGGGGAACGGAGGCATTGCTTGGCATCACAATCCGAATACGCAGCAGCTGGGACGAATTATAGGACAGCACGAGTATGGACGAAATGTCTTCCGGCAGGTTTTCAATCGTACGACGGATGATTAAACCCCTTAAATAGACAGTAGAGGACAGTGCAGTGCATTGCCGTACAAATATCATACAGTACAATAAATATAAACGCCTGAAGGGATAAGTCATCTGTCCCCCTCCTACTTCATTTTCGCCTTGATTTGTAACACGATGCCAGCTGTCTTGTCTTACACCATCTGATTTGGTAGTTCTACGTATGACTCAATTGATGTTGGGCCGAGGCTGGCCTTTTATCTTTCCCTTAACTTTACCCATTCCTTTTGTGCCTATTTACATCCATCCGTCTGACAGTACAGGACAGTACAGGACAGCACAGAACAGCACAGAACAGCACAGCACAGCACAGCTTACAATCAAGCGGCATGAAGAAAGACCAGAAGGTGTCATCCATCCATCGTATATTTCTGACTAATGGCCTATCTGTTTTAGGTATTTTATGACATGTCCCTACAGGTCCCTACAGGTTCTGGTGTGCGCCTTTTCTTCGACGGTACCTCCCTCCTCCTCCTGACTCAGTGTTCTATTCCAATTGCAATTCCAAATTTCTCCCGTCATCGCCGCCTCCTTCCCTTCCCAATTGAATTGCGTGATTGGCATCTTCTTTGTTCTCGCCCAAAGGGGTTTAAGGTAGCCTTCCGCAAAAAAAGCTAATCGTTAAATATTATCAAGCAGAAACCTCCATTCAGAAGGTCATAGACAACCACCCAAGAATTCACTATAAATTGCACCATCGACCCGTCGCTTTTGGGCTTATCTTCGTCTTCTCCTGAAATTGTTTTTCCTTCTACAAGTCCCAACAAACAGTATTGTCAAAGAAAAGAAAGCTATTGTGAAACCCCGCAACCCCACCAATATAAAAATAAAATCCAGCAAGATGACTTTTACCGACCACCCGATTGATACTCCCCCTCGCGCTCCTTCTCCAGTTCACCGCTTTGGCACATTGGCTGTCCATGCTGGATCCCCTCACGATCCAGTCACCGGCGCAGTCATCGAGCCCATCTCGCTTTCCACGACTTTTGCGCAAACTTCAGTGGGCAAGCCTGTCGGCGAATATGAGTACAGTCGATCCTCAAACCCCAATCGCGACAACTTCGAGAAAGCTGTTGCTGCTCTTGAACATGCTAAACATGCTTTGGCATTCTCCTCCGGATCTGCCACAACCGCAGTCGTTCTGCAATCGTTGGCAGCAGGATCTCACGTCATTTCCGTATCTGATGTCTATGGAGGAACTCACAGGTACTTCACACAGGTGGCGAAGGCACATGGGGTTAAGGTTACGTTCACGCCTGAGATAGAGGTCGACATCAGCGATCATATCACCCCCGATACCAAGTTAATCTGGATTGAGACTCCGTCAAACCCTACCCTTCGATTAGTCGATATCAGGGCAGTTGCAACGGCAGCACACAAGCATGGAATCATGGTGGTAGTTGATAATACCTTCTTAAGTCCATATGTTCAAAGTCCACTTGACCATGGAGCAGATATCGTTGTTCATTCCGTAACTAAGTACATTAATGGCCACTCTGATGTGGTCATGGGAGTTGCTGCGTTTAACTCGGACGATCTAAAGAAGCGTCTGAGCTTCTTACAAAATGCAATTGGCTGTGTACCATCTGCTTTCGACAGTTGGCTTGCCCATCGCGGACTCAAGACCCTTCACTTGAGAGCTAAGGAGGCCTCAATCAATGCTACAGCTGTGTCGAAGGCTCTCGAGGCGTCACCAAATGTTATTGCGGTCAACTATCCTGGCCTAGACTCGCATCCACACCGCAAGATTGCCATCAAGCAACACCGCAATGGAATGGGTGGTGGAATGGTCTCGTTCAGAATCAGGGGAGGTCACGATGCGGCCGAGCGATTCTGCCAGTTCACAAATATCTTTACCTTGGCAGAGAGTTTAGGGGGAGTTGAGAGTTTGGTTGAAGTTCCCAGCAGCATGACGCATGCTGGAATCCCCAAGGATCAACGAGAGGCGGTTGGTGTTTTTGATGACTTGGTTCGGATCAGCTGCGGCATTGAAGATGCAGAAGACCTGAAGGCGGACGTTTTGCAAGCCATTGAGAAGGCCGTGGTTTTGCCCAAGATTACCAATGGTCTGGCTAACCACTCCAATAGTACTGCCAACGGCGTTCCAAGATAGGGCTACTCCAACTCTGCATTTGGCTTTCCTCAGTCGTTACATTTTAGACATGGCATAGCATTGGAGTTTTTGTTTTATGGGATTCCCAGACCACACAAAAGGTGGTTTATGATATAATGAATAAGAAACTATGCGTTGAGCTGAGCCTGCGGCACCGTATCTTTGTGAGTTTAAGTCTGGTAAATATTCGAATCGGTTTCTAATGTAGGTTCTTCCATCAGGAAGTCAGTGCATGATCTGATACCAACTGAGCCAACAAAGCCACAATGAGGATCCGCTCAGGGGTAGCGAAGGAGATCGTAGAGAATGATACCTCCGTAGACCCACCAGCAATATCTCTCCGACTTCAAGCTATTGTTGTTATGATACATAAATTATTGATAAATCTAACGAAAACAAAACTGGTTGATATCGTACATATTAGATGTGGTCGGCCAGAGTTTAACATGCTGCCATTATATCCTATGCCAAGTTACATCTGGATTTGTTTCACTGTCAACCATAGTTCTGTTACTGTTGCGATGAAACATCTAACAATGATAAATGACGCAAAACGGGTGGATGATGGCCAGTCAAAAGAAGAATTATTATGCAGGGGCTTTTGTATGCGGATAAAGTTGCAAAATGCATATTAGCAGTATTTGTTGGGGTGGGACCAAAATAAGAACCCCTGTTGTTGCCCAGTCACTCAGCCTTGTCATAGGTGATCCAAACTTTGCAGAGATATCATGTAGGTCAATGCGAATTCATTCCTCCTAGAAGGGCATACTATATACTATCGAGCTATCGCCCCTACTGTCCCTGGCGCTCATATCCTACGCTACGAAAAAGATCACTTCTCCCAGTTCTGAATCGTATTGAAATATCTGTATTGTGGGAAAGTCCAAAGGTTGGACAGGCAGACGCCTCAAACCAACGTCAAAAGGTGAACAGCGACCTCCTGGAAGACTTATGTGCGAACGACAAGAAATGAGATATGTCCAAGCGAGAACCCGGCTATTTTGTAGACCAGAAGCCTCTTATACAAGTCCATTTGGACACAAAACCAAGTGAGCCGACAAATAACAAGAATCGAACTCGCATGAGCGAATCCCGCGACAGCATCAGTAACATCATCACCATCAAGAAGCGCTCGCAAAAACTCCACGCAGATTATTGCGGGTCTGCCAAAGGTACAGTCCCTTTCTTTATGGAATGACTCAATTGAGATACTTCTCCAACCAAAGGAAGCTCTTCAGCTTAACAACAACCTGAGATGTTGTTAGGCTTGGTCGGCAGAGCGGTCAAGCGCTGGGATAGCAAGCTCAGCTTAACAGAGACAAGCTCAAAGCTAACATATAATACAGAAACTAAGGCGATATCTGTTCCTGAGCCTGTGCCCGTTCTTAATCTTCCAAGAGCTCTCTCGCCCCTCTCTTTCAACTCGATTGCAATGAATGCGTCGAGCATCTCGCCGTCAAACGAACCAAGCCTCACTGGAACAATTCGATCAGTACCAACAGGCCCTTCCCACCTCGATGTTGATCCATCCCGCAGAGCACAAACACACAGCGATCCAATGCCTCATGCAACCATCAGACAATCGGCAACCCATCCCAGCCTTGCCAGCTCCTCCCAGCCACCTCTCGCACAACAGAATGGTAGCCCACGGACTATTGCTTCCGAGTTCATGACTACAAGATCATTCAATACAGGCAACCTCTCGCAGGACCCCACGACTTCAAGCCCAACACCAAACAATGGACAATGGAGCTCGGCAGTTGGAGGAGCCAATCTAGGAAAGTCAGGCAGAGTGATCGAGAAGCTGATGGCAGAGAATGATACACTGAAGCGTACACTCAATATCGAGAAGACAAAAGCGGAGGAGGCGGTTCAGCAAAGAAACCACATGAAGACCCTACTCGAACAGAAGGATCAAGCGTTTGAAACTGAGCAACAGAAATGTGCAAACTTTGAGGTATCATTGCGCCGCAAGGATAGAGCCTATAACGACCTAAAAGTGAAGATTGTAGCAGCCAGATTACAGACTGCTCAGGCTCAGGATGACGAATTGAAATGGAGAGAGATGTGCCAAAAGATCGAAAAGGAGACAAAGGAATCAGTGGAGGACGCTAATTCCCGGGCTGCAATGCACGAAGTTCGAGTCAATACTATGTCGGCTCACTGGAGGGATCAACAGGCACTGATTGATGGACAAGTGGTCAAGATTCGCAAAGAGGTTCAAGATCATCTGAAGGCAAAGGAAGAGGACAACGAGAGGATTAAAATGTTAGTCGCCACGTGTGATCAGCAAGCAAAGGAAGTGGAAAAGCTATTAGCTCATAATGCCGCAATTCTAGTCGCTCATGAGGAGTACAAACGATCGCAAGAGGAGCTTCTGAAGGATATCAAGCGAAGAGCCAGGTATGCCGAAGAAACCATGAGCAGGGACTTAGAGGATTCTAAGAAGGTCCTCGGAGAATTGAGATGGGCCTTAAACGTCAAGAAAACAATCCCTGACGCTCAATGAACTTCTGCGACAGCATATAGCTACTTTCCAAATCAACGCCGTGCCGCTGATCATCTATATTTGAAGGAGTTCAAAATGAGTGGCCGACCACCATTTCTTTTTTCCCCGGCACAGATACCCTTGTTTCCACATTCATTCAAACTTAACCTTCTCACTCACGATTTACTTGACGCTTCATTCGATAGACTTCTTCGTGCTCACAGATAATAATTTTTACGACAACCTTCACGACTGCATAGTTGACGACTCGCATTTGGGACCTGGATATGCATTCTCAGGGGTTAGGGGCGTTTTCTCTTCACTTTCGTTCACTCTTTTGGGACCCACTGGTGGATATTTTCGGCGAAATGATGGACAATTGAATTTTCCGGCGCATAGCACAGTGGTGTATTTAGAGGCGCCCATGGCACTTCTTTGTTCATTTAGTAGACAGACAAAGAAGCTTTAATTTTGACTGACTTTGTATGATAGATTGAGTTGCTCTCACGAGGTTGAATTGAAAGAGCTGGAGATGAACGTGTCCTGTCTGAAAAACAGTATTTGTGATTTTCGATTGTTTGATGTTAGCAAGTGTGTATTTATGCCTTAGGCATAAACGACACAGCCTCAACATTATATTCTCATAGGCGGCGTTGGATATGCCTTTGCTCCTTCTTCATCTCCAGATATTCCAGATCCGCGACTATTTGGTCTTCAGCCTGACCATCCCTACAGCTCATTCGATTCCTTTCATCAGAAATGGTATCTCTCATGGCGCTCCCGAACGAGCTCCTCGAGATTATCATTCGCCACACCTCTGGGCACACCTTCCTCAGCCTTGATCAACCATCACTCAAAGCCCTTTCACTTACCTGCAGCCACTTACATGCAATGGTAGAGCCGTACCTCTACTCAATGTTTCGCCAAAACAGCTCAAGCGCGCAATCAGTGACTCATCTTCTCAGGACGTTATTGAGTCGGCCAAACTTGGCCAAACATTTTAGGGGAATATCTTTAGAAACTCCAGCTTGTTTGCGTGTTACCGATATGAGATTTTTGAAAGATGATGATTTATCTGCAATCTCTGCAATGGTCAGTTGTGGCTCTGCATTTTTAACTGGGTTGTAGTTTGAGGGTCTGAACATTTTAGGAGCTAGTTCCACAGCCGGCTTCTCTCCTTTGAAGTCCATAAACTGGCTCAGTGTTCTTGTATGACTGAATATATGCGGACAGTGGCACTAATAAAAAATTTCAGATCACTCCTGTTTGTAACGAAGAAAGTCGAAAGACCTGGCTCAAGCAACTTCAGACATGCAATTGGTATGATTCGGCCGCGGCTCTTCTGGTTCTATTTTGCTGTGACAAGTTAAAGAGCTTTCAGTTCCATCACACCAGAGGTGTCTCTGACCCTCTAAATATCACCACGCGTATCGTAACTTGCATAGCCAACCTTCAACTCCAGGGACCGGCATCAAAGCCTCTAGCCGATCTCCAAAAGGTCCATATCTTTCTCCCAGCAAAGTGAGGGTCCTCGGCATCATGGCGATGGATAGGCTCCTTCGTTAGCACTTTTTCCGTGTCTTGGACTACGATCGATTGAGACGCTCCGACACGTTTCCTAATTGACTCTTAATACCGTAGATGGGATGACATTTCCTATCCATCGAATAATTTTTTGGGACAAATGCATGCTTTGGTGTTCATGCAATAATAAGCTTTCTCAAGGGACTACCTTTACGGAATACGATGAAGGTTCAGGTTTTTATCAGGGGTTATCTCACATCAAACAACCCCTTGAGAAATTAGAGATTGACATTTCGAAGAACGATTCGAGGGTTGATGGTATGTTACTGGACGGCCCGGAACAATCCTCGGTGCTTAAGTTGTATATCGGGCGGCTGGGATACATTGAAGATGACTCCTCGAAAAGATCATACGGTATTCTCGCACTAAGTTTGAAATTTTAGTTATTTATGGTCAGAATTGGGAGCCTGTCAATGTCGCTGCAATATAGCCGGTTGGTAAGGATTAGTATCTCTTGGCTCATTTGGGTTTCCTCCTGGCACATCACTAAACACAATCACACCCAGGGACCTTTCTTTCGGTGTCCGTACATACGACTCAGGCATCTCGGGCTAATTCTCACGAATCTTTGAAGGGACAACTGCCCGATTTCGCCTTCAATCTCAGACGTTGACTATTATAATAGTTTTTGTATTCCGTCTACCTTTCGCTAGAAATAGGCAACAAGTAATTATCGGATGAGAATTTGTGTTTTCAAGAAGACTTAGATCTATATTCATGTTACTTGGATAATACTCCTGCTTGCTGCCTCATGCTGGTCCTGTTCTCAAGTATCGATGTCACGTGCTCTGGCTGGATCAGACTTTAGATATTCCTAAGTCCAGCCTAGCAAACTCTTTTTTGTGGGGAGATATATGTGATTATGCGCGTTTATGCTTGAAGCTAGGACTAGACTTTGTGGAATATTTTATGATTGGCGAAGTAGTAAATAAAGCTTGAGGGTTTGTCAACATGTTAGCCAAAAGCTTCAACAAGGGTCTTAGCGCAGAAGCTTAAGCTAACGGAGTTTGCGCCTGCCACATTTGCAACAAGACTCTACAGCTAGGTACAGGACATACTATATCTATTTCACTTATTCTCACGCTCTTATGCTGAGAAGCAAGAGCACACAGCTCTGCGTCCTTGTCTTGCTTCCGCTGATGTTGAGTGAACATACCGTGCCATGGAAGTTGACAATGGACAATCACATACCCAAGGGACTGCCCCAAGGCGCCAGGCTCTGAATGTAAGTATCTTGAGCTGCGCAATGATACGAGCAATTACTATCAGGTACAGTCTAGCTAATATGACCGCTTAAGGCTTGCGATGCCTGTCGGCAGCGGAAAACCAAATGCGACGAAGCTAAACCATCTTGCGGACGTTGTTTGCGGCTAAGATTGGAATGCTACTATATCGAGACTATTACATCCAAGTGTGTATCTTTTGAAGATAACATAGGCATTTATTGCTGACAATATCCAAAGGAAATCTCTTTCAGTAATTGAACTATCGGAAACCTTGAAACGGATGGACGAGAAGCTGGATGCTATTAAGCAGCTTGTCAATAAAAGTCATGGGTCTGAACGCCTTCCTGAGATATCTCACCTCACAAGTACATCCTTTGAGCCACATTTCAGCCATACAAGTCCATCAGTTTTTCCTTCCACACCAGACGATTTTGCACGTATATATGCAACGTCGCCCCCTTTTATCGACCGTATTCGGACTTTTGAGGAGCTCTCTCTATCGCAAAGACACTCAACAGCACCGCAACATCTATTTTTTTGGGGCTGCTCGCCATTACAGCTAGGCAATTCCGAGTCACAGTATCCCGTCACACTGGAGATCAGCCGGTCCAAGTTAACAACGTCTATTGCTGGCCCGAGACATCTTGGATCAATCGCACCAGGCCAGCCGTGGGTGACCCGTCTTTCTATATCTGAGTTGACAATTTTGGCTCGATTCTATTTTGCTCATTTTCATCCCTCTTGTTTAATCCTTAACGAGGAGAAATTCTACAATCATGATATCGGCCAAGCGGTCACGAATGGTTTTCCCAATGATACCAACGCATGTCTTGTTCTTCTAGTGTGTGCTTTAGGGTCTATTGCAGCATTTCATACTGGCCATGAAGAATGGGCTCAATCGGGTGGCAATGAAGAGATCTACATTGATCATGCAGGAATTGGATTTTTCAATTTGGCAAGAAATATACTCAATGATGCACAGGTCCCAGATTGGGTAAGCGTTCAGTGTTTATTACTAACAGGGTGAGTGGTTTGCCCACCTATTACCCTGTTCAATTAGCTATAAGTGCTAAAGACTGAATTAGCCTCTTCTACTCCGCTAAGCTAAGAGTTTATGATGCATGGAATGTAATCAACCGAGCATGTTGTACAATTTTGATCCTAGTACCACTGTAAGTTGTAGCCCTTCACGCTATTGCTTAACAAAGTGCACATTCTAGTCCTACGCATCTGACGAAGATCAACAAGGCAGGAAACTCTAGAAGCTTATCAATGCCAACTTTTCTGGATTGCATATCTACAAGAAAGGTACTGTCTTAGCCCACTATGTTTAAATGTCAGGAATTAATGGTCTTATCAAGTCAGCTTCTAGCTGAGTTCGACTTCCCATCGAGTGGACTTGGTAGCCTTACCTCCTCTGTCCCTTTGCCTGTCATCCCGCATGCTGGTATAAATTCTCAATACCGGCAGTACCAGTTCTTTTTCTTGGCACTTATCACAATACGAAAGCTTCTGAATAGGATTATATATCATGTCTACCACCGAGGTCACGACATTGAAAAGACACCTGTTCGTATCTGAGCTAACCAATTGCAGATCCTCCACATGATAGCTCTCGTAGCAGCAGCTCAGTATTAGATGATCAATCACCGGGGTTCTTATCAGCCCCTATCTCGCTTTTCGTTGAGCTAGACCGGCAGCTTGAAGAGTGGAGATCTTGCTTGCCACTGGGTCTTGGGTTTCCAGCTTACTCGTCACAGGATCAGCCAACAATCGAAAATTATCGAACGCGCTCCACAGATGAGCGGCTGAGGGATCAACTCTTAAGCCGCTACCTTGCTGCGAAGGCTATCACATATCGACCATTTCTATATCGAGCTCTCCACTCCAATCATGCTAGGCCAATATCTGAGAGCGAGAAGCGCTTAGCACATACCTCCCTCAACGCTGCCGCCTTAGCCACAGTCTATAGCGGCCTGCATCGTGAACCTCTAACTCTTCTTCTGCATCCAATTAACTCATTGAGAAAGTATTACTTCTTGTTCCTCTTGCGTTTTAGTCCACGCACTAAACTTGAGACAGCCTATTCGCGGCGGAAATACAGATCAACTTCGCTCTCAGAGGCGGTGATTCATGTCGTTTCGCTCTTCCACTCAACTGGGAAATGGTCAAGCGCGTTCGGCAACATGTGTCAGCGATTACGGCTGATCTGTCTCCCACCGGAGCTCGAGACTATGAGTTTGTAAAAATGCTTGGCTGACACTACATGTTGACGCGTCGCTCCATCGCTCGAACCTTCGTAATGAAATCAGATGCAGCCAAACTAATTTTCTAATTCCTCGCCATGAGTATTCTAACGTCTATATCTTAGTGGTAACAAAAGTAAGCTAGAGATAAGTAGAAACGTCTCTCGAGCATACCAGAAATATTACATGCTTTTGGCGGCTAGATCCAGCAGCTTATCCCCATGCTGGCACTCTACTTTATATCCTAGAAACCACGTCTAGTGGACCCAAGCAACTGCGTCCGATGAGCGAAAGGTTACAGAGATTCCCTCGTCTCTTGAATGCTTTGCAGCCGCTACTCTGAACTCAGCATGTGCATCGATCACCCACTTATCAACACTTTCATCCCAGTACGAGACGCTCACCCGATCGAGCGTCGTCTTCGCTGTCACCGTCTCTCCAGCTCGCACGAAGATCTTGTCCCAGCCTTTTAATTCCTTCAGTGGTCTGCTTAGTCCTGGCTGACTCACTTGAGTAACATAAAATTGCACGACCTCTTTACCATCGACAGAACCAACATTGGTCACATCCACTTGAACCTCGATTGTATCTCGCCCTTTCCCATCACCAGCCAATACAGTTGCATCAAGGCGGATATTTGAGTATTCAAATTGAGTGTATGAAAGTCCTGCCCCGAATGGGAAAAGTGGTTCGATCTTTCGGTGGTCATAGAATCTGTAACCAGCATATATACCTTCGCCATAATACACCACGTCATGCTCTCCAGGATAGTTGTCGTATGGAGGAGTATCCTCAATTCGACGAGGAAAGGTAATCGGTAGCTTTCCCGACGGATTAACATGGCCCAGTAGCACGTCAGCTATACAGTTGCCCTGTTCTTGACCTTGATACCATGCTTGCACAATCGTCTGGACTTCATCAATCCAAGGCATTGTTATCGGGCTACCAGTTTGGTTCACAACAATGGTATTCGGGTTAGCCTTCGTAACTGCGGATATGAGTTCGTTTGAACGTCCTGGAAGGTCCATTGAGACCATGTCACTCGTTTCAGACTCCCACTCGTCGTCTTTGCCAACCACAACAACTGCGATGTCGCTTGTCTTTGCAAGATCGACTGCCTCTTGGAGATATTTATCGAGATCACCAGGATTCTCGAGGAAGCCAAGTCGGCCGCCATCCTGAACCTCCTCTCTCTCGAGCATCACCATGTAATCGAGATCATATGGCTTTGGCTCCCGACTTACTGACTCGAGAAGAACTTCATAGCTTTGTCCGCCTGTCATGTGCACGTCAACGCGCTCTTCGGGGGAGCCATAGCTCATAAAAAGTGGAGATTTTGGTGACCACCAATGCCTTTCAATTTCTATGATAACCTTGCCATCCAGCAGAAGTTTACCTGGGCCGCAGCTAGAGAGAGAGAGCTGGTGCACACCTGTTGTCTTAGGAGTGATTATGGTCCTTCCGCGATACGAATACCTCTCGCCAGTTGTCAATTCAGGGGGAAGAGTATCATAGCATACCAAATTTGAACTCGGACGATTCTCAATAAGGAATGGTTCCCCTGAATGGGTCATGTTTCTGTAGAAGGAGAGACTGAACCCACTAGTTCCTGTTTTAGGGTTCTTCATGATGGCTGGGTCGACCAACGGGAGATATCTATGTTTCAAAATGCCAGGGTGAGTCACAATATTGGCAGTTGGAAACTTTTTCAAGATTTCGGCTTTGAGCGATTGATACGGAGTGGTCTTGTAGTGTGGTTTAAGGTTCGAGCTTCCGCCTCCTGAAGCGACTGACTTATTAGCATTAGGTCCAATTACAGCTATGGACTTCCCGCTTAAGACCCTTAAAGGAAGAATTTTTGCCGCGTTCTTAAGGAGGACAATTCCTACAAAATACACATTAGTTATTTTAGTCACGTGCTACAAACTGCAGTTTCTTTCCGTACCTTCCGCGCCTGCACGGCGGAGAATCTTTCTATGCTTAGGAAGATCCGATGCTTGTTCCTTTCCTTCTTGCCAGTCGGGGATATGGCTCTTTCCTGTCTTGTGGAGAAGTTCCAACACTCGCAAAGCTGAAGCATCAATAAACGACCTGTCGATAAGGCCCTTTTCATAAGCATCGATCAGATATTTACCTCTCCTTCTCACTGGCCCAGGCATCTCTAGGTCCATTCTACGTAGCCCTTAGGAAATTATCCTGAATATAGTGTTCGGTGGAGAACTCACCCCGCAGTCATAGACGGAACAACACTGTTTGTGCCAAACCAGTCACTCATCACCAATCCATCCCATCCCCATTCCTTCCTCAAAACATCCTGAATCAAGAAGCCGTTTGCAGAGCAAAATTTTCCATTGACTTTGTTGTATGCAGTCATCAGGGTCCAAGGATCGCTGTCGCGAATGGCGATCTGGAAAGGTTGAAGGTGGATTTCACGTAGGGCTCTGTCGGGAATCTTCTCGTCAATGAAGAAGCGCCGGTTTTCCTGATCATTTGCCACGAAATGCTTTATACAGGCGCCAATACCGGCCTTTTGGAGTTCATTGATATAGACGCCTGCAAGTTTTCCAGTTAAGAATGGATCCTCGCTGTAAGCTTCGAAATTGCGACCACCAAGTGGCATTCGTGGTATGCAGACTAGGAAACAATGAGCGCTACTTTGCAAAGTGACGAGATTATTATCTACCTGTCGGTCCAAGGAGAACATCTACTTCCTTACTCTTTGCTTCTACGATGAGAATTTCGCATACGTCCCTTATGATGTTACTGTCCCAAGTGGCGGCTAAAGAGACGCTGGTTCTGTTAACATTTTTCGTTTTATGGATGATAATCAAGGGGATGCCCACCCTGTTGGTAGAGAAGCTGCACTAACTCCATCTGTAAATATGCTGCCACGGACACCAACGGGTCCATCTGATGTTTTAATTCTCGAGATCCCAAGACGAGGGATTGCATTCGTTCGCCAGAGATCTTGACCGGTCAGCAAGAGCACCTTTTCCTCTATGTTCATCTGTGACAGCTTTTCGCGGGCAAACTCCTTCGCAGCTTTCTTGCTCCTGCTATCTACCGCCAATGTTGTTGTAATCATTGTGATGGTCGTTGCTTTGGACAAGAGGGTGAAGGAATAAGCAGAAAACAAACGGGAGAAAAGGAAACAAATGTTCATTAATAGTATACAACTTTTGAGACGCGCGGGGGAGCAAAAATATACCTTTCTAAACCGTCTCCATTACTGAGGAGCGGGGTTAGTCCCCGCTGGAAGGGCAGCAAGGAGATGGATGTGTCCAAGGATTTGGTTGATCTATTTCTTGCTTGGTATTAATCTATCTAGCACTAAGATGGTAGCTGGCGAGAATCAATACCCGTCATGATGCTATAAGTGCTAAAACTTACAATGCCATCGGAGCAAGTCCGTCTGTCCCCACCCTTGGCGATACCCACATGTAGCAGCCTAGATAGGATATTCGGGAGCAGGAAGAATGGCAAAGCTAGGGATGCAGATATGAATTCCATAATCGAGCTTATAAATGACTAATCGAGGCAGAGTTCATAATAGCATGCAGACAATGGCTGACCGCACCTGGCACTATACAATTCGAAGTCTCACGCACTTCATCCACTTTTTCTCGTCGATGAACATGTCTATTGTCAGAGGAGATAGCAAGGTCTTTACTCCGGATCTCCGAAGTTATAAGTCTCTGGAAGGCAAAGTTCAAGGGTGCAATCAAGTTCCTGGGTTAGAGATCCATTCTCCCCGCATTCTCACTTACCGAACTTCTCAAATACGAGGGAGTAGTTTCCAGTAGTAGACTGATCATGCGCCCTAACATCTACCGAACATCCAGTCTCCTTGCACTTGGCGAATGGGCAAGAAGGTCCCGTTGTCTGATGCCTCTGTAGCTTAGTCCCTCGCAGTATTTTTCGTAGGGGCTTTATAAACAGGTTGAGTAGCTCCTATAGTAGTGGGGATGAGAACGAATAGTTCAGCCACAGGACGTACTGAATTCGTCGCGAATTTTGGCTATGCGCTGTTGATGTATGCTTCGTTTAGTGAAGCATACGGTCAATATTGAACTTTTGTTGGTGTTAATCTGGCGTTCTTCTGACACTTCAGGGTGCGTCATCACGATTTCCTTTGCTGCCATGTGTATTGTGATTTGTTCTGAGTTGTAAGAGTTCCAGATCTGCAAGTCTTGCGGTAAATTCGGAAGAGCGGAACACGTTTATGGCTTTTTACTTACCTACACTCATGATCAGGACCGGGTGCGGACCACTGGCCGGCTGAGTCGTCATCACCTATCTCAAGTGGAATTGGATTTTCCTACTGCTCCTCACTTTCAAGCGTGTTATAAAGTTGCTACTGGCCTTTATTTCTTGGCTGATGTCTCTCTTAGCTAGGGAATAGGAGCGAGGCGTTCATTTGCAAAAGATTTGACATATCAATAATCATGAAACTAAAGGGGCTGGGTTGTAGCTTTCTTCAGTTATTTTTTATAGTACGAGCATGACTTTACGCCAATCTGGAAGGATTTTACACGCTTCTGTACGTTGACCATGAGCAACTTCGTTGTTGTGTAGGAAATCTAATACGTCAAGTGGCGAGCTGGCGGCTCCCGAGCTCTAAAGCCATTGTTGACTTATCCATAATGTCATCCTTAGCGTCATGATATTAGCGTTTGACAGTGCTAAAAGCTAAGAAAATGCGGCTACCTCAGCAGTGGCACTCACGCCCAGTTGTGGAGCGAGGCGGCTCTCTACTCGCTCTCTCCACCTTCTCCAGACCTCTTCGCAGCTAGCAAAGAATTTACCTATAAATGCAGGATATCCCGCATACGGTACCATGGGAGAGGTAACTCGGCTAGGTGGAGTAAGTCCGTCTGTCCCCGCCCACAAAGTTTGTGCCTTTTTAGACTTTAGATGTGGTCCGAGACACTTCCTGGGGGGGCAGGTACCGGGGACCCCAAATCCCACAATAAAAAAATCTGGGGGCTCGTTTCATGCAAATAATGAGCACATTCAGATCTCGCATGTTCTAGGAGACCCGCTGACTTCTAGAAGGATATCACCATCATATAAAGGCGTGAATGCTGGATGATCAGGGTAATCATCTCACTTGTGGTAGATTTTTCGAGTTTAATCCTGACCCCTCCGGCTTCGCTTCCTCGTTCTCGTCGACGTTGAGGTCAGCTTCAGCATGCCTGGTGCGGTTCCTACTACCCGTCCTCTCCTCTCCGTGGAAGAGATTCTTGCAAAGGACAAGAGTTCTGTCTTTGCTTTGTCTACCTCCCTCATCCAGCTCTATGCCTTGCTCGCTCCAGCCTGCCTGGTCGTCTGCGCCACCAACGGCTACGATGGTTCAGTTCTCACCGGTCTTCAAGGTGTAGCCGCTTGGAAGGATCAGTTCGGCAAACCCACCGGTGCCTTGCTCGGCATCACCAGCGCTGCCTACCCTCTTGGCGCGATGCTTTCGACTCCGTTCTCTGCCTTCATCTCGGATCGTTTCGGACGTCGCTGGTCCGTTCTCGTCGGCAGCTTCATCATGATCCTTGGTGTTATCATGCAGTGTGCCAGCACAACCATTGGGTTGTTTCTTGGCGGCCGGATTGTGGTTGGATTTGGCATCACTCTGGCGCTGACTGCGGCGCCTATTCTGATTTCCGAGCTTGCGCACCCTCGCCATCGAGTCCTCTTTGGCTCGCTCTACAACACGAGTTTCTACCTCGGCGCTTTGCTTGCTGGATGGGTTACTTTTGGAAGCTATCGGATCCCCAGTGCTTGGGCCTGGCGTCTGCCAACACTGCTTCAGGCGGGTCCAGCAACGATTCAAATGATATTCATATGGTTCCTTGATGAATCCCCTCGATGGCTCTGCTACAAGGATCGTCATGAAGAAGCCTTTGATATGCTGGTCAAGCATCACGCCAGCGGGGATCGTGAGGACCCGCTTGTCCTTGCGGAATACTTCGAGATGTCGGAAACTTTGAAGGCGGAGAGAGATTTCAAATCCCAAGGTCCAGCTCAGTTCCTCAAAACGCCAGCCAACCGCAAGCGCCTGGCGATCCTCATCACGCTCGCCGTATTCGGTCAGTGGAGTGGCAACGGCCTCGTATCCTACTACCTAACCAAGATTCTATCCACCATCGGCATTACGACCCAGCGGGAGCAGACTATGCTCAATGGCACTATTAGCACGGTTAACTACGCAACCGCTCTGTTCGCTGCCGTCTTATCCACCAAAGTCGGACGTAGAACAATGTTCCTCTTTGGTAGCGTGGCCATGCTCGTGACTTTCTCTTCCTTGACGGCTAGTATCGCCGTTTACAACCAGACAAAGTCCAAAGCAGCAAGTCAGTCAGCTCTCGCTTTTATCTTCATCTACTACACGTCCTTCAATATCTGCTTGAACCCCCTGCTCTTCCTCTATCCTACCGAGATCCTCCCGTTCAGGCTTCGTGCCATGGGTATGAGTATCCTGATTTTCTCATCCAAGGCAGCGTCCTTCTTCAATCAGTTCGTCAACCCGATCGGAATGGACGCCCTTGGTTGGAAGTACTATCTTGTCTATGTTGGCTGGTTGGTGGTCGAGGTGACTGTCTTTTACCTCATGTACCCCGAAACTAGAGGATACTCGCTTGAGAGAATTCAGGAGGCATTTGGCTAAGATATCAGGTACGATGGCATAGATGAGGAGGGTGAAGTCGTTGCTGCAGAGAAATCGGGAACACATGTGGAAATAAAATGAATGCGAATTTACGAGCGGGTTGAAAGTCAGCTATTCCACCATGCGAAAGCGAAAGTTTTGATGGGCGTATGCAGATGGAATATGAGTCAGCTCGCTGAGAGTTCATGTTTGGACAAAGTGACAAATTATCTGCAAAATTTCCTTCATGGCTATCAATTGTTGGCGGGTTGAGTTCATTACAAATGCGGCAAATTCAGGTGTTGGATAGATCGTTTAGCCAGTGTCTTAAAAATGATGTTCGCTAGTGGGCCAGATAGCAAAACATGTGACGCATCTAAACATTCGTTGGTCGGCTATAAGACCGGGTCGGATTCGGACGGATCGGCAACGCATCGGATACTAACACAACCTTTCCACATTTGTTACAATAGTTCCATCCAAGCCACACTTAATAACAACCATATCCCTTTAAATGACAAACGGAAGCGAGGATTTCATGGCTTATACGGCCTAAGTACTGATGACGCTATATTGGATCTGCAGAAACACTTTATCCAGCGGTGGGGGCTCTCGGTTATAGGACTGGATACTGCCTAAATACGTGAGGGGAGAAATCTCTCTGAACCAGATCTCTACCATGTTTATTTTCCTCAAATGCAATTAAGCTTTTTTAGTTCTATGAAGGTACCATCCCCCGTGTCTAGTGATGGAAGCTTGTCCGATGGCGGTGTCCAGACTTCCCCTGGGACCTCGGGGCTGGAATTATTCCGGGTTGCCCTGATAATCTAGATCCATTTTCCCTCCCGGTGGGCTATCAACGGAGCGGATAATCACACTCCGTGATGAGGGGGGAGATTGGTCCGCTAAAGAGCAATATATCAAGAGTGAAACTCTCTTGGTATCGTTTTTTTGCAACCTTATGCCCTAGTCATGCTGTCGATATCGATTCTCCAGGTGCTGCTGATCTGTTTGAAGTATGCCTCTGCTGCAAGCCTCTCTAATGCGAAGACATCTCTGACCTTGCTCTATCAAAATAACCTCAATGCAACTGATGATATCAATCACGTTGGTTTTATTCTACTGGATCCGGTCAACCAGAAAGATGCATCTGCGGCATGTACAGCAGTTGGTGAGGCTTTGATATCAAAGGCAACACTACAAGCACATAAGCCGGACTTCGTCCACTCTCTCTCATATGCCGAATACGCCGGACGGGTCGCGCCTTCACAATCGTATTTCATAGAAAATGGAGTGGTTACCTTCTCGGGGCAATTAAACACGCTAACTGTTCTCCCCATCGATTCCAGGAACGCCAGACTCCCGGCCTTGTGCACACAATCTAGCACCTCACCTGGATCGACCTCAAAGCAGGTTGAGGTCGCGTCAACTGGGAATACGTTTGTCGGGTACAGGGACAAGAAATCATTTCGCTTTCTGGGTATTCGGTATGCAGAGCCTCCGAAGAGATTTGACTATTCTGTTGCGTATGCTGGGAAAGGTGAAGTTGTTAATGCTACGATCTATGGAGCGCCATGCACAGGCGCAGAAGATTGCCTATTTCTCAATATTCAGACACCTTATATTCCAAAACAAGGTTCAACGAAGGAGCTGAGGCCCGTTTTGTTTTGGAGTAAGTTGCTTTCAGAATTAGTGTCAGTCCTTCTTCAGCTTCTGGATAGACTCAAATTATACTATATGTTTGTGCGATTAATATTTGCTCCAAATTTCGCTAATACGAAATATCTACAGTTCATGGCGGTGGCTTTGTAAATGGCGAGGGGTCCGACCCTATGAGCGATGGCGATAACCTGGCGTCTAGAGAAGACATTGTGGTTGTGACAATCAACTACCGATTGGGGGCTTTTGGCTTCTTGGCTGTCCCTGGGACCAACATCAGGGGAAATTTTGGAATTGCGGATCAAATTAATGCTCTCGAGGTAAGTTAAATACGTCATCATGCGCTGCTTGGCTGAATCAGATAGTGGACAATCAAAAATATTGCTTCTTTTGGTGGTGATCCTAAGAAAATCACCATCAGTGGCGAAAGTGCCGGAGCAGGCTCTGTGAGAACTTTGCTGGGCTCGCCTCCTGCAAAAGGTAAATTCCAAGCGGCGGTTGCGATGTCGAATCTTGGTGGTGGAATTGGTTTGGGCTTGAGTGGCAACTATGCCACGACATATAGCTCCTATCTCACCATTGAAGAGGCGTATGCCAGAGGAGGCAAGGACCTCTTTGTAAGAGCCGGATGTGCTCAGTCATCTGTAGACGCTCAGATTGCATGCTTGAAACAAGTTCCAGCTGCAACACTCAGAGGGTTGTCAAATAATGCCCGTTTTGTCGTGCAAGATGGACACTATGTTAACACCGAGCAGCTCGACTTGGTCAACGGTACTGCCGCCCATGTTCCGGTCATCTTTGGCATCACAGCCGACGACGGTGCCTCATTCATCACCTACCCAAAAACCCCTGTCACATCGCATCTACAAGGCATCCAAACAGCGATGGGAATAGCAGCCGTGTACGCACAAAGAATCATAGACAGTGGACTCTTCCCGTTATATGACACCGGGAACTTGACCCTTGATTCCTTCAACGTCTCATCTCGCGTAATAACAGATAACGGATTTCGCTGTATTGACCAAGCTACCGTGTACACCGCCGCCAAAAAAGGCGCATTTCCAGCATCGTACTACTATCAAATGGAACGAACGGCTCTCGGTTGGGATCCCAATAATCTCGGTGGACCTCCGCCGAGCCCCGGATATCCAAATGGAAATCCCAATCTACCATATTTCAAGCTCCATGGCAATGATATGCCGTGGCTATTTGGAAATCTGCAGCTCTTGAGAGATGATAATGATTTATATTCCATCCAGCTTACGACGGCATACTTTGGAGCTTTCGTGAAGACGGGACAGCCGAACCCTCCGGAGCGCTACCTACATGCCAGGGGGTATGAAAGTGCGTTGAAGGCGGTGAAGGAGACGGGGCCTTGGAGACCGGTAGGAGACGAGCGAGGACCGATCAGGTTACTGGATTATCCTTCTGCTGCAAGTGCGTTTATAGATGTGCCGCAGTGTGCGTTCCTGAACTACTCGCTGTCTTACTATCTTGACGGTGGCAACTGAGTGCCCGTCTGTGTAGATCAGACACTCAAGTCCGATCATGGCGCCTTTAGAAATAATTAAGTTTGAAATTTTACAAGGCTTCCGGAACTCATTCTAAGTTTGCGGTGGAATTAGTTGTTGTTTGCAATCGGCTCAGATTGAGTTACACCATTATATTTGCATAGCACATGACCCCGTCAGCCAACCGTAGTAGCAATCCTAGGAAGGTAGCAAGCTATCCAGCCCTCAGCCCCTCCACGAATAATAGTAATATGCAACACGTATACTCCCACTGTTCAACATACCCCCAGGCAATATCGGTATCTAATCAACTAAGCCGATTGTCCTACCGACGTCTAGTCGGCGACACAGTCATCTCATAAATGCCCAAGGGCCACAGATGCCGCAGCAATGAGACTCAATAGAACAGCCTCCAACAACGCTAAATGTATATGCCGAGTTTTGCCCTTTATCGGACTCCTCAAGAAAGCAATTAAATGACAAGGTTGAATTCGGCTTGTTTTGCCTCGTATGCCAGTCAATCCAGTATTTTATTCGAAGGCATCGCCTTGGGATAAACCAGAATTTGTTTGGCGGATCTTTACCCCATCACAGATCAGTTTTAGATCTCAGAATATTTATTTGCAAGAGATTCTCACTCCGTTGTTGGGCGGCGCCTATCAGTAGCTTCGGGACGATTGATTGTCTTAGAAGAGAGTATAGAATACTTAGGTCATTGTACTGGATGGATAAATGCCTATAGACTTTGAATAGGTATTCTGATAGACGAACTTTTGTGGTTTTAACGTCACAGAGACTCGAAAGGAAAGCAATGTTTTGGTCGGCGTGGCCCTTACCAAGTCTTGGGCGGGTTTCACAGGAGCTGTTCATTCGATTAGCTTTAGCATAGAGACGTTCCGGGAAAGCGACGGACGAATTGTATCGAATTACGGAATTGGCAAAAGCTCAGTGACGAAGAGTCCACTCGCAATCTCTGTTACAAGCATCATCATTGAATAAAGAGTTAATAACGGAGAGGTTCAAACTATGACTCGGCTCCCAGTGGCTGTAACCATTAAACTGATATACCAACTGGACCCCCAGAGTTCTTAAACTTATAATATTGGCAGTGGATATGCCTTCTCGGCAGAACATTCTCAACATAAATGGATTTGCGCCATCAAAGTCATCTGCGCTGCAGGGAGCGTATGAACGAGTAGAGTTAGTGAGGGGTGTTGTTGTAGCAAGTCAAAGAATAGTAGATATGCTGAGCACAGCAGCTCAGACGGAGGCCCTCATTGTATGATTATATTTACATATATGGCGTACACCAGCTTTCCAAAGAATAAGGTTGGTCTGAAGCGGGAACACCCGCACGACTAGCCAAAAGCAAGTCTTCAATGTAAGCTAAGCTGCATTCAGCTAAGTGCACAAATTTCTACAACTCGAAGCCTCACGTGAAGCGACCTTAAATTCTTCCCACGCAAAATGTCCGGATTCAGCTTCTCCTTCTCGGGTGATGACATAGAGGAATCGTCTGTAAATGATCCAGACCCCGAGCCTCTCTCTACCTACAAAACCCACGCTGCAGAAACCGGGAGCCTTCGACGTGCCCCGGCGCCTGCTTTCCCGATTGCTGGTCAGGCTTTATTGGCGCCAGAAAGCCATGATTTCGAATCTATGATTAAGGCATTGCCATCCAAGATCTCGTATGGCATGTTGGCGGTCACTCTAGATGATGGGAGCCAGATCTCGATTCCGAGGAGAGAGCTGTGGGATGTGAGGTTACAGCTTATGGCTGAGGATGATGATGAAGGTCTGAAGAATTTGGGACAGGATGACGTGAAGACTGGTGTTTATGAGGGAGGGTTCAAGAGCTGGGAGAGTTCGGTGGATGTGGTGAAAGTGCTCCATGGACGAAGAGAGAGCTTCCTGGGCGAGCAGTTGAGAGTTTTGGAGGTATGTTCTTGCTGATTCAGAGTCTTCACGTGTGGCTTATGTACTGACATTTCCTAGCTTGGCTGTGGAACTGCTCTACCGTCATTAGCGCTTTTTCAATGGTTGCTAGAAATATCCTTATCCGGCAAAGCTGGACCAACTTCGGGATTGGATCTTGGACTGGCGGACTACAATCCTACCGTCCTGCAACTTGTCACGCTACCAAACCTTCTTCTATCCTGGGCTCAAGTCACCAGATCGGAGACTTGGGAGGTAGAAGGAGACCTCGAAATTGATGAAGCTCTTGTCCAAGAATTTTTAACCTCTCTCGAGTCTTCTCGCATCACTGTCTCTTTCTTCTCCGGTGCATGGAGTACCGAATTCTCACGTCTCGTTGTCTTAAATATGGGGACAGAGCCCTCTCGTCTTACAATCATCGGTGCAGAGACTATATATTCGCCAGCTGCTCTCAAGTCATTCGCGGATACCCTTGCAGAACTACTACAAACATTACCGGCTGGCGAGAAGTCTTCTTTGGTAGCTGCTAAGAAAGTCTATTTCGGAGTCGGAGGATCGATGGAAGATTTCTGCGATAGTATGAGAGCCAAAGGGTTTGTAGTTGAACAGATCCGAGAAGAGTCTAATGGGGTGCGACGAGCTGTGGTAGAAGTGAAATCGCTAACATGAGATAACCTAATGGCGTAGTTGCTATTATCCGACACAGGCTATGGTATCACGACATACATGACAGTTGTCACCTGTTGCATACCGCAACTGTGACTTCTTGAATTCTGAACTCCCGCAGAGTCTACTCATTGATTCAGCGAAAGGTAACTCATGGCGGACGGAGCCTGAAGAATTAGATATTGCGGTTACGCTCCAGCGGACTTCTTGCAGATGTGCAGAAGCTAGTCGATATTCACGTAGAAGAAGACTGTGATCAGGATCTAGCTGGATCAACGGAAATAAGGACATCCCCATCAAAGACCTGATGTACCAGCAGATTTTGACACTGCGATTCAAGATGGCAAGTGAATATGCGCTTCATGTTCAGAATCCATGATCAAATACTGAATGCAAAGGCAGCATTACCCAACTTAGCAATAAATGTTTCAGGACTCAATATACAGCAGCATCTCTTCATTTGGTCTATGGATGCTTCACGCAATGTCATTACTTTTTTTTCGTACCACCCTTCTTCCACTCACTCGCTCTATTACTAGACCTCGTCTTGGGCTTCCCCTTCCCCTGCTTCTTGCCCATTTTCAAATCCTTCGGCCGTCCATTCTTCGCACTTGCCCTATACCCTTCAAAAACGATACTCTCTGGCGTCTTCGCGATGCCCTCGATTCTACCTCTACTCATCCCCCAGTTCGCGTCCTTCTGGCCATCGCCTCGCTTACCGATCGCGATCATATTGGCGCCACTACTTTCTCGCTTCTTCAGCCGGGCCGCACCTGCTTTACCTAGCAGTTTACCTGCTCTTCCTTCCAACGATGAGACTTGAGAATCGATTTTGGGATTGTAGATGCGGTCTTTTGCTATAACCTTATTGTTTCGTGACTCAAGGCGTGATTTAGATGCTGCTTGGGCGTTGGCGGTTTTGTTGATGGGTTTTGCTCGTACGACCCGGAGGATACGTGGTAGCATCGGCGGATATTTCTTTTCGTTGAAAAGTAGTGCTTCTTCTACCGTATTCGCGTCCTATCAACATGATTAGCGAAAGGCAGTATCTCGAAGTTCGTAGGCTGACCTCAAATTGTACATATGCAAACCCCTTTCCAACCCTTGTCTTTTCATCTCGAATAACCCGAACACTTTCCACTTTGCCTGCTTTTCCAAATTGCCGCCATAATCCTTCCTCGATGTCTGATGGAATTTTTGAGCGCTTTCGTTCATTCTCCCCGCCCTGATCCATCATACTCTCGTCATCCACAAACCCGAGATTACCAACGAAGACACATCGTTTATGATCCGTCTTTGCTGGATGTGCCACACTGTCAACGCGAAGATGGCGATCAAGCACGACTGATCCATTTAGTTTTTTGACTGCTTCTCTGGCCACAAATGCGCTGGAATAGACGACATAGGCATTGGTACTTCTAGTCGTACTCTCCATAAGTTCTTTCTTAGCAAAGGCGGCTTTCTTTGGGAGAGCAGTCCCTGCATAGGCTGTCGACCGGAATCGGATAGATTCTACCTTGTGTTCAGGCTTCTTCTCAGCCGCGGGGGCGATGTCCGGGAAGAATGATGCCATGTGTACGAGCAATTCCTTCTTCGCAGATTTGGACGTTATAGCTGCCGTTGCAACATTGGCCAAAAACACGGTTCGAGACGCCTTTTCAATTTCGGTGCTATCTTTGCTCGGTGCAAGGGTTTCGTGCAAAGGCACACCTGCAGGTGCAATCCTGCCGTTACTTTGGCTCTCATCATCACTATCCAGAGTCTCAACATCAGAAATCCCATCTTCATTGCCCCTTGCGAACTCATCTTCGTCGATGGATTTGTCATCCTGTTTCCCAGCGGTCCTTTGACGCTTCAATCTTCTTTCGGCTTGTCTTTCTTCTTCCTCCTTTAGCTCCTCACGCGCTAATTTTTGCAAGTATTTGCTCTCCAGGTCTTCCTCGTCCGCCTTCCTCTTCCGCTTCCTGTCTGGTTGCGTGGCAGCCTCGATGATGCGATCCAGATTCAGTTCTTCATCTGAGTCTTCGGACTCATCAGATGGGATTCCATCTTCGATATCTCCATCGACACTACTCAATTGCTCGCCATCCTCCTCATCAGACTCGGGCTCTTCCTCCTCATCCTCTTCACGTTCTCCTTCCAACTCTAGCTCTATATTCCGTCGTTTGGGAGGCGGTGGTTCTTCATAACGCGATTTTGGAGGGGCTTGTACGGGCCCGGACTATCCAGTTCATTAATGCACATTCTCTAGTGGACACGGATTGGGGATAACGTACACTCGAAGCAAACAGAAGAGCAAGAGCTGGATCCACAACCTTATCATCGAAGAACAAGGCTCTGCTAGTAGTTTCAGAGGCATTGCTCTTCACCAAAGCATCCTCACCAATATTGCGACTGCGTTTTCCCATGCTTAAAAAATTTAATCATAGAAAGTGGTCAAGTTTTGAAATTGATGCCTTTCTAGCAGATACATCGAAACTTTTTTTTCCCGCTTGTTATGGTACCCCTGCAGTTTAGCTTAGCTTATCGGGGGCGGTCAGACCCCTGTCCGCGCGATCATGGGATGGGGAAGAGAGGAAAGACAATCTGCAATTGCTGTGAACACACTTCACTGCCCTCTGTTCCAGCACATATGAATCAGGCCGATACAAGCCAAACAACTGCAGCACAAGCTTACCCAAAAGCCCGGCTATTCTTTACAACATTTTTTACGTCCAAGAAAATTCTACAGCCAGCTACAACGAGCCCTCCACTCTGCGCCAATCCTCTTCGCGAAAACAGTATCTAGTCGACACGGGGTAATGTGACCACAGAATACATAGGGAAGATCAGGAGATTACGTTGTTACGATGAGCGTTAACATAGAATTGGCGGGGGCGGATGCCATTTTGGAGGCAGCCCGTCAGGCTTCTGCTGGTGAGCTGAGTGATGTGGATATGGACGGCGACGAAGACCGCTCAAGCAGCCTGAGCGAGATTGAGTACAAAGACTCACACCAGGATGAAGAAGGAGAACTTTCCGACGATTTAAACAACGAATCCGACGAGGATAATGACATCGAGAACGACTCCGAGGCAGAGACTGAGCGTCTAGAGGAATCTCCTAACAAAGTCCGGACGCACAAAGATGTCGTCCTAAGCTCGCACAACGACAGCGACGTCTTTGAGCGGAGTCCAAGCAAACTACAAACCCAATTAATACCAGTGTCACAGAATGATGAAGAAGAGGATGACGACGATCCGCTTTCCGACGAGGAAACACCTCTGGACTCTCCAAAGAGCTCTGTCCATGATGAAGTTGGCCCCGAGCTAACGACTGCGCCGACAACGGCAGAAACCTCTACAATCGAAGCTAAAGGAACCCTCTCGATCAATGATGTTGACACCCGAAAGCGCAAAAGATCCATTATGGCTGGTAGTGGATTGGACCATGACGCTGATGAGCCGTCGCGCAAGCGCATGGGTTCTGTAATTGCTCCAGGAGACGAATATGCCATTGGAGACGAGGAACGCGCTGATGAAGAGGCTGAAGGGGATATTTCAAATCCTATAAGTGGAAACATAACTGGCGACGAAGGTGGAGAAGTACAGGAGGATAACCCTGCTGAAGCAGTAACAGTGCCTATTGTTATAGAAGAACAAGCGGACGAGCAGTTCGATGAGCCAATATCGCCCAAGAAAAGGGGCCGGAAGAAGAAGAAAGTTGCGGAGAATGGTGTTAGTCATGATGAAGATCCAGACAGCATTCTCGATGTTGAAGCTACTCTCAACGGAGACCACGGCAAGAATGGAGAAGGGCAGAACGCTCAGAACGAAGCAGATGACGAAGCGGAAGCTGCGCTGCGAAATGAAGAAGAACGCAAGTTCTATCTGCCCCTCCTAAGTTGTGCCTTGCTAACCAAGATTCATAGTGGAGAGAAAACGCATTGCACTAGATCAATTAGGTCTCATTGAGAAACAATTTGCAACGTTCCGCGAAAGGTGACATTCGCTTTACCCTAATGCTGCACTAATTTCTAATATGTTGATAGACTTTATGAGGAGCGTCTCGAGCAACTGAACCGCGAAGAAGCTATGCTCCGCGAAGATAAGCCGACACACCCGGAATATCTCGCAATGATGCAGCCCATCAATGCGCGACGAGACGAGAAAGTCAAACAAAGTGAAAATCTAAGAAAGTACGAATTAGAGACACTTCGACGTTATGCTGTAGCACGCAGAAGCCAAATCCTTATTCAATATCAGCAAGAAGTACGCGAAATTCGGGAAAAGAAGCTTGAGCAACTAGGTAAACAATGGTATGAAATACAGCACGATAGAAGGAGCTATGCTGGTAGCGTACCAGACTATACCCTCAAGTTTCCGACACGGAGGTCGCAGCAAGTCGCAAATCAAGTTGCCTATGCGAATGAGGTCTCCATTCTCTCTGGCGTGGCCAAATATGTTGGATTTCCAGCTGCTCCGAAAATGTCGAAGGCTACAGATGCAGAGCTGCTAGAAGATTTAGAAAAGATGGGTGTAAGTCCTCCCAATAATTCGTAGAATGTTGTTGAATTTGTGTGAGGGGGCATTGTGTATTAATTATTGCGTCACAATGTTCTGGTACGATTAACACACGTTGAATTGATTCTAATGTTTTAAAGCTGGAGATACATAGCTGACATGAACTTCTAGCGCTCACGCCAACCTCAGCCAATACCTCACCCCGCCGCTGGGCTACAAGAGTTGGCAGCATTACGTACAGCAGGCTCAACATCACGCTTCAAGCCCGCCGAGGAGCAGTTCATTGAACAGACTCCATGGGCCAATCCTCAGCACCCATCGCATGCTCATCTTCTTCAGCGTCAAACCTCGGTGAGCTAAAACTTTAACCTTTGCCATTATTCCGACTTAAGAATTTTACAATCGCTGACTTGCATCGCTTGACCATAGGCTCAACATGCCCCAAGAACCAGCAGCCCATTTGCTCAAACTCGTAAGTCCACAAAAGGCTCACTCTCAAATCCTAGTTTCAAGGATTGGTATTGATAGGACAGAAACTCAACCACGGCGGCACTCCCACCAACAAGCTTTAGGTGCCGGTCCTGTATCTGGCACTTTCTCGAGCTCATCTATACATCAAACGAACGGCCATTCCATACCCACAGGCCGAGTCTCGCCACATAATCCATTTTCGAGTTCTGCTCATCCACATCCCATCGCTCCTTCGCCACTGGGAAGCCGACAACCTTCATTATCCCCGCAGCAAAACAGGCAGCCTCCGTCTTTGACAAATCAGCAATTGTAAGTCCGAATCAGTTCTAGCAGATTGCTTATAAGGAAGTCAAGCTCCGACAGCACCGCTATTTTAGCAATCGATTGAGACTAATGGTCGTTTCTAGACAACATACATCTGCCTCTCTGCTGAACGGCCTCAAAGCCACTGAAGCCCAAGGTGCCAACACAGCCCCGGGTGATCCTCGAGAGACTCCAACTGGTCCAGTAAGTCAAGCATAATTCGCTACTTGCGGACGTACAAGCTGATTCATGCTCAACAGGACATAAGACGAGAACAGATCTCAATGTTGTATGGAAGACTTTGATACCCTTGAACACGATAATGACCACGAATATATGGGTCGGCGTTTTGTCAAACAGGATTCGGCATTGTAGGAGTTAGCAAGACAAGGCATTTTCAGGGTGCATGGCAATTTTGGGAGGCTTGTGGCGCAAATGACTGGGATTTCATCACTGTATTATAGTGTAGAGCCAAAAGATGCTCAGTCGAAATGTAATGCAGTATAACAACACCATCTAACGCCTAATTTTCCTTGTATATAACGAACAATGCAAATATCGTTGCTCCCAGCGCTTCTCCCAATTTTACAGATACATCCATTGTGTTCTAGCCCTCGTCTACGTATCCGTCCTTGCATGACTACTTCGCGCTCGAGTCATTGGCTATCGTGCTTACTCCAGCGAGAATTGGTGACTGTGCCGGCGCATCTGGAATTTGGACATCCTCGAAATCGTCTTGTGACACGGCATTGATTGTGAAAGCGTCTAGCTGCCAATTAGCGCCTGTCTTCCATATGGAATTTGAACGTGCCGACATACAAACCGTTATGCAGAATCCAAATAGCCCAATTCCAGTCAAAGCATTTCTGAAGAGGTAAGGACGTCGAGCTCGAATGAGGGAGGCAGATTGCTTGTAATGCTTGTCATAGTATGACGATCTTGGTATTCTGTAGATATTCTTAGCAGATGATAGACATGAATCCAGGGATGTTGGAACTTACATTGCCATGTTGCTTAATTTGTAGAATCCGAGTGTACTACCTCTTCATACCTCAAGCTCGATAATAAACTTATCATCAGTACAAGGGTGGTCGAACCACTTTCTAGTGAAGGCTGCGTGTTTATGCCTGAGGCATAACTAAGCCAGCCTTGCACAAGCTTCCACAGCCTGATGATCAAAAGAAAGCGTGTCGAGGAGCGTGTCAACCCTGTCCAGATCTTTGTCTTCAGAGCAAAGCTTCAACGCCAACCTTCACTTCACGATTTACAAAAAGGTCGGCCATATATTCACGCCACAACAGCATGATCGCACATTGCAATCTTTTTGTCCTGAACTTAATGCGCATCAGCAACCATATATGAGCCGACTGTAGTTTTGTAGCACAACGGCAAACATCATCGAGCTCAACGACGTACACAATATAGCTCAAGATGGCAGCTCCCGTTCCCATCGAGGAGCAGATAGTCTCGCTCAACTCTGCGCGCAAGCTTCTACTGACCGACTCGACCTATGCCTCGCACATTATACAAGGTATCTTGCCAATTATAGGGCGCGACGCTGTTCTGGAGTTGAGAAGATGGGGTGCGGATTTTCTCTCAGAGACCTTTGCGAGTCCCGGAGTACCGACATCACGAAAAGAAGAGCTGAGCTTAGTCATTCTGCCTACCTTGCGAAAGATGATTGAGAACACACAAGAGGATAGTGCTGTGGTGAAAAGCCTTGTTCAAGTTGCCTCAAGTATATATCCTCTAGTTTTGCGGTGGATGTAAGTACAGTAGTCCCCTCGGATTCGTTGCACAGTTCTTTGTAGTTGGCATCCGCCTCAATCATCCGCATATACATGAGATTCACTGTCCACGATGCATTGGGCCTAGATAATGTGTCAAGTAGCTATTTCTAACTTTTTTGCGAAATAGAATCAATAACCCATATGACGTGCCTAATTGGGAGCATATGACAGCGATCAAGCAGAGAATATTACGAATATGGGATTCTGCAACAACAGGGGTGCGTGTATGCTGCATCAAGTTTGCACAGAAAGTTGTATTGGTTCAGACAGCAGGTCCAGAAGCAGATCCAAGGGTAATTCCAATCTTATTCAACTCATCTACATGCCCTAACCAACATCTATTTTAGCGCAGCGATCCCAGAGAGATCTCTTTGACCATGGTCCCTCAGAACAATCTTGTTATACCTCCTCGAAATCTTGAAGCTGAAGCTATGGGGCTGTTAGACAGAATGCTCAGTATCTTCCATGAGAGCATCAGGTAGGTTTACATCACGGTACCCTATTCCCCGCACTAATGATAGCAGCGATGCAATACCTGTTGATGCTACCCTAAACTCCCTTTCCATTCTCATTCGTACCCGGCCCCAAGTCTCAAATAAAATCCTAAATGCTCTCCTGAACTTCAACCCTCTTAAACAAGCCAACTCTCCTATGACCTCCAAGCTACGTGTGATGGTGAAGTCGATGGAGAAAACGAATAGGATATTGCTTATGCATATCATCAAGCGGTAGGGTTCCTTTAGTCATTTTATCAGCTAGATGCTGATATGTACAGCGATCCACACAACCCTCTTACCCCAAGAATTCAACAGCATATCGAGAAGATGGCACGATCCCGGACAGAGATTTTCGAAGAAGCGAGCCGGAAACGCGGACCACCAGAACCTACTAATGGTCTTGATACTACCAAACGACAAAAGTTAGGAGTACAAGTCGCAAAGCAGCCGGCCGCCAGGTTATATATACCGCCTCTTACCCCTGGTCCTCACACCATCGCCGAGCTTTTCACCATAACTACGGATGCCGCTCTGAAAGGCTTCGATGTCTCCCAGCTTCCGGAAGATCTTGTAGTCAAGATTGGTGTCACAATTCTTCAGAAACTGGATGCGGATACCCTCAGTCAAGCCATCGAGGTGCGTTGCATAAACTCAGCTTCTCTTCATCCCATCACAGACTAACATTGCCAATGTAGGGAGTACAAAATCGATACAATTCTATGAAACCTACTCCGCCCGAAGAGATAAATCCGGCAACAGTGCCACTGGATATCGAGGATGATGATGACTATGAACCAGATTTCTATAACGTCGAGGATAACGAACAAATAGTCAATAAACTCGATGCCGCTCCACCTGAAGAGCCGAAACAAACAGCACCTGACGTTGCACTCGGCCCTTTCACATTACCTCCGTCGCCTGCCTTGACGCCAGAACAAGCCACTCAAATTGGAGAAGGAACAGTATCTCGGGTATTTGGTGTGATGTCAACTTTGGAGGAGCCAGGCAAGAAGATGAAGTCTGGTATGAATAGGCTTGCCGCTAGTGCCTACGATCGAGATGCTTGGGTCACGATCATCACGCGTCTGGCAACTCGTGCCGCTGCTGGCCTAGAACGAACAAATGACGGCGTGAAGGCCGAAATAGGTTCAGGACCGATTTCGCTCAGTGACACTATTCGCCAATCTCTACAGGCATACGTTCTTGAAGACTTCCGGAAACGCATTGATATAGCTGTAGCATGGCTGTGCGAGGAGTGGTACAACGATAGAGTCCAGTTAAAGCTTGGCCCTAACACGCCACTTCATTATGAGAAGTGGGTTCTCAGGTTGTATGACGGTTTTGCCCAATATCTTGATGGCAGAGACAAGATACTTACTCGATTTTTGAGCGAGATTCCAGCTGTTAGCACAGAGCTTCTGGATAGAGTCAAGCTTTTGTGCCGTGATCCAGCGCTGGTCAATCTTGCCTTGACCAGCTTGTTGTATTTGGTCATGATGCGTCCGCCAGTACGAGAGATTGCGTTAGACACCGTGGAAGATATTTGGCAAAGATGTAGGTTTTATCTCACTTGTTACTTGTACATGACTCACAAATACGTTACAGATGATGAAGCAAAGCCAATAGCAGCCAAGTACCTCAATAAATGGCGGCCAAATTTCGAGCAACGACTCAATAAGGTAGAAGGAGAAGACAAGAAGCTAAACGGCTTCGCAAACGCGATCATCGTGGATGCAACAAAGGTAGCTGAAGCTGCAACATCATAGATGCTGACCTGCAGCGGTGTGTAATTGGAATAGGGTACCTGTATATTAGCAGCATTCTACATTGAGAAGTGTGGGTAGGCAATGGATGCCCGGCATGGCGAAATGGATATCGATGCATAAAGCATCGTGGTTGTGTGAATGGATCATTGGTGCGTGTATTATATAGGAGCTCGTCCACGGAGGACAGGCCATGAATCGGAACCCTCATGAAATGAGTCTGAAAAATATAATGTCTTTCCATGCTTTAATGCTAGTGTTAGTGTATAATCAACCACCACGTCCATATAACTAGTTGAAGGCCCTGAATCGGAACTCTCGAAGAACTTATCGAAGTATAATGTTCCTTACTGCAATTACCAGCACTTGAATATTGGTCTTACGACACTAGATATTCAGCCTATGTTAGGTAGTTTTATACCCATGAGCACTTAAAGGTTTAGTAGGGTTCAACTCAAATATCCAGGTATTTGCATTAATTAGACTAAGCTGGATCATTTTGATGTGAGCGGATGCTTAGAATGTATATTCAGACCTAGCTGCCAAGAGTAGTTTATATCCAGCCGAAGTCCAAACCCATTAGATTGGACATGAAGTCCCAGCACCGTCCGTTTCAGCTAAGGCATGGTAGAAACCGGGAGATCTCCAACGCACAGCCACCGGTGCAGACCTCCGTCTCGCAGTTCTGATCCAGAGTTTTGGATGCCGCTCTCCAGCTTCTGCAAATAGTTCTACAACAACACGAAAGAGCTTTGACCATTCTAGTTTGCTGTTTGGGTTCATCCCTTTCTTGAAGTGTATACGCTGGGAGCATGTCTCAGTTGGCGATTGTTCTATAGATGGCTAGCCTTCGCTTTTGTTCTCCAAACCGTCGCCATCCTGCGAAGATAAGCTCTGCGGTAAAGGATGCCGAGGTGCAAGCACCACCTGTTCTACTCTGAGCGAGAACAGTGGTTCTCGAGCGAGATTGTGCTGTACCAATTCAATGAACTTGGGAAATTTGCCATCAGTAATTGCGGCTAAGCACATCGCATATCCATGTGCATGCAACGACTCTCCTTCAAATTGCAAAGAAAGAGGCCATTGACACCAGCGTCCGAGGGATTCGGGCTGAAAGAGCACTTCATGGTGAAGCAATTCTTTCTGCATAACGTCCACGCACTGCCGGCCATAAAAAGTCTTTCGGCATTAAAGCATGGATCTCTGGGGTTACAATGGCGCCAGCTGAAGTTGGAGTCTATGGATCATCGTGATGAGGGCGAATGGAGGGGTTAGGCAGACTGTTGGAGAAGTTGTGAGGTTTGGTCATTGATAGATACAGAGAGATTTGGTGATGTTATTGGAGCATTTTGCTGTTGGGATGCATCTTGTTCCGTCTTTAGGAGGTCAGTTCAAAGGATGATACATTGAGGTCTATGTTTGCTATATCAGCTGATAGCCTCCCACATCGGTTGTGCGATCCATCAGATTCCTCTATCACGAAGATTCCCATCAGTTTTATGATTGAAGCGGTCTTCGAAGCCTTGGACTTAAAGATACGTACCTCAGAAGGAGGTCGTCCGTATCTTAACTTATGGTGCCAAACTCTGAATAAAAGCAAGTGCGCAACCCAGTATCAAGTTTGTTTACACGTGATAGGAAGCTGTTCACCGTGTTTATTTAGTATACTTGTTAGGTAGAACGTGCATTATGCCCCGATAACTTAAAGTGCCAATGTGCTAACGGTGGTTAGATATCTTTACTTTGCTAGAACATGGTATTGTCTCGTGACCCGAAGCATACACTTTACGAAATATAGGTAGTCCAATTCTGGGGATCGAAGATGAGGTCTTCCAGCAAGAAATAAAGTTCAAGGTAGTAAGAGTGTTCTCCCAGTTACTAGAGGTCGACCTTTTGAATGACATCCCAGGACACAATTACATGGGGCCAGCAAGTAGGAAAGCATCTTGTTACGAAGCCTCTAGGTTACTGACATGTAACATTGAGTTAAGCATAATTCACAAACCCGCATGAGAGCTCAGTTAATGCACAAAGTATCAGCTGTGATTTCTGTAACTGTTCGTCCCAACATAAAGCTTGTGACATATGCGGAGCTAGGCAAGCAGAAGATAGGAAGAGTGTAACATTATAGAAGACGAAGGTGTGAAAGTGGCTCTCCTGTTTCACTTCTTCTTATAAAGTCCTCAAAAATCAGTACTTTTCCAGAAAAGTTCACAAGGTCAGCTTCCTGCAGAACCAATGTAAGAACAAAGGCAGTATTCAAGCGAGATGATCACCAAAACTCTGACAAGTGCACTTGCTATAAAGAACTAGTGGTAATTAACGCTATTATTTGTGTACACAAACCTTCTATTGCCGATTTTAAGGTTTCCTTATCATATACCCTTGTGTAAGTCTGCACAGGCCGGCCACATTTTGAAATGATCACTAATTAACAGAGGATCTTGCTTGATGACCGATACTTATGTGCGTTCATTCATGTTTAAGATTGAGTTTATCTATCAACTTTCCTCGGTACTCGGAGTTTTGTAGCTTCGCAAGTGACGAGGTAGATGTAACTGTATGTAACTCTACTAACCCAGTTAAGCGAAACCCTGATCAAGTGTCGTCTAGCTGACAGCCGAAACGCATATCTACCTTATATCTGATCACATTGGCGAGCCAATCTGTCCTATGGTACAGATCCAGGTTCAAATTACCAGATTCAAATTATTTTTATAAGCTAGTCATTGGGGAAGTTGCCGAGGCACATCCTTCTCTTCTCAGTTTTTGGTAAAATTGACAAGATGTTTGTTGGAGCAGTCAGTTTGTTTCCTATCAGCAAGGTAGATTAAATTTATTATTATGTCTTCAACATTTACCACTTAGATATATTTATGGTCCTATAGCCAAGATAGCCGTCTGTTGTTCTTGGTATTTTAGATATTTGAACTGTGTCCCCTGGCTATCTATCGTCATACAATGCACGACATCGATGCGTGTCATTGACTCGCAAGATGACGCTATTCCGAGTCTCGCCTTTCCATAGGTTTCATGAAGTCTCAATATCCCTTTCATCCCACTCCATTTCGAGAAGCGGTACTTATATTTGTGTACTTTGCTTTTGTTTCATCATGAACGACCTTCTTAGAGAGGCGCCTCTTGGTCAATTCCTCCGTTACGTCTCTGGAAATAGATGTTTTCTATACCCAGAAGAAAAGCCCAACTTCCAACTGCCTCTTATGCCTTCACACAGTCTCAGACCTAACTCCGCTGCCCGCAGCCTGCACTATAAAGGTGACCAAACATTAAATTCCTCCCCGGCAGAGGATGGGTCGAATGTTATAATGGTTGGCTGGTATGATCACACTGATGATGCAAATCCGCAAAACTGGGAAAACTGGAAGCGGTCTTTAGTTTGTGCTTTGATATTTTGGTACACATTTGTAGTGTGCTGTGGGAGCTCAATATATGTGATGTCGGGTGCTGGTGTTATTGCCGAGTTTGGAGTGTCGGACCAGCAAAGTCTCCTACCGCTCTCACTTTATATTCTAGGGTGTACAGTACTCTATCCTCTATTAGTTTGTATGAAACTTACTCTCGTTTAGATGGTATTGGTCCGATGCTTCTATCTCCCTTGAGTGAGATCCCCTCAATCGGGCGGAACCCCATTTACGCATGCACTCTGATTGCATTTATCACTGTATTGATACCAACTCCTTTAATTAGCAACTTCAACGTCTTTATTCTCCTGAGATTCTTGCAAGGGTTTTTTGGCAGTCCATCGATGGCAACAGGAGCTGCTTCTTTGCAGGATGTCTACTCAGAAGAGCACATGCCTTTTCCTATGGCTGCCTGGATTGCTTCAGGCTACGTAGGGCCTGTACGTAAATCTTGCCGCCTTTATCTATCAAGCCTAATTGCATTGTTATCGTCTGACTCTGTCATTTAGTCGCTTGGGCCAGTCCTTTCAGGATACGCAGTAACTTCCATGGGCTGGCGATGGTCAATGTGGATTCTTCTGTGGGTAGGTGCCGCCTACCAGATATAAAGTTTCAAAGCTCACTTTAAGATTAGATCTCGGCGACGGCTTGTATTCTGATCATAATTCTCTTGCCTGAAACCTCGACCCCGACGATACTTCTCCGACGGGCTGAACGACTCCGTAAATTAAAAGGGTCTGAACTTTTCAAATCGGAAAGCGAAGTTAAGCAATCGAGCTTTTCCCCCCAAGACATTTTGGTAAACGCACTCATAAAACCTTGCGAGATCTGCATCAAGGACCCTGCCCTCGCATTTGCCGTATTGTACCTCACATATGTGTATGGCATATATTACTCCTTTTTCGGCGCCTTTCCATTGGTATACCCATCAGTGTATGACTTCAATATAAGAGAACTTGGCTTATCGTTTCTCTCTATCCTGGCGGCGTGTGTAGTGGGATGTATAGTATATACAATTTATGTCTTCTTCTCACTTCAGCCTGGATTACTGAATGGGCCAAGGGATCATGAATATTACCTTATTCCAGCAGTGGCGGCTGCGTTTCTTCCTCCGGTGGGACTTTTCATCTTTGGGTTTACCGCTCGTGCGGAAGTCCACTGGGGCGTATCACTCTCCGGGGTAGTGATATACTCGACCGGGCTTTTCATTATCTTCCAATGTGTTTCTATCTACATTCCGAGAACATATCCGAGATATGCTGCCAGCATGTTTGCAGCAAGCGACTTTGTGAGGGCAGCCGTCGCCGCCGGTTTGATTCATGCTGTCGGTCCTCTTTATCAAACCTTAGGCATCGCGAAAGGGATATGTTTGATAGGTGCATTAAGTGTCTTGGGCATTCCAGGCATGTTTTATATGTGGTTATACGGCAAAAAGCTAAGAGCTAAGTCAAAATTCGCCAACTCGTAGTGGATAACTTACGTTAATAAATAAACAAACTCTGTCAAGCCCAGAGAAAGAGCCAAATTCAAAAGTAACCCAATTGTGACAGTTCAAAGACCAGGATTGGTAAGGAGGTTTGCCTTAGTTACTACCTCAAACTTTTACCGTTTTCTATGGCCAACAATAATTAATTGCCTGAGCGATTTTATCATTGTTCACTTTTCAGCTATTAATGAAACTTCCTAGGATTCACCAACTCGTAAGGAGGAAGGATTTTGAGGCTGAAAAACGGCCCCGAAAAATTGTGGCACCGTCCTGCCACTAAGAATAAGCGAGCGCATGGATCGTTTCAAGGTCCGGTCTTTTCCCCGCAACATCGAGTTCGACCACAAAGTGGTTTATAATTAGAACGAGCCTCAACCATGTAAGCTTGATGTTGTTTATTGAACAACAGTTGTACCAATACTAACTAACGTTGCAATGACCACTGCACATGAATGGATATTGTGCTTTCAGGGCAGTAATTATTGATCGAGATGCATGTTAGACGCACGTGATGCTGTGAAGATGGAGGCTGGAGGCTGCGAACAGGCCCGTGCAGGAATCAGGATCCTAGCAGGTGCCGCATATGGAATATTCCTCGTGTATTCCTACTCCCTTTGAGGCATTGTCAATCTATCAAAACACATATATTTCAAATGAATCGCTATGTTGCAATGTCCTTTATCAAGATATTTGCGCCTTGGAATTAGTCAAAGATCAAATCGCAATCATGAAGATACAGCGATCAATCATACCCTTGCTTCCGCTCTCAGCACTCTGTAGAACGTCCCTAGCAGCGCCCTTAGCAGCAGCAGCAGCAGACGATAAGACCTCGATAGGCGATTGGCTTAGCAAGATTGCAGATGGGGTGTCAATGCAGATATATAACAGTCCAAAACTGGACGGAACCGTCAAGTCAATCTCCAACTTCTTAGCTATTTCAACAGATGCGCTTAATAAATTGGGGCTTGTCGGACCCAGGGAGGAAAACAGGAAGCCAGGTCAATGTGCACGTAAGTGGCCTCATTTAGCAGTCCTTGTTTCATAATTACCTTAGGCTTGTAGAGGTAGGAATGTCACTACCTTTAGAGCTCAGGATTCCTTCAAGGTTAGAGATACTGATGGATAAATAATGTAGCTGTGATTGTGGTATTTGTTCGCGGTACATCTGAAGCCCCAAATGTCGGCACGATGGTAGGGCCACCGGCATTCAAGTCGATAAGGAAGGTAATTGGAGAGAAAAATCTTGTCGTTCAGGGTGTGAAATGGGAAGCTCTCCTCAGCACATATCAACTAGGCGGTGATCCTAAGGGAATAGATGACATGTGAGTTTATCAACCGCGAATGTAGAAGAGCTCCTCTGACAGGATTGGCAAACAGGGTCGCACAGGTTAAATCCGCCGTAAAAGACTGTGTGAAGGGTAAAAAGGATGACTCCAAGATTATCATGGCAGGATTCTCTCAGGGTGCGCTCATGACTCGAGCAGCTATCAAAAAGCTACCAACTGATGTTGTGAAATCTGTATCTGGAGTAGTATTGTGGGGTGACCCAGGTACGTGGGAATTGACATGTAGAAGGCCTTAGCTGACGAGACATAGCGAAACGCAAGGACCCTAATGTCCAAGCACCACTTGAGCTGGACAAAGGTAATTTCCCAAGTGACAAGGTTAAAGTTATCTGTCACCCTCTCGATGCTTTCTGCCATAACTCGGACCTTACGTAAGTTTTGTCTTCTCCTAAGATATGTGTATAAATGCCGAATGCGTACGAACTAAGTTTACATACTGCTCATATTACCTCGCAAGGATTACTGACAGATTATTGACTTCTAGGACGCCATTCCATTATGTTTATTTCCACTGGGGCCGAGATGAAGCGGTAAACTTTATCTTGCAAAAGACCGGATTTGGTACTAAGAAAGTCCGGACTTTATCTTACCCCCGCGACCCAAGAATCCAGTGATTGTATATTTTGAAGGCTTAGTGCGAATGGGGTATTCTCGGGAAGCATTGTTTTGTTACAGGAATCTGGCGTTAGGAGTAGGGAAAAAGTTAGGATCAAGCCAGCAAAAGGGAATATTCGTAGTATCTTACAGTGCTACTAGTAGTGACAAAAAGTCATTTTAGCATGGAAAGTGTATCATGATTAGAATAAAATGTGTCTACTGTAAACTCTATATACACGCTAAGGAAGTGAAACTTACTCTAAAAAAATACAAATATTGCTTTGAGTGTCACGGTCCTCAATATCGCACCAGACGCCCATTGGTTCGCTTACCAGCTCGCCTATGGCGGTCACGTGGTCATGGTCTTTATGTTAGGGATGCCACAGCAACAGCTACACCTTTCCTGCAGCGATAGCGATAGCGATGAAACAGTTACCACCGGACTTAATAGGAAGGCAAATCGCGATTTTTTCAAGCAACCAAGGAGCCCTGCTAGCAACGAACCAACCAAAGCATCAATCAGGGCAAACTAGTATTAAAGAAATCTACGAAGCAGTTTCTACGCTCAGGAAAAGAAGCAACTCTATTCGTACAATATGGATCCCGTCTCAAGAAAACCTCGAGCTAAACAAAAAAGCAAAAGAAGTCGCACAACAAGCTACCGAACCAGGCCGAACAGCGCAAAAGCAATACTATTAAGCTAAATCTACAACTATAAGCAAAAGAAATGCGGAAAGAAATGCAGAAAAAGCAATAAGAACACTACCCGACACAGTAAGAAAGTACTCTAAAGAAATAGATACTGCACTGCCAGGAAAACATACTCGTACTTTATATAACAGTCTTAATCGGAAAGAAGCGAGCGTGTTAGCACAGCTTCGCACAGGAATGATACATTTGAACGGGTACTTTCATCGTATTAGAGCGGCGGAATCTGACCAATGTGCTTGCGGACAGGCTACAGAAACCGCCAAGCACTTTCTTTTCCGATGCACGAAATAGGACACTTACCGTACGCAAATAGTAGCACAAACAAACACAAGAAAAGGCAATCTTTCTTTCTACCTCGAAAGAAAAGCTTTATCTGACTCAGAGAAATGAGCACTAAATATAAACGCAGTGCGAACAACGATCAAGTTTGCTATTGCTACAGAACGTTTGGACAAAGAACTAAAACAGGCAGCTAACTAGCGGCAACAACACACTTCATTTTATTCTTTATCTTAACTAACTTGACTAACCCTATATCACTCTCGTGTCCCCAGCAAGCTTCGCTTCAATCGCCGACGATAGGACATTGAACACTTGGAGGAATTAACTTCAAATTAACCTGTTACTAATCATGCACAATATCTCGTTGACTATGTACTACTGAAAGTGGAAAATATTGGCAGAGGCAATTTTGTATGGGCTGAAAGAGGCATTGGAAACCGAAGGAAATGTATATTATGTAATATAGACTAGGGCCCTCTAGGCTTAGCCGGGCGTAATAAAACTACTACTACACCTTTCCTCCTTAGTTTAGTATTCTCGTAATTGAAGCACCTATTCAGCGCCCTTACAGGCCATAGGATCGTGATCGTGACATTGAGTGTCGCTGATGTAATCTTGCAATTTTTTCAACATTTTGAAGTAAAGGGGATATAATTGTTAGGAAAAGCTATTTCCACAGAATGAAAGGAGGCTACTTCAGTTTAAGCCGTTGTCTATAGCCCAATGCTTGAGCTCTATGAGATGACTGCTTTTGATTATCTCTATAGAGGTCTATGGTTAGAATTTAAGACTCCTTGACCTTGATATAATTTACAAATTATAATTTAAGTCTCGCTGAAACTTGGGAGTCGCAGAGGTAGCAGACAATTAAGCTTTTATGCGTTATCAAAAACTGTTGTAAGCGTAGTTTAGGGTATACAAAGGCTGCGATGAAAATTAATTATGTGAATAATCTGCGGAAGGAGTGACAAGTGCTTACTAAGTTGGCATATCATGCAAATTTTGCAATAAGCCTCGACATAGGCAATCGAAAGTCTTAGTAAATGATTCATTGTGTATATGTAGTGACCTCAACTCACTGGGAGATCCGAAGCCTTCTAAGGTGCTGAATTACAGCTAGGCACTTATTTCGGGTCACTTGGCTTTACTCTACTGATTGCGTGAGAATATGGAGAGAATCAACACCACCCGGTCACCTTTAGCAAATATAAATCCGATAACAAACACGAGAAAGCTGAAAAGGTAACACTTGCCTTCATGACAGTGGCAAATTATAATTTTCTTACACTACGATCCGCCCTAGAAGCACCCACGCTTTATTAGTATTTGCTAAAATTATTTAGTGACACCCTTAACAGTTGCTTCAACAAGGCTTTTTTATCTTCTTGTCAGTCCCTAACACCCAATATGATTCAGGATCACAACAAGGTATGGAAACCGTGCAATATAAGTTACCGTTTATTTACCCTAAATCACGTTTCAAACCTTTACTGTTTTCCGCTGATCCGGGGGGGGGGGGGGATATTTGGATGTGATTTTGGTTCTCGTGCAAGAGATCCAGAAAACTGGCATTCAGGTGAAACGCCTGTGATAATAGATCGGATGATTAATGATGAAATTACGTGTTTGCATTAACTCAAGTTCTTATACTCTGTCCAAGAATCTCAGCTATTAATTCCATGCTCAAATTCGTCCGTCAATCTGCTTCATTATTGTTGATCGCCGTATATTGGTCATTTGCAGTTCCGCAGGACCATAATTTAAATTACATCAATAGCCCCACCTTGCTGTGTCTTCTTCTCATTCCAGAATCTATGCTACAATGGCTTTGTTTGTGATGGGTGAAGGAGGGAGACGAATGAAACATTGCTTCGCTCGGCTATTGAGGCTGTTATTTCTATATGATATTAGCAAACAATGGCTTAGTCAAGAAATCATAACTCACCTCTCCCAATTCCCAACTTGCTCGATCCTTAGGAAAGGAAGAACCGACATCGCAATCATCAATTTTATCTCCATAGTAGCAATCTGCTTCCTTGGACAGCCTCTCAAGCCCTTAATAAAAGACAGTGATGGTCCAGCATTTGGATTAAAGCATACCTCCCCAGCGACGCCGTTTTCCATCCCATTTGACACAGTTTCCAGCCACCTCTCTGGCACAAACTCTGTCAATGGCCAGCGATCGGTTGACCACTGTTTAAACGGTCTATCTTTGTGGGCGGCGCGGCTCGAGCTTGATCGCTTCTGCTCATCCACAACAAAAGGCTCCGATCGTGTGTTATATGAGATTTCTGCTGTTATTAGCCAGATTTGGGTGTCTTTGGGAATCTTATGACCTAAAATATCGAAATCTTGTGTCATTCGGCGGAAAGACATCGGCCCTATACAGGAAATGCGGAGGACTTCAGCAAAGACGGGGCCGAGGTATGGGAGCTTTGCTGTGAGAATTTCAGATGCCTGATAGCACAGTGTATTGGATGTTTTTGGGACAGAAGCGAGAAAACCAGGTGAGGAGGTGGAAGCGGAGGGTGGCCTGGATGGAAGGTATAGAGGCGAGTCATTTCATTGCCCAAGATGAGGCTGAGGAATTGGCCTCACGTCCTGCGAAGAGAATCTCGATTAATTCATCTTGGTCATGACTTTCATATTTTTGGTTAGGCTATCCTGGGAACCACCCATAGTCTTTGCAATGACTTGATCGAAGGTAGGCAACAAATTTAGCGCTTCTCTATCGTCATAGTCTGAATACACTTCTCTATAAGTTCATAAAAAAACGCATTCTTAACATGATCAGCTTTCTTAACCATAGGCAAGCGTCGAAAGGCCCATTCGTAGCTTGGGGGATACATCCTGTCATCAACGAATCCATCAAATATGTATGATTGACTAGTGCCTCATACACATCTGAAAGCTGTGGAGCGTAGAAATAGGCCGACTTCTTGCATTTGTTGATCTTGACAAGCCGGGGTACTGGCATCTGGGATTCTCAAGCGCTTTGTCTTGGGCATCATTAGATTCAGGCCATCATCGATGGTAACTGCCCAAGGTTAGCCGAATATCGTGAGACAATGTCGTCAATCTCGCGAACACCACCCACTAGAAGAATAGGGTATGTTGAAGAGAATGTGAAAATAAAGTTCTAGGCGATTGGAGAATTGTGGCGGATGACCTGATCGCAGAGCCAAGAGAAGGCTTCGCCGTTTGTGCAGAGGTTCCGGAATCCTAGTGCTAGAGTGTCTCCAAAAGGGGCAAAGCAGGACCAACGATTGCAAAGGACTTCAGGAAATGGCTTAGGAGTAGTGAAGTATGTGAGCATTGCATATGCAAGAACAAAGGCGATAATTCCATTCGCTATCGAAGTGGATATTGAGAACTCTATTGTGGAAACTCCATTCTGTCAAAAGAACCGAAAAAGAGAAGGTGATGTTGGTCTTGGGCGCTATAGGAGTGCCTGTTGGCAATAGCTCTCCAATATTTTATTTTATGGCGAGGCTGTGATGAGAGAGTTGTAGGGACGAGGTGGTGATAATGAAAGTGAGGTGGTGGTGATATAGCCTCCCGAGGAACTATGCCCGACCCATGCCCCAAGCCACTAACAAGTAGTAGAAGAGTGATCACTGATTCTGAACTACATGATCTATTCTAAAATGATTTTGAGAACTGAAATATTTTGATATAGGTAATTTATCAAATAAAGTCCAAAGGAGAGGGTCGAAGGTGAAATCAGGGAAAGAGAAGGAGTAATATGCACGGGAAGCTGAGAATAAATAGGTCTGAGAAGTGCCACCCACAGCACGATGATTGATGACTAATCTTAGGCGTGAGGCTAGGGAATGTTATTCCCGGAGAATGGCTGGCCTGTGTATCAAAGGTTCGTGATATTAGATTAGGAAAACCATTCACTTTGCCTGGAGCTAGTCATACACATTAACATACCTGTAAGATGTTATTTTAAACTTACCAGGACCCAAGTATCATATTATAACCTCTCCCAATCACGATCGGCCATAGTGAATCATTTAGAATTATCGGAAGATGAATATTGTTATTGGCAGGTAGAGAGTATCTCAAACACAGCAAAGATATTTACTAACAAATTACTTTTAAGGCATTTGCGAGATGCCATACACCATGTTGCGTCATAATCCCTCATAAGTTCCTTTCGACCACCCAAAATCGCGATGCTTAGCTTAGTTTGGACCATCATAATGGGCAGCAGCGTTTACAGTCTTGGAAATAGTTGGGTTGATGCCAACGGTAGCCCAGCCAAAGATACCATCAGTAATTGCGCTTCCAAGCAAGACATAGTTGAGGACTGGATCACTGGTTGCTGCCTCCTGAGCGAAGATGCCATCATTCTGGTTCGTTGTTAAGGATTGCCTGTTGGTGTTGTATGGTGAGGTCGCCTCCACCCTGGTGATGAGACTCTGATCGAAAAAGAGCTGGCCAACGTGAGAGATCTTGCCAGTGGTGATGGTGCCGTTCGTGAGGGTCGTGGAACCAATGTGTGACAAGACTGTCAGGCAAGTTAATATGGCATGATACAGGGAACAGCGTAATACTGACTGTGGATATGTGGAGTACGTCCAGTGTAGTGGCCCGGGAAGATGGAATCAAACTGTAAAATGCCGCTGGCATCACTGAATTGAATACCACGAAGCATAGTATTGTCAAGATTGGTTCTGTCGGCAGAGTTCCCATTGCCATTTGCGACGACGCCGCCGTAAACTCCCTGTCTCATAGTTAGATACATCATGATGGGTTTGGAATATAATGCTTACAGTAGAGTTGCAGAACCAAGCCTCAAGTGCGACTTGAGGAAGCGGCTTGCAAGTGGTTGTATCGATGATCTGAACATCAAAGGTCAAGGGAACACCGGCTTGTCCTACAGAATCTCAATTCGGCTCCGTTGCTATAGTCAAAAAGGTTTTTTTTCAAGAGTTACATGCTCTAGAGACATGTTCTGCCAGCACGACATTTCTGCAGAGTAGGTAACTCATAGGAATTTGCAGCTAAGTCACTAGCTCGGAGTTTGTGGGTACTAACCATCAGTGATATCCCTTCGGACAAGCTCCCCAGTCACATCTGTAGATAATTAGTAGTTGTACCCGCCATTAAGCTTACAGACTTACAGTATGGACCCTCCGTTGTCTCTGGCTGAAGGATGCAAGAGTTATTGGACCCGAAGATAGCCGTGTAGGAGCTGTCAGGAGTGACAGCCTTAGAAGATTGGTGATTCTTGGCCAAGACTTCGGCAACTGTACGCTTGACTTTAATTCCTCTCTTTGCGCGCAGCTCATCAACCATAGCCATGCGGCGTTGAATCAACTGATGATCCCGAGCTTTGATTTCTGCAGCGCAGTGGTCAAGATTTCGGTACTCGGGTTGAGCAGCATAGGCAGCACGCTCCATAATCTCGAGGTTGATATCGTGGCCTGGATGAGCCAAGGCAGCTCCCATAAGGGAAACAGCGAGGGTGACGGAGGACAAGAAGTGAACCATGATGCAGGCAACTCGATGAAATAATGTACTAGATTTGAATCGACTACTGGTACCGTCCCAATGTCAAGGACTTGACCTCTATTTATTTTCTAGTCCATCTCAGTCATCTAGATGTCCCTCCTTACATTCTCGCTTGTGTGAGAATTATTCCATCGCTTAGCTTACAACTTTCAGCCTGAACATCCAAGATTTTGAGGACGCGAAAAGACGCGTAAGACAGTCCCTATAGCCTATACTGCATCTCAACAAGTGAAGCGATTTCACAACAACTCGCAAATTTAAGCGCCATATGATCGGAAGGAGCTGCTCCTGAAATCTCACGGACCTCCTTCTAATGGATTTTCCTCCGAGCGTTGTTTGCCAGGCCATTTCTTGGCTCTGCCACACAAGTACCGAGGGGTGTCTTGGCATCAAGCGGGATCCTGGGGTAGGTCCCACACATGTTCTCCACGAGCTGTCCATGCGGGTCATTGAGGATATGCTGGCCAATGATATGAAACGTTTTGCTAATCCTTTGGTGATGCAGTATTGTGTACCGGGAGTCTTCCGCGGGATCGATCAGAATTGGAAGGCCGCGGCCACCCCTAACATTACTGACGAAGAAAACAAGTTGGCCGCAAGAAGGCGACGCTAGATAGACTCAATGACCTCATATTTGCGCTTACCTCGAATGATAAGATAAAAAGTTAACATTGGATCGTTTAATGCTAAGAGTTGTTGCTCAATCGTAGGTACAATTACAAAAGAGCCTGGATCGGTAAGTGTCTGGCGAGGATTGTTAGCTCAACGAAGAGGGATCACGTTCATCAAATGGTAATATTTCCCTAACGCAACAATAATTAAGAAGCAGAGGACTCTTGCCGCGTGATGGAAAGCCGGACCGCGCTTGTATCAAAGAAAACCTCGCTTAAAAAGGGGTACGAATCCGCCAAGAAATGCTTTCCCGAAGAATGGTACCCAAGACCCACGGACAATTCTAGATCCGTAGGAAGGACCTTGAAAGCAAGTTCCAGAGCTATGCAATTTACTGAGAAATATGAGCAATAAGATGAAGAACTGATGACAATAAGTGGTTACGCTTCAGAATGGTAACTAAGAAGCAGTACATGCCTGTCGCTTTATTTTCAAGATTTGCCATTCAATTTCGGCAGTTTGCCATTACTATGCCGACTATAGTTAATCACATGACAAACCTTACCACAATGACCGGCGGCAGCGCTTATGATGGGTCTGCACATCATCTAAACCGTTGTTTCTTCCTAGCTGTTCACATAGTGAAACGCAAATAAGATAATTTGATGGAAAAGTTGGCCTACTAGCTTTAGGCCAACTGAGATACAATTCCTGAAAATTGAGCAGATGGGTTTGTCTTGGGAAGATAACGGAAGAATAAATTAAATGCATGAAAACACTGAACCTACCTAAATGTTTGCATCCCACAGAATTTGGTTATCGCCTCTTCATCTAAAGCAAACTAGGAGCTTTTGTCACCATAGAAGTATTTCACCGCCTCTGTCCTGATAAACAAATATAGGAAACGTATTCAGCTGCATTTTCATGAGACACCTGCACCTCTAATTGGTGGCCTAGTTCTGATCAGCCATTGTCTGAACTGTGGGACTGCCACGGTGCTGCGTTTAATTCGCTTCACGTTTCCCTGCCCCTTGTTTCCTCCTCCCCGCCCTCTCCTCTTTTATTTCCCTAGAGACCTCCTTCACTGGTAATCCACCATTAGACGGGTTTTTTACCTGTTCCCAACAGTTCTGCATAAATATCCCCTCCTTCTCAGCTTCCTTCGCCATTGTAGTCAGCCTCTTCCTGGTCCGATCTACCATCGACTGAGAGCACAGGGTTGCAACCATCTTTGCCCTTCATTGTACACTTATTGGGAAGCTTCACATCATGCAAAGTAGCTTCGTCTCTATCTATTTCTTGTAATGCTCTAATATACTACAGTTTAATTACGTTTTGTGGTTGTAGAAGTGAAGTAAGATCACGCTCAAACTAACTAGAATTTTGATGTTGCATGTTTTCAAGTGCAAAGGAGAAAGCTATATTATTCGATTATTTATTTGTATCACCTGGGTTTTTCTTTAAGTTACTCTAGCAGGTAGCTCTTGATGTACTCGATTTAATCTTTTGTTATACAATGCCCTGTACAAAAGCACCTATATTTTCGGTTTGCTTATCATTTAAGAACAAAACGTACACTTTTAGTTGAATAACAACACTTATATATCACATGGATAGTAGGATCGAAGCATTAATGTGTTTTCAGGTTGTACTGTAACGCGGCAGCCCCTCCAACGAACATAAGAATTTAGGTCGATATTGTTAACTCTTAACAGCTAAATATTGTTTAAATAGAACAGTGCTCGATATTTAATGTAGCGACAAAAAATGTCAGTGTGGCTAGAATAGAGCAAATATGATAAATCAGTAATGTATTAAAGTTTCTTTTGGAAAACCCATGACAGTGATATATGCGAATTAGTTGGTAATTGGCATAAGGCTTCTAGCGCCTTGAAATAACCTACAGAGTATGGCCAGTTACACTTCTACTTCCAGAGTTATTTAGAACACTTGTAAATGACCTTAACTTGGGACAGAATCGAGCAGAATATGCCATGCGTGGCGTATACTAAAATGCATTAGATCGCATGCGATAATAATTTCGGCCGAAGGTCAGATAGAAAGCTTGCCAATGATTGAATGTGAACTTTGAGGCGGAGTGATTTGGCAAGGCATCTTTTGTGATGCCCCACAAAAAGATGTATCCTCGGCTCTGAAAACTTAACATAACCTCATCATCTCTTGTCAACAATTTCTCAACCGTTTGAAAACTTTATGAATCGATCTACACGGCAATATCTTGTTACCCTACCCTGAATATCACAAAGTGCAAACACTTGAGCCCGGCTGGTTGAAAGCTGGCGAAATTAGATTTCCAGGATCCTCATTTTCACAGCTCGGCAGACTGTCATTGCTTTGCCCTCTTACAATGTCGGTCATGCGATAGTTTATATATGCCCCGCCTTAATTGAGTGCCTAATCGGGGCTTCAAGGGCCTCATGGCTCTGCTAACACAGAGATCATTGCATATCATGTTTTCGCACACAAAGTCTGTTGCGCCTTCAAGGAGCCTTACCAGCACAGCCCCCCTCCAAAAAGCATGCTCGTAATATAGCGCGTCTTGTGCTTGAGACGACATAAAACTTTAGTAATAAGTAACGAACTTCGTTTCATAAGATTTGGTTCTGATTCGTTGCATCTACTCGACGTGTGCCGCATCACGATCATGTCGTTCTTGAGGAGCCTTTCGAGCTCTCAACTATGTGGCTGTGGGGCACCAAGGCTGTTGGTTCTGTTCTCAAGGAGGAGGTAGGTGGCGAGCACGGCTCATACATAAAACCATGATGCACCTGAGCCGTTTCTTTCTGTGAAGTCCTGCTTGGTTATTTTTGACCCAACGATGTGTGAGGCTGCCTCGAATTATTATGCTAAACCAATGATTACCCAGTGAAGTCATGAACTTGAACTACGTTTCAAGACCCAGTCTATCTTACATCAATCAACAAACAGTGCTGTAGAGTAATATCACGTCGCCAAGATGGTAGCAGTTTCGAGAATGCCTAGGGACGGACCGCTAGAATGGCCTGACGCAAAAATCGAAAGCAATCAACATTTGGGCTTTGGATATTCATTACCAAACAAACGCGCAACACATCGGACAACTCTTAACTTACTATTAGCAACTCCAAAGGACACTACATCTGTATCTAAGTTGAGTTCTTCAGCAAGGAGTGGCATAGAGCCGAATCAAGCATTTTTTCGGCAGCCAGCCACCTCTATAGGTCCGGACGAACGTTTTGCTTCTGAATCGAGCTTTGCTACCAGTAACGTCCAAGTATCTCAATCCTCGCCAGTAATAAATTCTTGTTCCACATCATCTGGTTCTTCTCCTCAGTCATCAGACATATCATACATAAATGAGTCCGGGAATATGCGGAGCTTAGATATTATGGCCAGCCAAAAAGCACCTCGATGCTCATCATTACCAACGACACAGATCCATACCTCGATAATAGAACCACAGCCGGCTGATGCTGAGGAGCAGTTTTTGTTGGAGGGTCAGAATGGATTCGTCTTCAACTTCGTCCTACCCCCTGGGGCCTCTGACGAGCTTGCCAACAATACAAAAGTTGGACGCTCTTCCCCATCCGCCAGCGGCCAGCACTCGGATGAGTCGAATTTGAAGCAGTTGAACTGGATGTTGTATCAACCCCCTAAAGAGTTACTCAGCATCCAGAATACTCCATCTGCTGAGCTCGAGAGTATCCTTGCCCCTTCAATCCAGCGAATAAAAGAACACCAAGAAAGATTAGAAATGCAGGATGCAACAACACGAGCGGATATGACTATCTCGAGACTTGCAGAAACTACGCCTCGTTTCCCAAGAAGACCGAAACCTGTGAGTATTCAGGATTTGAATTTTGATCAGCTGGTCTAATCTTAGAACAGATTGTTATTAATGAAACAATGGACCCTCTTTGTGCGTCATATGAACGACAACAAGATAGCGTGGGGGATGAGGGCACCCCCTCAATAACACTAAATGACACTGAATCCTGCCCTTTAAGTCTAGTTGGCCCCAATCACTCAGATGATGCTGCTCTAGCGCTTACCACTCTGCCTTCGGCAAATAGAAAGGCATTTCGCGGGTTTAGCGCGATGTTCAAATGGAAACATAAATCAAAGGAGAGATCAAACTTCCCAGACATAATAACGGAATCGACTGCGCCACAGCCTACTATAGAACGAAATCTTCCATCAGCAGGATCTTGGATCCCTGAGGAAGAGTCAACAAAAGTTAATGTTATCCTGTCAGTTAGGTTTGAATTAATTTACTTCCTTCACTAACTTGTAACAGAGAATGTGTCTCATGTCTCGAGGACTTTGCACCAGGCGAATTGATCAAATTATTGTGCCATAGCTATTGTACGACCTGTTTTCAGAGACTCATAAAGTCAGTTGCGCTTGGAGCATCTATCACCTGGAGCTAATGTATTTAGAAATGCCCTCGAGTCAGAAGCGCACTGGCCAGCAAAATGTTGCTTGAATCTCATCCCCCCTGCCACAATATTATCTAACATTGACAATAAATCAAAAATACTGTTCAAACAACGCGAGACTGAATGGGCGATACCGGTGGGAGATCGAATATATTGTTCGAGACGAACATGTGGCGCCTGGGTGAATCCAAAGTATGTTAATGAGTCGTCTAATAGTGCGAAATGTGGTAAATGTGGACACAAAACATGTAGCATGTGCCGCGGTGACTTTCACGGTGGACGTGATTGTCCACAAGACAGGGGAATTCAGGCCACGCTCGAGCTTGCTGAAGTTGAGGGCTGGAAACGATGCTACAGTTGTCATGCTTTGGTAGAACACAATCAAGGATGTCGTCATATGACTTGCCGATGCAGAGCGCAGTTCTGCTATATCTGTTCAGCTCGATGGCGAACATGCACCTGTACCGATGCTGATCTTAGAAACATCACTCGGGTAACTGAGATTCGACGACAGAATCAAGAAGCTCAGTTCGCACTAGCAGCAGCAGAAGCTCTTCAGATAGCACAAAGAGAAGCTACGGAAGCAGAACGAAGAGCTAGGATCGAAGAAGAAGAACGGCAAATTCTACTCGAAGTCGATAACTTTATTCGCGAAGAAGACGAGCGTGCAGCGAGAGAAGCGGAGGCAGCACGAATTGCAGTCCAGGCTGAGAGACAAAAACAAGAAGAACAGCGACTTGCTGCTATTCATGCTCGCTTCCAGTCACTCATCCAAGAGTTTGAGTTACTTGATGCTGTACAGAAAATTCTTCTCAGTGAGCGTCACGAGCGCGAAATCCAGGTACTGCAAACGGACAGCAAAAATAAACTGAACGCTCTATCGATCAAGCACCAGTCTGAAACTACTCAACAAAAGCGCAATTCTAAATCAATAATTGCGGAGTTTGAATGCAAGTTCCGGCTCGAATATGAGACGCGACTAGCAGAAGAACGCCAGCGGGAAGACAAATACCTTGATGAACTCCGAAAATACTGGGCTGGGCATCTGGACGGTGAGCACAAAATCAGAAGTGCTTATAACGAGTTGCAGGCTGAGCGGACCAGAGATTTTCGCCACTGGTATTCATATAGGAGAGCCCAACGGCGAGCATTAGAAGATACAGCGGAGAAGAAGAAGTGTTCTGAAGCAGAGCGCCAGGTCCTTGAACTTAGAGCTGCGCGTTTACAGATCAGATCAGAGGCTATTGAGTGGAGAAAACGCAAAAGGAGCGAGTCGATTTGGTTTGACCTTGTATCGGAGGAAAGGAAGGCGATGCTCGAAGAGTTGCAAGTTGAGGAATATTCAAAGTTATGATTGCTGAAGTCATATGTAACTCGAAAGTCCCCTACCCCTTGCTTCGTTTCCTCTTCTCAAGCCTAGGAAAGCGCCTTCTGCATATTTTCCGAAAGCTTGATTGTATAATGTCATTTTTGGGGGCTTTTTTATATTAAGCCTCTTAATCTGAGAGATTGTTACTGTCCTGCTTCTCAAGACTTGTATTTACTCCAATTTCCACCATCACGTCTATTTTTCCCACATCATATTATGTTGCTTAGAACCGTGCTGCATTTCTCGGGAAATTGTTACGGCTGCCTATATTTGACATTCTTGTGTTATAGAGCATGATCGTGGTTGCACTACACGCCGGAATTATATTATCAAAAAATCTGGCCAGGCCCAACTATAAACTACCTGAAGCCCTGGCAAACACATGTCTCTACTCCGCTGTCTCTGGCATGTCATTGTATCAGCATTCACGACCCAGATTGACGCCATTAGCACGATTCAGAAGGTAGTTTAAGCAAAATTCTCTGACTGACGGGGGTGAAAGATCCTAAAGTAAAAATAAGTACGCATCTTCAGATATATTATAATTATCGCTTAGCGTATAATTTAATTGCTTTGTATATAGTGTATTAGCATTTTTCTCAAGGATCTCAAAGATAAAATCCTTTCTGCTCCCAAAAATTTTCTCTCTGCAAAAGCGTAGTCAATTTCGCTTCTGATAAGAGCCCTAAGGTGTGTACGCTCATGCTATATATGGCTTTTGAAAGGGGATTGTCGTTCTGGATGTGGGTGGGGGGGAAGAATATGTTGTGCAGATAATTTATGTGGAAATTTGGAGGCTGGCAGTTAGAGGAAGTGGATAAGAGATTCTGCCCAAAGTACTCGTTGCACGTTAGAATTAGAAGACAAGAGTCGGTATAGTGTTGTGCTAAATAGGCTCCCGACAGATAAGAGTCCTGTACATTCTGAAGCATTATGTTGACGGAATGGTATGGCCGTAGATCTTATACTCATAATATCAAGCCACAGATTGTATATAATCCTTGTAAATAACGTTATAAGAAAAACATGTTGTCGATATAGCTTATATATGAGAGTGAGTATAGTTATATTTATATATATTGTGAAACTGGCCATTCTCATTCTAAGACACACAATGCATAGGCGCTCGATCGCATCGCTTAAATCCGAGGATAGCCAAGGTATCGAGGCTAGACTGCGGAATGGGTGGGTTATAAACCATTAGACCTAACTTATGGGGTCCAAAATCGAGATCAACCCAACCCAGTGGGTTTACCGCAGCGTAACCAACGTCAGCTCCCTTCATATGCTGGAGAAAGTCAAGCATTGTCAAAGACAGCATCAAAGAATAAATAAAATCATCGCTGGCTATGAGCATTTCTCTCACAAACACACTGAGTTCAACAGATTCGTCCACGAAGCCATCAAGGAACTTAGCAGAATATTTACCGAAGGCGGCGATGGAGGCCAAATTGGAGTCTCAAGAAACTAGGCAACATGTGGTTATCTTTTGCAAAGGTTCGCCAAGAGCTAGAGCCGTTGTTTACGGAGTTTGCTTCACCACTTCCTATGAATGGAGATAAGAAGCGATTTGACCAGGCCAAAGCAAAAGAGGCAATACTTAATACAAAAATTAAGTAGGTATCAATTTAGGAATGTTGATCCACCTTCGTTGGTAATGTATAGCAATAGGCTAACCCCAAGAAATCGTAGAAATGCTGAGGCAGCTATGGACAACCAAGTCATATTACAGTCACAATTCATTTACAATCCATTTAGCACAAACTTATGTTGCTATGTTGCAGAGTCCAAGAACTAACAAATGTGACATCTGTTTGAAATATCCAAGGGGCATTAGGGGTGACTAGCGGATTTTCAAGTTTTGGGAGGACTTTCATTTATTTCAGACATTGTGTTTCGTCATAGAGAATATTATACAATAGCATCGCAATGGCTTGATGCAAAAGCTAATAGGCACAAGATTGTATAAAGAATCAATTGCAAAATATTTCTTGAAATTTAACATTCATGGCTCCCTTTAAGGCATAGCTAATAGACTCTGTAAACTTGGAGAGCACAAAGCCTCTTCAAAAAGTTTTCACCACTTATGTTGGATGGATGATTAATTTGTTACCAGAAGCAGTCTGTGTCGTGTATAGCTTCAATTCCAACTTTGGTTATTAGAATTCTTTAGCAGAAATAGTTGAGAAGTGCTGTGACTGAGTGATTGCTGGATTGACGATGTGGGCCATGTGATAATGAGCTTACTGACTGATGAGTGGTCAGGCTTGTGGCTCTTCTTTATCTAGCTTGTTAAGAGAGATTATCTTATATAGATATCTCATTAATAATTGATACACTGGGGCCAACAAATCCAACTCGTTACTTCTGTGGAAGATGGCTGGGATACTTGTAGAAGGATCATCCTCTTACACATGCCGGAGGCCATTAGATAAGACGAGCTGTCATTAAGAACAGGGGCAGGTTCCGTGACCATTCGTGGAGCTAGATGCTGACGAGGACTCATATTTGTCTCTGGATTATAATGGAGCATGTTGTCTTGCCAGGATACTGCATAAGGATCCTTCGCGTAATTGTATAGTCAAGTGGTCCAAAGATCATCTCGTCGCGCCGGCATTTTTGCTACTCACACTACCAGCGATGCTATCCCTCAGGTGCTTAATGACAGCCTTATCCATAGACTGCTGGAGCTCCAACATGCTGATCTTATTTTTCAACTCCTCGATAGTCTCGTCCTTTTTCTTCAGACCAATTCGTATCGTATCCCGGCCTTTCGCAATTCCAGAGATCCTCAACGCATGCTTATTCAGTAGTTCCTTCAGTTTGGAGTTTGCTACCTCATCAATATGCTGGTCCTTCAACAGTTCCATGACTTTGTCCGTGATATCATAGTTCTGGGTATTATCCTGGTAGGTAAGCAATGCAGCGGCGTCCCGGAAGCGTCCCGGAGTAGGCGTTGCAGATGGACTTCGCATCCCATGCTCATTCCCATCCCACATGAGTCCTTTCAGTCTTGCTTTTGTTGGCGAGATGAAGACATTGCTGGGTTCGTTTTGTGTCTGAGGTGTTGGCAGTCCGTCAGCATCCCTTTTTCTTTTGCTACCCGGTGTCGTGAACGGATCAAATTTGGCGACTTTGCGTGGTGTTTCGGGCGGAGATGATGGCGCAGCTTCTTCCAACGAGACCGCAGCCGCAGTTAAGCTCGCCTCATCTTCTTGCGATAAGCCAAATTCGTCCTCCTCTTCCTCAAGGTTGCTGGTGCCGTGGGTTATTGTTTGCTTGCGAGCTGGTTCAGGTTCGGATCTTGTATTGTCGAGTACGGCTTGTTTTTCTCTTGCAATGGCCGAGTCCCTCCACAGAAACATCTTGCATTGGCTTCTTTGGCATGTGTAAAACCATCTCCCTTTGTTCTTTGTCTCTTTTTTAGCTTCGAAAATGGCTGCCGGTAGTCTGGGATTACAATTGCCTTGAAATGTTAGCTTGCACTTTAGGACTATATGATCTACTCACAAAACCATTTGCCATCTTGAAATATGCCCATAAGAGGTATTATTTTCCGCGCACCAGGGGTATACCCTCCAGGTTTGGGAGAATTATAGCTCGACATTTTTGAGACAACGGACTCTGGACTGCTAAATATCTGACTACTGTATTGGTGACAGGATATTGGATGGAAAATTGGAGGTAGAGGGGAACCATTTGTGTTCCAGACCTTTACAGTCTTATTCCCAGCCTCCTACCTTTCAGGATGTGTCTCTCCAAGGTTGCAGCCTTGTCATATTGATTTCATCTGCGTATCACTTGGTTCAAAGCTATGCGCCTCAGAGAAAGACTTAAAACTCTTGGAAAATAAAGAGTATTTTTGCAATCGTGAAATGTTGCCCTCAATTCTACAACTCTGCAAACTAGAGATAGCCAGTCACTTCCTTATCGTGAGATTAAGGTTAGTCGAGCCCCGCACTAGGAACTGCGTGTTCCTATTCGTTCCCCACTCTTCCTTATAATTCTTGGAATAAATATTTGCTTAATCACAAAATTTTTCAACCAAACGTGGTATTCCACCCTCGGTCGTCTAGTTGGTTTATGGCGTCCGGCTGTAATTGATTATAGTCTACCGGAATGTCGCGCGTTCGACTGTACGTATAAACAGTCCACAAATATCCTCAGATTAGAGACTAACTCTGATTGCAGCGCGCCTGAGGGATCATACAAATTTTTTGGAACTTGAGGTTTTTTTACTCTGAAGTGAAATATATCCTCAATAAGAAGTGAGAAAAAGAGCTTTGGAGAAGGGATTCTCTTTTTTTGGGAACATGAAAGTGAATAAGGAGATGGGGTATTAAGCGAGACCTCCACGTACTTTGCTAGTCCTGCTAAATTGGAATACAGACCTAGTATGGCAAAGGTTCTCACACTTTAAGAGATAATTAAACAAGTTAAGTCGTTTTTTAAAAGGTCGTAAAGCTCCTTCATTCAGAATTTCTTCCAAAATTTCAAATCTCTAGGCAGTTAAAGCATAAAAATTTGCTTATATTTCATAGCTATAGGTTCGAAAATAAGGTTTCTAGATATCGCTCCCTACTGCCCATACTCCCTATCCGTTTCTCCTACCCGAAGTCGTCTGATTGTTCCAGGTCTCTGTGTACCTCGCCAGCATTCGTATCGCCAATTGTGGGTAGATTAGAATATGGCGACGATCATTCGTTAATCTGTATTGTTTCTCTCCAACCAACGAACCATATTGAATCCTTGGACGCTTGCGATCAGGGGAAGGTCTAGTGCTGAGCCTTTCCTTAATTTCCCGTCGCAATCTTGTAGTTTTCGTCAAAGGATACAGGCCACCATCCTCTACCAGATCGTCAGGATCAACGCCACCATATTCACCATTAAGTGCCTGAAAGAATCGAGTTTACTTTCTTATTTTCTCGTTTAACCCTGTTTGCATCACTCTTATTCCCATAAACTTCTTCGTCTAGATCAATGCAAATGTCTGTGCTATGCTTAAAATAGTCGGTTACACGCCTCTCGTCAATATAGTAAGTTCGTCTTAATTATCACTCGGATCTAAAGCTGTAGGCGATCATTCCCTTTCATGAAATTAGCCCCTATCAACTTCCCTATTGTCCCGCCCCCAACGTTGTTGTCGTCATCGACGTATTCGTTACCTTCTTTGCAAGAAAAAAGACAGTTGCTGCTCGGACTTTCACAATCTACGCAAAACGCCTCCATGCCTACGGTCTTCATCCCGTAGTATTTGGGATTTCCCCCAGTCTTTGAACTCCATCGAACGCCGCATCAGTGAGAAATATCACTGTGGAATCTCAGTGTCATAATTCTAGATTGAAATATCCGAAAACTGGGACTGTCTCCAATAGACACATTGTCCCAATTCAATATTTGGCCTATATACGCTGCACATCTGGGCACACAACTTTTCTAAGGCCCCAAATGAATAAAAATAAATACCTGTGGAAGGCTCTTACAAGCTTTGACTTCCCAAAGCCTCCTCGACGACCATCTTATGCTCATCCAAAAGATTACTAAAGCAATTCTTTATGGCTGATGTCATCCAGTTTCCCCACCACAAAAGGCGTTGAGGGCGATTATACTGTAGAAGAGGCAGGGTATCGTTTTTACCTCCGAAAGAGAATGACATTCAGCGGCTTTTAAAGCTTACTTTCCAAGTCTTTCCAAGTGGAGTAGATAGCCATCCAGGACCTGTATTGTGTTCTAAATTGGTTACTAAGTATACGGTCGTTCAAGTGCCTGGACAGCATCAAAACTGTAGATTCCACCAGGGCCACAAGACTGTTCTGCGATAACGCGCCGCATAGTACCTGGAGTATCGAATAACTCGTTTGCGGTCCGGTTGTGTTGTCGGCGGGAAACTATTTGCTTGGGTATCTCAAGCTGGATGAAATGTTTCGCCTTGATCTCTGTCGTTTCTCGGCCAATACGTATGTATCTACCATTATACACAATATAGTCCTCATAAATTGTGATAGCTTGAGATGCAAGAGCGGGTTCAAGGACCAATTTTGTAAAGACGGTTAGAATCCAGCACGTTAAAATTTGTAATTGTACTCTGAAGCTCCCCAAAGGCCAATGACACTGATATTTCCTCCAGAACGCTTTTACTGCGTTTTCTGGAGTCCCTGGGACTCTTTGGGAGAGTTTTCTGTGCTGCATCTTCCCCCCCCTTACATCTTCGCTACCTCCATCTTCGGTACCTGAATCATTCTCCCTCAGAGTGGCCAATAGAGTTGGCCAGATATCTGAATCCATTCCTATTCAAATTGATATAGGATCTCTAGTCATACCTGGGCGCCGAGATCAATTCTAGGGGAAACACAATCCAGCAACATATCAGGATAGGCAGGGCAGATGCACCAACTCAAGGGAAGAGCAGCATGCCGCTCTTTGTCCTGACATCCTTCTCTTTTTGTGGGTATAGTCGATAAGAAAAGAGCAAGTTTAAAGACTAGTCTCTAGGTAACAAAGAAAACATTGAATTGTGAAGCAGTACCAAAGGATACCTTGTAAACATAGTCTGTCGATTGGCATAAACCAAACAAAACAGGGCAAAAGAGGATAGAATGGATGGATACCATGAAAAGCTAACAGCGGTAGCAAAGAAGTCAGGTCCAAGACCAGAGCCATTATGTATAGTTCCTGGACTGATGCTCAAAGATATCCTTCAAGGTCTTAGCGCAAGCGGTTTCCGTTCTGTTTTTGTTATCATTTAATATGTACAGTATTGTACAGCATGGACATGAAATAAAATGATACGCATTTGTACTAACTATAGATCCAGTATATAGTATACAGTAGCACAATACAGTATAGAACCCTACAAAGTGAGTAGGTATGGTCGAAGCATCCGATTGGCGGAATAGCACGTGCACAAGAACCGAGGGCTTGGCATTAGGTCTTGATACCAAGCGGCAATTCCCGGAGGAGAGGAGGCTCAAATTCGTCTCACATGGTGTTTTTCTATAAACAAATAAATGGTTGTCTTAGCCAAGTTAAAATAAAAAAAACCTGAACGCATTAGATCAAGAAGCTTGATGCACACGTACCTAGATAAATCAATTGTATTGCGTAGATAATTATTGTCTTGCGATGTGCCGTGGTAGTAGCACGATTTAATTGGAAATATTTTGTTCCCGAGGATGCTGCTGAGTATTGACAGCACATGATTGGCCAAATGCTTAGAGCATTTCCTCAACATCGATGACCCGGATAAACGTATTCGCTTTTGTATCTGCATTCGCCTCAGCTCATACTGTATAACAAACGACTCTCTTCTCCTGCTATTTGAATCTCTCCTCTCTTTCACCGGTGTATGAGCTTGGAGCATGTCTTCAATAGCAATGCGGCGATTCACGACCCCTTCGGTATGTTGAAGCTCTCACGGCTAGAATGTTAGACAGCCGATATTTAGATATTTTGCTAACGCAGGTTTGGCAGCTTTCGAGGGCATTGAAGAGCCAGGCCAGAGCCTTTTCTTCTACACGGCCTGCAGGTATGGATTTTCAAGCTCTCACCGTCTTCGCGCATGTTTCTAATCAAAAAAATAATAGCTCGAATCATCACGCACGCGCCATTGCGAGCGAAAGAAGCATCTCCGTTCGTTAGCCAGAAATACCCCGTTATCGTACGTACCCTTAGTTGTCGGCTTCAGACATGCCATTGACTTCGGATAATAGGATCATGAGTATGATGCGATTGTCGTGGGTGCTGGCGGAGCTGGTTTACGAGCAGCCTTCGGTCTTGCGGAGGCCGGCTTCAACACCGCCTGTATATCGAAACTTTTCCCAACTCGAAGTCACACTGTAGCTGCGCAAGGTGGTATTAATGCAGCCCTTGGTAACATGCACGAGGATGACTGGCGGTGGCATATGTACGATACAGTCAAAGGTTCGGATTGGCTTGGAGATCAAGATGCTATCCATTATATGACAAGAGAGGCACCACAATCAGTTATTGAGCTAGAAAACTACGGCTGCCCCTTCTCGAGAACTGATGATGGGAAAATGTACGTTTCGCGCCTAGGTTATTTAGTCAGGCTGACGTGTTTAGTTATCAACGTGCCTTCGGTGGTCAATCACAAAAGTATGGAAAAGGTGGACAAGCATACCGATGCTGTGCTGCTGCGGATAGAACCGGTCACGCCCTCCTCCACACTCTCTATGGCCAATCTCTGCGGCATAATACAAACTACTTTATTGAATACTTTGCACTGGATCTGATAATGGAAGACGGCGAATGTAAGGGTGTTCTCGCTTACAACCAAGAAGATGGAACTCTACACCGATTCCGTGCGCACAACACCGTCCTAGCTACAGGTGGTTACGGACGTGCGTACTTCAGTTGCACATCTGCGCACACTTGTACAGGTGACGGAATGGCCATGGTTGCTCGTGCCGGTCTACCAAATCAAGATCTCGAATTCGTCCAATTCCACCCAACTGGTATTTATGGTGCAGGATGTTTGATCACTGAAGGCGCCCGTGGTGAAGGTGGATATCTTCTCAACTCCGAGGGAGAACGATTTATGGAGCGTTATGCACCAACTGCTAAGGACCTGGCCAGTCGTGATGTCGTTTCCCGATCAATGACCATGGAAATCCGGGAAGGACGTGGTGTTGGTCCCGATAAGGATCACATTTACCTTCAACTCAGCCATCTTCCGCCCGAGATTTTGCACGAGCGTCTACCTGGCATCTCTGAGACAGCATCGATTTTCTCTGGCGTTGATGTCCGAAAGCAACCTATTCCAGTTCTTCCAACGGTCCACTACAACATGGGCGGAATCCCCACTAAATACACTGGTGAGGTGCTTACGGTTGATGCAGAAGGCAAGGATAAGGTTGTCCCAGGGCTTTTCGCTTGTGGTGAGGCAGCTTGCGTGTCTGTTCATGGTGCCAACCGTCTGGGAGCTAACTCATTACTCGATCTGATCGTTTTCGGTCGTGCTGTCTCGCATACAGTACGTGATAACTTTGAGCCAGGCCAGCCACATAAGGAGATCAGCGCCGACGCTGGTGCCGAGTCGATCGCACTGCTCGATCAAGTGCGAACTTCTTCTGGACCAAAATCAACTCACGACATTCGGTTAGCCATGCAGAAGACTATGCAAACAGATGTCAGCGTCTTCCGTACACAAGAAAGTTTAGATGAGGGTGTAAAGAAAATTGCAGAGGTCGATAGCACATTTGCGGATGTTGGAATCAAGGACAGAAGCATGATCTGGAACTCGGATCTCGTTGAGACTCTCGAGTTAAGAAACTTGTTAACTTGCGCGTATGTATCCATTTTTCAAACTAATTATCTATATACTAATAGTTGATAGTACCCAAACCGCTGTAGCGGCAGCAGCAAGAAAGGAGTCCCGGGGAGCACATGCAAGAGAAGACTACCCTGAGAGAGACGACAAGGAGTGGATGAAGCACAGCTTGACCTTCCAGAAGAAACCCCACGGCAAGGTCGACTTAACATACAGAGCAGTTGTAGGCACGACACTAGACGAGGCAGAGTGTCCAGCCGTTCCCCCTTTCAAGCGTGTTTACTAGACTTGGTTTCCTTCGCATGTTTTGAATCGCATTGAAAGCGGGAATGATCTCGCGCTATAACTGAGGTGCTTGAGGGCAGTCGTCTTTCTAGCTTGTATAATATAAAACCGTAAAAAATCAGCGTCTATCTTGGCCTCCACTGATAATGGATTTTGCTCGGGTCGCGTGTAAAGGATCTCTTCCGATAGGGATAGACTATTCAAGAAACGATTCTACTATAGTATAACTCTACCATGCTCCGTAGTATACGACGTAGAAGTATACAGTAAGATATCCGACGTGCAAAACTAGTATGTTAGAATCTGCTTCGTGTTAGTTTCAATGTTATATTGTTCTACGACGCTAATTGAGTTCTTGACTTTTCCTTCTAAGCTGCCATACTAAGACCTCTCCATCATTTGGGCATCCTTCTTCCTCTCTTATGCTCATATGAACGCAATCAAATCATCCAACGTAGCAATATCTGTACTCTCCACCTTCTATTCACTCTTAATCTGCCCCAGCACCCTTCCCCTCCTCTCCCCATCATCAATGGCTCCTTCTCCTTAGGACCTGGTGTCTTCTCCTTCCGGTTAATCGCCACCACGAAATCAACGATCTTTCCGCCTTCCTTCCTCACAAGATCAATGGGCTCCCGCAACGTGGTCCGGTCGTCACCACATCATCCAACACCAAAACAGTCTTCCCCGTCAAAGAAGAGCCGACGAAATTACCATGCTCGCCATGGTCTTTCGCCTCTTTCCTGCTGAAGCTACACGACACCTTCGCTTCCGTTTCCAGATCCAGACAGTACAGCTCGAGGAGCGTGGAGCATGCTAATGGGATCGCTCTATATGCAGGCCAAATATCACATTGGGGAACGGCATGCTAGGGTTGGATGTGAGGATGGAGATCGTGGTGTACTCATACGTGACGGAGATAGCGCTGAGAAGGTCCGTGGTGTAGAGCGAGCCGGCGTTGAAGAAGTTGAGAGATTCTGGGAGGTGTTAAGGAAGGGTTTGCTGGAAGACCTGGTGAAGGTAAGAGGAAAATATAGGTACGTACATCAACGAGATTTGATGGTGAGTTTGCCAAAGGCGAGGGCGTTCCTTGCGAGGCTGGCTTGGAGGAAGTCGGCTTGGTATGTGGAAATTGTTGAACCTGCCATTATAATTATTTGAGTCCAGGGTACTGGGTCTGGAAATGAAGGCAGGCGTTTCTATGAAATTTCTAAAATCTTTGGTCTAGATGCGGGGGTTTAGAAGGGTCCCCTCATTGTACAGTAAACAAAGGCTTACCCTAACCCTAACCCTAATATTTTTGATCCCGTTCCGGCCGATCTTTTCTCAGCCAGACCCCGATTTTAGCCTCTTTATTTTGCTTGTATCACAATCCGAGCATCGCCAAACTATCTTTTAGGCCAGTTACCAGGCATAGTACTAGTTATTGACTGTATGTTGAAACATACCAACTGCGCCACCTCAGCCGTTTGATAACTGTTGAGCAACTCGGATTCGTACTTGGCGTTGACTGACTCTACCCGACCCGAACGAGCGCAGATCAGTACTGTGACAAGCCACTTTATTTAAGCATAATCCAGCGATCCTGATTAATAGTTTTTGGGGAACTAACAAAGCACAGAATGTCTCTCTGTTTTAGAACTGCCATTTAAAGAGTGCAGACACTCGTGCAGATTATAGGGATATAAAGAATCGGAATACATAGCATCAGGTGCAAAGTCATGGAAGAAACCGACCCGCCATATCATGATCTTCACAGATAAAATTGACGCTGCGACTCATCTTTACTATATTGGAATACTGATATGTGAGAAGGTGTAAATCGAAAGCCCTGAAATGATACTTAGGTCCTAATACCACCCTTACGACTCAAATAGGAAGGCTCTAAAAACTCTATTACGTCTATGGAGTAAAGGTTGTTGATGTGGCATTACTCAATACGGTTTTGCGTCCTGCACCTCGTTCTTCAACATACATTTTATTTTCCGCTCGGCTCCGTGCCGATCAAATGATAGAGTTTTTCTTTAGTATGCTCAAGGCACTGATCAAGCTTTTGGTTGTGGTTCCCTCTAATTCTACCGAGATACCAACAGGGGAAAGTCGAAATTTATGGCCAACGGTTAATATCATGGACTTGTGGAAAGCAGGTAGTCATAAACTGCGAATTGAATGCTTCCTTTCTCAAACAGACTTTTTTTTTTTACTTTGCTCGGATCACCTAGCATGTACCGTTTCAAGGCGCATAACGCGAATAGCCACAATGCTCTTCGAGTTATTCATCACGTGGATCCAAGGGCCGGAACTCAGGGAAGCCCGGACACTTCTAGGCTAAAAATATAGGAGATCCAGGGCTGTGGTAGATATTTTCTCCAGTATTCGTCACCACGCTTCAGGGCTGAACAGCGCCAAGTCTCCTACGTCTAAGCTATCGTTTGGGAACCAAGCATTTCCCAAGAATTTGTGAGTGTCTCAAATACGGAACGACCCATTAATTTATCTTTAAACCTTCTTTGCGAGTTTCCGAGCCTAAGCGAGCCTCTTCAACACCATAGCCAGTAATTTTATCAGACGGCTATGGACAACTCTAGTCTGATGTAATGGTTAAGGTTTGAACGCGTAGTTGTAATGCATGTTGATACTATTGCTTCGGATTCTCTTGCTCCTAAATTCCGTCGTACACTCTATATAAACCATGGCTTGCCAGTTGCAAGATGACTCTCTTTACACATCCTGATTAAGAAGCAATCCCATCCTGAATTTACACAATCTCTATCCTATCTCTTTACAGCTGTCCTTATTTTCTTTCCTACAAGGTCAACCTCAAAAAATATATATAATATCGCTCGCCAACTCTGATCTACACTTTCCAAAATGTCTCTCTTCGATAGCCCATTGTTTCACAGCCGAGTTAACCTCTACATCCACATTCTCCAAATCGTCTTGGTCCATGTAGTAATGGGCATCTCTGGCGCGAGGATCTTCTTTAAAACCGGCCCTAGGACCAGAGCAACCACGATGGGATTAGCGATGGTAAGCACGAATCCCATATCCCCCAGTCTCATAAATGATTGAATACCTAACAAAGTAAATGCAGGGCGCGAAGTCGATGATAGTCATTGGTTATCAGTTAATGACCGAACACACTGTTCGATTCCGAAAATGGCGAAGCCTGTTGGCAAACGCGATCCTCAATTCTCTCGAGGTTGTGTTCTGGGCCGCAGTTGCGTTCTTGGGGATCCAGACGAACACTCAGAGCTGTTCTGGCATTGGCTGTACACTCAGCTGGATTGTTGTCATTACTTCTTGCGTGTTGAGGTACGTAGATTCGCCTGGTTATGCCTTTCTGAATTATTGGAACGCCTGCCTGTCTTAGAGCACGAGAATGGGAAAATGTACTAATGTTGGCTTTTCGTATAGTGCTGTGGCCACATGGAGCGCCACCATTTCCATCTTGGATCATCGATATTTCAAGAAGAACGGGGTGGAACGTTACCCACGACCAGCCCGTGGAGAAGCTTATAAGATGGAAAGTGGACAGTCATCACACGGATTGAGGGAAAGCAGATAAGCACCTCGCATTTTGCGATACGGACATGATAAAGGCGTTGATTATTTGGGTGAGGAGGTTGTATGGGCGTTGATATGAGCCTCTCCCCGGGAGGGAGATGCTAGGGAAGTGCTTTATTAGAAGTTCTGGAAAGGTGTTCGTGCGTAAATAGATCGCTGTATTGCTAGTGTCGAAAAAAATAAATTACATCTATTCATCAGTTCTACTATTCAAAGCTCCCGCAGAGTCTTCTGATGTGTCTTGGATTATCGATGGTGGTGGCAGCTTGGAAACAAAGGTGTCTTCCATGCATATGGATTCTCTTTCCATCGTTCGTCTAGCATCTCCCATGTCTCCCTTTGCTCCTCTTCATCCTGCTCAACTATCATGTTCGTAGGAAATATCCTACGGTGCGTGTTCCATACATATCTCGGCTTCATCCACTCATGTAATCGGCTGGCCATCTGTCGGCGGCAGGGCCACTCCCAGTCCTCCAGCCATTCTGTACCGTATCTTACATTGCAAGTAGAGTATCTTAAGCGTCTAATTGGAACGCTATAATACAAGCTTTCGTGAATTGCGTAGAGCGCTTTGTATGTGAGTCCGAGGCAGGTAGAGTCTATCGACCATTTAGAGTATACCGCGTCAAATTGATCCCAGATTATATGAAGGATGTCAATTGGAAGGGTTGTTAATGTGAACCGCTGGCCGGGTACCGTATCTGTAGGAGTAGTAGGGTTTATGCTCAGTAGTTTGCTTATGCATGAAGCGATAGAATTCATGCTATTATGGCATCTTGGGCTGCTTGAAGAAGCTGCCGATATTGACGTTGGTTTTGGGTACGGAATGAAATATCTTTAACTAGTGGGGATGGACGTTGGTGTCTCTGATTTCAAGCAGTAATAATACTAGGCCGGGGCCGTAAGGTTGGTGCCCACTTATGCTTGATAGTCTTTGAAATGTGTCCCATCTAGACATCTTTAGTGCCAAATAGGGAGGAAAGCGCGAACCGTAAATTTATGGAAGATGTCACAGCTATTAGATATCATGGTGGAAAGGATGCGACTCAAGATAATTCATCTAGCAAGGCAGGATACGATGCTTTCCTGAGGCCATACCATACCATCGAGCTAACCACAAAAAGACTAGTATAATTCCTCGTCTATTGACATCTTCTACCAAGTAGCTTTTATGTCCGCTCCATGCTCTTCTAAACGGCATTGGAAGGAGTAGAAATGCCATATTATACTCAACTAATAAGCTTGTATGACAATGAAATCCCGTCAATGCAAGAGCCTTCGCTCACCTATAATTTCAAACAGACTCATGTTTGCAAATAAACTCAGCCACGCCTTCCGCTATGCTCGTGTGGAGACCCGAGGCTTCTACATTTCACATAGTGCTTCAGTAACCAGCTTGCAGCATCAACGCATCGCGCTCCGCTAAACGGATATAACGCTCTTGCAGTTGCATCGCCCATTTGCCATCCCTAGATTTTCTCTTCTCCTCCAATTCCCTACAAAATCTTTCCTGAGCAGACTCCACGGGTCTCATACCCTTGTTCGTCGGGATGCGAGGAATATAGCCCCAACTAGTAGTATCCCGCCCCAAGATCTGTCTAGTCGTATATTTCCGTCGGTTGTTATTCCGGACATACATGATCCATCGATCAAATCTACCAGCGAGTCTGGCCTTCGTGTAGCCCCTACCTCGTCCCCGGAGCTCGTGCGAAAGCTGGACCGTGCCGTGCAACCCCTTGTGAGTTTGATAGAGCGATTACAGGTCAAGCCTCGGAGTACCGAGTTGGCGGGATAGAGGTGGACCCAGATCAGATGGGGAATTTCAAGTAGGAGGCTGAAGAGTATGAGTCGTTCTGTTCTTTTGTGGTGTGAGAAATTAGTTGTGCTTGGATTGCTAGTGGCACTTGCGCTTGGAGGTCAAGCTTTATTGACGAAGAAAGACATTTTATTCACATATAGTTCATAAAGAGAGGCAAATTTCGAAGATGAACACAGCAATTCCTTACCCTACGTCGCTCTCAATGACCAAAATCAGTCGAAACTGCCAAATCCTAGCACTCCAAGTACTGGGTTGATTCCCAGACTACAAGCTTCTCCAAATCCCATCTCGCCCACCACCAAATCGCGTACCATTCCTCGCCCGTCTCGTCCCCTCGATATCTCAGCGATATCCAGCCTTGATGGCATAATACGATAACATCTTTTTATTCTAGGCTTCCCGCAAGAGCCAATCTTATTTCTCGTCTATGCCATGCTCGAATACCTGCAGAGGTGTGTACTTACAGCATATCTCATTCGAGACATATGCCAGCTTCGTAAAATCAAAGAGCAGATTGCAGAGTTGTGAGCGAAAGCCTTCGCAGAGCCTAGGGCTGGAGCGGCTGAGTTCAACAAAGATGATCTTTCCATGGCGTAAGGACCTGTGAAGTTAGCAGAAGAATTTGCAGGTTAACGCTAAGCAGAAGGACTTCCCGGGACCGAAGTCGATCCCAGATTTCAACGAGCAGATCGTTAGCGTGAATTGATAGCGTAACATTGTTACCGGGTACAAAGCCATGCCGGAGGATAGCGGCCTGTTTGCTTTGTTGGAGAACTGGCACATTTCGAGGGCATGACCTATGCTATACCGCCGACCATGCCTCTGCAAATGCTACAACCTTGATCATAGGAAGAAATAGCAACAGGGCTATATACTCTATACACAAGGAGGCTGGACGATGCAATGCTGCTACACCGTACACATGTTCGATCAGCAGAACCTGAACGAGAGCAAATTTGCTAGATCTCAATAATCTCATGTGACGTCGTATTGCTACGCGGGCTGATTGCGCGCAGCGGCAAGGATATAGCTTCTTCCAGACTGCCCATATATTATTAGTCGCTTACTGGGCCTCATTGTCTTTGACATGACTTCAAGTTTCCCCACCGCGCTTGGCATATTCGCTTAAATAAGGGGTCCGCAAGGGGATGGGTTTCCGAAGTGCAAAGTCAAGATCCTGCCGCTTCCACTCCAGCTTCCAGTTACCCAATAAGATCGACTGCTGACTCGTTACATTGATTGTGTCTTTGCTAGACCCAAAAAGCGAATGAATGGTGCACTGGTAAAACTTTCCTACGGAAGGTTATCAATTGATCGCTGTGAGAGGAGATTAAACAAGAAGGACAGGCTTGGTTCTTGGTGTAAGCATTCGCTTGATCGTCGTTGCTTAGTTAACTACTAGATCTATGCTCAAGCCTCTTTCGGCAGCTCTTGATGATATCCTTCAGAACAAATGCCGCCCTACCATCCTGTATATACTACCCTTCTACCAAAACGCCACCATATCGATCGTAAATGATATGCTCGCTATGCAAAGAATCCGCCGTGCTATGCTCATCATGCCCCCATGGTCTGCCATAAAGAAATTTTTCACAACCAGTGGATTTTGGATATCTTGAGAAAAAAAAATCATGCTAAACGAAATTGCTCCTTCAATGCATCGAAAATCATGAAAATGAATGCAGAGCTTGGAATGCTCCGCGCAACAGTGATACCACATCCACGATAAAGGCCAGCAAGACCGTATGAGCGATATATCGCAACTCCTTCCGCCCAAAATTTTGCTTTTGGTGAAATTGACTCGACGGACGATGTTTGTATGCGGGATTTTATAGTATCGGCGGGAAAGAAGAGAAAATTGTAGGACATCCCAGCACTAGCTCCTGCCACCGCTTGCTGCCATAATGGCAAAGGAGCTAGGTCGACCGACCCTAGCGGTGGAGCTGGAGAAGAGCGTGCATTAAATTTGCGGAACGCCAAAGTAGCTGTTTCTTTACTTCCGAACCAGGCTGCACAGCCGCCTGTCTCCCGAATCAAGGTTCCCAGCTGCCCGTTCCAGAAACCCCTCACACCTTGGTAGCGATACACTTCTCGAATCACGCTCAACGGGGTTGGTGTTGGACGTACAGCAGCAGATGTAGAAGAGGTAAGAGGGACTTGGATCTTGCATTTGACAAGCTCGACCGGCGTGAGAACAAGGGATGTAAAAGCCCCAGATATGGCTCCTGTGAGCCACAACGCCGACAACGGCAAAGGTTTATCCCGCCGATATGCACCAGATCTGAATAGGGCTTCCCGCCCGACCCTCTCCCAGAAGAAAAGGGAGCTTGTCTCCAGCGCAGCGCCAACCAGCGGAGCACTGATCCCTCGGTATAAACCAATAAACCCATCTGCTCGAAAGGACTGCCTGAAGCAGTCTAAAGGACCAGTGTAGCGGAGTGGAAGGTGGTCGGGTTGGGATTGTAGCCGCACTTTGACTGTGTCGAAAGGATACTCTATATATTTCCCAGCTATACCAGCAATCTAGCATGTGTTAGCGAGTAGTATATGAAGCGAGAGTGGTGTAAGTACCGAGCCGAATACAATGTCCTCGATAGCATCTACGACTGCGTCCTTTGTCTTCATGTTTGGTGTCGCGGTAGACACTTCACCTTTGTACCTAGCAGGAGTTGTGACTTCCATAGCGTGAGAAGATGGAGAGGGGTCGTCGAGCGTTATATAGTTGTAGGCTATGACAGTTGTTGCTAGTTTTGACGTGACTTGACAGAGAAAACTGCTTGGACGGAATGAACGGACTTCTCAGTTAGGAGAATTGCACAACTGGTGTACCGTTGGCTCACAAGTTGGGGTACAACAATTATAGGTGACACAAGTATTGTCACCCAGAGTTTTTGTTCAACCGACGTTACCTCACCAAGCAGGCTCGCCAGTTGGTAAGGAGGAGCAAGAGAAAGCAAGAAGGCAATCGAAGCACTTCTTGCCAGCTCAATCCTCCATCCCAAGGGGAAAAGAGTTTGTAGAATAGCGGGGGAGGGGAGCTGGCGGTAGGTAAATGACAGTGCAGTTGGAGTTGCAGTGGATCGACAGACCGCTATCGGGGGGCCGAGTTAACATGCACACACCCTGTGAGTTTCATATAATCCGGATTTGATCTGTCGAAAAAGGCGCACTGTGCTCATTGGAATCTACCGCGTGATAATGATGATGATGAATAGTAAAGTATGAGTGCTTTATTTTTATTTTATTTTTTGGGGGTAATGAGGTATTTCTTAGCCCCGGGGGGGGGGGGAATCGTGAGGGTTTTTTTTTTTTTTTTTGGAAATTTTCGTCACTTTTTGTCTTTTTGCAAGAGTCATTTCAGGGCCTCGTGGTGGTAGAGGGCCAAGCATATGCTTAGTGCCCGCCTGGCCACCCACCAATCCACTCCATTCACCCCTGTCTGTCCAAGGTCCCCAAACCTTTTTCTTTTTTTTTTTGGGTTTGCTACTGTAACCAATCTTTTGAGTTTCCTTTTCTCTTCCTCTTCCCTTCCCTTTCAGCACCAAGCTACACCGACACTTCCACAACCGCCTCTTCCATTCTTTGACTTCCACCATTGTTCATTGTATTTTGGTGGTAACTCAAAATCTCAATGTCTACCGAAGTCACCACTGCCGCTTCCCTGCCTGACAAGATAGCTCCACCACAGGGCATGCGTAAAAATGGTAAAGCTCTTTGCAAAGCTTATACAAGACTCCTGCTGACCATAATTAGGCAAGCAATGGCACGAACCGAGAAAAGCCTTCAGACCTAAGGCAGGCAATCAAACATACGAGAAGAGACAGGAAGAACGGAAAGCTATGTCTGCCATAAAAGCCAAGGAAAAAGAGATGAAGGACGAGAAAGAGGCTGAACGCCAGGTTAGCATGGACTTTCAGAAAGCTGTTGCATGGAAACTGACCTTTACGGTAGCGGCGGATACAGGTGCTCAAGGACAAGCGTGCTAAGAAAGAAGAGCGAGAACGATATGAGAAGCTGGCCGAGACCATGCACCGCAAACGGGTCGAGCGTCTGAAGAGAAAAGAGAAGCGTAACAAGATGATCAAGTCTTGAAGAGCTATTCTGTTCTACGAATACGCTTTCACATGCAGGGAGACCTTAGCCGCCACCATTGCTAGCCCTCTATATCGCCACAAGAGAGGGGCGAGATATGCATAGAAGCATTACAGCTAGCTAACCTCTTCAAAGTAAGTGAGCTATCATCTTCAAAAGCTGATCCAGCATCCGTTGCTATGATGAAAGAAATGTCATACAGTTATCCCTGTCTTAATCATCCGTGTTGATTTATTTTTATTAATTAGACTCTGAGCACATATTTTTTCATGCTGGTTATTAATTTGTTCCAATGCGGGCTATGCTAACGCTGAACATCCAGAATACAAGGCATATACTTCAATACAGATTCGACTCTGTCAGGAGTAGCCATGAGGCAATTCGAGCGTGCCATTGCTGCCACGGCGGAAGAGGGTCGTTACACAGTGACATGATGCATAGAAGTAGCAATTAGCTGCCGAGCTTCTCCAGGTGCAATACTCTGTAGCAATAACTTTTAGTAATAATGTCACCATTGTTGCAAAGTTGACTTTAAACATTTCATATTTCTGATTCTAGGCGTGATCACGTGAAAGTTGCACTCTTGGTTTTAGAGAAGCACCGTAAAAGCCTCAGACCTACCACTTCAAGATGTATCAAGGCTAAACCTCGAGTTATGCCAGCTCTTCCATTCCGTATGGGGGCCATAATTCGCTTTGCCCATGCTAAGAAATGTCTGCTCATGGCTTCCAAAATGCCTCTGAACTCCCAGCTCCAAGCCTTAAACCTACATCCCCAACACGTCCAAAACATCAGACCCATCGTTCCATAACTGAAATACCTGGTGCTTTCCCCAAGCTTCACCGCCCAATTCACCACCACGGTCACATACACCGTCATAAAGATCACAAAGATAAAGGGAAGGAAACTCAATCTGCTCACCCAAGTTTACAAGGAGGAAGAGATCTGTGGTCTCACAGTGCAGGTACCCGCAGTGAAGATGTGACACCAGAACAGAGCCGTGGACCGAGTAGGAGAGCCAGCCTGCTGTCAAAAGGCGATGACGCTGGGATCCTGGTAGAGGAGGGGGCAGACAAGCGGAGGATTGTGAAAGAGGGCGAGTTACAGGCTGAGAAAGAGAAAGCAGAATTACGGGCAATGTAAGCAACCGTACTACATTCCCGGAACGAGCGCTAACAATCAATAGAGAGCTGCACAATACATTATCAAGCTTGAATACGCTCTCAAACGATACTACCAGGCGTTTGGACAATACATATTACTCAGTGCTGGAGAAGCTGAGCACGATACAGAGCACGATAGCATCAATGAAAGAATTAGCTACGCTAACGAAGCAACTGAACGATGACTTTGTACAAGAGAGTGAGGAAGTAATTGAGGAAGTCGAGACATCATTGGACGGATTCGAAGGCTTCGAAAAACAACAGAAGCGCATTGGGGACCTAGCTGCACGAGTCAAAGCCGGGAGAAACAAGATCAAAGTCCTTGTAAGCAGAGTTGAGGTTGTCAGGGAGAAGATCAACACATGGGAAAAGATGGAAGTTGAGTGGCAGGAGAGCACTAGAAAGAGGCTACGGATATTATGGATTGTGATCGCGGTGACTGGGTTATTGATCACAGGAGTGCTGGCGTTTCAATATACGCCCGCGAAGACTCAGGGCCCTGCAGTCATCAAGGGATGGAATGCAAGTCTGGTTGGAGGCGCATTGTCGGACGAAGAGAACATTGTGAATGAGACCTTCAACTTGAGGAGGCATACAGAAGAGGCACTCGCGAAGTTGAAGGAGCCTGACAAGGAGGAGGAAGTGCTAACAGACGAGCCCAGGCTTAGGGTCTTTGACGAACTATGAACTCTACAAAATCTAATGGTATAGAAGTAGCTGTTTGAGTGGAAGCGCGCAAGGTATTCCATGAGCAGCTTCCACGATTGAACCCATCGGTCATGGAAATGCCGAATATCCTTAGATTACAAAGATTAAACATGCCGGGATCCAACGAACCGCAGCTTCAACCACTGACGGACATGGTATCAATCACACGGTTCAAGTTGTCCATAGGCCTAGAGCGAGTATGCTGCGAGTTATAAGGCTGGCAGTGGGTACTGATAGGCGCTAAGACCGCGTATCTATAAGCTATTTCAGCTTTGTTAGGGTTGAGGTTGACTCGGCATGGGTGCCGACTGCCGTTCCAAATATATCTCAAGAATGAAAGCACCGTCATAAGAGGCGTATTGTGATGGAGAAGTATGCTGTACCATTCTGGCTTATATGATATTCTGGTTCACATATGAGGTATCAGAAGGTAGTGAAACTTGGGCGGAATGGTAACTAGGCATAATCGATATCGCTTTAGATTGTTCTCGTAGCTTACTCATGTCTGTCGGTCTTTTTACTTTTGGTGATTCGCGGGTTGAAGTTCTGTTTCCAAGCGTGTTTGAAGGGATGACGACTTGGGGCAGAGTCAAGTGTCATTCAGCCACTTTTGATCCCTGTCTCCGAGGTCATTCCAAGCCCCAATGCAATCCACCTAGACTGACAAGAATCTCAAATAAAAAGAGAGACATACATCAATGCATTTAGACTTCGTGTATGACTTGATAAGATGAGACATTCGCTGCTTCTGCCCTTCTAAAATCACCGCCGCCATTCTCTTTTCCTCCTGTGGCTCCTTTCGTCATCAACACTCTAGCTCGGAATAAGGCGTGAAGTCATCCTGCATTCATTTCAGCAATAAGGAATTACTTACCCCGCCAAAGCCCAGTGTAAGCTTCTTCAATCACGCCGTCCAACCAATACCCGGCTTCGGGCGCATACGTGCAACTTTAAAAAAGGGCCTGCCACAAATTCTTTCTTTTTGCTTGCACCACCGCGTGAGAAGGGCTGAAAATTTTGTGATACATTCGTTTCCTCAGGCAAAGTACAGCCAGGCTCTCGATCGTAAAGATGGCAGAGAATGGCTCGCCAGCTACCCCTCCCCCCAGAAAAGCTGAGGGGGCTGTTCTTACTGGGAAGCAGGAGCATTGTATTTCTACCGCTTCGTGTATTTAAAGATATTCGCTAATGAGGTGGCAGATCTGAAGCGCGAGCTCATCTCCCAGCAAGTCAAGTTCGAGATCACGGAACTGAACTCTCCTACCGCGTTGCAGAGGTTCGGCGCGCCGTTTAGATCAGACCTGGGCGAGGTCAGCCCTTTGGATTCGGATCTGCCGATTCTGCGGTATATATTTGTACATCATGTTAGGGAGTTTCCGTTTCTGGATAAGGCGAACGAGAAGGAGTTCTGGCAGGACAAGTTACAAGTCGTGAGTCTCTCTATGCCCGTATTAATAAACACAAAAGCTTAACACGGCAAAAGTTTTTAGAATCGTTCGCGAATAAGCATATTTCATCGTCAGAGGATAGACTGGAGGAAACGAAAAGAAGAAAGCTGTCGTTGAAATGTCAGAAGTTAGTCGAGCTGATGATGGTATCTGGCATACCCACGGCTTCAGGATATGAAGAACGAATAAGGTTTTCAGAGCTAGAGGTCGTGGATTCTGGCGCCATTGAACATGGGGTTATGAATACGCTGCCGGAGGGGCATTATGTCAATGGTTGGGATGTCAATGTCGCAGGTGTGAGGGTCAAATCCGTGAAAAGGACGATTAGGTCCCATAAACATGCGGTATGCCTAATTTTCAAGAAATTGTGTAAGGATGTGGCTAATATGAAATGGTAGGAGTTCATACTGCGAGTCAAGAAGAAAGGAGAAATAGAACACTTCATTGGACGACGATATGGCGATTTCAGTAGGCTGCACAAGAGGTTACGAACGGAGTTACCTGGGAAAGTTCTCCCAACTATGCCAAGAAAGAATAAACAGAGCTCCACCGCTTCGAATATTGTGAGCGGGATAACTGGTAAAGATGATGATGCATCATCTATCTCTTCTGTGTCGACGTTGGCGATAGATACGCAAAAGTTGACTGTCAAAGATCACAGACGGTCCGCATCAGCATTGTCTCTTGTGTCAAAGGGTTCTCCGCGGTCCTCAATTGATGGGAGATCTATGGATGGTAGACCACATACACCTGCAACCCCTCTTCCAGAGAACGTTGTTTTGTTTCGGGAAAATCAACGTATATCCTTGAGGGCATTCCTGCGAACACTACTCCAACAACCACAAATTGCTCACACCAAAGCTATTAGAGACTTTCTAACGTTAGAAACCATTCTGCCATCAGATGCCGATGTGGAAGATATTTCTCGTCGAAAGGCGATGGATGAGAAGAGAGTCGAGGAACAGAAGGAGTTCTATGAAGTCGCACGGAAACGTGCCGCAGAGCTAGATATCTACATGGAGCAATTCCGCCGGGACGTTGTTGAGAGCAACGGGCTAACCAAACTCTTCGCAGAAATTAAAGAAAAGGAGAAAATTGAAGACTTGACCATACAATACAAAAAGTTCGCGGAGTGGTTACGGATTGAGGTTGCGGCAACAATCTATCATCTGTTTTTAGCGGAAGATAACTCCCCTGAGCTCTTTGCACAGGCCAAAAGCATTCACTCTATGATTCCATACACCATCGTCAAGAACGCTATTCGATTCGCAAATCCTGCAGTAGTTATGTCCAAAATTTTAGATATCTTCACAGCTCAGCCTTTCGGGGCAAGGGTCAGTCGAGCTTACCTATCATCAATATTCATTTGCTAACCTCCACTTTCTAGTCTCTTTTGCAACGAATTTTTGCATTTGCGCTCAATGACGGAATAAGAAACTTTCAAAGATCGATCGACGCCTTGGAGGCCAAGATTGCCGATCCAGTTCTATGCCAAAAGCTCAAGCAATTTATCGAAGGAGACGAAGAACTTAAAGCCGCAATTAGACTTGAGTCAGATAATGACCAGGTAGATATCATAGTAGCTATTCTTCGATCAGAATCGATCTATCCGCCTTTGGACTCTGAGCAGATAGGCAAGGTTTTTAATGCTTATGTTGCATGGATCAACGCAGTAGAAAATGTAGACGAGGACATGAAGCAAGGAGCCGAGTTATTCTCATATATGAAGCAGCTTCTGAAGCTGTACACAAGGCAACGAGATAAGGCGATGATGCTAGGAATGATTGAGGAGCCTGTAACGTACGTATACGCTACTCTATATGCAAAACAATTGCTTACTCGAAATTTAGCCTAAAGCTACTGAAAGACCTATTCACAATCTTTTACGAGCCTTTAGTCCGTGTATATAAGTCAGCAAATGTCTATGACAGCGTCACAGACTTTGCAGTTTTCATCGATGATATGATATTAGTTGTCGACAAATGCAGAGAGCAGGATGTCTCTGCTGATCCCAATCAGACCGTCCAAGCTTTCATTGATCTATGCCAGCGGCACGAACACAACTTCTACAAATTTGTCCACGAAGTGCACACTCATGACAATGGCCTGTTTACGCAGCTTATGGGCTGGATAGAAGGCATTCTGGAATTCCTCCGCCAAGGACCCAAAGCCGGCAAGCTTGACATAAACGCCCTCTTTGCCGGTGCTGTTTCAGTTGGTCAACTCGACCAAGCAAAAGCTGTCGCCGAAATCGACTCACTTATTGCCTGGCAAGAGGCTCGCAAGAAATGGCACCAAGATAAGACTCGCCAGAAAATGGCAGCAGAAGGTGGCTCCTCCGCTGGCCTCGAAACTGTACCTGGCGCGCTGGCTTTCAATAGCAATGATTTTGGCCTCGATGCGGGGGATCTCCAGGAGATTAATTACGATGATGATAGTGAGACCGGTGACGAGAATGAGAGTGACGATGAGCTGGATCCGATTGCTGCGGAAAGAAAGAGGAGGGCTAGAAGGCAGGACCATTTGAGGAGGAGCGCCGGGGAGCCAGTTAAACCGCCAGTCGAGGAGGTGTGGAAGTTGAAAGAGAGCTTTTTAAGCATGTTGAGAATGGTCCTTTCGGAGTAGACATTGAAGTCCTGAATACTTCGGTCCCACGATGGGACGGGTGTTAGAGGCATAGAGCCGTTATAGGATAAAACTGAGCTTCAAAGGACCGATTTTAAGAAAGCAAGAGATGGTCAGCAATGAATCTTAGGTCATAAGAAGAGCTTAGAATAATGATATATAAATTTATGACGTAAATCTATTGTTTCCCATTTTCAGCTTTTACATCCCTGGGCAACCGTTCGGCCGATGCTAACTTCGTTGGGTGGTATATCCTGCGAGGTCTCCACAACAGAATTACCATATGCTCGCTGCCCCCTTTTCTAAGCGACGTCCTATCAGATGGCATTTTCGCAAGCATCATTCCGAAATTCCAAATATCTAGAAATGCACCACATGTCGCTGTTTATTGCTGCTTATCTCAGTATCGATGCCCTGTGAGCTTAGGGTTTGGCGCGTTTTTGAAGTGATTGCGCTGTGCAAATGTCTAAAACAGCAGCAAGGCATTAACTCTTTGGAGACACCTCTCCTACCCATAGCCCGAGCTTTACTCTATTATATCCTTACCATCCTCGCCCATGTCGCCTCTTCCTTCCCGCTTGAGCGGGAATTCACGCAGAGGTTAATAAATCCCACACTTGCATCCCCTTGATTCCTCTCTATAGCAAGACACCCCAACCTCGTACTCATCTTCAACCCTTTCCTAACGCACTTTCGACACTCTATCATCAATTTACAAACATGACAAGGTAGATATATCATATATCATTCAAGATCCAACCGCTGATGCAAGCTCAGCATGAAGAAAGCTAGGGCTTTGATGAGAATTAATGGCTGGCAGAAGCACCGCAGAGACGCAAGACGAAACGTAGGTAGAAAGATATGTACCGGAAGGAAGTATAAGGTGTTGAAGGAAGGTGGCAAACGTAAGTTGACTATTACTTTCCGAAACTGAGATTAATTTTTGACCATCAGAGATTATAGTTATTGAGAGCGATGGTGAAAATGAGGCTAGCTAACCATCTGCCGCTGTCCCTGAAGTCAAGAAGAAGAAGAACTACATGATCCAGGGCGTCAGTGCCGCTCGTCTAGCTCTTACTCGCCTAGCCCATCTTCGCTCTCTTCGGGTGCCAAAACCGGCCACCTCAGGGTCCCCTAGTTCTAGCAACGTCACTACGCTTCCACCCGAGATCCATCTCATCATCTTCAATCGCCTTGGTCCGGTTGCTTCGACCTGCCTCGGTCTCGCCTGCAAGAAGTTCTATTCCAATCCATCGGAAGCTACACGGCAGCGTCCTGCTCGACACTTCGACTATAAAAATGGCCAAGTTCTTCGTTATCCACGTGATGTGATGTTCTCAATTTTCCTCGCACACAACTACCCATTCATCGTCGATCCAGATATCTGCCCACTGTTCACGCTCTTGGTCGAGTGGATGGGTCCAAATTGGAAGCTTGTGGAATGCCTCTTCGGATTGGAAGAGGGGAACCAACGGCCACGTACCGGAAGCCATGGCGTGTTTATTCCCACCAAGACCTATGAAGCATGGATGGAGAAATGCGGCGAGGAGCCACATATACAAGAATGAGTTATTGATGGCGGCGTCCAAGGCGATGGCATTTGGTATTATGAAGAGGGCCTTGACGAGGAGCTAGATGAGGAATCTGATGGTGAAGAGGGTGGCGATGAAGATATTGAGTTTTAGAGGGCTTCACGTATCTGCAATCTTCATCGACGTAAGACGGTTGAGCAAACTCCATCTCAAAAATCTTCTATGGGCGGCGCCCGGTATTATGATTACCATATACAAATCTAGAATATACAATTCAATGCATTAACTTTTTTCTTATGCAAAATTCATCAAGCCCAGTATCATATTTTGGTCCGTCATTCAATCGTCAAAAATGCCTTTCCCGCATGACCCTCCAGTCTTCATCGATTCCCAAGCGGCCGCCTTCCAGAACGCCCAACGTATACCGCCCCTCCCTTTCCCTGATTACCTCATTCCTCTCTTTCGTCCCCAACTCACTTAGCCTTTCAAAACCCTCCATAAAGCCGCCTCCAGCAAGATACATCCCAACGCCAGCAACCGTGTCCGGGTCCCTCGGCAGCTTGCCCACCCCTCGTCTGAACACGAGAACGAGGATGCAAAGAATCATGACCCCCAAAAAGGACATCGAGATATACGTGCAATACGTATACGCCTTCTTGGTCATGGCGGGGCTAAACGAGATGTTGGCGAGGAAGATGGGCAGGAACTCGCTCAACACGGTGCTCAGCGCGACCAGCGCCAGCAGCCAGTCCCTCCTATACAGCGAGGCGAAGAAGGCCGAGAAGGCGCTCGCAGACACCGGCACCAGCAGCGCCTCGTCCGCGGCCGCGTCCCCTCTCAGGAGCCGCTGGAGCGGCTCCGACCTCCGCAGGTCCTGGTCGATGCTCGACCACATGAGGTTCAGGAGGACCCCGAGCGCGGCCATCATGAAGCGCACGCCGAAGCCCATGCTGCTCATGAAGTGGTCGAAGCCCGTTTCTATCTTGGAGAAGTGGTAGTATGTTATCAGCACGAACAGGCCGGCTGATAGGACGAAGACCAGGATGGGCAGGAACTTGGCCTTGATCTGGTGGAGGAGGGTCGGCTTGTCGTCGATCGCGTGCGTGTGGGGGATTTTGTGGTATGCCGGAGGGGAGAGCGGTGGCGAGAGCGAGAGAGAGATGTTGGGGTTGTGCACGAGGTGGTACTGTTTTCTTTTCCCAAGGTTGACTACGGAGGCGAAGCCGGCTTCCATGTCCGGGTCGGCCGGGATGATGCCGTAGGATTGCCTCCCGTCATAGCTTGTGAAGTCTCCGAGCTTGTAGCGTTTTCCAGCCAGTATCTCCTTGAGTTGCTTATTGCTCGCTCTGCTGTCTATATCCCCCAAGCTACTCAAGAGAGGCGAGTTCGCGAGCAGGACCGCGTGGCCGGCGATGCTGAGTGGTTCCGAGTAAACGCCTGATTTGCGAAAGAATTGGAAGATGATCATGAGCACGAGCAGGATGGCGATGAACGCCAGCATTCCCTCAATTATCCTCGCGAGGAGAGGATAGATCCCCCATACCGCACGACACGGCGCCATGTTCGGTCCGCATTTTCCACTTAAGCTAACAAACAACGCCTCCGAACTTAGAGGTGTTAGGGCAAGGATCGTGACGGAGATCAGCGACGACCAGAAGACGAAAAAGTGTCCACGACATAAGGATTTGAATGGAGTAGTGATCATCAAAGAAGTAGTGTAGTCGAGGCATATCGAATATTCGGCGAGCGCACCCGCTTCTTTGTGGAGTTGGTGAAAAGGCTCCATCTCTCTGATCGTGCTGTCTACGATACGGAAGGGAATCATGAAGAGAACGGCGACGACCAGTGGAATGAAGGAGACCATGATGTATTGGCTACGTGTGATCTGAGGCGCGAGGGCGGAGGTTCCGTCCGCGTATTGATAGTAGGTGCCGGTTGAGTTGACTATGGTTGCTGAAGGGCGGCGGGCTGACGTGGAAGTTGCAGTCGGCTCGGTTTCCAGATATCCGCCAGTAGGAGGCGCGCCAAGTACCTGAGAATGAGAAATACTGGAAGGCGATTGTACGAACACCTTCCCGTTGGAAGTGAATGTTACTGGAGATGGACGTTGACCTGGCGGGAGGGTAGTGGTCTCGCCGCCAATGAAATACACATCTGCTGTATGAAGGGGGGCATGTCCACCTGCAGGCCCAGTTTGTGATAAATATCCAGATTGTGGAGCAACACCGGCCGGAGCAGAAGCCAGATTGCCTGGGCCTACGTCTGTTGGAAAATTTGCTGGATTTGTAGGCACAGCTGGATTGTTGGCTGGCTCTTTGACATTCGCGTTTTGAGGCACTGTTGGCACCGGCACAGCAGGGACCGGAGCGGATGAAACGCAGTCTGGTGAAGGGTCATCACCTAAACAGAGGTAACCTGATGCAGGCGGAGGCGGTCGAGGCACTTGAGGGGTACAATCCTCAGTAGGAACGTCCCCCAAGCAGAGATATCCTCCTTTTGGCGCACCCGTTTCGGGCGCCTTGTTGTCCGAAGTAGATACTGTTGGCACGGTTGAGGATGGAATAAGTGGAGTGGGAGTGGGAGTAACTGGAATTATTAGCCTTGCTCACTATAAGCGCAGAAAGATTAATGTAATGTGCGGAATATCTGTTTACCATATGTTCATGAGGTCATGACTACAGATGATAGACAAATATTCCATATACTATAGACGATTTCTGACTTACAGCTCTGAATTGGTTCAATGCTTGTAATGACCTCCGCAACCTGTCGTCTCCTGGCACCATTGCCAATTTTAATATCAACAGTGCTATTCAAGAACTCATCCAACGTCCCTCCAACCCCAGCATGAGCAGGTATAACATAGCAGGCATACTCCAGAAGCCCGATCAAAACAAGCGTAAGAAATAGAAGCGTAAATAGCACCGGCAGCCTTGTCGCAAAAGGCTTATAATATCTACCTGGATGTCCCCATGTATATCTCTCGGTTGCTGCGAACGCTGAAGAACTCTTTTCACCCATCTTGTATTCCTAGGTCCCATTGGACTCTCAAACTAAAAGTATCCTGGGGGAGCCATTCTCGATATATACTCCCACAAGGAGGAGCAGCACACGGTAGTTGCTATGACAAGACATGGCTGCATCTAGAGCGAAGCAGCCAGAGGGGGACAAGGGGCCTAATGATCGCCCCTAAGCCAACCGAGCCAATTGCATGCAGAATTTACCGAGGATGCGGAATACTCCAGCAAAATGCGTGCCTATGTTTTCAGCCTTATGCCAAGACGACAGCCACTTGGGCTGAGCATACATCCAGATGCGGAAACACAGGAAGCATGGAGAACTTTATCTGGCTCACAAGATATCACTCGATATTCTACAAACTTAGATATCAATCTAAACAAATTGGAGAACTTCCACCACTGAATGGAGGGTTCGAGCTGTGAAGCGTGAGAAAGTTACCTAGGACTTAAAGATCAATGGACTGTTCATAAAAACTAGGCCTACAAATGATGAGCTAAGACTTTTACAGGACAGAATCATCCCAAGCATATCTCAGCAAAAAAGCTAATTCCATTCCTATTCCACGGCCTAATGCATAGCTATATACTGATCCGCACTAGGTCATCGAAAGTCTTTAGACACCCTACTTCTCGTCCACAAACTTGGTGTCCTTGGTACTTGGAGGGAAGTCAACCTGTTCAATAAATTAGCGCTATTGTTGGGGAGGGTCTCTTTTAGGAACTAAGAGCTCGGAGCATGTCTGAAGAGCCGAAGAACTTAAATCACAATATAAAGAAGCTATCTCAGATCTCGGGACCGCTCTCGAGCTCTCGACTCTTACAACAAAGGAAGGTAACTTTTAGAGGACAAAATTTGCTTACTTCCTTGCTGGCGGTGTCCCAATCATTTAAGTATCCAACGCCTGCGCTCAAATAGGTGGCAAACCCAAGCCATCCGAGATATGGAGCCAAAGCCCAGGCAGAAACTGAGTCAACCTGTCCCCAGATGTAGGTCAAGTATCCGGTAACACCAGTGAGAGCGACAATATCGACAGTTGCCTCAATTGGCCGTTTCGCCCAGAAAAAGAGTGGCATCCAGATCAAATTCAGACCAAGTTGAATACTATATAGGGTTGCTCCTTGCTTCGTGAGGAGGTGTGACTCAAGGGAGGCAGTCGGCGCCAGCCCGACAGAGTATGCCCGGTATGCAGAGTATCCCATCAAGCCATAAAGAACTGTCCATGCCGGACCAAAGACCTGTGGAGGCGGGCGGTAAGGTGGTTGCTTCAGCGCTAGGTATGTTTTTTGGGTTTGCTTCGCTAGAGAATATTAGTTCATATCTTAGAGAAGACAAAGAGATTGTCCCTCACGCTTAACAGCAAAACCCACTGCAGTTCCAAGGGCGATAGGGAAGAGTATGGATGCTGCTGGGTTAGCGAAAATGGTTGCCGGCAGCGTAAGACTTGGAATGAACGTGGTCATGACTGCCGTTCTAAAGATTAGATGTTAGCTAATTATTTATGAGCGAAATACTATAGTTATCATGTTCAAGCAATGTCATATTATATTTCAAGCCCTCCTGGTGAAGCTTCATCTTGAGCTTGATCTCAATGACGTAAGTAATAGTAAGGATAACTCTCGCGCCATCTAGAGACAATGCTTAGAAGCAGTGAGGGAAGCGTAGATAGAAAACATGGGGGATATACTTTTCAGAACGTTGGCAACTTCTCTTGAGGTGATTGGTATTTTTTCCAAAGCGTGTTTACTTGTTGGTGTTGGACAGATTGGAAAAGAAGAGGAAGATAGGAATGATGTAAACCAGCTGGTTGCAGCTGCAGCTTCCCTATTCCCCACCTTGTGTGCCTGCCCTGTTATGGGTCCCTGCCAAGCTTTGGCTATGATGGACCAATCTGGTCTTTGACTATTAATATCCCCTGCGCATCTTTGTTTTTAAATTGACCTCAATGCTTATTTCTTACACACCTCCTTCTCCCCGCACGATGTGATAAAGCGTCAACCAATGAGAAGACCCTATCCCCGAAACGTGACTAAGCACGCCAAGTACGCTAACCACCTCCCGATTCGGCCTTGTCTCTGGTGGATCTCCTTGAACCTCAAGTCGTGAAATCAACAACTCTCCAAACATCCGAGTTTGGCGACCATTGCTCAATATCTGGGCCCATATATTATCAATTGTTCGTCACATCTTTTCTACCTTCAACTCATCTTTCCCTGAAACTCTTTTCAATGGTCGTTTTTCAAAGTTGTTTAGATCAACCAGTTTGCTAGCCCGTTGAGAGGCGCTGCTTGTCTTATGCCATAAATACCTGCCTATGCTTTCTACCTCAATTTTTTCTACCTTGTCCCTCTCTTCAGATCCCCCAAACAGCAAGCTTCAGACTCGCAAAATTATTGGAACACACCTTCTGACAGCAATCATGGTATCAAACAGCAGTAGTTCTATCTTTGTCCCCTTCGACGACGGCTGGCAATCACATCCAGCAGATATCACCTAGCTTGGCCTCACGCCAACAAACTCTGCCTCCTCTGTCTCTCAGTTAGCACAATAAGGCCCGTCGCCGCACCCGAATATATTCATACCCGATCTTGCAACGACATCGATATTAGGATTTCGAGAACGGTTACACGACTCGAACAAAAGCTGTGTCGCGATGGACGGATACAGAGACGTGCCCCTAGCTCGGTCGCCGCCTGAAAGAACAAGTTGGGGTGGCAGAGACGAAGGCATCCCAAGCTATAGAGAAAGAGGCGATAGAAATGATCGGATTATACCTGACCGTGGAGATGACTTCTATCGTGGTCGGTCGCCAGGTATGTTGTGTTGTGCTTCTTGCTAATGCATATGCATCTTATTCGCGCGTTCTTCGCGTATACTTTATTTTGAAGGCGATTAGCTCGAATCAATTGAACATGGGATTTCTTTCAACCTCGCCCCATGCTTACTTACTTCTCCCAGGAACTGATAGACGTCGTCCTCGAGAAGGCCGCGATCGATCACGGTCACCAATGGTAGATCGTTACGAGCCCAGTGGCCGATCAACTCGAGATGATTATGATAGAGCCAGAGAACGAGAGCGCCGTCGACCATCGCCAGGACCTGCAAATATTGACCGATACATCCCTGGACAAGACTCTGGCAAGCCTGTAATCACTACCAATCCAGTACCTAATCCATTAGGGATCGACTTCCAGGTTGGATTTTCATATTTTAGTGAGTGGTGGCGAGCAGAGGAGCAGGTCAAGGAGGATCGTGAACTCGCAAGATCTGGCAAACGCAAACCAATCCGTGGACCTGAAACCCAGGAGGAACGCGATCGAGAAAAAGCCAAAATTCAAGTTGCATACGATACATATAAGGAGGAGTTGCAAGCCAAGATGGCACGAAAGTTTGTCGCTGAACACAAAACTGAACAATGGTTTATGGAGAAATACATTCCCGAAGTCAGAGATCCCATACAGAAGCAATTAATTGAGTTCCGTCGGGGCAACTATGCACAATGGGAGCAGGATCTCGAAGCTGGAACATTCGACGAGTTCTCTTTGGAGGGTATTCCAAAGAATGAGAGCAATGGGGCCGGTGGCGTTATTGAAAAGGAAGAGGGTGAAACATCCGGACCCAATGAGGTTCTTGGTGTAGGCGACTTGGTGCCATCTCGAGGAAGTGATATCAAAGATGAGAATGCCTTCCAGCCTACACTTCTCATCAAGACGATCGCGCCTTCAGTTAACCGCCAGAATCTCGAAGCATTTTGTAAAGAGCATCTTGGTGAGGGTGAGGGTGGCTTCAGATGGTTAAGTCTGAGTGATCCTAATCCCAGTAAAAGATACCATAGAATAGGCTGGGTTATGTTGCATCCTGCCCCGGATACGAAGTTGTTTTCTGAACGCCCTGATCTCAAGGATGAAGACGGAAGTGATTTAGCTCCACCTGTTCCTCAAAGCACGGCAGATAGAGCGCTTGAAGCCATCAATGGAAAGACTGTCAAAGATGAAGTCCGTGGTGACTTCACTTGCCATGTTGGTATACATGGACCACCAACTGCGCCACGTAAGAAGGCGCTCTGGGATCTATTTTCTGCTCCTGAGAGAATTGAGAAAGACCTCGTATTAGCACAGCGCCTGGTGCAGAAGTTTGAGGAACAATTTGATGAGTCGGAGTTCAACGCTGTTCTTAAGATAGAAGAAAGAGTTGAGGAGCTCAAAAATCAAGGACGCCTAGTACCTCCCGTCACAGCTGCCTTGCCCAAGAAGGAGAAGCCATCTACGCCCAAGTTTGACGAGGCAATGGATGAGGGAGAAGAGATCGAGGAGGAAGAGGAAGAGGAAGAGGGGGCCGTAGATGATGAAGTTGATGACGAGGATTTACTTGTCAAGAAAAAGCAACTTGATCTTATGGTTGAATATCTGCGACGTGTATTCAGCTTCTGTTTCTTTTGTGTCTTTGAGAGCGATTCTGTCCATGAGCTGAACCGCAAATGTGCAGGAGGGCATCTTCGCCGCCCACGCAACACCGTGACAACCGCTGGCAAAAATGCAGCACGAGCTAGTGCCTTAGGTCAACCATTCCCAGGAAAGAAGCGCAACGATGCTTCCGACGACGTTGAAATGTCCGGACAATCTCCTGATGGGGAGCGCAAGTTCCAGCGGAACAATAATACATCTAAGGCTGATCAGCAACTTCAGCGGGCTTTTAATTGGGTCAAAACATTCGAAGAGAAAGTTCTTTTAATTCTCGAGCCCGAGAATGCTGATGTGAGAAAGCTTGGTGGCGAACCTACAGATGAAGCTGTTCAACGAGAATTAAGCAAGTTCGTCAAACAAGAGGATGAGCATAAATTTCGATGTCGAGTACCTGATTGCCAAAAGTTATTCAAGGAGGAGCATTTTTGGAAAAAGCATGTCGAGAAGCGGCATCCTGAGTGGTTACAAGCATTAAAGACTAGCGTAAGCAAACCAAGGGCCTTTGATTTTGACGGCGCTAATGATTGCAGTTTGATCTGGTCAACACCTATGTCATGGACCCTGCTCACATTGCTCCATCAAGGTCCGACGCAAATAGTAACGGTCATTTCACACCGGCTCATGGTCACATGCCAGCGGGTACTCCTCGCGGTTTTAACCTTGCAAATCTTGCTATGAACGGAATAGCAGCTGGGGCATTTGGATTGCCACCTTTCTTCAACCCTCAGGGCGTACAATCTCCATTCTCACCTATTAGCGACCGTGGAGTAGGGGCCATACGCAGAGGTGGTAGACAGTACCAAAATAATGTTCGTACTGGACCGTATGATCGACCTGGACAACAATCAAGACAGCAGCGTTGGAATGATAACTCTGGACGGCTCAGTCCACCAGGGGGGCGTCCTCGAAATGGTGCTAATGGAGGTGGAAGATGGGATGGGGCGGCTGCTGGTGGTGCAGTAGCTCCTAGAGAGGCTGTACAAGGCAGAAGTCTAAAGTCTTATGAAGACTTGGATGCTGTCGAGGGTGCTGGCTCTGGTGAGTTGAACTATTAGGGAAAAGGTCACTCCGTGAGCATGATGAAGTGGATTCTGGAATGAGCTTTCAGACACAAATGCCCTAAGCAAGAACACGATTTTGCTTTTATGACATGACTTGGTTGACGGGTTTGCCTCTATGGCTTTGTCTTATGAAAAGAAATTGTACTATAGGGAGAATAGCAACATACAGGAACGAGCTTGGTATATTAGTGCTTCACCCACACAAAGCGCAGACGCTTCTCTCTTTGCTGTGATGATCCCCTTCGCTAAGTAGCGTGCAAAGCACGTGATGGCGAGCTCTTTCGTTTACAGTAGAGGGAGAGGCGGTGTGCCCCTCGATCATGCATTAGCTCGACCCCACCTCCCATCAACCTCAACATCAACATCAAACCAATTTAACCACTTGCAAAGCTTCAGTTTGCTTGACGCCGCATTTTTTGGTCCTTCTAGAGATCCATCACCCGTTCACATCGCGCATAGCAAATTTCAGCAAGATGACGCGAGGAGAGGTACGTCTACAACAAATATGTACGGAGCACTGCTCCCTTCGTGATGGGCGAGAAAAAGGGGCAGCGCTTCCGCGGCCACAGTGGTGCTGATGCAGCGCAACAACAGATTCTTCACCTGCACATTGGTCAGGCTGGTACTCAACTGGGAAACAGTGCTTGGGAACTGTATGTATCAATCTCCTGTCCTTCCCCTTTGTTTCTCGTCGTGGTCTTCTCTGGTCTTGACTAACGCGCTCCTCCCATAGGTACCTCCTCGAACACGGCCTTACTCGCGATGGTAAGCCTGATCCTGATGCCAAAGCGATCCATGAGAGTGGTGAGCTCGACACTGTTTTCATGCAAACCAATACTGGCAAATTCGTTCCTCGATCCATCTTCGTTGACCTCGACCCTTCGCCAATTGATGAAATCAGAACCGGCGATTACAGACAGCTTTTCCACCCTGAGTACTTGATCAGTGGCAAGGAAGATGCGGCAAACAATTATGCTCGTGGACACTACACAATTGGCAAGGAGCTTCTGGACGGCGCTTTGGACAAGATTCGAAGAATCTTGGTTCGTTTTCATGTCCACATAGCGCACAAGGAAAAACTACTGACCTGTCGAATTAGGACAACTGCAGCTCACTCCAAGGTTTCTTGATCTTCCACTCTTTTGGTGGCGGAACTGGCTCTGGATTTGGTTCTCTTCTTTTGGAGAGATTGAGCACTGACTATGGCAAGAAATCTAAGCTCGAATTCGCTGTCTATCCTGCCCCCCAGGTCTCAACTGCTGTTGTCGAACCTTATAACGCAGTTCTCTCTACCCATTCCACCATCGAGAACAGCGATTGCACTTTCCTTGTTGACAATGAGGCTGTCTACGATATCTGCCGACGAAACTTGGATATCCCACGTCCTTCTTTTGAACATCTCAACCGCCTCATCGCACAAGTAGTCAGCTCTATCACGAGCTCTTTGAGGTTTGATGGTGCTTTGAACGTTGATTTGAACGAATTCCAGACCAATCTCGTGCCTTACCCACGTATTCATTACCCATTGATTAGTTACGCCCCAGTCATCAGTGCCTCCAAGAGTAGTCATGAGAGCTTCAAGACACACGAGTTGACTCTTCAATGCTTTGAGCCAAACAACCAAATGGTCAGCACGCTTCTCAGTCTATTTGCAAATCCCTGCTGACTAGCATAGGTCGTCTGTGATCCTCGCAACGGAAAATACATGGCCGTCGCTCTCCTTTACCGTGGTGATGTCGTTCCCCGTGACTGCAACAGCGCCGTCGCAGCACTTAAGGCTAAGACCTCCTTCAACCTCGTCGAGTGGTGCCCTACCGGCTTCAAGCTCGGCATCAACTACCAAAAGCCCATGTCCGTCCCGTCCACCGCCCCTAACGATGGTGCTCTTGCCTCCGTTGACCGGTCGGTCTCCATGCTTTCTAACACTACCGCCATCGCTGAAGCCTGGGCCCGTTTGGACCAGAAGTTTGACCTTATGTACTCTAAGCGCGCCTTCGTTCACTGGTACGTTGGTGAGGGTATGGAAGAAGGCGAGTTCAGCGAAGCAAGAGAGGATTTAGCGGCCCTGGAGAAGGATTATGAGGAAGTTGCTGCTGACAGCTTCGATCCTGAGGAGGGAGAGGCCGAGTACTAAGATCGGTTTTTTAGGTTCCATATTCATATAGATGGGAGCTTGCGGCATGGACTCGTTGAGATGTTTTATTGAGGACGGAAAACTGCACTTTGGAGAGCGAATATCCCTTGAATAAAAGGAGCGCGTGGGTCTCTTTTTCTGTTGTGGTCACTTTTCCAGGAAAGCTGATATTATGAGGTTTACGAATTGAGGTTACATAGTAGACCATGAATGGATGATTGTTGATTTATTAATTGCTCTATTTCTTTATGCTACTTGTCTATTCAAAAGGAGTTATTCTTACAATACCCAAAGAACCTCGGAATGAACACAGGCTGCGATTTTCATTTTGTGGATGGATGAGTGTATCGATTCATAGTTGACCGATTCTGAAGCTAACATTAGTCCAACAGCAACGAGTATGTAACCCACGAGCAAATCAGACCATCCACCATGAGACCTTATTACCTTGCTGAAATATCCATCAGCCTCCACTCCAGCAAAAACGACAAGTAGAAAATCAGCCGCCATTCAATGGTTCGAGGCCCTCATTTTCCATAAAATCGCTTCGATGAGATCATCTGAGCCCTCGCTGTTCCCATCATCGTCCTCTCCGTCACCCCAAACTTCCCCTTCCCCTTCCCCTCCATCCTCCGCTCCATCTCCGTCTTCCAACCCGGAATCCGCTTAAACCTCCTCTCCCACCGCCATCCACAGCGAGCCAAGCAAAAACTGTCTTCGCTCGGCCAGCAATACCCGCCACCCAGCATCCAGCCCTCGATGTAGTACCTCAACGGCAAAGCAGGCTGCCAGTTATCCCACTCCGGGTTCCAGACCCGGCCGGCGCCGGCGATGGGGCAGGTCGAGCCGTCGCATGCGGAGAGCGGTACGCAGCCGTGCAGCTTCCGATGGACGTCGTATAGGGCGCGGCAGGTGAGGCCGAGGCAGGTCGACGAGACGACGTCGAGGCGCGATGCGATCATTCTTTTTACCTCGGGATGGCATTGTTGGAACGGGGAGCTGGGCCGCTGGGACCGGATGCGGCGTTTCAGCTCGGCGTAGGATATGACCGTGGGTCGTTCCTTGGGGGAGGTGGCGATGCCGGGGGACGAGCTCCGCGCGCGCTTCTTGCCGGTGTTTGTGGAGGCGCACGGCATGTCGCTTTGGGTATCGCTGTCTGAGAGTACGATTGCGCTGTCTTTGGGCTGTTAGTGGTGAGGTGGAGGCGCGAGCAGGTGAGTACCTTTGCTGAGACCGGCTTCGTTCTTCCCTTTTTGGGAGACTAACTTCACGCTCAAGTCTGAGCCGCTTTCTTCTTCCGTCCCGGGCAAGATATTATTTCCCATTGGAGATAAAGGATTAATCCTCTTTCATGAATCCTTGAAGTGTCGATAGATGTCGATAGAAGCTGGTGCTTTGGCGTAGTTGAAGTGTGGAGTTGGAGGGAACAGGAGAACGGCTTCTCGATTATTCTAGCCCCCGTTGGGCTTCCAGGGAGGCTAGCGCCTCTCCTTATTTGTATTCAGTTGAAAAATATACTAGGCAGTGAAGACCATTAAATCGACTGAAAGTGAAGGTGAATCTGAAGTCGTTTACACTGTTCCTATGGCATGTTCAGTCACTTGTGCCATACTAGAAATGTAAATTCTGTGGTTTGGGTGAGCAATAGCTTTTATATGATAAGGTACAAGGAGGGAGTTTCTAAAGAAGCCAATTTCTTATGTATACATGAAACTGATGCTTTGGTAACTAGATATTTAGTACAAAGCCAAGTAATTGTTCTCATTACTTCTGAGGCTGTCGATGCTCGGCCATTATTATAGTGAGACTCACATCAAAATAATATCTTTGTTAGAAGGATTGCAAATTGAACTTCGCCTCCGCCATCGGGTATGTTTTAAAGAGGCTCTAGTATTTGGTAAAAGTCCTCCTGCCATGGCATTCGTAGAAGCTTGCCAAGTTGAAATTAGCTTGCGTATGGATGCATGGATATTGAAATCCCAGTTTGGAGGATACTAACCTAGTTAACAATGTCACTTGACAGTAAATAAATTTAACAATTTCACTAATTCGACCAAAACTTGCTTATTCTGTGTAGTTCTTCGTGTTATTATGTAGTATCTAATGAAGCTGGTACTGTCTTCGTGGCTATAGTACTAATACCATGCACTCATATGAAGATACAGCTACCGCCATTTCTCTTTTTTATAATACAAATTGCGTGAGATTGCAAAGATATTATACGTCTAAGATTCTGGCTCGGACTTGATCTTCGGTCGCACAGCAATGTGATCATCCTCCGCCTTACGCTTCCCGAGCACAGGATCAGGAGTACCTCTCTTGGCCTGAGAGTTCAAGCTATCTTTAAATGCCTCCGCATAGCATGTAGCGTGATAGACGCGGTCGCCCACTTTCTTGGCATCCATCCATACAAACTCTTGCTCCTCAGGAAGATACGACGTCTCAAACTTCTCTTGGCAGATGGGGCAGACCTTGCTGCTAGATGAGTCTGCGGGAATATACTCATCCTTAGGCTGCTTCTGCTTTTTAGGAGAGGAGTTTGTGGATCCTGGATTGGTGTTATTCTCTTCTCCCTCCGGCTTCTGGTCTTCATCAACTTCACGTGATTTTATCCAATCCTATGTTTCGTTAGATGAATATTGTAAAAGCGATTGATTGAAGCTTACCAGTTCGTCGACATACCAGCTGCGGTGCTGGCCAATCCTCTCTGCCTCTGTCATTCGCTTATTAGTCTTGAAATGCCAATCCATGTGAGTGGCCTTTTTTATCTTTCCTTCCGTATCGCCTTTGAATCGGCGACCGCAAAGAGAGCATGGGGTTCCTAGGCGCTCATATAAGCTGGATATGAGATGAGGACGGAACCTTCTGAATTAGCAATGCACCTAGAAGAGGAGGTTAGTGCTTACATTTTCAAAGAGGCGGGCTGCAAAACAACATCATTAGGTATCTCTCCAAGTGGTGTTCTCGAGGTTGGCGGCGTGGTGAGAGCGCCAACTTTTCCAAGTAAGGCACCTAAATTTGGAGGTGTGCTGGTGGTGGCAGGAAGCATACCAGAAGCTCTTAATTTTGCCAATAAAGCCCCTGCATCAGAAACGGGCGTTGACGAAAGTGCCACAGATGGAACTTTCGATTCAGCACGTGGTGGTGAAGGTACGGCAACAATCTGAGGTTTAGCTGGCTGCGGAGGAGCAGATTGTCTTGCAAGCAACGCAGCAATAGCATTTGAGCTGAGCAAAGAGCTTAAAGAAGGTGGCTGAGCGGGTGCTTGAACTGGGACTACTGGTGCAGGAGGTGGTGGGCTATAAGCTTGAGGGGACGCTACTCTAGGTGGTTGAGCGACTTCAGACAATGTAGCAACTTGATTTCGAATAAGAGCTATCGATTCAGGAGGTAACTGCTGATCGCGCAGGATACGTTCCAGATCAAGTAATGCTTTCAATTTGGTCTGAAGACCTTGATCGCTTGTGTTTTGTGCATATTGACTTCTTGACACAGCTATTAATTTTGCAACGTCACTCTTTAATGTCTCTATGCTACTATCAGGTGCCTGATATCCTCCTGGCTGTTGCCAAGATGTTGCCCCATTTTTCTGATTATATTGAGGCGCCTGGGTTTGAGGATACTGTTGCTGTTGGGGTGGTGGAGGGTATTGCTGGGACTGTTGTCCGTATTGCTGCGGATATGACTGCGGGTATGGTTGAGGGGTGTTTTGATATGGGTACTGCTGGGTTGGTGGCTGAGTTGGATACTGCTGAACAGGCGACTGAGTAGGATACTGCTGTCCTGCAGCTTGCTGGGGATACTGCTGACTAGGGTATTGTTGAGTTGGGTACTGTTGACTCTGAGGCGGTGCGGGATATTGCTGGATGACAGGTGGTGTAGGGTACTGCTGTGAGGGTGGTCGCTATGAAAATGTTAGCAGTAAGTCAGAACCTAGTGATCAAGAACTATTACCGGAGGCAGCCCATGAGTTGGTTGCCCGTTCATTTGATTAGGATAAGAACCAGGTGCTCCGGAGGATGGATATTGCTGCTGACCGTAGTTTGAGTTGTATCCAGGCGGACCTTGAGTCCCGGGCTGCACATGTTGTGGTCGTACCACACCTGGGGGAGTTGGTGTCTGCGGGTACGGTCCGACAGAAGTAGGACGGCCTCTGCCCAGTAGCTGTTGCTGGCTTCTGAGCTGTGCTTGGTGGGCTTCTACAGCAGAGGTTCTGGCTTTGATAAGAGCATTTTCGATTGGTCTTGTAACTTCTGGTGGAAACACAGGTCTTGTGTCTATCGATCCAGGTACGGGTTCCTTCCACGTTTTCAACATCTCGTCCATTTTCCTTCGTGTAGGGTTATCAACTACACCGTACGCCTCCATGAAGGTAGAAAAGAGTTGCCGGCCGAAAAAAAGCGTATATGGCGTGCCCACATTTTTGACGACAGAGTCAAGAACATAAAATGCAGGCAATTTCTTGTTCGGTGATGTCTGGCAAGGTGTGAGCGAGGTCAAGCAGATCAAATAACACAACGGAGAGAAGTAAAATTAAATTGCGCAAACGATAATTAACATAAAATGAGATTCCCTACCTGTTTGATGTGGTTCTTGAGAGCCTCTGAAATGGCAAGCGCATGCTCTGTATTCTCTTTCGCGATGACTGTTAGATTGCTGATTTCATATCGTGAGTTCATCGTCAGCGCTTGAAGAGCTTGAATATAGTCCTCAGCGACTTCATCAGAGGGGACTCCATAAGAAGACATGATGGACAAAGATAAAGACCAAAAAAAAAGGAAAAGAAAGAAGAATATGTCTTTTTTTCGTGCGATCCACCAAACTTTGAAATCTCGGTCTTGATCTTTTCTTGGGGAGTGTGTTCAACAGCAGCTAACTAGTTCCATGCAGCAAAAAGTATTCAAGAGAGCTAGAAGTGTGTATTTGATCAACTCCAATCCTCCTGAAGGCTACGCCTCCCACTGCCCGTTCAACTTGATTGTTTAATCCTCCTCCGTCTGCCTCTCTCTTCTCTCTCCACACCCCCAAAATCTCAGTATAAAAGAGGTCGAATGATGTATGGTCGGTGGTCTACCGTGCTAGTGTCCGATGGGTGGTTGTTGATCGTGAATGAAGAGTTCGTCGAGGATTCGTTGTTGGAAGTTGCGGCTGAGGCTCTTATGGTCGGTGGCCGCAAAATATTCCACATGGGGTGTTATTTAGGCCTGAGGCATGAACATGCTTTTCACGGCCTGATTACTAAGATGCTTGATGAGACAATCCCGTGGTGTGAGTGGTTCAACGGACATGGTGGCAGTCTAGTAGTATTCACACCTTCCATAATGCGCTGCTTGGCCCCGCATAGTTGAGGTCATCCAGGCCAGGCCACCCATTCAACTTATATTAGAACCCCCCCCCAAACATCTCCTCCGGTTTCATCCCCACGATCTTTTTTCTATAGAACAGAACATCCTGCATAATCAAATCTTCCTACTTACGCCTATAAAACATCATATACCCACTAAATCAACTATTAACGGCGAGACCGTTCCAAAACACCAATGAAGATTGCAATTCTTTCCCTACTTGCTCTTGTGGGTGCCACCATGGCGGTAGAACTACCACAAAAGAGCGTTATCGTCTCATACCCCAACGAGACCCCAGATAGCATCATAGAGCAGGCAAAAAATGCTATCAAGGAAGCCGGCGGCATGATAACTCACGAATACAAGATCATCAAGCAAGTTCCTCCAGTCAAACGAAGCGTTGAGGTGCTAACAAGTGAGCAGAGGGTTTGCGGCGAAGGCCCCTCCAAAGATACTGGAATCAGTGCAAGTCTGGGGGAACGACTATCATGCGCTAATCGAGGAGGACGCAATGGTTTCTATTAATAATTAGAGCAACGATGGTACATATACGACGTCTGGATTGTGACCCTAGGGATGCTATCTCGCCATCGGATGCTGGCAATTCGTAAGATACCATATGGGAAGGATGGATTTAGGAGGCGTTCTGGGTTTATCAAAGGTATAACATGAAGACTTGGGCTGTTATGGCACCGGTGCCAGCAATAGGTGATCGCAACGAGTCGGAAAAAAAAATTCTGGCAGAGATATATAATCAAAGTGCATACATTTTTAACTTTACAGTTGGCGTGATCTCTGAATCGAATGAGCTTTTAGTGACAACTTGCTTTATGGGTTATCTATGCTCGACGAGGTAGTCATAGGTTTTTACGGCTCTTCTATTCAAGCTATCCTACCTGTACTGAATAAGTGATGATCCTGGCCAAGGAATTTATTGCACGACTGGGCTTCTTTAAGTTGCTAGATCCGGCTAGTATTCATATCCGCTACAAACAATGAGCGAGAATTGGACTGTTTGTACATTGGGAATTTTGATATCTATAGGTAGATTCTTAGGAAATAATCATATGGTCTTTGTGTGCAGACAGGATTCGTTGGAGGTGAAAGATGCTAATTTCTAACTAGTCGCGTCGCTAGAAAGCTTCGCGACTTCAAAGGAGAACAATGAAACCCGCAGCATAAATTGTATGCGACACCAGCCCCTGCTTCGAAAGATGCCATACAACCTTTGTGGAACATTGAGTGAACCTCATCCTGTTGTGATAGTCTTACTTTTGACCAAATAGACTCGATAGCTGTTAAAATCATGCCTTTCACGCGCGAAGCAGAGGCCGCGCTCTTGAAATGGGTATTTACTCTTTACCAAAAGTATATACTCTTTCAACATTGACTAATTTCTTGTCTCTATAGGTCAATACATTTCCCCTTGACTCGCAGATTGCGTCGCTGGCAGATTTATCTGATGGCTTGATTTTCTCCCAAATGCTTGGTTGGTTCACCATTCGCATTTATACCCACGACCAAATACTTACTTTTGATCCTTTGCAGAGGATCTCGACCATGAGTCTGCTATCAGCGAACTCGAGAAGAATGCTGGCGGTTCCTCAAAATGGCTACAGAAAAAAATGTGTTTAGAAGCAGTTTACAAATCGCTGCTGCGATTCATTCGCAACCACATCGGAGACCTACAATATGTTACGGTCCAGAGCGATATCGATCTTGACAAGATTGCAGAACGTGATGACGGCCAACAAACGATGAAGGTAGCGAAAAACGATCAAGAATCAAATCTCTTTATGATGTGGCTTTAACTAACATTCGAGACTAGCTACTTGTTATCTTCTTGATGGCAACATTAAACACTAAAGACGATACAAAGCGAGCGGCCTATATAATGAAGATACAAAAATTGGATGAGGCTTCGCAGGTGCAGATAATGAATATAGCGGACTCGGTACATATCCATAGACATTTTGTGGCATATACACTAATGTTCTTAGATGTCAAAATTAGCAAATGAGAAGACAATCGTAACGAATGAGGCTACATTGCCAGGTAATATCAACAAAGATTTCGATCTAGCTTTCGAAGAGGAGCATGCTACCCTACATGCTGAGCATGAAACCTTAAAGAAAAAACATGCGGATTTCATTACCCGCTTTGAGGCTTTGCAAATCAGCAACGATGACTTACACGAAAAGCATAATACTCTGACAGAAGAGCTGGCCACTCTTCGTGAAAAGCATGATAGTGGTCAGGTTGAGTATATAATCAAGGACTTGAGATCACGTATCTCCGAACTGGAGACTGTTATTGCTTCGCACGAAGCAGAGCTCGATACCAGCCGGATAACCAAGGAGAAACAGGAAAGAGAGCTTAATGCGCTACGTCGTTCTGCCGAAAATGTCACAAAGCTCGATGATGAGGTAAGAGTGCTGAAAGTCAACAACGAGGCTCTTACCAAGAAAGCGAACATGGTCGACCACTACCAAAAAAAGCTAGAAAGTTTGAGCAGCACTGACAAAGAGAATCAACGATTGAGGGAACGTGTCGAGAATTTAGAATATCTTCAATCTTCTTATGATGAAGCTATATTGGAAAAGCAGAGGCTGACTGATACAATCAAAGAATATGAGAAGGTGTTCGAGCAACATGAAAATCAATTGCTGGAGACAAAACGAGAGAGCTCACATTACCAATCTAACCTTCAATCACGCATGGCTGAGATCGAGAGGCTCAATAATAAAAGTGCCCATGACGAGCAATACATTAAAGACTTACAAGAGCAAATGGCATCTAGCGGCGGTGCTGAACGTTCTTCACGTAGATCTTCAACGACTGGCGACGTTCCTATGTCTTTGGAAGCCGAACTGGGGCAACTTAGTCCGCCTACAGGACAAAATTTACAGCTAGAGAATTCACGACTGAGGGCCGAGATTAAACTTCTTCAAAGTGGTACATCTAACGTCGACCTTCGAAATGAATTAGAATCAACTGAGAGCTCTCGCAAAAGACTTGAGGAAAATCTGCAAGCGCTCACGGAGAAATACGCTCTTACTCAAGAACAGTTGCTGGCCGTTATCGATACAACACCCGGCGATAAGTTAGTCCACACAATCAATACTCTGACGAAAGTCAACCCAGCTTTCAAGATGCTTACGAAGAACTTTCACAGAGACACCGCTATTCGCCACACCCGAGAAGCGTATCAAGTCGTCAACGAAGAACTGTCGATCACGAAGAGCAAGGTTGCCGAGCTCGAAGCAGAACTTGCAGACAATAAACGCGAACTTCTTGCTGCGAAGGCGGACTGTAAGAAAGATTTTTCTTCACTTATTTGTTTTATGTACAGGCTAACCTTTTAATAGTGGAAGCTATTGCAAGCGATGAACATGAAGCACTGGAAAATTTGAAGCAGACAAACGATCTGATCACCTCTTCACTTCATGATGACTTACAACTTTTACAGAGCAGACAAAAGACTTTAGACCTTGACTTCCAGCAAACACAAAGGCATTTAATCGAAGCCCTGCTCGCAAAAGACAAGATTCAGCAAGAACTCAATGCTGCAACGGAAGGAAAGCCACTAGATCAAACGACCGCGTTGGATCATCTAAAAGAGGTAAGCCGTCAAAATGGGGGCCGCCCATTCATATATCCTTCTTCAAAGCTCAAATCTGTCAATCATCACGGTCGAGAATCTTTTCTTGCTCCTAATTCTACATCACAACGAGCCTTTAGCTCTTCCGATATAGACCCAATCGTCAAAGCAGTAGCAGTCAACGCGTCGCTCTCAAAACTTCTGAACAACTTGAAGAAAAACAAGCAGAGCTCGCTCGCAAGCTCGAAGCACTCGGCAGTTCCAGTCTTCGACAGGCAAGGACTGCAAGCACAGTGACGCCACTCGCTCCCCCCTTCCTCAACCTTTAACACTAACAAGACAGCCATTTCATTCAATACACAGCTCTCAAACAAGTCTCGAGGCAACCGCAGCTAACATATCTCACAGCATTCCATCCAGCAAGAGAAGCTCATCGACGAGCTCCAAAAGCGGCTCAGGTTGGCCGAGGAGGAAGGAGTAGATGCCCAGAAGGTACCGTTACTTATTTCTATTTTTCGCTACTTTCAATTTTATATAGTATATTTAGGTGTTGGTCACATGGTTTACCAATCCTTATTTTCTCAAGAAAGTGTCATGCACATCACGAACCTTCATGAAAGTGATAGGTAGTGGGATTAGGTGTTATGATGAGACTTACTAACAAATGCAGACAAAGAATGAAGAATTGATCAGGAACCTTACGAAGGAGAATGCACTGATGACCACGGCGTGGTATGATCTCACGAGTCGGCTACAGAGCAATCATGTCGTTTTGCAGCGACGGCAAGACGCGCCGAAGAGCTGGCTCAACAGGCAGAGGCAAATGGTAAATACTACGCAGCGGCGATGAGGAAACTGGGAGAGAAGGGAAAGTAGAACAGAAGGTAGAGGATCGAAGATCACATATGTAATTTTTGGGATTGGGTTCTTGCATGAAGGAGGGACGTTTTCATTGATAGATGCCATTTGCATGGTGTATACACATCCGAGGACTGGAGAGAAGAGCGTGTTGGACTTTGCGTAACCTTATACCCACCATAGAGCATAACGGAGAGGCGTACTGAATATACTTTACACCATTTTTCAATAGAAACAATTGCATGCCTTTTAATGCTGATTACAAGACACTATGGATAATTCTGACCCTTTCGTCAAATATCAGGAAAAGGAAGCTTTCATACTTCGCCAGAATCATAATATCTTGAACGATTGGAATTCATCGGAACTAGTAGTAAACGAACTAAAACCCCTGACCCTACCATTATTAACCGATAAATAATCACATATCCTGAGATACGCGCACCCGTGGGCTACGAAGTCAATCGCCAAATAGCGACTCGCCAGGAACACAGCTCCGGAGAGAGCACGCAGAACACGGTTGCTGTACACACACAAGGCTCCAAGCCCGCATCCCCGGAGCTTCCTCCCCAACCAACGACCCTGCCCCTTAGCTAAACTCCAAATCTAGATTGTGCATTTTCATCTTCAGCTCAAGGCGGAAGCGGACCTTTGCTCCTCCTGATAGGGTCTCTTCGGGCCTGCCGGGGGCGAATGAGATGAGGCGGACAGAAGGGGAGGATATTTTGTTGCATATCGTGTCGGGACAAAATTCCGGGTGCCTTCGAAGTGAATTTGCTCGATGATTCGATGCGAAGCGGTTCGATCGTGATGAGAAGGAAGGGGGATGGCGGTGACGGAGTCGAGGCCCGTGGTGGATAGAGCATCTGTTTTGAGTTTGAATCATGATATCTTTCCCACAGGTTTGACCCAGAAGGCTAGGTTAGATGACTTCGTTCCATTGTTGCATGTATTTTATGTCTCCAAAAATGGGGCATTGTGAGAAGGTTTCATGATATGAAGCACGCCTAGGGGCTAGCTTACAGCTTTATATCACGAGCGCTTTTTGCCTGTCATAATTGAAATATACCATCACATCCGAACGAGCACACTGGAGCAAAAGCAACAAATATAGCATCATAATTAATCTCTAACAAGAATAGGTATGATCCACTATAAGCAAATCGCCCATCTGAGAACATCGGTATTCCAGAACACCAATTCACAGCCCTCATTAATGCCCCGTTGCTAATTATCTCATTTCCCTTGTCCCCATTCCTCAGCGCTAGGCTCCGTACCTGATATCGAAATAACAGTTACCCCCTTGTCTGGGCCAGTAAAGCCAGTCTCCTTTCCACCGTATCGGCTTTCAATCTCTGCCTCCTGGTCAGCCTCTCATTCCTCAGTCGCAGATGGCTTCTTCGTCCAAAATCTACAGCACGGGAAAACAGTATAGAGGTCCACCCAGTCTCGCGAAGCGCTCTCTGCCCATTTTCACAATGTCAACAGTGTTGCGGAGTTCTCCTCCGGCTGGTATCTTGCCGTTCCATGTTAGGGGCGCATGAATTGCGACTCAAATTTGGCGACTAGGGGGTGAATCATAGCTGCTTGTATTTATAAGGCGAATAAGGCGGGAGGATGGTGAATATACGGTAAGCTATAAATCGATCATGTATAGATGACCAATTTTGGGGAAGCGCAGTTGAGCATGATGGGATGTGAGGTGGCACGTGCTCCGGGCTTGTCGGGCGGTTGTATAGTGTTGAAAGTCGCTGAGCTTGCTCTTAGTAAAGTAGGCCTGGGTAGGAGGTGGGAGGGCAATAATCTATCTGCGCAATATAGCATCTGCGCTGTGCTTTTGTGGGCTGCTTGGAAGGGATGCGTCTGGCATGTGGAGCTCGAGATGTTGATCGATGGTGACTCTAATTATGCTAGAACGAAACAAGCTAAGTGCGGACTCAGTAAGAGTTTAGAAGTTAATAAAGTCTTTGAATCAATGAGAACGAGGCTGACCTGTGGTTCTAATAGAGATGCCTCCATGAGAGCGAACAATAGGATTCAAACCTCTCCAGTTCTCGAAATCGGAAGCATCTTTGTTCTTATTGAAAACTTTTGTTGAGAAACTCTCAGAATAAGTTAGTATGATATTCCTTGTTTCCAACTTGTGGTATCCTGCTGTTAGATGTAGTTAAAGGTTGATGATGCGAGGACTTTGTGCGTGACATTCTCGAGCTGCTGTACAAATGGCCCAGCTTTCAGCCATGACATTCACAAAATATCCTTCACTCAATAGAAGAATATCTGATCATTTATCTGCTCCAGTCCTCAGCAGCCACCATCAGATTCAATTGAGAGTTCCTCATCTCCATATGAGTGCGCCATGTCGGCTCTCATCAAAAGACAACCTCGCCGAATTCAGATTCATCGTGACATGCCCCCTAGAAGAAACAAGACGGAGCTCGAGCACGCCGTTTTGCGGAATCGGCTTGACATGATACAGTACAGGCACCTGCCACGAAGGGTTTTGCCTCGGAGATAGAGTAGATCTATAGTGCTTCTTCACGACGAAATTTGTCCGCCTGCTCTGGTATGATAAAGACTCCTATCCCACGATTCCAGTGGTATTCGAACGGCAACCTGCATTCCCTCGTGGAACTTTGGTATTGGGATGGAACACCACATTAGCTTTGATTGCGTTGGTATTCCGCGTTGGCATCAAGTGACACGAAAGAAGTAATTGTTTCGTGGCCTGGGAAGCGTTCAAGGCTCATTTAAACCCGCAGATTCGTAACAAATGTAACAAGAGATGGCCATAGAGAATATGTAATCTGCACTGGCAGCTGGACAATTACACAAAGCACAAACTTTGATAAGCTTACCACCGCGTTTCTATCATTGGAATCAATAAGCTGTAAGAGCTTTATCTATTGCACATCCAAATGGTTTCAGCTAGCGTTGTTGAATGTGCATTAATGTTCTTTCTGTAACCTATAGTACATACAACCTTGATTCCCAACGGGAGCATGCAACCCATGTGTAAGTGATCCAAAGCCAGGTGATCATTAAAGTTCCCTGGCATCCACGCAATGATAACTTTTAGGAATCTATTGAACTTCCGGCGCCGCATTGTTCCCAAGGTAGTACGAATCTTAATGTCCGGTAATCTTGCTTAGCAAAGAGGTCTTTGGCTTTTGTTGATCGAAAACTCCGAGGAGGCTCTTCCAAACTTGGCCAGGCTCTTGGCTTGCATCGATTCCTTTCCAAATGCCTGTTTTTTGGTAATACCCAACAACAGGAGATGTCTGTTCATGATACGTGACCAATCGCTTCTTCAAAGCATCAGCGTTGTCGTCTGATCTCTGTATCAGAGGTTCTCCGGTGATATCGTCTGTCATCGACTTCTTGGGCGGGTTGAAAATTTTATGGTAGGATCGACCTGAGGCAGGATGTACTAAACGACCAGTTATCCGCGAGACAAGGAGACCATCATCAATTTGAAGCTCAACTGCATGTTGCAATTTCTGATTCCTCTCAGCAAGCATCGAATCTAATCTCTCTGCCTGTATGACTGTTCGTGGAAATCCATCAAGAATGAAACTAAGAACCATTGTTAGAAGAGCAGATGCAACGTAGCTCTGTCCGTAACATACCCGCCTTTGCACTCTTGGTTCTGCTCGAGTTCGGCTTTGATCATTCCAATGACGATCTCATCACTGACAAGTCCTCCTTGGTCCATGATCTTCTTAGCCTCTCTACCCAAAGGTGTCTTTTTCGCGACTTGTGACCGAAGCATATCCCCAGTGGCCTATAGATTGTCAAAGGAACCCTCAGAGTCATAGGAATAATTGGTAGAGTCTCACCAGATGGCAACATGAGAACTTTTCCTTAATCTTGGGTGCTTGGGTTCCTTTACCTGTACAAAGATAATTAGCCGGTGGCCGACGAGATTCACAAGCAAAATCTTGAAAACGAGAGCACGGCATACCTGCGCCAGGAGGCCCCATCAAAATCATCCTAATGGATTCAGCAGCAGGAGCAGCACCTGAGCCACCATGTTGAATCTTTTCTTCCAATTGCTTAACACGCGCCTCAAGCTTGTTCACAAGCTCCTTCAGAGTATCCACCGTTTCGTCCTTAATTGGAGCCATTGCGAGCGATTTTGTACAGCAAAAACCTGACCAAGGTAACAATCTATACGAGGGCGTCAAATGAGGAGAGATCCGCGCAGATATGAACAGAGATGAGAGGCTGCGACAGGATTAAGAAATGATGGTTGAGAGTTTTTTGGATGAAGCTTTGTCCAGCAGCCAGACAAGCTCGGCACGTTCACAACGAGCCGGGATTGATGCGCTTTCCTCTTATCCGAGCTCGCAGATATCACATTTCCGACAATTGATGATTGGAAGCGCGGGAAAGGTCCATCTACGGCAATGATAATATCATATTCAGTTATACAAAGAATTTTATATATAGAGAAATTAAATCATGGCCCTCTGAATACCTAGCTGCAGCACACAGATTTGAAAGATGCCAAGGAATAATTATGGTCACGTGAGCAACCGTTCAGCGACTATTCCGCTTTGGAAAGCTCACGTCTCCCGCTTCAGCCTTCTAAAGCTGGGATTGTCAACAACTTTGAAGAATTTCTAAAACATCAAAACCACTTCCTTAGCCCGTCATGCCTGCCACTACTGCAGAAACTCTCTCTCTCGTCACAAGAACAGTCTCCGTCGCCCCCCTCGTCCTCCTCTCAGCAGCAGATCATTACGGGCGGTCTGCGAAAGGCACTCGAAAGCGAGTCGTAGGAGTTTTATTAGGACAGAATGATGGCAAAGATGTGCGGGTGTCGAATAGTTTTGCTGGTGAGTCGATGTCCATCTTTAGCAGGATATACGATTTCTCTTTCACAAAGCTAACCTAGAATCAAATAGTGCCTTTCGAGGAGGATGACAAGGACCCGTCAGTATGGTTTTTAGATCACAACTACGTGGAGTCGATGAGCGACATGTTCAAGAAGATCAATGCGCGGGAAAAGTTGATAGGATGGTACCATTCAGGACCAAAGCTGAGAGCTTCAGACTTGGAAATCAATGAGCTATTCAAAAGATATAACCCCAATCCACTCCTTGTCATCATCGATGTGCAACCAAAGGAGGCCGGCGTCCCAACAGACGCATACTTTGCAGTAGAAGAGATTAAGGATGTAAGAACTGGAATTGTAGCTTCGATGACAAACTGACACCAATACAGGACGGAACTACCACATCCAAGACTTTCGTACATACGCCATCTATCATCGAGGCAGAGGAAGCCGAGGAGATCGGAGTTGAGCATTTACTAAGAGACATTCGGGACGTTGCTGTTGGTACATTATCGACGAGAATCACATCACAACTACAATCGCTACAAGGGCTTCATCTACGATTACGGGACATTGCGGCATATCTCACCAAAGTTATAGATGGAACATTACCGATCAACCATGCAATTCTAGGCAATCTCCAAGACGTCTTCAACCTCCTACCCAATCTCTCTACTCCAACCTCATCTAGTACATCTAACGGCGCGGATGGTCCTGCGAAGAACAACAGCGAGTTAGCACACGCAATGAGTATCAAGACGAACGATCAACTTATGGCCATCTACCTAAGCAGTTTGATCCGCGCCATCACCGCATTCCACGATCTGATTGAGAATAAGATCCAAAATAGACAAGCGCAAGAGGAGAAAGAAGCTAAGAAGGATGATGCTAAAGATGACAAGGAGAAGAAAACATTAACGTTGAATGGTGTTAATGGAGAGTCTAAGGAAGGAAAGGAGGCAGAAAAGGAGAAAGACGACAAGGAGAAGAAGAAATGATGAATGATATCTGATGGCGTTTAGACTTTTGGTGTCCATGGGTATCAGGCCGGCATGTCATATCTACAGAATATGCATACTCTGCCATTGTACAATAGATGCATAGCGCGACATTAATAGCAGCCGCGCAGGTGTGTTCATGACTAAGTTTCATTTACTGACGAGGCTCCGGTCCATAATTTGACCCTTTCTTCTTACGGGACGGAATAATCGTAACAGGCGCCTGCGAGAGGTTATTCGGCCTTTCAGCCATGATCCACTCACCATTCCCTTTGCTCTATGACAATACCGCCTCCCATAGCAAGCCTCTTTACTCCATTTCATGTGATCCTAATACCACCTATTCCCAACCTATAACTCCACAAAAGACATATCCCTCACGAGACACCTCAACCAACCGCCAACCCCGCTGCCTCCTCCCTTCCCACGCCTCTTTCCTTCACATAACTCCCGAGCACACCATCCCATTTCTCCCCTAACAAACAAGCAAGCAAATGCTTACAAATCGGCACATGGTCTTCTCCTCCCCTCCCATCTAAACTCTCGCCTCCAAACTCCCATATCCCTTCCCTATCTCCATAGCCATCGCCGTCCCCGCTGCTCTCCTCCCATGAGAAAGAAGACGAAGACGCCCCAGGAAAGGCCGCAAAAGCGAAGGCCGCGCAATCACAATTCCAGGCGTGGAGACGGACCGTGTAGACTTTCCCGCCTTCCCCGTCACCGCCTCTATCTCTCCCTCTTCCTCGCGGTACCTGACTACTGCGCACTAGATAAAACTCCGCCGTCTTCCGCTCATCAACCCCGCTTTCCGCAGCGAGCTCGGGGAGAGGCACGGGTGCTTGCGGCGGCCGCGCTTTCCCTTCATCCTTCCCCCTTCCAGCTCTCGGCCGCGAGTCCGCATCAAGGTCATCAAGGCCAGGGTCGTGATGAATCCTTGTCACGAGCCCGCGATCCAGCAGGTCCAGCGCTTGGAGCAGCGTCGGTGGCGGGATGATAACGTGTAGCGTTGTCAGCAGCGCTCTGTGACTCAAGGGAACGAGTTTCAGGGGGTTTGTGCTCTCGTTTGCGATCGAAAAGGCGTTTTTGCCGGGATCGGGGGCGGGAGGAGGAGGAGGAGGAGGGAGGGAAGTCAATGTGTTGATGAGGGATGTGAGGAACTTTCTTGGCGTCGGGAGCGCCATTTCTATGTGAAGGGGCGGGCAGGCGCAAGAATAGGGTTCATGATTCGTGACATGGGAGGTATGGTCATGAGGGTAGATGAAGACTCTAAGGAAGATTCGGTGACGGCGAAGACGCAGGGCAGTGCGCAGGTGAAGAGATCCGCACGTGAACTCATCTCCTGACGACGTTGACAATGCTCGCTTAGAAAAAGGAGAATAATGTCCTTGTCGGGTTTCCATTCTTTTCGCTCTCATGTCACAAGACAAATATAATTCTGGCCTCCCAATTTACCTTCATCCATCCCCAATGATTTCCTACTCCACATAAATACCTTTCCGCGAATTCGCACCAATACGGCCAACAAAACTCTCATTCAAGGATTACTAGTTCCTACACATCCCAAATGAAATCTCCATCCCTCCTCCTATTCTCAAAATTTTGAAGGGATTGGAAAAACTCGCACGGTTGAGAAGATGGTTTCGAATTAATAGGATACTGTTTCTGTAAACTGTTTTATGGGTAGGGCGGTGCTGTGTAATACAAGCATGTGTCGTATATCAGTTACTAGCCAAAAGGAGGATATTTCCTCGGAAGATGCGGTATGGTATATATAGGCTAGGAGGGATGAGATCGGAGATTTTGGTGATTTTACAACCTTATTATACCTATTATTCGTCCTGATATGGAAGGATTGTAAACACATGAAGTGTACTTCGGCTCCAGCCTGTACATAATCCCATCTATTTTCCCCAAAGAAAGCTGAATCTCCTTGTCCTGCAACTATGGACATGAAATCCGATGACGAATATTTATGAAACGCGATTCGGCTGCTCAAATTAAAAAGTAGATATCTTGTATGCATGCTTTGGAGGCCCCTATCCACATCACGATCTGCTTCGGGTTCTTATTGGCGCGCAGTCCTTTAAGAATAGACATTCGAAGATCTATTTATCTCTATATCAGTAACTTTTCTATATTTGTACATATATTGTAACACATCGCGAGCATTAATATAACGCGAGGTTGGCTTACACCCATTCCTTGGGCTCTCTCAATATATCGACCAATCTCTGTTCCCGGCTTCCCTTTTCCGGTTCAAACATATACTTCCACGATGCCGTAACAGGCAGGCTCATCAGGATGCTCTCTACTCGCGCATTTGCTTTGCTTAGCCCAAATGACGTCCCTCTATCATGCAACAGATTAAATTCCACATATCGCCCTCTTCGAATCCGCTGCCATTCCTGTTCTTTTTCTGTATATGGCATATCTTTCCGCTTCTCAATAATTGGAATATAGCTTGGTAAGAAAGAGGTAGCCACACTTTTTGTGAAGGCGAATGTGTTTTCCTTGTCTTTCTCAACCTCATCCAGGTCGTCGAAAAAGATCCCTCCGATACCTCGCGATTCGCCTCTGTGCGTGTTGACAAAGTACTTGTCGCACCATTCCTTGAAGCGAGGATAATAAGTCTTGTCATGTTGGTCGCATGCCTCTTTCAATGTCTTGTGGAAGTGAATGGCATCCTCATCAAAAAGGTAATTGGGTGTAAGATCGGTACCCCCTCCAAACCACCAAGTATTGGCTACCCCATTTTCATCCATTGTCTCAAAGTATCTAACGTTCATGTGCACGGTAGGTGCCATAGGGTTTACCGGATGGAGGACCATGCTTAATCCTGCCGCGAAATAGTCCAAAGAATCAACAGTTGAATCGAGAGCCTTGTGATTGACTCGCATCTGCTGAATGGCGGGTCTGGGGAGCGTCCCGTACACAATGCTGACGTTCACTCCGGCCTTTTCGAATACATTTCCTTCCTGGAGCACGCAGGAGATACCGCCACCACCATTGTCCCGGGTCCACTCATCTATCCGGAACTTTTTGCCGTCCACCTTCTCAAGCGCCGCAACTATCTCCTTTTGCTGTGACTTTATAAAGTCCTCCATTTGTAGTCGCATTGGCGAGGTCTCTGTGACGCCGTTTTCCCGCTTGGTCAGGCCATCCCGTTCTGATTGAGTAGTGCCATCCATGGCAGATGCTTCCTGAGTGCGCTACAGCATATCAGCAAGCGCAATTGCACCTATCGCTTGAGGTTTGACGGTACCATATTGTATATTAGGACAGTTATAAAGACAACCCCAACTGCCAATCTAGTCTTTGGCGCCCAAACAGTCGTTCGACCAGCTCCACGAGACTCAGGACGAGGAGGTTTCCCAGAAGGTTGGTCGCCGATATGCCTCCGCTGAGGTCGTAAACTCTGAGAAATATATTTTGATCGAGGGCGGATCTTTTGGAATTGCGCAAGGCGCAGAGAAGGTCTAAATAAGGAGGACATGGTGAATAAAAGCTGGTTCTACAGCACCAAATTCGACTATCGTACAATGAACATGAGGCCACAAGTAAGGAGATTTAGAGTGTAGGGGGAAATGCAAAAATCGCAATTGTCGAACGAGCGTTGAGGTAATCGTCAGCGTATCGGATGCTTTTTGGCAGAATTGGCTCGGCACCTGCATCATTGAAAGGATGGGGGTGGTTATCATTCAGCGAGGGGTGATATTATCAACAGGCATGACTTTTGCTTTTTTGGTGATAGCGAAAGGGAAACATAGGATGCTGAGTCATCCAACAAACGGCCTTTTGGTAATCATGATGCCTTAACATGATTAAACAAAGACCAAACGCATGATCATAAAATCCACACATTACTCTATCTATTTCCATTCCCTTCTTCTTTCTCATTCATACCTAGCATAGATATTCAGAATCATCATCATCCACCCATATCCCTCCATCAGCTGACTCTCATCTGTCGTGGTGTATTCGTGGTCATTTTCATTTTCACCATATCCGCCTCCTTCCAGGCACCCACCCGCTGATTCACCGCCGTGCCGCCATCATCCACCCATTTTAGCGCATTGCCCCTCCTTGTCATCGCTCGCACCTCATACCTAAGCCAAACCTCCAACCTCCCAATCTCTACCTCATCAATCTCACAAACTCGCCCACCAAACATCTATTCCTCATCAACCGCAATACAACAACAACCCGACCAAGCACACATTCGATACTTCTATCCGCCGTCATCAAAATGCGATCCAAGTTCAAGGACGAGCACCCCTTCGAGAAGCGCAAGGCTGAAGCCGAACGCATTGTACGTCGCCCAAACCATCTATCTATCTATCATACAAAGACTAACACCGAGGCAGCGCCAAAAGTACTCAGATCGCATCCCCGTCATCTGCGAGAAGGTCGAGAAGAGCGACATCGCTACGATCGACAAGAAGAAGTACCTCGTGCCCGCCGACCTCACCGTAGGCCAGTTCGTCTACGTGATCCGCAAGCGCATCAAGCTCAGCCCCGAGAAGGCCATCTTCATCTTCGTCGACGAGGTCCTGCCACCGACCGCCGCGCTTATGAGCTCCATCTACGAGGAGCACAAGGATGAGGATGGGTATGTCGTTATCTCGTTCCCCTCTGTTTCACCGCTCTGCGATATCTATTCACGATCACAACTACGCAAACATCAAAAGGCAGGAATCCAAGCTAACAATGTTCCCACAGATTCCTATACATCTCCTACTCAGGCGAGAATACCTTCGGCTTCGAATCCATCTAAACCTCTTAGCCCATCCATCTCCTCCTTCAGGGTACCTCTGGCGTTAATAGGGATCACATGGCGCTTTCACTTTAACCACGACGATAACGGGGCAGTTCTTCTTTCCATTATTCCTTGTGTGCAAATAGATTCGTGCGGGACGGGTTGAGCAGCGAAAGAAGGCAAGCCAGTGCGGACGAGCAAGGCGGCAACACCGCGCAATCAGGTATCTACTCGCTGTTTCGCTATGGAAATCGATACTCTCTACATGAAACTCTGTGTTCTGAGCAAGTTGCGAATTGCGGTCGTGGCATTAGACCTTGAGCTGTGAGTTGTGCTTGGGAATAGGGTACAAATCGATGCTTTCTGCCAAACCATATTTCTGTTGATTCTTTCTTACCTGCATAATACTGTGATAACCTATCCACCTAACCCTACCAGGTGAACCAAACCATTTCCATCATAGGTGTAACACTAAAGAAAACCCACTTCCATCAAAAGATACAGCCATGAAACTACCATTGTGTACAGAACTCCATGCAAAACTTGACCAAAGAGCATAGCCACCACCGAAACCCTCCTTTATCATAAAATGGCGTGAAGTGAATCATAATTCTCATTCAAAAAAGGCTCAAGACACTTTTTCTCTTTCTTGGACTACCATTCCAACCCCAAGTATGGAAGTACTTGCAAGAAGCTTGAGTCTCCTTCTGACTACTACGTAGCAGGTGCCTCTCGCCATCCATTTGAGCCGGACCAGAAGCATTCCTCCCGGACGATGAAGTCTTAGGCATTCTCTTGGCTTTCGTTTTGAGTTTCCCCTTAACCGTTCCATACGCACCGGAAAGATAGTCTCTCGTGCTTTTCTTACTGCTGCTAGAACTATCTTGCCTGCTATTACTATAGCCGCCTAGTTTTTTGGGATGGCAGGCTTTTCCATTTATAAGAACACCTTTATTTGGTCCATCGACTCCCACCACGCCGACTTGAATCCTGCCAGCTCCGACGGCGTCATATTGCTTATCAACTGTACGTGAAGAAACGGGCTTCGGTTTAGCTGTCTCGGTCTTGTTAGATCCTCGAGCAGAAGTGCCTGATGCAGAGGCATTTGAAGCAGAGGAATCTGGCACAGAAAAGCCAGTGTCTGAAATGGATGGGTTGTTGGTCTCCCCAACCAGACTTGTTGGCATCTTGAGGCCAATCCTAGACATCAGATTAGGAAAGAACTGTGTTGACCTTCTGCTAGTCTCGGGCATGACATTGGCCGCTGCATTAACCTCAGGGTAGGAACCGAGGATAATAGTCATGGATTGATCTTGCGGAGAATATGAAAGACTTTGCTCTGTAGCTGACATTGCGCCCACATCCCAAATAGTGTAAGCTTGCTGACTTCTTTCAACATGGTACTTGGTCAAATTTGTAACGCCATATCTAATTCGACGAGCGTATTCCAGCTCATATGAAACAATTCGTTTGCCATCGGGTTGCTTAAACAGTTCAGGTAGCTGCAAAACTATATTCTCAAGCGACTGCTGGATCGTTAAGAGTGGTAAACTCCAGGGTGCGCCTTTAAGAGAACCTACTGATAAATCTTATCAGCTCTAATCAAACCAAGCGGGGGTTTCCCTATTACTTACACTCAGTGTTGGATTGGGCTTGCCAAATCTTTAAACTTTCCTGTATTTCCGCGGTGTAAGTGTAAGGATGACCGAAAAGTGTAAGCCATAAATCCTCATGTGCATGGTTCATAGCGTGGATAGCCGCTCTGACAACTTGCTTAGCAAGTAATATTTCCTCTATTTCCTTGAAGATATCCTCCGCTGCGTCAAGAGGGGAGATTTTCATCCGAGCCTCCTTTTGAGCCTGTTTGATCCAGCTTAATAATTGCCGTCAGTATTATATACGCAAATGGCCTCCCAAGCAGAATTTGCAGACTCACAGACTTGATCGAACAAACTTAGGCTGCAAAGGAGGTAGCCCATCAATAGGCTCAGCAAGAGAAATTTTGTTGGCCCAGAGCATATCGCGAGCTCTGATACTCCCAAATATCCGACGATATGTAAGCATATAAACATGGTTGGCAAGCCAGCTATCCCATGTGAGTACGTTGTAGATTTCATCCCCACTCAGATGGTATGCTCTGCAAGGCACTCAAGTCAGCAAGACTTGGAACCAGGCAATAGCAACGGCATGAATCATAGGCAAGGTGCATAATTTCAACCTACCGAAGAAAGTAGGGTTTCAATTTCTTAGCAGCAGCATCCCAATATGGACCTTGGCTGGAATAATACCCCTTCAAGATTGCATTCTTGTGAGCATCGACGGGATGAAAATGACCATATGCTGTTCTGATGGATGGCTGAAAAGTCTCGAAGCATGACCTCTGGTTTGGGCATCTTTCAAATTCTTGGTCCTTGACTGTTATACGACCGGAGCCGTCAATCCTCAAGTGAGTCAACTTATCAGGGTTTTTTTTTAATTCTCCTTCTGCAATCTGCTGCCCAGAGTCAGCAAACTTGTTTATATGAGCGTGTTAGTACCGGTAATGCTGATGTGCGCATAGTTCATATGAACTATGGACTAGTAAGAGCATACATTTGCAGCATTGCCGAGTGGTTGATACCATGAACTCAAATAAGGAACGGATCGGTTACTTAAAGAAATATTGCCGAAAAGTACGGGCGGCTCCGCCTGCATGAATAAAGCTGCAGCCATGATGAGGAGTGCTCGACGATGAGTATAACGAAGTTCGAACTAAAAGCTGTGAATGCTTAAAGTATTGCTTGCGTTGAAGTAATGGCTCTCGAGCAAACGTTGAAGTGAAGAAAGAAGCAAGGTGAAGAAGGACCCTGGACGATACGATGGCTGGCTCACCGTTCTTACCCTTACATTTCGGAGCCGTTGTTAGAAGGTGCTGAGTGTTGATATCAGTGGCCACTATTTTGCCTGATGTTGATTGATACAAGACTAAAAAAAAGCAGTGTAAAAATACAGGTCTGATCCTCCTAATCTTGAATCCCGAATTTCATCAACTTTCTTAATAAAGGGAAGCTGGCCCGAAAGTTGACTACTTCGGAGTGTGACATTGTGCACATCCGTCGCCCGCAGCTAGTAGTACATGACCACTTCAACGCTTCTCCTCCGTTGCATTAGCTTTCTGAGGAAATCCCAATCGCCTATTGAAGTCAGTAACAGAACAAACAGCATGCCACCCTCTTAATAATTGTACAACATATACGAGGTGGATAGGTAGAAATTTAAGAAACTAGGATGGAGTAGCTCCATTCAAGACAGGCTTATGGGCACAAGACCTTCAGAACAAGAAACCGCGTATGCTCAAACCCAAAGTCACCACTCAAGGGTATTTAAACTGATAGGAAAGACTCCGTACCTCAACCCAGAATTGATAGTTTCCTGTGTTGAACGTCCAAGCTCCTTCTCCTCGCGGTTGATCCTCGTTGCGGCAGCAGACAGCCCAATAAAAAGAGCGAAAATTGGATCCCCAACCTTGGAGATCAGATGAACAGGCGTAGGCATCTTTTGATATGATGATCCGGTAATGTTTGGAAGGAAGTGAAGCCCTTGATTGCTAGGGCGGATACGCTCTTGTTGATTTGCTTGATGAAAAGGCTTGGCGACATGGCTTTCTATTTAAGCCTCATCTACCCACTTACTACTCCGTGACTTGCCCACTTCGATGAGTTATGCCTCGGACAACATATCTTCCTACCACTTTTGAGATACTTTTGATGGAGTAGATAGGAGGGTTTAGCTCTTAAAGTCGCTTAAGATACAGTATAAAAACGATCACGCATAGGAAATCTCGAAAACATTGAGGCTAAAAGGCACGTGATATAGATTGAGATCTAAGACTGTGTGAAGAGTCGAGTATCTTTCGTGTTGTGTCTAATCCAAAGCTATCTACAAAGAAGCGTTCATTATATACTCTCTAGTTTACGCTTTGCTAATCAACGCCATTCACCCCAGACCTGCCCCTTTTGTGTAGAAGCTAGCAATATAGGATCATCCCCGTCTTTTCATCACATTCCCTATTTCTTGCTAAACGCAACGTCGAAGGCAGGAATCAACGTCTGTGCAAGCCAGAATGAGAAGACAAGCTTTGGACCGGTCATGAGAAGCTATGTCATATTAGTCAAATGGTAGTCATGGGAGATGTACGCCTTTTAGGGAGCCCATACCTTGGGTGTTAAACCCTTGAAGAAACTTGTGAATCCTTCATTCTTGACCATGCTTCGGATTATCTTAATTCCACTCTCTGGGTTCTCAAAGTTCTTGTTCTGGATACGAGTCTTAATAACATCAAGTGGTGCTGATACGACCAAAGAAGCAGTAGCACCACCAATAGATGCAATGAAGTTTTGGAACCATGTGGCAGCATTATAATCTGTCAACCCGAAGAGATATCCTTTTGTGAATGCAGATCCACCGAAGAGCTATAATCGTGTTAAAACAGGAGCTTTGGATGGCCTGCAGCATAACCTACAGCAAATGATCCTGGTGCATTCCTTGCAGCCGTCCATCCAGCGCCTCGATATAGTCCCATACCCTCATCACGCACTATTGCCAATACTCCACGTCCTCGAAAGGCAGCGGGGTTTGTTTGACGCTTAATCTTAAGCACATCAAGGGGAAGAAGGACGATTTCACCAATACCAATAATGCTACAAAAGTGGTCAGCCTTTGCCTCACCGTATCCTACATCCGACCAACCTTCCAGCTACGGAGTGCATGATTGCCTTTCCGGTCTTTTTGCCAAAAGCCGCATCGAATTGATTGCCATAATGCTTCGCCAGGAAATCTCTCGCAAATGGTTGACCGCCATACTTGTATATACGTTGTGAAACCTGACAGACGAAACATTAGCGTGTGGCATATATCGAGATTATCTTAATCTACCTTGTATCCTGCAGCATATCCAAGACCAGGGAACAGTGAGAAGAATCTCTTTCCAATTGGGGCAGATGCTGAATCTCTGAAGATGACGGAGTTTAATTGCGAAGCGGATTTGATCTACGGCACCGTTAGCATTGTCACACTCTCTCTACACCCTCCTACTGGCAGATTAACTGAGCACACACCTTGACCTCGTTACTCATCAAACGCTTTGATATCGTGTCAACCTCCAATATGTCAGTAACTATCTTCCTATCAAAGTTTATCGGAGCATACTGGGTGGAAGACGGCAAGCTCAGCAATGCCAGCAGACCCTAAGACATTGTAAGCATTACCCTTCCCACGCAAGCGAACCTGCGGCATGACAATCGCACGTACCAGATCCTAATAATCGTGCCAAAGTCGACTCCGACTTATAGTCGGCCTTCGCTCCTGGTGCAACAGCTGCAATTGGTGACATTGTTGGCGATTATAAAACAATTGAATGGAAGGGAACTAGAGGAATGGGACAGTAAGAAATCTATGGTAGATTCTAAACTGGCATAAACTGGAAATGAATGTTAACAGGGACCTCTCAACAAAAAATTGATCAACGCGTGCTTTTTGGATTTTTAAAAAGTGCTGCGACTGTCATTTCTTTGCAGGGATTGATGGTCCGAGCGCTGGGCATTCTAGGCATTGAGCATCACCAGGTCTCCAGTTTTTCTTTCAATATCAACCCTTGCTTTATCTACCTGCTAAAAAGGCCCTCTTGCATATGCATCTCATATCTTCTAAGGCTTCCGGTCACATACTCTCCAATATTACTAGGCCTCATTCTAGCACCTCATAAACAGTAAAGCATCGTCGAGTAACTCAGAAAAACCAGGACCAAGCTTATATTGTGCGATGCCAGTAGAATACCACACACCTAGATACTCGCCATACGAATACATACTGTAATGTCCTCCTTGATGTCATAGGGCTATATCGTTGGGCGTTGTTCTGGACTTTGTGAATTATCCTCTATTTTTGTGTGAGCACATAAAGTAGTCATTTGTTTCATTCTCATTTCTATCTCTAACCGTTGATCAAAGTATTGTCTATTTGTGTTACTTGAGCTTGAATTCGTTCCAGTCTTAGGGGGTACCCCTCCAGGGCTATGACATACGTGTTATGTGAATGGCATGTTCGCTCAGTGTTCTATAATAAGTTGTACAATTTTTGTTATGGTGATAAGTTTGAAGTTGGCTAAATTTATTAGAAGTAATGGCTATACACAAGTGATACCTTGATTTCCTGTGTTTATATTTTCTTCCATAGTACCAAATGGCAATATTTAACTTATATAAGCGGCCACGAGCTCCATCGTTTGTCGTTATTTGTCATTCATGCTGATGAGGTTCGAGTTCCATGCTTGGTCGGGTTCACCCACGGGATCTAATCTTCATGTTGCGCATTGTTTGCAGATTATAAATTTTGAGCTATGCTGTCTAAAACGGTACCTGACGGCAATTTCAGCTATTTCTTGACGAGGCATAACGACAATTATTATGATACATATGCTCACCGGCTAGGATAGGGTTAGTACTTCTTTTCTTTGCTCATACAGAATCTTAATTCCGTTGTAGTGACTACTACTGAGCTGCAATGCCACACATACTTATGTCGCTAGCCTGGGTCCCAAGCTTTATCCATAATACGCATTGAACTGGGCCTTCCTTTTACATGGTGCTCTTTCCACGGCGGCTTTATGTCGGAGCCAGAGCCTCCATCCACCAAATTATTCCTAATCATGGCCATCAGCCTCTCGTTTCTTTTGCTCAACCAATTTTGGTCAGTGATGTTGCTCAGCTTCCCTGCTACCATAACTTTTGTCGATTTTGTCTCACAAACTTCTTCAAACTTGCAATAGCAGATGCATCTAAATTTCCTCCTTGTTGCTACTTACATTCCATTCTACTTGACCATGTACAAGACCTCTTGACGATAAGCCTCATCGAGCAATACAAAGACAAGAAGCTCAAATATGGGACCCATGATCGTACATATTGCTCTGCTAGTAGCTGTTTAGTCTTCATTCCACCAGACAATATCAACAACAGCCGTGCAAGTTGTCCCAAATGTGACTTTGTAACATGTAGCTTGCGCAAGTAGACATCCCACGTTGGAGGCTGTGCTGCCGACGCTGATCTACAGCACGTATTGAAGTTCTTGAAGGATGACATCAAGGGTCAACAATGTGAAAACTGTTTCGAGGGCATAGAACTCGAATCTGGTTGCAACCATGTCACGTATGTAAACAATCCTGTCTTCTCATTTGTGTTAACACTCATAGATGCCGTTGTGGTCATCGGTTCTGTTATAAATGCGGTATGAGATGGAAGACCTGTGGGTGTCATCAGTTCAATGACAATCCTACACAGAACCGAGCGGATGAACTACGGCCGCTCGAGCACGATTACATTCCACGACCTCCCGTTCTCGCGGAGGATAATTGTCACCACCTTTACTGGGAGTATTCGGGCTGTGGGCTTGATGCAGATATTCTGACCTGTCCTCAATGCGGCATGGTGCGCTGCAATACTTGCAGATAGATGGTTTGAGTATTCACATCTAACTTGCGCCAACCAACCCTCAACCCATTTTATGCGTGGACCACTTATACGTCCTCGTTGACCACAAAACCCCATGTTCTTTCGACCAACTATCAATCTGTACTTGTTTCCATCTTTCTTCTCAGAAAATCGCAGACCTAGATCTCGACTCCAATCACTCAATATCAATGGGCTGGTCACCGCAAAGACTCTCAATAGTTCACCAATACGAAAGCATTATTTCCCATGCCAGACAATTTAAAAAATTGGCCATGTATCAAAGGTCGCTGACAGACTCCCTAGGCCGTCACCGGGTTCTGTCCCTAAGTTACTTTTTCATTTATCATGCTGAATAATGATGATATGTTGGGTTTCCTTTACTCTTTGCGAATTCTGTGGCGCATAAATTGATATTTTGGAAGATACTTCCAATCTTACGAAAGTAGGGTATTGCACCTCATAGCCCCATGCCCTATTTTCGGCCTCACATACACTCTCCCTGGAGACGTCGGTACATACATACATACGGGACTCTCTACATAAGATGCTCATGGTTAATTTTATAATAAAATGTTTTCTTTGGTGTCCAAGAGGTGACTCATGCATGTAATTTGTAGTATTTTGGTCCCCGCCACAACGTTGTTCACAAGTGTCATTCAATTACCATCACCCTATAATGTCATCCAGCATCCGGTGTCTAGCAACCGAAAGACTTCCCATCGTCTTCCTCAGGCTTCTTTCAGTAAAGTTATTAGCCTACAAATCCGTCAGATTTTCCTCGTTCTTTAAGTCTACTTTTTAAACTCAACTGATTTTGAATTACATCACTGCAATAGCAATCTGCGGCATAATTGCCACCTAGATAATTGTACACACTCAACCTTCAACAAGCCGGTTCTCTGCTCAGCGTACTTGCAAAATCACAGATGACTCAGCTACCAAAGAAAGAGGTTTACTGGTTCTCGACTGAGCTAGAAGGAAGGTTAGGTATACACGCATTACTTCTCTGTGGGGAGCTCGCTTAGTCAGGGGTATCCCTGTGTAACATCCCTTGAATGTCTGATATATCTGTAGACATTCCTGTACGAAGTAAGACCGAGATCTATCAAGGAGATGAAACCATTTGTAGCGTGATCAAAATTATCTAAGCTAATAAGGAGGTGAAATCAGGTTCATGTTTATTTTCCAAGTCAATTTGTCCTAGTGTGGCACACAGCAATGGAGAACGAGAGCTTCTGAGCATTTGCCATCCTTCAAGTCTTAATTCTCTAAATATCACCGGCGTACTTGAGCATTCTTAATATTTTAGTAGTCATTTAGGCGTTCAAAGATATTTGTCACTCTGCCTCCTTCTCAAATCCCGTTGGCTGCAGCTCGTATACAACACTCTCACATCGCATATGGATTCTTGGAACTCTGAAACATGCTTACCGATCACATGAGACGGAACCAGGAAGCCTTTTTCCCAGAGTGTTGGGAGGTTCCACGTGTTCACCCATTGATACAAGTTGGGGTCTGGGGGTGGAGATATGTCAACCTGTATCAGACGAGTTTCATTCAAAAGCTAGTAGGTCCACCTTGCATGGCCTGTGTCAACAACACACTTCCCAAACCGATCATGTCATTTCAAAGAGAGGGAGCGCAAGAGGCAAGAATATGAATGTGTAATAAAATATGGCTTCCAGAACTCATCTAAATATTTAATTCCTCTAAAAACATATACCCTGGTATCAAACCGTTCCGTATTCCGGAAAATTCTCCATATTTCTCCCGTTCACCCCATCAATTACGCTCCTATCGCTCTGAGATTTAAGCTTGAACCGATGTCAATGCCGGTTAAATCTTTAATAATGTCAACAACGTTTCCAGAGCTTCCATCGACGACCCTTACATTGCCTGCTTCCTTGCTCGTTTCTCCCTCTGTAGCTCCCTCTTCTGTGGCACCTTCTGCTGCTGCTTCTTCTGCTAACTTGGCCGCTTCTTCTTCGGCTTTCTTTGCTGCTTCTTCTTCTGCTAGCTTAGCAGCTTCCTCTTCGGCTGCGGCTGGTTCCTCAGTGGCTTGTTCGCCCTCTGCAGCTTCTCCCTCGGCTGCGGCTGGTTCCTCAGCGGCTTGCTCGCCCTCTGCCGCTGCTGCAGTGCTTTCGGCTGGAGCAGCGGACTCAGTTGGAGTAGCGGGCTCGGCTGCAACAGGTGCGGAAGCCACTCCAGCAACAGCAGCTGCGGAGAGAGACAGAAGGTTGGGCGAACCTAGGGTGTTCTGAACGAAACGAGAGTTGAACCCTACAACAGCCTTAACCTTGTTGAAGCTAGCGACATCCAAGGGGAGTTGTTGAGAAGTAACAAAGAATGTGAGACCCTCTGCACAGGGTGGTGTCGTGAGAGAACCTGTCATGTGTTAGATTATTTTTGAGAACTGTGAATTAGACTTGCCAGTGTATTGGTGGAGGTTCTGTCCTTGGATAGCGGCGACGACTGGTCCAAATGCAAGAGGCCCAACCTCGGTGACGGTACCGGGATTCGAGATCTCCCCAATCTTGTTGAAAATGGTTGAGATGAGTTCGGTTGTCTCGCCTCCCTCGGAGAGCTGGAAATGTGCTGCAATAACAGCAATAGCTCCATCTATTAATCTCCGATTAGCACTTCTCTATGAAATAGAAAGTCAAATATACCTGCTGCCTCGTGGACCATGTGCATCTCAAGTGGGAAATACTCTCCGTCGACAGTGTGCTCACTAGGCGAATGGAAGTGGAACTGCTTCAGCTCGAACTCCTTTCCACCAACGGTGGTCTTAGCGCCAGTGCCTTCCATTACTACCTCGACGGTGGTACCGATGTTCTCAAATTCTGTAGCAGCTACATCTGGGAACTCAATGGTAAGATCAGTGCCGGCGATGGTTGTTGTGCTTGTATTGGTGACATCGATAGGTGATTGAATTGTATTAGTCGAGCAGCCTGTAAACTCTGTGCTCAGGGACGCCCATTGTGTTCTTCACTACTATTAGTCTATGAGATTCAAACTTGAAGCTTTCTTCTTACGGTCCATCAGCACCAAGGTATCCGAACTTGCCAACCTCTACAACCTTTTCCGCAGCTCCGCCTTCCTGGCGCTTGATTCTGGTCTGTCTTCTCAGTAAAGAGGTTCCATGACCACAGGATGCAGAAACGCCATCGAAAATGCTAGAGAGCGCGATGGCCACCAGGGCAGAGCGAATGGAAACCATGATTTTGGTTCTTAGGAGGATAAATTAAGCGGAATGGGGAAATGGTATGAAGTAAAGAATGACGCCGAGGGTACAATAAGGAGCGCCGGCGCTGAGAATGAAGGTAATGTCCTGAAAAGATAGAGAATGAAGAACAAGTGAATGGATGAAGATATAACACCACATAGAGATCCTCTTCTTAATATCTTTTTCAACCCATGGCATACCAAGGCCCAAGGGCTTGGTATTCCGTCAAAAACACTGGCATATGTTGCTTTGAGACCTTACTTTTCCGAAGACAACGATGATAGACCATTCGCGACCCCTAGGTCAATGAGATTTGACTCCATCCATGTCCGGACGTCCCCACAGCGGTCGAAGCTGATTCGTTCCATGCGCAGAATACCAAGCTGACACAAGTCCGACTCGTCAATGCTTGACTGCTGCGCCAAATCCTCCTTGGCTGAACTCTTCAGAAAACACAAAGGCGGAAACCGACAAGCAAAAACCTGAAGCAGAAAGCAAAAGCTTGGGAGGTCTGACAATTGCCAAGTAGCCATCCAATCATTGAAGTCGGGTCCTGAATGTTTCCAACCCCGGATATTTCCTTGGAGATGAAGCTTGGTATAAGTTTGACATGTCCCACTGCAGTCTAGATCAAGGAGGCACCCCCTAAATTTGCCAAGAAATAACCCAATCCCCAGCACGTGCAGCTCTTGGGCCGAGCCTTTTTCGCTGGGCAAAGTCTTGGGGAAAAGGTTCTCTTATAAGCGCGCGCACTGCCCATGCTCAGTTGTTGGCATGGCTTGGTTTCAAAGGCTTAACCCATCCAAAAATGGGTTAAGCTGTTTCGAAGCTTGAGACGGCGACGAAAAATCATCCGATTCTGGAGCATGGACCTCTGCGGGGTGGCATTGGTATGTTTAGGCTTGTGCCTCCAAATACATGCTATTACTGGGCCGTACTAGCGATTAAGCATCCATACAAGGATAGCATACAAGTAATGAGTGTGAAATAGTATTTGTTAGAAAATGTGACGGAATTCCTTTCCATTTTGTTACAAAAAGTAAAACCAGCTTCGTTGTTCTTTATAACTCCTCCAACTCTCATTGGCTCTTGGCTCCAAAGCGTTATATGAAAGTAGCCTCCGGCACTTGGAACTATTGGAACAACAAGCGACAATGAAGCTAGAGGCTCGGAGCATTGGTTTCACACATTTTGGAGGCTTGACTCGCTGATGGCTGAATGCGACTGGCTGAGCGCTATTAGTGCGGCGCCAGATTCCTCATCAAGACTCAAAAATTTCCGGTCGGCAACGTTCTACGAACTCTATTTTTCAAGAAGATCAATTTTTAAGAGGCTATACAAGGCTATGCTTTCCTTTTCCAAACGTATGCTTGCTGTGAATTTTCTCATCATTATCTTGGCTCCTTCCTCTCGTTTGAAAGTTTGATTGTGCAGAACTATGCACTAAGGAATTTAACAAGTTCTGGCGGAGGTGGAGCTACTCATTCCGAATTGTGCGAAATTGGATTTGTAGTGAAAAATAGTAAGCAAAAATTAAGCGGTCTAGAAGGCCGGAGATAAGCTGGTCTTTTAATGTCTCATTACAACGCAGGATCTGACCAAATGTTCATCCCACTCGATTGCGCACGCTAGGGAGTAGATTATGAATTACTACAGGCGTCTATACTGAGATCTCCAAGGTATGTCAGGAAATCTTGACAGCTTTTGGCACCACCCACCAGTCATGATACCCCTTTCCAGGCTTAGGCATCTCAATCTTGATATTTACTTGTCCCGTTTTCCTTGTCTTCTCTACGGCTTCTCGAAGGTTTAAAATTGTGATACCCGTGAAGATACATGCCTTTAGACAGTCTTTTACATTTTTCAGCCAGCGATCGTGCGAGCCCTGGCAGAAAGCTTCTGTGGCATCCAGTTTACTGAGGACCTCAAACGCTTTTTTGGCTCCAGCGACCGATTCCGCGGCAAATTTCAGAAGATCTACACTCGATTCATTTTGTTGCTTAACAACACCGGTGAGATCTTCGAAGGGAATGAGCTCCGGTAGACCGATTCCAACGAAAGGCTTCATCCGCACTTCATACCGCATATGAGCATTGCTATAAGGTCTCGGGAAGGTATATAGAAGCGAGTACCGATCGAGGACCGTGAATAAAGAGGATAATGCATTAGCAAATCCATATGTAGCCGCAGCTTCTAGTGCTGAGTAGTTAAGGAAAGATGTAGCTTTAGCGAATTCTGCTTGGCTCTGGCCGATGCCCTCCGCGTTCTTACCGCGATAAGCTGCGTGAGCACGCAATATGAATCCTCGGATCCGCTCTATATGCTGGCTTCGCATATTTGATAAGTATTGCAAATACCAATACATTCCAGCCAGTTCATCCGGCTGGTAGATCTCAAGTTCGAAACCCATTTGCACGATCCATTCCATTTGACGAAGCTTGAAATGATACACCCAAGATGATAGGGGGAACGCATAGATGGCATCATCTGAAATCGCTTTATCGACGGCTGGAACTTCCTTTGTGTATGTGCGAAGTTCTACGTCAAGCTCCTCGGCATCAACCTGGAGGCTGTCCCAGTCTGCAATATTGTGTCGTAGTAAACGTCGGATACGGCACCGGTTCTGGCAAATGGTCCGTAAAAGGTCTAAATATGACCCAGCAGCTCGTGAACGAAACAACTCCATCCTTGCGGCGATTTGGAACCGCGGGTCAGTTGGTATTTCAATCTCATCGTTGTCCCGATCTAGCAGCACACTTGCTGGAAGGGTGGTGAGCGCAAAATCCTCATCAAGTATCTGACGGATTGACATTGTGCCAAGGAATATCATATCGCCAAACAAATAGTGCTGGAGTAGAGTTCGTATGTAGACCGATGGTTGCGGCTGTCGTGCTTGAAAATGGATTACAAATGTCTATATCTAAGGTTAGTAGAGAGTCAGGGAAAATGATAGCATCTATCCTACCATTAGACTTTGACTATCGTGATACCTAAGCACGTCTACAACGGCTGATGCGTCTCGACAAAGATTCTCGAGATGATTGAATGCAGCAGCGTCACTAACCTCCACGATAGGACGAGGTGGCACAGTGCTTGCGAGTTTGCGTTGGATTTTGACGCTGAATGAGCTCGGGACTGGCTTCCCTAATTTGATAGATGATTTAAGCTTGGGTACGTATGTCAGTAGATCTAGCCATAACCCTTTTTGGGTTGGGAATGTCCTCGAATTGGCTATTTCCACTGCACTGAGAAACTTGGTTCGAAAATCAAGGCGACAGATCAAAGCTTCCTTCAAGTTTGGAACAAGAGTGTTGTCGGTAGAAAGGCGATTTGTGGTTCGTTTTAGGAAATCAATGACCAAAGTGTGATCTATCGCTTCCAGAAGGTTTCTGTTATAAGTATGAGTGACGAAATCCTCATCCTAGGAATAATACTGCATTAGAACCAATCTTCTGCAACGTAAGGTACTCAGAACATACTTCGTAGTAGTGTTCTGCTTTGACGCGATCATTTATGAAGGAGCATGTCTTGACAAGGCCCAAGCAATAAGCTCTTAGTACCTGTAATTGAAGAGATTCATCATTGGAACAGCTCTCGCTTCGGTCGAAGTACGTGTCTTCCACCTTCAGAGGAGTCGGCATCATAATCCTATCAATGTACAGACTTGTAAAAATAGTTTGTGAAAGAGGGTATCCCATATGCCAGGCCATCTATGTAATATTAGGATGCCTTCTCATTTTGATCTCAAAAGATTATTACCTCATGACACAGAAGTTGATCAATGATACCTATTATCTCCTCGGGAAGGAGTGGCTTGCCATAATCATATTCATCGTCCATGGTCTCTCCAGGCTCGAGGTACCCGCTATCCATTTTGCGATCCATAATCTAACCATTTAAGCAATTGATCATCCCGAAGGCTCCAACATTACTGACCTCTAATGCGCCAACCGATTCAAAAAGTGTAAAATGCGGATCTTTTATGAGTTGACCTAATTCAAGCTCTGGCAGTGTCAACACGTGACATGGAACGGTGAGGACCTTCACGAACGTTGGGCAGCATGCGTAAATTGCTCAGTGATATCCATTGCTACAACCCCTTGACTGTGTAGCTTGGGTGTTGGAGGAGGTTCAGATCCATATGCCACGGAGGCTAACGGATGCATTTGGTCGCCGGCATTGTCAGTGAGAGCAAAGTTTGCTACCTCTTATCATTTTCCGAGTCAGTAACAATCATTGTGTGAATTAAGATGCTGCTTACGATCAGATATTGCAGTGACTTTATCACTGATCATGTTGCGGTAAAAATATATTGATGTGGAATGAACTTCCAATTTCGCTCAGCACTTCTTGTCCGGACGTACCGTTTGTTGACGTTTTTGTGGTTTCTTCTTTATGTCTTGGCGTGCAAGTCACCTTTAAGAAGTCAAATAGGAAGCGTGGAGTCCATGCCTTTGGCGTTTTACAAGAAAGTAATATAACATGAAATTTGAGTCAAACAATTACCAGAGTAACGATGCCGAATATGATATGCTTTCCTTGTTGGACATCACCATAGCAGATTCAGGACATTTGAGAGCCTCATGGTACCTTAATAGAGCCTTGATATTCTATGCCTAATCATCGTAGACTAAAGAAGGCTTGCCTTCGCTTGACGACTACACTTTAGATGCAACAAAAACAGCACGGAGAATCGTGTTTCCACGCCCCTTCTAGTCTACACATAGGTTTCTAAGAACTAAGAATTGGGAGTTTTGTGTCTCAAGTGAAAGAATCACTGATATTCAATCCACAACAAAGCAATCCTTCTGCACACACTTCTGGATAATAAGATCTACTCGTAGAAACGACTTTTGGTCTTGATTTCAGGTTGCTAGACCGTCAGGCCACGAATAATACACATGTACAAGCCCCTTTCTCCGGCGACCCTCCCTCATATTCCCCCAAGCTCCTCTAGTGTATGTTCCATCTACGAGGATGAAGAAGCTTCAGCAGCAGCAGCAGCGTTCGCTTCAGCAACGTTCTTCACATCGCCCTGCTTTCCATTCTAAAAATCCCCCCGTCAGCCATCCTCTTTAAACGTCTTTAACCTTAAACCTCCCCAGTCCCATTGCACCACTTGTAGGGCATACTCACACTCCACTTCGCGAATCTCAACTCAGTTAACCCTCGCTTCTCAGCCTTCAGCCTCTCGCTCTCCTTCAAGCTGCGTCGCACAACACCTGCCGCGACGGAGAGGTACTTGTTGTAGCTAGAAATTCTTGTCAAAAGCGAGTTCCACAGAGCGATTGAGAAGGGGTGGGAGGAAGTAGAACGTACGTAAGACCCGATGCTTTCCATGCGAATGCCATTGTGTACGATGACGGATTGGTAAGTGATGTGGGATAGGGCTCGATGAGTTTGTTAGCTTTTGAAGGTTGCTCGGTTCGAGTTCGGACCGCAGGAAGATTCCGCCTGAACTGCCAAGGACATATTCACGTGACCACCAAGGCAGGACTAGGGTAACACATTCCAAGTAAAATAGTAGATCAATCTTTATAAGATAGTACACAATTGAATTGATGTAGTAAGAGAAGCCGGGAAGAGGCATTATTTTGTGTTTGAATTGATTGTTTACGATATCTACAAAAGTCTAAAAAAAATTCTGTTGATACAACCCTCCATTCCCAGGGGTGCCCATATCGATTTATATTTTGAGACCTAATTCTTCTGCGTAAGGGAGCACATAGAGGTCACCAACAGATGAAACTGTTGCCTTGCCGTCTAAAAGAGCCTTTGCCGCCTATCGATTTATCAATAATCGTTATCTTGGGTCATGGCTGCAATAACTTACTGATTTCAGTTTCTCAACGCTCACACCGCTGACACTCTTCTCAATCTCGTCAATCTGGAAAGCCTTTCCACTATGAACCAGACCAGCACCAGTTGCAACAAGACCTGATTGGATGTTTTGACCTTCCTCCAAAGCACGGTATTTCGCAAGAGCGACAGCCTTGTTGAAGTCCTCCTTACTGATGCTTCCATCTGCAATGCTCTTGATAGATTTGACAGCCGCAGCAGAAGCATCACGAATAGCAGAGGCGGAGCCACTAAATTGAAGGGTCAACAGTCCAGCATCAGAGTAGGCGAAGTGGGTTGCAACAGCACTGGCACCCGGGAAGGATGATGCGGCCTTCGAGAGAATTGAAAAACCTGGTGACCACTTAATTGTTGACTTGCCCCCTAGAAGTGCTGCCAGAACAGAAATCTCCGGCTTATATGATGAACCAGCTGTAAAGGAGCTAGAGCCGGGGAAAGCAATAACTAAACTGTTACCAGCGCCATGGGAAATGCGTTCCTCTCCACCATAGTACTTGGTTGCTTCGCTGGTAAGAGCTGGTGCTGAGCCTGAGACGTTAGTAAAGAACTCTCCGACCCATTTCGATAGTTCAGCCTGGCTAGCACCGTTGGCCACAACGGCAACATTGGACTTGGAGTAGGCGCTTTTTGCGAAAGTCTTAATGGATTCCGAGTCCAGGTACTTGTTTAGAGGTGTGGAAGATGAGGGAGCTAAGGGGTTACCTAGACCCCGGTGAAATGCGATACCATGTGCAGAGTTGAGGGCAAGCTCAGCGACATTCCCGAGAGATCGCTGCTGGTGGAGCTGAATCGTATGTTCGACCTCCTCGTGATATTCATGGGCTGTTTGACATTGTCAGTATCCATGTATCCCAGATTCGCTCTATATAGTCTCACGGGTATATTTGGTCTCAGAGATGACCTCGCTGAGTAGTTCAGCGAAGTATGGTAGATCGTCACGGAGGAAGCTGGCTTCGAGGACCAAGGACTCTCTGGTGTGGTAGGCTAACAATTGACCTCCAAGCAGCTCGGATTCTCTTGTAATGCGCAGGCCTGATCGTTTGTTGGTATTCTATAGCAAATAAAGTTAATACCGTCTCTCCCCTCTTCTTCAATGGCTATCCCTAGTCTCACCTTGAACGCAAACTGCTCTAACCCTGTTGTCAGGCCTGGTGCTGTTTGGTACCGTGTTCCAGCTTTGGCAACGATGGCAAGCTTTGTCGTGGGTCCTGCAACATCTCTGCTGGCTACTTTGAGACCAGCAACATCTGCGGTCTCATATGAGAATTGTGTTGATCCAGAGACTGTAGCAGCGAGTCCACGACGACTAGCCGGCTGTACGCAGCTTTGCCGACGAAGGGCAAGCTGCGCGTTTCGTCCAATCGCCGACCGTGAGATCATTGTTTGGAGAAATGATGAGTGTTGTGCGTAGGTTCCAATGGCTTGATGATGAGAGCTATAAGTCGTTGCAGCCGATTCCTCTCTCTTTTCTTCAACTTCGGAACGGATCGTATTTTGGGTTACCTAAGCCCTTAAGTCCTTGTTGTGATTGGCAGACATTGGATGCCTGGACCGTGCCTTTTCGCTAAAAAGTGATATTCACCTCCCCGCCAAAAATTGTGATTCAAACTGCTTCGTCCCCCACCAATTCTCTTTCCTACGCTATCAAAGCTTTAAGGATCTCTTAAATGCGTCAATGAAGCCCCGGTAGTATCTGTGAAAGCTCTAGAGAACCTGGGATCCTCTCTAGCAGCAACAAATATGTCTCAAGTAAGCACTCCAAGCTCTCCATGTTCATATTGAAATGGAGCTTCTTCTGGGTAAGAACATTGCAATGCTGACTCGCAGGCAGTCAAAGAACGCGGTTGAGCTCTTCTCAATTCTGGTAGATGAGATTTATGGGGAGCTAGCATCTGTATGTCTAACTTTTCTGCAATATATCACATTTTCCAATAGAGACTATCTATGCCAGTTGAATCAGAAAGACGGGAAATAATCTATACGTTGGATACCAGCTAACTAGTTGGAGCGCATTATGACAATCCTCTTTCGCCGTGGACGACTACCAATTCAAACTTTGAGCCGACATACTCGTCTCACTATTCGTCAGCTTAAGCATGGTTTGTCGGTCCTCATTCAGCAGCGCCTGGTCTATTTCTATGAAGACGGCCATATCACCTACTACGAAGCAAATCAAGATGCGGCTTATGCCCTCATTAGGCAGGGGAAGTTCATGGAGATAGTTGAAAGTAGACATGGGATCGTTGGAAGGGATCTCGTTCACGACTTGTTTCTTATGGGTCATGCCAAAGTTTCCGACTTAGTAGAATCATACGAGGCAGGGAAACATATCGTTCAGGAGATACCGAGTACAAACCGAGAAACAGCAAACAGTACAAATGGTGGATCAAAGGCTCGCTCTGTATCTGCTGCCAAAATTCGCTCTACACTGGTTGAGCTTTTGGATGCTGGGATAATGAAACTTTCGCACAAAGGAATGTTTCGAAGCCCCACAGATGTTCGCAACGATGTGGAGACTCAGTTGCTGGATGGCAAGTATTCTGGTAGCGCTAAGGGGCCTAAACAGAAGATCAACATGCGGGAGGATCTGAATAGCAAACTCAGAGACATCGAGTTCGAAGCTCCCACCTGGAACGGCAGCGGCAATACTCAGAATGGCTATACTAATGGCAATCATAAGCGAGTGAAACTATCTAATGGTAACGGACTTGCCAATGGACATCATGACAGCTATGAGGATAAGAAAGGCAACAATCTTGACGTATGCTTCCATTCAATCACAACCGGTTATAATGCTGACTTATATGAAGCAAGGAATAATCATACACCTGAATTACGACAAACTTGCCGTTGCTCTTCGGAATGAACAGCTTGTTGAGCTTGCCTCTGCCCGAATTGGCTCAGCAACATCTCTTGTATATGCGGAGTTTCTGAAAATACTAGAGCCAAAAATCCCGCGATGCAGAGAATACTCCAAAGCAGAGCCCAGGGAGGACCGCGGGGATATCTACACTGCTAAGAATACCGAATTGTTTTCTGTATTTAAGGACTTAGCCAATGATCCCCATGGTGTCAACCCTTCCTTGGGCATTGGGAAACCAGACAGTAACAGCTCGATAAAGACAGAGGATTTAGATAGGCCCCAGGAGCCTAGAAAGCGCAGGGTCTCAGGCGCCAAGATCGAAGAAGTTTCTAGTAACGGCCAAGTAAATGCAGTAATTCGAGATGTGGTCACGGACCAAACTAGAGGTCGAGAAGATTCCCAAGACCCTTTTATAAACAGCAAGAAGGATTCTAAGGCCAAACGAAAGCATTTGACCGAAGATAAGTTCACATTTGACGAGAAAAAGGAGCATATAAAGGATCATCTCAGATTACTTGCTCAAGACGATGCAGGATTTTTACGCCTATGTGGCCAGGGTGAATGGACTGTCGATTTTGAGTGGCTTGCAGATTTCTCTAGAGATGTGGTGGTAAATTCATACATCCGAGAAAATTTTGGATCTGAGGGCCATCGGATCGTGAAGATCCTGCGGAAATTTGGAAAACTCGAAGACAAAGGACTTCCACATCTCGCTCTTATGACCCCAAAGAATCTGCGCACCACATTGGCGCGGATGCAAATGGCTGGCATGGTCGATATTCAAGCAGTTCCACGAGACGCCGGTCACACCAATGCCCGCACAATTTTTCTTTGGCATTTTGATGTTGAACGAATCACCGAAATCCTTTTGGACAAAGTATACAAAGCAATGTCACGCCATCTACAACGACTTGAGATCGAGAGACGCAAAGCGAGTGGTATCATCTCCCTCTCTCAGCGAGCCGATGTCGTAGCTGGCAAGTCTGCTCTGAACGCTTACCAAATGGGTCTACTTACAGAGTATCGGCAGCTGGAGGCGAAGTTCACCATACAGCTGATGAGACTCGACGGGCTAGTTGGTATCTTCCGAGATTTCTGATATCGACAACCATCCAGGGAGCGCCGTCTACGACTAAACGAAATAACCGCATAGGGCAGGAGTTATATTGATGCATTTTGCGGATCTGGCGTTTAGCCCAAAGGTTATGGATATAACATCCGGGGCTATTGGGAATTGTGATACCAAGGATTTGCTTACGAAAATCGAGCATAAATAAGACAGACCCAAGTCTACTCTTTGTATAATAGGGCCCAAATCCAGGTGCATTGCATAACCGGCTTCATCTACCTTTGTCCTGACGTGATTTCGCCCAGTAGATTTTCGCATGAGATCAATCAGATGATACCTAACCACCATTTCAATTTCCCGTCGGTGACGAACTGCTTCCCTCGAATGACACCGCTCTATGCGAATATGCGTGGTAACAAAGAAGCAAAGAGACTTGACTTACATGACCAGCATAGACACGGATAAAAACAAGCATATCACGGACCTCACCTTTTTTTTTCCTTCTCTTTTTTTAAATTTTTTTTTTATAAAAAAAGACCCTCAGCATCCGCTACGCATATATCATCGCAAGTAACGAGGGCCGGATAGTAGCATATTTACCCTTTTTCCCGCCATGTGGTAGGTGGTTTACGCTTGAGTGAAGCCCATCTTTTGATCACACGGAGGTTTCGGATACAAGTATCAATATACCGTCATCGAAATTGGTCATGATATTAAAAAAAAATGGGTTAAAGCGCCCTTTTATTACATGTCGCGGGTGGTTAACCCCCCCCCCGGGGGGGGGGGCTCCGTGCTAATATGCACGCACGCATGCACGCGCCCTAGAATCTATGTACAGCTTTGTGAAGGTAACTCGATTTCGGTTTTATGCTCCGGCTCCCCTTCTTCCGCAGGAGATGGAAGACCCTTAGTCGGTAGACAAGCCGAAGCCCTCCCGAGCGGTCTTCCAATATGCTAGCCGGTCGTCGGTGGCGGCGGTTCCGACGCATTCGGTCAGGTACCTGACGTAACCGGCCTTTCCCTCCTTCGCGACGGAGGTTCTGACCTCGGGGGCGCACTTCGTCGCGTAGAACCAGGCCGCGGACGCGAAACTGTACTTGTCCGGCAGGACCAGCGCCCTGATGGCGTTCAGGTCGTCGTCGGATAGGCCGTTGGCCGTGGTGCTGGAGGTGATCTTGGCGACATCGGCGGGGAGCACGCTCTGCGCGTACTCCAGGTTGTACTGCGGCATCTGCATGTTCCTCGTCCCTTGGCCCGGCCGCCCCGGCTCCGGGAAGTGGTTGATGTTGTACTTGAACTCGCCGGACTCGAGGGCCATCAGCGAGACGAGCGCGGCGATCTCGGCTGGCTGGTAGATCTTGTACTTTGCGAGCGAGTCGAGCACCGGCTGCGCGGCTTGCACGTTCGTGCGGCATTCCACGGCGATGCCTCCGTCGCATGATTTTGAGGTCGGCGCTACCGTGAGGAGGTAGGCGGCGGCGGTGACAGGCGCTCGTGGGTCGAGGGCATCGCGCGTGCTGGGCTGCGATCTTGGGATGGGGAGAGAGGCTGCTAGCCCTGCTAGGATGGAGAAGGAGACGAAATAGCGCATGGTGTTTGCTAGACGCATTGTGATGCTTTGGACGAATATGGGCTTTTGTGCTTTGGTTTGCGTCCGAGGAAAGAGTACAGTAGTCGGTAGCTTTGTAGCTGGGAGGCGCTGTAGAGGATTACTGAATTGCAATGTACTTGTTGTGGATAATCCAATTGTTCTAGGTTCCTTTGTTTGTGAATGTAAAGTTTTCGCGGCCGTTGTTTCTGAGATGAACAATGACTTTTTAAGGACGAATGTAAATGAAGTGAATGAATAGGATCATAGTACAGTTGGGAGTGGTGCTGTGATGTGTTCTCAGGGTATTACGCTATGGCGATTATTTGAAAAGAATGTATGTTGCAATTCTGATCTACAGATTGCTACAAGCGACTGACTGAATGAGTAGAACAATTGAAATTGAAGATTGTAAATGAAGTAATACCGAAAACAGAGGTTCAAGAAAATTAAGCAAGAATAAGAAGAGTCTCAAGGTGATCGCTCTCCATTTAGAATAAGATAGACACCTCCTGAAGATTCCCCCTGGCGGCACCGAAACGAACCTTATGGGTGATTGGAGTGTGGTAATCTATTACTTTGCAACTCGCAAGCATACCATACTCCTCCGAGCAGAAGGAGTATCCAGTCCCTCCGTCACCTCTCCCTCACTTGAAGGTTATCGTGTTGAAGACAGGAGGCTTTCGGCGCTTGAAAAAATGATTCAAGCGAGAGCCAATCCTTTGTGGTAGAGCCAGTGCAATCGAAACGAACTTTTCGCTGAAACAAGGTGGTCTTGGCGCTTAGAGTCTGTCATTTGAGCCTCAATCTTCAACCCTGATGCGATAAGACTACCACTACCAATTACAGCGCAAGCAGGAGTCTGACCTGCGAGCATTACAAGCTAAGAGACCTTCAAAAGAAAGGCGAGCCGGTGTGGCGCCCCCCGGCTGGCCCCCTCTCCCTTCCCTACCATTATATCTCAGATCATATTGATTTGTCTTCTATTCTAGCACTCGTCTTGCTCTGTCACTCACCGAGCAGGAAGTGGAGCACGAGGTAGGAAGCACAACTCTGCTTCATTGCTGACAGAAGTGCACTGTAACATCAGTGTTCAGCGACACAATTGGTGTCGAAGGAGAGATCACCTGCAAGATTTGATTGCGCCCACCACCCCTGTATGAACCGCCCATTTCTGCGAGATTTGCTGGCATTACGCCCTTGCTGCGCCCTCAAAATCATTGCCAATGCAGCTCCCATCTGTAAGCTGAGACCTCAAATTTGATCTCCGAGCGCTAACAAAACAGGATTTCAGTGGTGGCCGGATGAGGAGGGAATCTTTTGATTGGCCCTGAATACGACAAAGGACAACTTGAGTCTTGACCAGCGCCCGCTGCTTTATTACTTTAGTAACCACCACCCATGTCAAATTGTCCCATGCATATCTCCATTTTACTTACTTACTTACAGTCCGAGAACGACCAAAAAAAAAAAAAAAAAAAACACCTCAAATGCGTCATGCACGAGCGTTTCTATATTGGATGTGGATCACTCAGTGGTCGCGCCAGCCAATTCTAGGAATTCTCAGTAGGGCTGGAAAATAAGGAAGAAGGGGAGGGAAGCTGAGTCGTCCTGTCCTGCATGATGCAAGATTCAATGGCGCAGAAATGATGATGATGATGATGATGACGGTAGAAACAATTCGACGTGACACGATTTTGAAACAACGCGAACACACCAAGTAAATCCAAGAATACTAGATCTTTTGTTTTGGAGAGTACTTCAAGCCAAAAAAGCCAAAAGTTGAGTCATTGGGTGAGGGGCCATAGGAAGCCACCCGATTCGCCTCCCCAATTTCTCAGATCTTCTTTTCTCGTTTATTGTAAGAGTCACGAGCAAGCAAATGGGCTAAGCAATCTGGGGAAATTGAAAGACGAGAACTAGCAGGAAATAAAAATAGCACATCCACAGATGTTACTTACGACAGGGTATGCATGGAATAGATAGCAGATGACCCATGCGGGAGGGAGAGAGAAAAGGGAGAGGCTGCAGAGACGTGTTCCTGAACTTTCTCGTTGGGATGATGGGTGATGACATGACCGGTGCAAGGAACATTTTTCATTCACCACACACCACACACCACCAAACACACACACGTACACACACCTTTCTCCCGGTCTGCGAACACCGAGGAGTCCTGTCTGGGAAGGTGAGCGGGAGGAAAAGGGGGGAGGGGGGGAACTCACAAGTTCCCCTACTACCTGTACCAGATTGGACTTCGTAAAGTAAGTTACTTTTAACCAGCCCCACCAAACAAGCGAAGGGGCGCAAAAACTAACGCTTTTGTCAATTTTGGGTACTCGGTGAGGAGGCTCAAGAACGCATTGGTCGATGCGGAAGTGGTCATGGAGAAGGTCATGCATGGACCTCCTTTTAAACACCCCTCCCCCCATTTTAAATTTCCCGTGATAACCAGACACCCAAAGTAAGTAGTAGTATGGGTACAGTACAGTACTACGTAGAGGGGGATCCTCAAACGATCTGCGCACCTTGATTTGATAGGGTGAGCCAAGCCATGGATATCCGTATTTTCGTAAACATGACGACGCGTTTGATTGGCCAATCCATATGGGAATATTTAAAAAGTACTTATGAAAAGGACTTTAGCAACCCCGACTCAGCCTTGTGATATGCGGATTGAGAGATGAGGCTCATGGTCCAGTAGGAATCCCTCAGTCGGCAAGGAGGCTGCCCCGACCAGGTTCTGGGACTGACTGACAAAGCAAAGAGAAGGTCATGGAGCAATTAATCCCTGGTAAGTGAAACGACGTTGAATTGCCTCATTTTTGACATCAAATCTGGACACATGTACAATAACGGTAGGTATAAAATTAACGGGCAATTTATATGAAGACCACCATTACCAGTTTTCAAATGATGACCATCGGTGGTCGGTCGCCCGTTTTCCGGGAGTCCCGACCACTCAGCCAGTAGATTTAGGGGGAAGCTGGGCCAAAAACCAATAGAGCACCTGTAAGTAATCGGTATTCCTCATTCTGGGGAAAATATGAAATGCTGGCGTAATCTTGGTAATAAAACAAAAGCAAAAAGAGATAAAACACCTGTAGAAATAACAACCCCCCCCCCCCCCAAAAAAAAACTCTAGTGGAATCACCAATAATCTCGTATCTTTAAAAGTAAAAGTTGACCAAATTGCCTTCTAAATTGACATCACAACTGATATCAAAACCCCCCCCCCTCCCCATGGCTACTACTTACTGTTGCTAGTTCAGGTGCTTCGCCTCCTTCTTCCCACCAGGGGGGATCAGGTTCAGGGTATTTTGGAATAGCAGGCTCGTCTGAACGAAGTGCTACCCCCAAAACAGCTAGAGGATTTGCTGTTTGAAGGACCCACTATAAAAGGCGCACACCAATAAGGGGCCTGCTTCGATCCACCCACACCCCCGGTAAGTCACTCCAGGCAGCAGCGTTCAAGAAAAGATCCGCCTTGCGTTCAACCTCACTTCATACCACAATCCCAAACCCTTCTCTTGCTCTCTCACCACCACACAACTATTGTTCTCGGTTTTTTTGGTCAAGAGAAGTCCTATACATCGCCAATTCATCCTTCATCGCCCTCGCCCTTTTCCTCATTGTCCGAAACCATTCGCCACCGCTTCCAAACCCGTCTTGCCAATATCCCGCAGCCCCATCAGCGCGAGACGAGTGGGAATTGTTTGTACCTATATACTTGCACGGTAGTTTGCTTCGTAAGCCCCCCTCCAGAAGGCAACAGCACAGGCTATCAGAGCGACCATCCCCTCCCTCGTCGACGTTTGCTCAACCTCTACAACCCTTCGACTCGATTGTTCCATATACCTGTCGCCCTCGACCAAAAACTATAACTTGGACTTCGTAGTCGCCGTGTTGAGATCGGCGTGGCAGGACTCTTGCCCGCAGCTGGGATCAGGACCTAGACCTATTCCTGGGATAGCGTATGCCACCATATCTCTTTTCCCTTCGCCGGTCTTGCGCTTTCCTTAGGCATTCCTTTTATCTTCAAGCAGCAGTTTGAAAAATCAGCCCGATATATATATACCGGTTTGAAGTCCTAGCGATTTTGACTTTTGGGCTGGCCGTATCCCGATTTGGAAAAATACCAGTTCCCGGTAGTTCACTGGGGTTGTGACTCATTAGTGGTGCTGCATGAAGTAGGATCCCAGTGCTAATCAATCCCAGTCGCTGTTCGAGCAGTCGACCAACATCCCGCACATAAACGCCACTTTACCATTCAGCATGTCGTTTACACATCCCCGCCGAACTACAAAGACCACATCTACTGCTCTGACTCCCTCCTCGTCAAATGCGTCAGGCCGCTCCATCACCGTTAATACCAACATGACATCCCTTCGAAAGGGTGCCACCTTCCACTCTCCATCTCCAGAGCGCACTGTCAACAGTCACTTTCGTGTCCCATCCCTACCTCGCCGCTCTCAATCCGACCTTGATGATGTTGTCGACGCTCACACACGACGTATCGCCTTAACTCTTGGTAATATTGATCGTGGCCTTACTGCCGCCGACGACCTATCCCCCACTGTAAGACAGGCTTTCCGGGACGACGCTGAACCAGTTCCACGAAGCTTCCTGGACCACACCGTTGGTCCAGCTGCATACGACTCCATCATGCATGGACTCACCTCGGACGAGCCTGCTGCCAATGGTAAGCGGGTGTTACGTCCCCGGCAAAACCGCCGCCCTGCCAGATACGCTGATAGTGGTCTGGGATCATCTATCATCTCATCCGAAAAGCAAGCTGCAGAAACGGATGCAACTAGCGTGTCTGAGGAGAAGTCAGTCGTCGCTGCATCAGCTATAACTAGGTCTGCTGCCGCACATTCTTCTACCCTCGAGAATCTTCCGAGACTCAGCAATCGTGCGAGCAACCGCATCCACGAGCATATTTTGCGGCCTCTTCTCGCCAAAGGTTCTTTGAAGGACTTTCATCCAGTGGTAAGGGATTGTCCAAGAAGAATTAACGAGAAGGAGATAGTATGTCTGCGCGATCTTGAGAAGACCCTTATATTTATGGCACCTGTAAGTGAAACCCGAGACAATGTTGCCTTGGCAATCGCTCACCACTTTTCCCGCCTGAAGGAGAGGACCAAATCTGCCGCCTTGTATCTCGACTTCTGTCTGACATCGATCCGGTGCATCCAAGCTACGGTAGAGTACTTGAGTGATCACGAGCAAACGCGCCCTTCAGACCGTCCATACTCTAGCGGGTACTTCATTGATCTCGTTGATCAAATTAGACAGTACGCCCAGCAAGTCCAAGCTGCCAAAGAGAAGGAGGAGAAAGGAGAACAGCTCGACGACATGGATCCTGAGTCGTATGTACCCTTTCGGAAGTTTCGCATTGCGAAGCCTATAGCAGCTCTTGCTAATGACCTTCCCCACAGAACTGATGAGGTAAAGCTTCACGGGGGGCTCACAAGAAACGGTCGTCCCGCAGAGCTAGTGAGGGTCAAGAAGAACGGAAAGGCGATCTCCATCGCCACCGGTTTACCGGTGGATCTTGACGAAGATAGCAAAGGAGCAATCCAATTCAAAAGATCTTTGAGCGAGGAAGCTGAAGACGATGAGTCTATCCTGCGCTCGATGGCTCGCAGAAAGCGATCTGCTTCTGCAACTGAGCTGGCTCCGAAGCGTTGCCGTGAGCCCGGTTGCAATAAAGAATTCAAGCGACCATGTGATTTAACCAAACACGAGAAGACGCACTCCCGACCGTGGAAGTGCCCAAATGAGTCTTGCAAATACCATGAGTATGGCTGGCCCACTGAGAAGGAGATGGACCGACACATTAATGACAAGCACTCTGCTGCCCCACCTATGTATGAGTGTAAATTTGCTCCTTGCGCGTACCGCTCTAAACGTGAGTCGAACTGCAAGCAGCATATGGAAAAGGCACACGGCTGGGAGTATGTCCGATCAAAGAACAACGGAAAGAACCGCGAGAATAAGTCGGTCAACGGGGGTCTTCCAACTCCTCAGACTACCAACATGGCTACTCCAAGCAACTCGGGAAGTGTGATTGATACTCCAGGAGACGACGATTTTAACTTGGAGCCAGTCTACAGTGGCCAACCCGACTTCTACACGGCCGATAACTTCACCTTTCCTGCATATCCTGCCAATTCTGACATTGATATGATGGGCACCATGCATCAACAAATTCAAATTGACTATTCTCCAATCTCCGAAATGCAGCACTCTGCCTCTTCCAACCAATCTCCATATATTGAGAATATGGAACAAGAGCATTTGGATGAGCAGTTCCCTGAATTTCAACCATCTGGTGTCGACTTCAACCTCTATGATAACAGCGATGACGATCTGTACAGCGCTATGGCTCAAATGCCCACTCATAACCCTCAAATCTTCCAAAATATGTGTGCCGAAAACTATGGCACTCCTGTTACTCCTTTTTCCGCCGATCCCGTGCCCCACATCTCACCAGTCGGGCACGGAAATACCATGTTGTATACGCCTACTTCCCTCCAAGATGAAGGCTTTGAAGATTTCCTGCCTAATCATTCATCTAAGTCCCGAGGCGGATTTCAATCAGATTTTACGCTTTTCCCCGGCTCATCAAACGCTACCGTCACGAATTCGGCCTCGCACGTATCACGTTTCGGAGAGGTGAACACGGGGTTCAACCTAAACAATGCAAATATCAGCTTTCCAGCGCAGGCCACCGCTAAGGATCTGCTAGACTACTTTGATGCAACCACGCGCGCAGCAACGCAGGGCAACTCTCACAACCTGAACCAGAACGATATGGATTGGACGAATCAGGACCAATATCCTGGTTATTATCCTCAGTAAAGCTGAGCGGTGTAAAATTTTTGGTATAAGAATGCAGAGGCCGCTGCCGAGCGCTGGCTGGACTGGTGCGGTGACAAAGCATACGATATGAAAAAAACACATTTGTTATATTAGCACGGCGTTTATTCTCTCCATTTTCAGTCTCCTTTCAATCATCTGTTTCTTGGTGTAACGAAGAAGAAATAATGGTGGAGGCAACGACGGAACCATAAGAACGTGATCATGGAGGGATTTGGGATTGGCACTTGTTTTTTCTCTCGACGGGGTAGCTAGATAGCTTTGCTTTGCTACGCAAATCCGGGGACTCTTCTTTTTGATGTATTCATGGAGGAATACTTTGGTTCTTTTGATCTGGAAACGGGAATTATATTCAGAACAAGGGGAGATAGATCTCGCATCACGACTACTTTGATGATGAATGAAAATAAATCAATGTAAAAGACATTTCTCGAGCCCAGCTGATTCATGTAACGTGATTTTGAGACGGTGAAGCGTCCTTCCTACTGCTATCCACTTCTAGCTAGCGTACTTTCTAACATTGTCAGAAAATGCCTAGTCTCCGTCACTTCCATTCGTCTTAATCTCCATTCTGCTCATGCCCATCTGCTTTTAAAAAGATGCCTCTGTCTTGAAGCTCTATTGACAAGCAGCCTTCTGCCGCTTAGAGTCTATTGAGCTTGCATCGAACACAAGCTCGAAGAAAACATTGTCTACACTTCAAGATGTAGTGAGGGAGGGTGTCGGTGCACATCTCACATCTGTGCTCGTCATCGATTCGTGCCCACATCCTTCCATGATCGCACTCGGGTCCGTTTCTCAAGTTCCTAAGCACCGCTGCAACTACCGCCTATCGACCAGGCCTGTCTAATTGCTCTGCATTGCGGCCTACCACTCGATTCGCTCTTGCAAGTAAGTTGTTCTCATCCCATTGAGGACTGGTGCAGGTTCTCCACTTCAAACCACGGACATAACAGAATTGAGCTCCGCAACGACATCTGTAAATGTTAGCGCGGCCGAACTTTTAAAATACGGGCGAAGGCACGAACGTCATGTGAATGCAATCATGGTCTAGCTTCACCAAACAGTGGTATTTATTGCAGCGTTGCCATCCGTTTTCAGTTGTCATATTGAGAACCTACTGTCCGGCTACATCCGCCGTACAACCGCCATCATGGCTTATTCCTTTCCACGTGGTGCATGTTGTGGAACACACTCCTAGCATATTGCTAAATCATCGATGATTTGCTCGGGCTGGATGAATGATGAGCGGAGATCGTTGGAACAATAGATCTTGTTAGGTGTATTGAACTCGAACTTTTTCTGCTCATACCGTTGGGCGAGGTCAGGCGTAAGCAAAACCTCCACCTCCGAGGTAGTGATCAGTCGGCAGCAGCATCGAGGTGGAAAGAGGGGATCATCAGCGATCGAAAGCCGATAGAGATTCTGGAGGCAGCGACGACAATCCTCATGATTGCAGGTCTCTTTAACAAGATTGTTGTCTTGGAACAGTTCTTGACAGCGATGCAAATTCGACGGAGGACTTCCTCCGTTGTTTCATCCGCCACTCCCGTCGAAGACCCTACATCAACACCTCCATCTTCGCTAATAATTTCAGTTCGAGCTGATGTGGTACTCAAAATATCATCACGCATGCCAACAATTGGTGCCGATGAGCTGGACAGCTGCTGCTCGTCCTCCTCGTCAGGCTCACCCGCAGCCGTAATGAGTAGAGGTCGAGCAGAAGAACTTGTTGGTTGAACATGCCCTTGTTCTTCATCTGGCTCGCCGACGTTGGTAATAGGCAGTGGCTGAGCAGGAGGAGGTTGTCGCTGGCCATGAATACTCCGAACTATGCAATGGTAATTTGCGTCAGCCCCCCATTGGACTCGCGGTGTAGCAACACTACGCCCAACAATGGCTTTTGTTATTACTCTATCTGTAACTGTGGTAGTATGTCGTTGCACGTCCTCCCGGAGAAGCTCAAGTGTGACTTGGGCGTCTGATAGTTCGCCTTCGCGGCCTTTGCCTTTGCGGTCTATGAGACCCTCGGCATCTTCAAGCTGAAGTTGGATGATTATGGCTGCGGTGGCGTTATCCATGCCTTCGAAGAGATCCATGTTGAGAAGCATGTGAAGAGCTTGTAGGAGGGAGCGTGATGGTTTTGTGTGGGAGGCAGTAAACACCAATCTGCGGACCTGGTTAACCGTGACTTTGAGAAGTAAGTTGACGGAAAAAAAATATCTAAGCTCCGTCCCTCAGGCCGCTTATATTTATGTCTCCGCTTTCTGGTCGTCAATTCACTTATTTTACGGTCAGAAAGGCGCTAATTTCTATTGTAGAAGCCCACCTTTTGAGGAAATTAAGGCCGTCTTAGCAAGCTTTCACCATGGTTCGACAATATACTTTGACTTGAGCCGCTTAAGGGATGATGGGAAGGAACGAGAAACAGTAAGATTCAAGACGTAGCACGGACTTTCGACGCGAAACTGGTCCTTCATACGTGGTTCGTTGCCGGTGTGATTCTCAACTTTGCAAATTCTGAGAAATTCAAATATAACAAATAGCATACGGATAGTCACAGGCGATTTTATCGATCGAGTCCTCATAACTGATGGAAGTGAAAATAAGGTCGAGACCTCGAAATGATCGAGACCTCGAAATGCATGATATATATGCTGTAGGAATATATCCAACTAATTAGCTACCCACTTATTTACAGAAGGCTTAAAAGCTATTGCACACATTCACGCCTGGCCCCAATTATTCGATGCAATAAACGCATCCAAGATTCCACTCTTAAACTGGGAAACATTTTTATCCCTCTCCCGGATTTGCTGTTGTAGGTCCAGATACCTCTGTTTCCAGCTCTTCTCACCGTCTTCAATTTCATTAATAGCATCCTGCTGTGTGGTGGTCGGGATATCCTGCTGCACCGCGGCTTTGATCGTAAACTCGCCTTCGATACTTCCAAACCTCATCTTCCAGTTACATTCATAATCGGTCCGTCCTTGGCCGTCTAGTCGCATCATTCGCAATCTTGTCATCAATGGCCCACCAGCCAATGCGCTCAGGTTTATCAAGAACGCTTCTGTGGATGATGACTCGGCTTGCAGGTTCTGGATGACCTGCTTGCAGATTTTAGAGGCTTCGTCGATGGAACAGCGGGTAATAGGAGCCCCAGTCGAGGAATACCAGTCTGCGGACAGGATCTCACTGATGAAGTGTGATTCCAGGGCATCCACATTGGTACGATCCGAAGGTATGGACGAGGTTTGCCTGAACTCGATGCTGACGAACTGTTGGAAGGAGGCGTCATCGGCGGCGGAGGGGGTGGCGAAGTACTCCATCATGGGAGTGAAGTGTTGTGGTGGTTGATGTTGCACATGCGTCGTGAGTTGGGTATGTGGGTTCATGTGCGAACTATTGCTTAGCGGATCCATCTGCATACTTGCGTCTTGATGAGTCTGCATAGCGGGGTTTTGGTGCATGTCATCTTGCTGCATGCTATTGTTTCCTTGTCCGTTGACGAGAACGATGGGTGGTGGTGTGGCTAGCCTAACCTCACCTCCCTCTCGTTGTGGAACTTGCAGCGAAAGCCGACTTGGTCGTCCGCCGGTCTGCCCCGTGGAGCTGGAAATGCCTCCTTGGGGTGTGCTCATATCTGGTGGGAAGAAATGTTGTACGTTAGAGTTTCCAACAGTAGGAGTGTTAGTGGTTGATCCATTATCGTGAAGGCTAATGGTAGGCACGTCCCTATTGGCTGGATTCACTGGAAATGTAGAAAACGGTCCATCGGTCACGGATCGATTACTTGGTGGTCTACCTCGAAGTTTTCCTGTTGAGGAGCTGCCGCTACTTGGCCATGCAGAGGATACTGCTGGACCATGCCTACGTCTGGTACGGGTTTTGTTTGGTGTTATGGCGGATTGAGACCCATCATTCCACATCTCCGTCCTGTTGGATGGAGTGATTGCAGAGCGAGGATAAGCAGACATGGGAGTTTGGGCTTCATCATTCTGTGGCCAACGGAAAGTATCCAGTGGGTGGGGTGTCGCTGACCAAGGCGTCGTCATTCTATTATCAAAATTTTGGCCGAATCCGGGATGTGCTGATGCTGGGGTGGCGCTCTCAAGCATGGAATTTCTGCTCATGTTGAAATCCTCTGAATATGCAGGAGAATCGAGACGACGGCGCTGCGCAGGTGACTTAGCGCCATCGCTGTCGTTGTCACGATCTTCCGCTTTCCGCCTCCCTCTTTTGGGACGCGTTTCAGGTAATAGAGCTCGAAGTGCTAGATCCTCCTCAGGTACGACTCCGTCACGGCCATATTCCGAGACCGGGTCGTTAATGGAGGGTACCTGCGTCCAGTACACATGATGCTTGTTCAGGAGATACTCAAAGAACGCATCAACATGCATAGCATGCATCCACCGCTGTTTGGTTTTAGCTCTTAGCCCGATCGTCAGAACAGGATTGACTTACTTTGAGCCTAACAGCATACTGCTGCACTTTTTGAGCACTTTGTCCTTTATCAAGAGCGGGAGGTTCTACTCCCAGGTCTATGGCCAGTTGTGCCCAAGTCTTGATCTCCTTATACTCAAGTTTTCGAATCAACTCAAACAAAGTAAATGTATTAAAAGTCTTGCCATCACTCTTGGGTGGCAATCTAAATATCTTCCTCAACTCAGCGGTGTCTGTATCCAAGGCTACAGTTGGATTGCAATACATGATAAAGCTCACATACGCATCGTCGAAATTCTGATCCGAAACCGCCCGACTAGGCAGGTTTCGGTGATTTTGTCGACCATCTGGATTGGGGTGATTAGGGGACCGGCTTGGTCTGGCTGGTAGTGTGTTGTGGTGAGCTTCGGCCACGTGCTGTTCACTGTGTGAATGCGGCAGTCCCGTTTCCAAGGTTTGTGCGGGGTGATATGTCCGCTCCAGAAGGCGTTGGGACGCTTCGGGAATATGAAGCATCGGAGGCATTTCAAGCTAAATGCCCCTTATGTTAACTAAATAGAAGTCAACCGAGGAGGGAAGACTATAGCCCAACCTCGCTCCCAGCTAATGCTTGTCTGACTCGCCTTTCTAAAAATGCTAAACTTTTAGAAACGAGTTGACATCTAGGACATGCAGCCAAGCCAGCGGTACTGATTCATGCCTGCAGCTGCTTGACCTGTACCCACCGCATTGAGGGTTTTCTTGTCAAGAGACCATTTAGAGATTACGGATCAGATGCTCGGTTATGCGAAAGTCGGAAAAGGGGGGAAGGTTGCTAATTGAGGGTAATTTGGCCGGTATGGAAAAAGACGTTGGAGGTTAAGATGCACGAGGTGAAAGGCGAGAGGCTGAAAACCTTAGTCATCATGGGATAATTATAGCATAAAAAAAACAAAAAATTGATGCCTGAGGTTTGGAGAGCCCATGGTATCATGTGCAAATGCCAAGAAAGAAGCTGTCGTGTGAAGAACAGGAGTTTGTTGTATGATTTAATAGGGGGTTAGCTTTGCACAAAATATTGGCATCAACGAGACAGTAACCAATACTACTTTTCTATCCACTAGAATCACCTTTCCTAATAACAAGAATCAACCCTCTCCGTAAACTTATCAAAAAGTCAGTGAGGCACTCAACAGTAGGTTATCAATCCATGGTACCCGTGATGTTCGTCATTTCTCCACAAAGACTGGGGTGGCTATTACAAGGGTCTGCTCTGCCGAGGTCTTTCGGGACTCACTCTGATGAATTCATGCATTCTTCCCGTCACGTTCGAAAATATCAAATGAAATGAAATAAAGACACTTTATTAAAACACTCGCACTTCTTTCCTTCAAACCACCGCTTGATCGTCACATTCTGCCAAATACCTACTATTGCAGTAAACCATGGCTTCAACTACCGCAGCCCAACAGTCCGACAATATCGCCCATGCCATCAGCGGAGCAGGAGGAGGAATCCTCTCCATGGCTTTGACGTATTCTTCCTCGCTTCCACGCGTATATTCACACACTGACTGTCCGCCAGTTATCCCCTCATCACCCTCTCCACCCGCGCACAAGTCGAATCCAAACGCGCCGACTCGGGCTTCCTCGATGCCGTCCGTAGCATTATTGCTCGCGAAGGCGCCTCCGGGCTCTACGCAGGCCTCGACTCCGCCCTGTTCGGCATCAGCGTCACCAATTTTGTTTACTATTACTGGTACGAGTGGACGCGGTCCTTCTTCGAGAAGGCAGCCGTTACCGCGGGTAGGGCGAGCAAGAAGCTGACGACGGTGGAGAGCATGATTGCGGGCGCGATCGCGGGCTCGGCGACGGTCCTGTTGACGAACCCAATATGGGTGGTAAATACGAGGATGACGACGAGGAAGCGGGCACTGAGCCATGGCAGCGAGGAGGACGGACTGCCACTTGCGGGAGGCAAGCGGCAGAGGCCGCCGACCACCGTGGGGACGCTGTTGGCGCTGATCAAGGACGAGGGCCCACAGGCGCTCTTCAGTGGGGTGATCCCGGCGCTGGTTCTGGTGCTGAACCCCATCTTGCAGTATACCATCTTCGAGCAGATGAAGAATGCGCTGGAGAAGAAGAAAAAGCGCATCACACCCACCACGGCGTTCTTGCTTGGCGCGCTGGGCAAGCTGTTTGCGACCAGCATCACGTATCCCTATATCACGGTGAAGAGCCGGATGCATGTTGCGGGCCGGGAGAGCAAGAAGGAGAGCATGCTAGACGGGATGAGGAAGATTGTTAGGGAGGAGGGATACACGGGCTTCTATAAGGGTATGTTTTCTCTCTCTTTTTAGTTAGGGAGAGTGCATGTGGCTAACGGGATGCAGGGATTGGACCAAAGGTCACGCAGAGTGTGCTCACAGCCGCATTTCTGTTCGCGTTTAAGGACGTGTTGTATGAGCAGACTATCAGGCTGCGGAGGAAGGTCGCTGTCAAGGCCTAGATCGTCGTGTCTTGTCTTTATGATGGCTATGATAGATGGGACTGACATCATCCCGGTCATCAGAAAGTGGTGCGAGAGATTGTATGATAACGATAGAATGTGTACGAGTGCAAGAGGCGCTTGAGGTAGAGATAACATGCATTAGGTAGGATGTTTGGGTACTGGTTGGGGCAAGGGGTCGGCATAGAATGAAATGATTTTAAAGTAGTGACTTGTAGATACCAGAGCAGAATGAATGTATACATGAATTTAGCAGGCTGCCGAGCATTGTGAATAGTTGGGGCTAGTGATGGACCATCTAACCTTACTTGCTACCAAGTCGCTGACGTTGCCCATTGCAGTAAGTTACCCACACGTAACGCTACGGTCCGGTATTTATAGGCCGCATGTTCATGATACACAACCAGGCTATTTTTTCTGATAGCCAGCGCTTTCAAAATACAGATCATCTCGAGCAGAGGCGTAGCTTCGAGCTGCGAAACCCCTCCTCCCCTTCCTCATCGTTCTCTCGACGAATGAAAGAAATTTCTCTCCTATCCCCTCGTCCAACATACGCCTCGTCGTCCGCCCTCTCAATCCGCGGAACCCCCTATCGCCCAACCAGCGGCCAGCTATGAAATAGGGAGACCGGCATGATCCTTTGTATCAAGAAAAACAACACACCTCAATGAATAACCGGTCGTTCCGGAACCCCCCCCCCCCCCGCTGACCGATCAGCCTCAGACAGGAATCGCTGACTACAAGCATGCAGCCGTGGCACGAAAACGCTCCTGCTGACTTTTTTTTTTCCTGCTTCGGTATGCACCCGAGCCTATCCTGGAAAGGAACGGGGTTGTGATAGGTTCATCATTGCAGTTTCTGTTGCATGTCGCCAAGCGACCCCCCCTTTCTCGTCTTGCACTTTTGGGTCGCGTTTTTCGTGCTTGCTTGTATGGGGGTGGGCGCGCGCGCGCGCTTGTTGAATTCTCGTGGTAGGACGTTGTGTTACCTTGCGTTTGGATGTTCCACTGTCGTGATGTGGTTAGGTGCAGCGTCGTTGGTTGCTTTTGGTGGAAGGTGGAAAAGGTTGCGCGTTCTAGAAGCTACTGGACTGGGCTTTATAGGAAGGGGAGAGGGGGGTGAGGATCATGAGATATATTTTTTGCTTTGTCCCTATGTTTGGGGATGCAGGAGGCCGCCGGACTTGGAAAATGGAGGGTTTTTATTTGGAGGATGGCAATTTTGTCGATATTTGGTGGAGGGATATATATCCTATATTGCAGATGTGGTGTTTGAAGTATAGGCAGTCCAGCGTAGGAGAACCAATAAGGCACGATAAGCATCAATTACCTGTGATTTGGTGCTTTCTGAAGAGAGATCTCAAGGTATGTTACTATGTTGTGTAACTATTCTACAGTAAAGAGTTCAGCCGCCGGGTCGGTTTATCGGATAAAGGATGTGGCGCGGTGGCCGTTCGGGCCGGATTGTGATCTGGCGTTGGTCAGTTTCAGTGTGAGGTTTCAAGTGCTGGTCAAGTCTTGGCAGGACCCATTAATTCATCCTTCCTCCACGAATGGAAGTTGAGGCACGTTCAGATGTCAGATCCCACGTTCTTCACTCCAACGGTCAGATTGCTGTAGATTGCCCATCAACTTCAAATCAATCTCAAGATTCGAAGACGGCAATACAGGCCTGATCCTCGATCATGCTGCTCCTTCACTTCGCATAATCGCACAATACGAATATTATTTGGCCATAAACTTGTCATAACATGGAAAGCATTTTCTTGTGATCCGGTAGGCCTCCTCAAACACTTGGAAAAATGAAATATCTAGATAGGGTAATGCACAAGCAACGCCAGCTCCTCCGCATTTCTACAACGCACCAATCAATCGTTCTCAAGCAGACGAACTCTTTAGAGGGATAAAGCTTATTTCGGTTATCGTAGCGATCCCCGAACGCTCCTTGGGGGAGGATGGACGCCCTCCTGTCTTGGGAGATGTTAGGTCCTTGTTTCACCACTCCCCATGACATCAACGGCCAACAGATCTCCTTAGATCCATAACTAAGACCCTTAAGGAGGTAAGAGGGGCTTCTCAAACTCTGAAGCTGTGTTGAATCCCAGCGGATAAGGATACGCTGTACCAGAGGCGTAGCAAACAATTCACCAGGGCAGCATTTCCAGTTACTACCGTCACTTCCCACAACCAAATCTTCTCTGATCTTTCTTTTTTTCTCCTCTTTTTCTTCCCCTCCGCATTGTTCTCTTGATTGATCCGGCTGGATCGTGATTCTCTCTATGCGTTAAATATGGATATTGTCTTCTTCTTAATTCTCTTGCTGGTCAGACATGTATGGTGTATTCCTTTGCTCGATCTCCTGGATCGAATCGAAGAACTTAGTACTCTCAACTTCCACATTAATGCCTCGACCAGACTTACAACACTTCTTTCAACCGCGGACAACTTTACCTTTCTCGCGCCGTCTAATAGTGCTTTCGACGAATGGTTAGGGAGTTCAGGAGCAGATTTGACGGAGGCCGATATTGAAGAGACCTTGACATATCACCTTCTTCGAGGAGGTTTCCCTACCTTAGAAACCAGTAGCACGCCTAAATTTGCTTCAAGCAATCTACGAAATGGACAGTCAGCCAACGTTACAGGAGGGCAGGTGGTGGAAGCGGTGTCCCTAAACAACACCCCGGTCTTCATCTCCGGGTTCAGCACCGTGAGCAATATTATTTCTGCGGTAAGTCCTTTGATAAACAGAGTCTGTCAGTCTGAGCTGACTCTTGTAGGATATTCTTTGCACCGGCGGGATAATACATATAGTTGGAAAGGTTCTCGAAATACCAGTGTCCGTCCCCACTACATCACAAGCAGCAGGACTAAAAGTATTTGTGTCTATTATTGAAAAGGGCGGGTTTCTGAAGAGTTCTTCTACTGGAGTCGTTTTGAATATTCTTGCATCACCAGATGTTACTACCTTCATACCAAATTCCATGGCTGCCCTGGCAGCATTCAACAACATAACTGCGACTAATCCAACAGCCGACAGGCTAAACGGGATCTTCAACTATCACTTCGTGACGGGGTTTAGAGGCTATAGCAGTAATTTGAGCAACGGCCTGCGACTAAAAAGTTTCCAGGGCAGTACCCTAACAATTACAAAGAGGGGGAATGAGACTTTTGTAAATGGAGCCAAGATCACGACTTCAGACATGTTGGTATCGAACGGTGTTGTACATGTAATTGACGGGTATGCTCTTTCCCGTTCCTAAGTGAACAGTATGCTAATATCTACCAGTCTTCTCGATCCTTCAAACATCACCACACCGCTCCCACTAACGAGCAACTCATCCTCATCCGATAATAGCCTCTCGGAAGCAGCGCTTGGCGCTATCATAACGTTCGCGGTGCTGATACCCATCGGCATCGGCATATTCGCATTCTGGTTCTTCTTCCGACAGCGACGGCGGAGAGCAGCCTTAGCAGCCCCTGTCACTCGCAAAGACCCATACGCGAGACAGTTCGACGTGAAGGGGAGCATCGGTAGCAGGTCGGACAATCAAGAATTCGAGCTGGACACCCCAATCTCGATGCGGAAATCGGATCTCCCGTTCTCAGTGCGGAGCGAAGCCATGAAGAAGAAGTCGGCAGTATTTGAGCTGGATGCTACGAGTATCAAGCATGGGGTGAATAAAGCATTACCAAAGATCCGGTAGCATTTCTGGAGACAGCAGTGCTGTTAGGAGATGTAAAATAGGCGGCCGAGCCTTCCTTTGATTACTTGGTTGGGAATCCAGGTTCGCGGATTGGAGGAGCCTATCAGATGTATATGTTGGACAAATATCTTCTTGAGCAGATTTTTTGTAAATACCTCCTTTCGCTTAGCGGCCAGCCATTGGCCTAGCTACAATATTACTACAGTTAATACCGAACTTTTCACCGTCCATTGACTAGTGTCAAGGCAGTTCTGAAATATATCATTTCCTTATCCACAATATTAATACTTCAAGCATTGATCAGGCCAATACAAAAAAATTCATTTCCTATCCGAGAAAACGAGATCCAGTTGTCCCAAAACTAATGTAAAGGTATCTCTCTTCCCATCCAAGAACGCCTGCTCCGTTTGATATGGTGCTAGAGCGACATCAAACCGATAGACGATTTGCGAAACTACATAGCGTAGCTCCATCAGCGCCAGCTGCTTCCCGATACACGAATAGGTTCCTACATGATCAGCATCTAGTGACAACACCCGGTGACGTAAGACCTTACCTGTCGAGAACGGTGTCAACACCGCTCCATTCTTCGTCAGTTCAGGTTGGGTGGTCCATCGCTCCGGGATGAACTCTGTTGGCTTCAAGAAGCAGCGCTCATCTACCGGGATGATCAGCTACGGACGGAAAACCCGGAAATTCTTGGGAACAAGAAGGAGATGATATTACCTCGGAAGACGGTATGCGTCGGCACCTGCACGATCGAGTTCCCCGGCACGAACCTCCCGCCGATGACCAAGCCATCCGGCGGCGTCAGCCTCTGGAGACCCGACGGAACCGCAGGATGCAGCCGGAGCGTCTCGTTGATCACCGCATCCAGGTACCGCAGCTTCCCTAGCGATATGTGATCTGCCTTCTCCGCGGCCCCGAAAAACTCGTCAAGCTCCTTGCTCAGTGCCGCGAGAGAGGCAGGGCTACGCGCGAGCTCGTAGAAGAGCGCCGTTAGCGTAGCGGCTGTGGTGTCGCTTCCCGCCACCACGATGAGGTGGGCGTCGGCCTCGAGGTTGCGTTTTGTTTCCGCGGTCTCCGGGCGGGAGTTGTGTTCTTCGAGGAGCCAAGAGAAGATGTCGGGCTTGGAAAGCTTCATCTGTTGTCAGGTTGGCGCGGCGTGAGCAGATTCCTTCTTTTTTTTTCTCGGCTTTTGGAGAGAGGAGGGGAGGGAGATCCAGAAGAGGGTACATACCTCTCGCCGCTCTTTGACTTGCGTTTCTACCCATTTTTTGAATTTGAGGTGCTCCGCGTTGAGGATGGGGGTTGTTTTGAGGAAGGGGAAGAGCCAGAGCGTGTGGCTAAGGTAGCCGATGTTGGTCATGTCGGCGTGCAGAGATTTGAGCTTCAGACAGGGAGAGTCAGTATCGCTCGGGGAAAACAGCGTCAGCTTTGTGAGGTGAACATACAAAATAATGCTTCACACCGTCTTTGAGCATATTGAACGACTTCCCGAATGCAAGATCTCCCATGACATCGAAACTATAAAAGTTAAACCAGTCGGTCACGTTTAATGGCTTCCCGCTCGTCGCTTGGATCTGGGCCAGGAGCTCCTCGGTATATTTTGCTACTCTTGGTTCATAATCTTTAAGAGCTAACATGTCATCAGTGGGGATTGTCCGCATTCACTGGTTCGAGCTCAATACCTCTCGCGCCAAATCCACGATCCCATACTTTCCTTCGCCTTGCATGTTCCTTCTTGTCTCGGATCATCTGAAGGGATACCAGTGGCTGGAGGATATTATACCAGGGGCCTTTGGTACAGGGGGATTTGGCGGAATATATGGCATCGATTGCTGATGGGTCTGCAATAGATAGTTCTGATGGCCCTAAATCACGGACTTAGCCAGCCCCATGCTAAAGAAAGGTTTCGCCTACCAATTCGAACGAAATCTCCATACTGCTCATGCAGAGCCTCTACCTCCTCATAAAGGTGGAGCTTTTTTGCAGTAAGATAAGTATGGTAAAAATTCGAGATCGGAGCAAGACGTGGGCCAGGAAAGTGTCTTAGCCGGTGGAAAAATAGTCGATATATGGTCATGCTCGTATATATGCCTAGCACATGGCATACGCCGAGCCATGCTACTCCACGAACGGTTGAGACAAGCGGCTCATGGTTTTGGGAGAAGTTGTGCAATAAGTATATAGCGCCTATCTCAAGGAGGCTATATACTGTTGAGACCGTCGGTATCTCTAAGTCCCATTCTCCTCTCCGGTATGCAGCTACATGAAGGAGCAATCCCGTTCCAAAAGCCACTGCCTGACTTGGTGAGTTATGGATATCAACCTCCATGACTGGAATTGGGCTCTGCTTCGGGCAGAAATGATGAAAAGAACTTTTTTTTTCAGAAAGCAGACTACCTACTTATATGTATGCCCCGTCTTGAGATGCGTACTTTTATCAGGTGTTTCGCAGTCACATCTATACATATCAGACTACCAAGGATCGTTGCTGCTCCACAGGACATGCTTCGCTCAGGGGTCAAGCGAGTTTACCCCGCAAGTCCCCCGCATTTCAACCCGAGTTAATAGCCATATCTACCATCTGTCAGTAACAGCGTGTCAGTGTTTTCTGAGGCTAATAAGCCGCTCTACAACCGATGTTGCCGCATGGTTACACGAGCTCAACCGAGCTGATGCCAGAGGTGGCACGAAGAAACACAACTTGAACGACGTCAACCGATAGAAACCAACCAATCTCTTGAAATCTCGCAAATATATCCAATTCAAAATTCAAAATTCCACGAAGCAGCTAAATTAGATTCAAAAAATGGCAAGCTCCGAGGTTCCAGTGACAGGCCGTGCTATCATTACAAACGAGGCAGTGGACGGACAAGTCAACTGGAAACTCGAGGACGTAACCTTGAGGGAAATCGGACCCAAAGAATTGCTTGTGCGGATGGTTGCCACTGGGATCTGTCATACCGACATCGTATTTTCGACTTGGCCAGCACAGATGATTCAGTACCCAAAAGTTTTAGGTCACGAAGGTAACTTTTTTGATCTCCCCCAAAAATAAGACTAACGCCATGGAGGCTCCGGGTATGTTGAGCGAGTTGGCTCGGAAGTGACCACCATAAAGGTTGGGGACGCAGTACTCTGCTCCTTTCAATCCTGCTCGTCTTGTGAAAGCTGCCTGGAAAAGCATCCTTCGTTTTGCGATCAGTTTACGCCTCTCAACTACATTGGTGAGGATAATGTGTTTCAGCATTCCGCTGGAGCCGCGAGAGGAGCTTTTTTTGGACAGTCTTCCTTTGCAAGCCATACCGTTGTCAAGGAGGCGTCCGTTGTAAATGTTTCATTTATCGTGAAGGACGAGGAGGAGCTGAAGCTTTTCTGTCCTCTTGGCTGCGGCATTCAGAGCGGAATGGGTACGATTGAGAATCTGGCGGGTGCTACGGAGAAGGACTCGGTGGTCATTCTGGGCCTTGGTGGCGTGGGACTTTCCGGCATCATGGTAACTCTTTCCAGTCATTTCGAATGTCCCGAATGTGAAGCATGCTGACACTTTGCAGGCAGCCAAGATTCAGAACTGCAAAACGATCATTGGAATAGATCGGTTCCCTGCTCGACTTGAATTGGCTACTAGCTTTGGTGCCACGCACGTAATTAACACCACTGACGTGAAAGAGGACTTGGTGGCTCAAATTAAAGCCTTGACCGGAGGCTCTGGAGCGAGTATCACTGTAGATACCACTGGACATATGCCCTTGATCACCGATGGACTGGAAGCCACTGGAAGCAGAGGACAGATGATTTTCGTTGGCGTGCCTCCATTGGATGGCACTTTACCCGTGCATATAATTTCTTATATGCAGGTAAGTGATCGGTGTCATTCGAAAGAATAGGGTTGACTGTCCCGTAGTCTGGCAAGATTCTTAGAGGCAGCATCGAAGGAGATGTCACGCCAAGTATTTATATCCCGAGAATGATACAGTGGTTTAGGGAGGGAAAGCTTCCAATCGACAAGATTGTCAAGTTCTACCCTGTAAGTAAAAGGACTCGTATAAAATGCGACCACAGAACTGTGCTGACCACAATATTTACGCAGGCTGAGAGCTATGAGACAGCATTGGCTGATATGAAGAATGGTTCAACTATAAAGCCAGTATTGATTTGGTAGATATCCGTGTAACAACCATCGTCTTCTTTCAGTTGTAATATCATGGCCTCTTCCTCTACTTCGTGAAATGTCCTTGCTAAGTACGTGCATGGCTTCCTTGATATACTTGACCTGCTAAAGCCATCATATGTTCCAATGAATAGTCAGGTTCTTGGATGGGAAAGCTTTCACATGATAACCTCGTACGGAAAAACCAAACTACTGTATGGTCCTAACTTGAAAGGACCAAAAGAAAATCAAGCTTTGAAAGAGCAACTCGAAATTAGACTTCGAATGTTTCAACCAGCTCTACGCATCCGCTCGACTGCTGAAGCGCCTACATGCCAAATTTAAGCACTTTGAGAAAGTATTGGTCCTCTTGTGATCAATCACACGAATAACCCACCGATGCAAACCGCTCGAAGTTGGACCCATTAAAAATTAAGAAGTCAATGTCAAGATATATCAATTGTACATAGTCTCGTGCAAAGTGAACTGGGCAATTCATATACGCCTGATGAGATTACACTTATGTGTTGGAGATGCCAACAGCGCTTATTACAGTAGAGGAGTGAACTCGGTCTTCATCTCGTGGAAGTCCACATACCCAATGCCCTTAACGAAAGTCGCGAGCCAAGGACCCTGTTCCTTCTTTTGTACCAATTCATGGTAAAACTCTGCGGCGGCGTCACCACTAATATCATAGGCAATAGCATCACCATTTGCCTTTCGCTCATCGGTATAGTAGAATCTAGGCTCAGCGTCAGCTACATCGAATATGTCTTAAAACTATGGAGGACCACGAACTTGTACTCTTTTTGCTTGTAAGCTATCGAAAGGGAATTGATCAAATGAGCAGAGGCCGATTTTGCCGCCCCGAAACTGAGGAACACGGGAAATGCTTGTACGTTCAGCTTATTGCCAGTGAAAATAAATACTTTGTTAGTCTCCTTCGGAAGCTCGTCGAACCCAGCTACAGCCTCTTGCGCCGCGGCGTAGAAACTGGTAACATTGACGGCGAGATCGTTTTCGAGGCCGGAAATTGGGAGTAAGACAGGATTCTCCTCCGGAGCATAGGTAATAGTGTAATCTGCGCTAGAGTGAGCATTGCGTTTACCTAACTGGTAACAGGTATGGACAATCGTACGGTTGAAGATGACGATGTTTGGGATCCCGACTTCAGATCTAACCTTTTCAAATATAGACTTGATAGTGGATGGGTTGGTGAAGTCATTTTGGACGCTCACAGCAGCTGCTGATACGAGTTCTGGATACAGAGTCCTAGAAGCAAAAGCGACTTTATATCCGTCGCTGCCGAATTTTTGAATCAGGCTCTTGCCGACATTCTTTCCAGCACCAAGAATGAGAACGACCTTAGACGACATTTCGAAAAGTGCAAGATGTAATGTGAGGATTGGTGATCGAGAGAAGGGGATGATCTAGAGTGAGCATAACGACAGACATACTTCATTTATAGTCTCAAAGTAACCGATGAATGCGAAAGATTTGCATACTGATTTGCAGCTGCATTTATAATCATTCAGTCGTAACTTCCATTAATGGCATCATTCTTAACAGATATTGGGCATATGAACAAATTACGATGGCTCCAATTGCGCCTTGGTGCTGACATATACTATATAACCAAACCCCTGCGCTGTTTGCCGTTTGTGGGGAAAGACTTGACACGGAGTTAATGCAGATTAAAACACCGTTTTCTACTTTTGGAAGCAGGCGGCCGCGCTGAAGGGTGACTAAGGTGTTTCGTAACCACTCCATCAGGAGCTCTGAAAAGGTTAGGCCTCATATAGGGAATAAAATCTTTGAATGAGTGGTCATTGTAGGCTTCACCAAAATGGCCGAAATCTCGAGCACCATATCCGACGCTCGGGCTTGCCATCTTACTGTACTTAACCACTTAATTGAGTATGCTAAGGATCGAAGTCCTCGATTTGCTTGACGTTTGCATCTGGTAATATGGCCAGTAGCACATATATTGATCCAAGCTCTCAGGTAGTTTCGGAAGATGTTTGTGTGAATTAGTTATTCATAAAAGTCCACAAGACTATGGACGTGTATTTAAAATATAGCAATAGGCCACCTCCCAAGCAAATACTTCGTGACTTTATGACCACCATTTAGTTAACTAAGACCCTTCATCGTATACTCCCTGAATGGGATGGATGCCGTGGACGAGCAGTTACTAGCTCGAAGACACAGGATATGTATCCACCGCTGAGCTAGTGACCAACACTTGCTAATAACCCTAAAGCTGGAGAAGGTATTCTATCACTGGTGCAAACAGAAGCCTTGGGTAAACGCTGTAATGCCGAATCAAGCTGGTATTTTGTCCAATGTATGTTTTAGACCGATTTAGTCTTTCATTCTATCCTTCATGAAAGCTGCAGCAAACATAATTGATAACACGGCTCAATTCGCGCCGTCCCTCGAGGAAGCGCACGAAGAATTAGATATCACTTACCCAAATATCAAATTACTCGCAGTTCAAACCGATGGTAGTATACAATCTATGGCTGCATTGTTGGAGAATAATGAAAAGGCTCTCGGTACGCGGATATCATGATCGAAAATGCTGTAACTTTTTGTGAGGTCCTTTGGCTGTGAATTTCCCAATGCGTGGGTAAGACTTTTCAGAAGCACAATTGCCAACTTTAATTGCTGTGTGGGTAATTCTATTATATCTTCTAGTTAGAGTATATGGAGAACTACCGGCGCAATTCCTTTGCACAAAAGCGTCCGCTAAGAGTTTTGATACTATGTTTCCATTTTCGAAAAGATAATATAGAGCTTGTTGGAGAAATTGCTGCAGAAATTGCTGCCTAGCTTACGACAGAGAAGGCAGAGTTTTTATGAACAAAATCTGCAGGCATAGTTTGTTTGGCTTGTGGACGGTTTGGATGAGAGAAAGGAGGAGATTCTAACAAAGACCAAGGTGGCTCTTATTCCGAAAGAGCTTTCGAGACGCAACCACTTTCATAATTGAACTGAATGTCTTTCCTAGGCATCCAACCAAGGGATAAGAATGTAGCCTTGCTGTCAGTCCCGGAGGATCCAAGACTTCGAGTTGACTTGTGAACCGTGACTGCTAGTATATTACTTGTTTGAAGGTTAAAGAGGTCGGTGTGATTTAATGTCATGCGTCACATAGCCTTGCGCTAACAGGAGTATTTTGCCATTTCTGCTGTTTCTGAAGTAGCATGTAGCCATGTAGTCATGTACCAATCTTAACAACTATGCCCAGATTTGATCAGGTTTAGCGGTAAGAGGTGGCAGAATAATAGCTGACAAAATATGCCAAGACATTTAGGCCCATAATTTAATTTGTAAGCTTAGGCTTATCTCACGACTCTGATACGTATAACGTTCAATAAGGATTGATGTGTTTATGCCTGCATCGCATTCGCCCATGTCTATTACAAATCTACATCGTCATTACAAACTATGCCAATATCATCTCATCTGATACCTTGGTGCGCAGCTCGTACTGGACTGAGATATGTAAGCAGTCTCTCTGGCAATAGTAACTAGGCAAAGCTGCCTAGTCATTTTTCTGTGATGTGCTCTTGGTGTGCCCTGATTGCACATAAACTGTGTAATGTTCATGTAGTCTTGAACTTCTTCCTCTATGTCGATATTGTTTATATGCCTACTCCCGTTCTATTGGTTGGCATACTTGCAGCCGCTGCCATTTTACACCCTGGGCCTATTTCTGGCAAGCGTCACCAACCTCAAAATGCTGTCGTGAGTAAAATCACCTCCCGATATGTCTTGACCCTAACAGATTCCCGAGGCCTCCTCTCCTCCCAATAAGAGTCTTACAGCCGTCATCTGATTTCTTGTTCATCACGCAAACAGGACTAGAGCAGGAGCATGGCATCCAGACCAAGATCAGGAAACATGTCATGAAGGAGATCGGTAGATCCAGAAGGAAGACAGAAAATTATCAGAAGGACAACCAAATTCACGTTGAACTTGAAGTCCCGGAGGATTTTACTCGCCAAGAGACACGACCAGAACCTAATGTTAAGGACCTTGTCCGCAAATCTAAATCTAATGAGCAGATCTTAGACGCGATCAATGAACTTCCTATCTCATCCGTAGCTGGCTCGTTTCTGCTTAAAGGAGCTTCGGGTCCGCTGCAGGTCATTCCTAGTAAGGCATTGGCTTTTCTACAGCTATCGAGAGCAGCCAAGGATACAGAACTCCCAAGAGTCGAACGGCTCTGGACGGGGCGTATGGATCCATTCATACGATATCCTATTGTAAGACGCCCCCAACACACAACTACCATGAAGCATCAATGCATAAACCTCAGGCATATATGGGTGCTGCAGCTCTTGCTATACATGTTTAGTATACTAACTCTGGAAAATGCTTAATATATCGTAAATTAGAAAATGAATCAACGAACCTTGCAATTGATGGATCACAGTAAGTGTAAACATATGCTGTTGTACTCTAGGCATTGACTATTGTGTAGTATTCGACGATCGATATGGTAACACACCTCCATTCAGAAACGTGTGGTTTCCTGTGGGACTCATAGATGCTGGAGGGGTAAGTAAAGCCGGAGAGGCCCACCATTCAATGGATCTCGATTTTGTGATGTGCCTACTATTGATTTACATCATAATTCTTCCTGTGCTAGTAAATAGCAATATGTTGATGTGATACAGTTTCACCAACTGCTTTCGAATGCGTCGCTGAACATGGCAGCCTTAAGGGCTCGTGGGCATGAACCCGAAACCTATGAATCGTTGATACATCACCATCAAGCAGTTGCAATTGTGGCACAAAAATTGACAGATCCAATTTTGGCAACGAGTGATGGTATACTTGGCGCAATTGTGGGGTTTGCATGTTATGCAGTGCGATTTTCCTTTTTTATTCGATGTGAGCATACTGATGTGTTCCAAGCATGTCCACCTCGACCTCAAAAGTTGGCGCATGCAGTAAGTAGCTCGTAGCAGACAACCCCTCCTATTTTGGACTGATTGTGGGCGACTCTACTTGTATCTGGAGAATGCTCCTGCAATAGTATGCAAGTAGAGCTAAGTGACGGTTCATGAATCATGTTTGTGCTTCAGAAGCTTTTCGGATCAGGCAAACTAACCCCAATGTGTTGTAGTATGGATGCCGCCAAAGTTATAGTCATAAAAAGGGGTGGCATGGAGAAGCTTGCCCCTCTGCTCCAAATGATAATATTCTGGTGGCTTTAGCTTATTCAGGCGGAAGAATCTGAACTAACTAGATACAGGGTAGATGTTGGAGGCTCCGCGACTGCAGATCAAAAGCCATTGTTTCCACCGCCGGCAGACATCATAACCAGCACTTTGTATGCTGCAATCCTAGAATCGCCCTTAAGCCACAAAATCTCTAAGTCTTGGGTCGAAGCGTACCCAGATCATGTCAGCATCATAGATATCATGAATGATATGCGATCTTATTCATATTGTCTTAGCCAAGAAGTAGAGCGCACACGTGGTGGCATTTATCGCGAAGACGCTTTAGCTTCAACTCTTCTACCCCTATTGCACCACTTGCTCAGTCTCTCGGTAAATGGCGCATCACCGGTTCAACAGCGTCTTAACATCATTCGTCTCTCTTGTATCCTGTTCCTAGCTGGGATTCGTCGGCTGTTCGCTATCATGGGTGTTTTCTGCAAGCTCCAGGTCTCCAAGCTTAAGGATTATCTCAAACTCCAGCCCGGAGATTGGGGCTCTCTCGAACCTCTCAAAGCGTGGTGTTTGGCTATGGGCGCCATGGAAGCGATTGGAGTTACCCGAGAATGGTATATGGACGAACTTGAAGCGTCAAGGGCGAGGTTGGGCATTAACACCTGGGAAGAGATGCTGGAGAAATTTCGTGGAATTCTTTGGTATGAACCCACGCATACTCGGACTTTTAGAGATATCTGCGATGGCATCGATAAGTCGGAATCATGGTGAACCGTGGAGCCACCATCGATTCGCCATCCTTCCACGCAGGTAAAGACCGTCAGAAATGGTCTAACAGGTATGGTGGGAGGCTTTGGAAGATATTATGAGCTTCCCATTCAAAAAAAATTCAAAAAAAATTCAGGGAATGGTAGGCGTCTCGCTGGTGCTTGCTCGCCATAACGAGCGAAGATGGATCAACGATAAACTCCCATCAGCAGAAGGTGATGGAAGCAGGACACGGTGTGAGAGGAAGACGAATCACACGCACTGATCAACACTTAATTGTCGTGCCGACCCAATCATGCCTTATGGAGAATAATCCTATCGTCCACGGTCAAGTACGAGAGGTCCCTCGTGAGCGAATTCAGCTGGAATCTGCCTTGGTCCTCCCACGGAATGGATCGTCGCTTTCCAGTCGGCCGGTTCCACAAAAGGGACTCTGCCTACTAGTTTGGTGGCTGAATGTTGCACAGCAGGTCATGCTGTCACTTTCAGGGCGGATGCGGCGACTGAGTTGCGAACGGCGACAATCTCATTTCAACATGGCTTCTCAAATCATAATCATGAAGGAAAATGCTTCTCCTTCAACTTGAGCCACGTTATTCCACCGCTTGTAAATCACATCTACCGGAAAAAAAATTTAAGGCTACAGTTTCAAGTCGCGAGTCGAACGAGCGCTACCTATTGCCATCTCTATGACGGCCGCTTGTGAAAGAGGTGGTGTGTTGGCTCTTAGTATTTTTTATGCGAGGGAACTTTGCCGAAACAGTTCTCCCGCATGAAAAGGTCACTCAACATTAACACCCCATCCGCCCTCGGTAAAAATACAACTTGATCTGGCACACACCGATTTGGGATTCCAGTAATATGGGTATTGGTCAACAGTTTTCTGCGTGGCAAAATGGGAAATATACGAGGATATGGACTCGGGTGCTATTTCTTGATCCCACGTTTTTCTTTGAGCCGAGATCCAGGCTGGGTTCTGATGACTTGGAGATGGGACAAGGACATGTTCATATTGGTTTCAAGAAAACAAGTATAACGGCGATACTGTCGTGTTAGGGTTAAATTATCGTTGTATGACAGTGTACACATTGAATGAAGAGACACAAATGAGTGATGCTTACCTATCCTAATATCTGGTTCCATTGAAGCTTGCCAATTTTCACAATTCGAGTCAATGCAATCAACCATGTATGTCTACTTCAAAGTACCTTCACACCAGCTCATACCCTTCTCTTTTTCGTACACCATCTCTTTCTTCCCTGCCTCCCTGACCCTGCTATCAACCACGCGACATGGGAACCTCCCATTACATATTACTATTACCGACTCATACCCAATTACAATCATCAAATCTTCTCCTCTTCTACCTCTACCTATAGTCATCAATTTTTCAAGCCTTTGTCGCGCGTCTTCGCCTGTCGCAAAGTTTCCCTACATATACCTTGTACAACATCATTTATTCCATTTCATCCTCAGGAGTCCGCTATATCTCACCGAGTATCTCACTTTGACATCAAATTATTTCCAGAGTGCGAATGCTGAGGTCATAGGATAACCGACACCCGTAAAGTTGCTTTTTATGTAAAGGAGAGGCAAAGTTCCCTCGCGTTCGTCTATCTCCCGCCGTCCTCCACCCCATGTCACGCTAGGCGTAAGCCCGCAATAAGTAAGCGCCTCGCTCTTGGCGACTAACCGTTTCACATACTTTTTGCGCTTCATGAGTTGTCTTTTTTTCTAGCGGGAAGGATTATGCTGGGAACTTTTGTGCTGCTTCATGATTGGCCGATCTTGTTTAAAATTCATTTCTTCATACAAAAGGTCATTACACATTTGATGAACACAGCAGTTGAAACATGTGCAACATGTCATATTTATTTGCTTGATGAATATACGCAGGCTACCGAAACAAGTTAGTCGTAAACATGATTATCCTAGTTAGCCTATCGCAATACAATTACTTCCGCACCTCGACACAAATCCATAGCTTCGTCAGACACGCTAAATCCGTGTGGCAAAGCTGCACCGTCATTCCCATGGAATTCGTGAAACAATAATCAGAACAAAGTGGATATCGAGGTGAGGGAACTTTTCGTACGGTACGCAACAAAAAGCTGACACTGTGACAAGCCGTGAAGGTGTGTCAACATGATTGGTACTGTCGTATCCCTATGAGGCTCTTTGCAAGAATTACTAAACTCGGGCTTATGGGCCGTGCATGCTTGACCTAATGAAAAATGGACCGCATATGCAAGGCAATTTCCACGACGCGCAGCAAAAGATGTTGATTTCGAGAGCTTAGAGTTCGCCTGTTTACAAGATTGGTGCTGCCGTGTCGCATTTCGCAACGTTACCCTAATGGAGGTAATCATCGTCTTGGCTCTCGGCTTCCTTCCGAGATCAATCTGAGTTTGTGGACGTGAGACTGACGTGGAGTGGATATATTTATGCAAAGCAACTTTTAGACTGTAGGAATGCGCAGGAAACTTTGGAAAATTGAAACAACTGACACCGAATAGGTCTCAAAGGTACGTTGGCCCTCTGGCCCTCTTCATTAGATATACCTTGTAACTTCATCGCTTTGCAGTACTCGAGGTTAGCTAGGCTTGCATATGAATTTCTGCAGAGCAAGTTTTTCGAGTACAAAAGCCAAGGCATGTTCGTTTTGAGCGAAGGATTGGCACTCCCAAGAATGGCGGGCGCGGTAATTGACCAGGATTCACAGTACAGGGAGGCTTGCAGAGGCTTGTAAAGCACGAATCCGCAATAAGGAAGCAGGGTTGATTCGAGGCAAGTTAATTATATTGTGTAACAGATCTCAAGACACTCTACCAGATCATGAAAAGGATGACGGGATAACCCGTTTACCTAACGATGATATGTATTGGACAGAACTGCCGCTTCAACCGATTCAATATTTGGCCTCCTACCAGCGCACAGATGGAAGTTGATCCCAGTGGAGACGCGGACCATTGTCAAAAGCGACAGGAAGTTTATTGCTCTAATGTGTCACAAAGCTCCGTAGTATTAGTGGCCAAGATTTGGATTCTTCGCTAGCGTGATATTTTCTCCAAGATGTCTCACCTATTCTAAAATGATCTCACGCATGTGGCACTTAGGCTTTGAAGACGCACATCCTGAGATTTACGAGTAGGTACAAGATCAGGATATACGGATGACCTTAGTTAGAGCCTCCAGTAATATTAGAGCGTCAGTACCTACACAACACATAGTACCATATGTTGTCTCCTAAGCATGGCTCTGTAATATATTTCTTTGATCAGCCTTCTCAGCACAGCCCAAATCACAACTTCGTGCCACCAACACATAAGCTGAATAAAGCCATATGCATGGTAACTTTGTTGCGACTTGCAACAGATCCGTGCGAATGTCTTTTGGTGAAGCAAATTAACAGCACAATTGGTCCGTGATCTTTGTCTGATGACAGCTAGTGATGCCACCGCATATTGCTCTACGTCAGCCTCTCATCACGGCACATCTTGCGGGCTGTATCACCAAATAGCTATGTATGCACAGTAAGGTAAGATATGCATGGTAATCTTACTACGACTTGCAACGAACTTCTGAGAGGTACTAAACGCTACGAAGCTATTGGGTGTTGTCTCTTTTGTACAAAAGCGACATGATTGAGCTATTCAGCTTGGGTGGAAGAGAATTTATGGCACAGCTTGCATAGCGTATCTAGACTCTATACCTAGGAACAAAGTACGCGTGGTCTATATTGCACTGCTTTCAGTGCATCAATACCCAGTTTCTTAAAATTGTTTTCAAGCTACTTGGTCAGTAGTGGCAAAGGCTGTGATGATAAGATGAGGGCTGGCCTCAACAAACACAAATCAACCAGGTATTATGCAAAACTCCCTCCACGTCAGTTGTACGCTCTTTTTCAGTCTTTCGTGCAGGCTTGATACATAAGCAAGAAGTGCATGTGCAGCAACACGGAAGCGACTGAAACTGACTCACTGAGAAATTTGGAGCGTGAACTCTGACCAATATATTTGTGATTTTTCTAGGGTCTTGGGGGCTAAGGAAAGCCTTGATTTTGGCTGGAAAGGTATGCATTTGCGAGGATAGACCTGATATAGAAAATACTACCAGATTCAGTGGCTGGCGTAACAAAATCGAATTTGTTGCAGCAACCTGATTACATATCAAGGCCCAACAACATATAACAGCAGTATTCTGAGCTCATAGTCGTCTTTCAATGATCTCGTCTCATTCTTTGTAAACTAAATAGAACCTGTACTGGTCAAACTATGTTGCCACGTAAATTATACAATAGAGGGATCATGAGATTGGATGTCTAGTGTAGCATGAGTAGCCACTTTGAAAGGGGTGCCCAAAACGCAAAAGTATTGGTGTGCAGAGATACATTTGCATACACCAATCTATGCTATTACAGGCTCAATGGAAGCCCGCCTCTGAGGACTCTTGGCTTTGTCATTGGCGCTTTCCGGAATATAACATGTTACACAAAGGTTAGCACTAGTTTGGTATACCTTGCAAAATACAAGACTTTATCGAAATTGTTGCAGGTGCTGATAAAACAGTCAAGTCTCATATACAGCGTCCATTTCTCGACAAGCAGCATGAGCCACGCCCCGGAGGATATTTTGGTAGTATGGATAGGTTGCCCATATTGCTTATATTTCCGCAACGGCTTGCTTCCAAGGTTCTCTGCATATAGAATAATATCGTTTGGATATCATATGTCTATCTTTGAACAGCTTGTATCTCCCAATGTACCATGCACAATGAAAGAAGCTATGTTACAATAATACATACACTCTACCCAGCATTATTAGACGCGGAGCAGTTTGAGTTAGATCATTAAACCAATCAGTCTTTATGTTTTATCCCAGTATATTCGGCTAAAGCGGACTAAAGGAGCTAGACCAGCCAGCCCGTAGACACCGCATACAAAGTCGAGGCTGAAACCTATGCATAGGAACTTTGCTGAGACTACAACCTGCAATAATCTCGGAAACGGGGCTAGCTTACTCTGTGGATATTCGATAGTTGAATAAGGGATGGGTTCCGGACAGGCTGCCGCGCTCACCCAGCCACGGCCTAGAAACATGCTGGTCTAATTATCTTACAAGCTCGAACAGTACGAGTGGCAGGTTCTTGCTCGTGAATAACTCTCATAATCCGCAACTATGAACCTCACCTTGGCGGATCTGAGTACCTTAACCATCCTTGCTTCCACCATGTGAAGAGGTTCAGTCGTCATTGATTGATATCCTTTCTTAATGAGCGATCAACAGCCCGTTATGCTTGAAAGTGGACTCTCGAGAGCCCTACCACATTTCCAACCTAGCTATATCGGGAAAACCAATAATCATCCAAGCCAGAGCTCCATATTATGCTGCAAAGGAACTTTGGGAGACGTGCAACAAACCACCCCGAAGGCCCGTCTGTTCGATCGATTGGTGCTCCATGCAAAGCCTCCTGTATCTGTCGTTGACCACAGGTCAACCCCTTGAGCCGTTGAGACCGACTTTTGAGCCTTCCAGGGATGAGACTGCAGGAAGGAAACTTTGTTACGATGTGTAATAGGCACTGTGTTGGTTCGGTTGGATCTAATGTGGCCAACCTATCACAGCTTTCCAACACTTAGGGTTGTTATTATACATTTTCATTGGCCCTAGCGACTTTATTACAACTTTGGTATCGCCGTGGACCTACCGTTCGCTCAGTGTTCTTGTTTTATGCTCGCGAGCAAGTCTCCGACTCATCCAGAACCGCGAGGATGAACTTCTTACTCTGCGCACCGAGCAATACTTGTCTCTCTTGTTTACCTGACTCAATTTCTCAATACTACTTTATAGGGACTATAACAACGAAGTTGGCACTTGTATTCGAATTCGTATTATTATCAGCTAGTACAATTCCCGTCAATCTTTGCCTCTTAAATAAATTGCTACACTCCTTGCCTTCTGCAAAGAGTACCATTAATTCACTACCTTGGTTGAAATTCCGACTGGGCTGTACACCCTGCTTCCGTCATCAACCGTGCTAGTCCCCAAAATGGTTTGTCGCAAAGGAAAGCCACAACACTGGTATCTAGTCAGCTCATACAAGGGAATGTGGATGGAGACGGGAGACGAACCTGACCTTCTATCGCATGGCGCACTTTGGACTCATACTCTATCAAGCGACCGTGTAACTTATCATGCCTACTAAACAGCAGCAGGCACGTAGAGAGGTCTCGGTACGTTAGAAATAATCAAGTTTTTCCACTAGCTCTATCTGAGCCTCTGGTGCATTACTCACCTTCGAGGAAATGAGCGTCCGAAATCCTTTCAAGATTTAGCCACTAAATACTCTCATACTATCTGAGCTGCTTCATTTCGTTGCACTTTTGAATAAGAACTCCTCTGGCGACATTTGCATACCTCCACCCTTCACCTTACACATCCATTAGCCAGGAACATGCGGAATAGTGTCCAACAGTGTGCCACCAACACTAGTGCTAGAGGATTGATAAGGTATCTCTACCTTCTTCACAGGAGTACCGTTCCTGGCAGTGTTGTTCTTTGGCTCGTTAGTTTTGTCTCCTACCGCGATATACTTTGTGCTGCCTATCCCGACAGCATCTCTGAGAGGGAAGACAAAAAACTATGCTTTTTGTGAGGCGAGTTCCTAGCGCCGTTTTCGGTTACAGGTTTCCCAAGATGCTGCAACGTGGTTCTTGCCCCTATGCCAATAGAGCCAGCAAGCGCTTTGGTCTTGATCATAGTACCATTCGAGGACAACTTCACCGGCGCTGAGACATATCCCGAGGGAGTGTGTATTCTCTATTTTATGGTACGTGATTCCATCCAGGTGGCTCTCAGGCTCCAATTGATCCCTTATGCATTCCGTCATTTGGATATACACCCTCATCCCAGAAAAAAATTGCTGCCATCCATCCGGTCAAGATATCGCTTCCAGCTCCAGAATTGCGGCGGATGATACGACTCCAGAAGTCCACCACAACGGGATACGGATTGTCAGCTGTGCGTGAGAAGGTAGCGACCATGTATTTTAGTACTAGCCGTAAGCTCGGCGAATCGAGTCGGCTGCTTACCGTACTCGGTCAACTTCTCTATGCGCCGTTGGATGTTCTCATGGTCACTCTTTTCCCCAAGGAGAGTGATTGTCAGGACGCCACGTCTAATTAGATTAAAACAATACTCGAATTACTTTTGCAACATGCCCATCATTAGAATAGATCAACAACCTGATCTGTGTTTTTGTCGAAGTGAGGGATGGCAAGACCCACACTCGAAGATTAGGATCTACAATACTCCATTCGATCAACACCATCGTATACTCACACATAGATCCATAATCAATCTTTGGCCTTAATGGCTGCGACAGGATGAGACCTTTCTCTCCTTCGTGAGTTACAAATGATTTGCCAAGCCTATCGGAACTAACATTTATATAAAAGCTGGATTGCAATAAGATAGCCAACCGGATATCTTATGGGCGAATAACGAGGCTGTGATGGCTGGTGTAGGCGTTGAAAGCTACTTGCACGAAACCATTTGTGTAGACTGATATGTGCAGTTCACTCAATCCGTAATCCGGTAACAATGTCTGATTTATTTCGTCTATCTCAGCTGCATCCTTATTGCACTGTTTCATAAATCATAAGTCAGCGTTAATCTTAGTCTGTTCAACGATGTAGCGAAGATAGCTTTGAGATTATTGTCAGTTTGAAGGATATAATATCTCTAAGCATTTTCGGTTTAGTACAGTGTTCTAAACATCAAACCCTGTAGAGCTAAATCTCGGATGCTTACCTGCTTGTGCGGAGCGCACGAGATATAATTGAGCTCCATGAGAGGCAACTTTAATCGTGATAGGCATTTTTATCAGTAGTATCGAGTTCAAACCAACATGTGCAAAAAAGACTCTACATCGGGCAAATTGCGAGGTAGTTACAAGAAATATGCTGTGCCGCAACACAGGGAACAACTATAGGAAGTCTGGAGTGAAGTTTGGAGAATAGGACCACAGTTTTAATGTAATATAAAGACTGTATACATTAAAAGGGTGTCGCAATATAAGGCGTAATAGTACTTTAACAAAAAGTATTTACTTTTTGTCGCAAAGGAAGACCTTAAAGTCATAATCATTCCAAATCTTTGCAGAATCATTTTCTAAGAGGCCAGCTCTACTAGAAGAGGGTTGTAGCAAATGTTTTACACTGTACATTAGGACCCCAGGAATCCGAGCTTATGCTCCAGATTTACGTATATTGATTTTGATTAAAAAAGTTTGCTTAATTAGCAGAAGGTACCATTAAACAAGATGTTCAGACTTTATACCTAGGTATGATCACCTACAGCTCTTGTTCCGATGTCTTCGAACATCTCTTCAAGAAATCCTCTTGATGGAGATATGGTAGACTCATGGTCATGACCCCGCGCATTGATGATCTTCACCTCAATCCCATCCCCAGCCTTCTCTCTTGCCCAGCAATCCTCAAAATACTTCATTCCCTTCTTCCCAACAAACATATCATGCTCGGGTAGCACAACATTGACCATCAACTTTGTTGCTCCATTCTGGACTCTTTGCTTCCAGATTTCTGCAATGATTGTTACATACTCCTCGTAGTTTTTGCAAGCAGCCCAATTGACCTCTAGACTCGACTCTAGACAGAGTCGGATTTCTTCATTGGCTCCGAGGGTACTCTCTTCAAATGTTGATTTTATGATCAGCTTCTCCATCTCGCGCTTCATAGCCAAACCAATGCCGTAATTCTTTATGCATGCCTCATCCCTTTGTTGGTGCCTTTTATCTGCAGCTACCATCACGTGTGCAAACGCAAAGTTTGAAGCTATAGTAGTGATTGCGATCTTGCTCGCCTGAAGCGCAGGCCGTGCTTTTTTCATCATGAAACCAACAGTTGTGTTCCATTTATTGAGGAAGTGGTCGGGAAATTTTGCTGCACGTGCCATTAAGGCCACCGATGAGATAGACTGATGAACCCATGGTGAGAAGAAGGTCACCTTGGGATAGGAAGGGTCCAAGAGATCCGGGTAGCGAGCCAACAAGTTGAGGGCATATATAGTTCCTGCACTTTGGCAGGCAAGGGCTACATGCTTAATCTCAAGGTGTGCCAAAAGGAGAGGTACGATTTCCAAAAAAGTTGCGATGCGATCACACAGAGGGACCGGGGTAGATGCGCCAAATCCTGGCCTAATTCGGTGTTAATCTTTATGCAAAGGCTTATAACCGTCATAGCATCTTCAAACTTGTGTAAGAAAGAATTCTCTGACTGACCTGTCTATGTATAACACCCGAACTTTATGCTTCTGGGCAATCCAGTCATGGAAGGTCGCCTGCCATCTCGTCCCAAACATTCCGCCACAGAACAAAATGGTCGAAACATTAGTGCCATCCCTGGTTCCAGCAAGTGAGTAGCTGATTTTCAATGGACCATGTTTGCCAGTCGCTGGAATGGTAAATAGACCGTGATATTTGATACGAAGGATGAGCTCTATGGCTTTGATATCAAGGGTTTTGGAAGGCATGGTAATAGGAAGTGACCGCAAATTTGAAATTGAAGTTTTTTGATGGCTCCAGCTGATTCTGACGTGCGGGAGGCTATGCGCTTTTAAGATCTCGCAGCCAAGATGAACTTCTTTCAGACCACCAATATAATTGCACTATCCGTTCGTGGTTCAGATTATTCGCGGCTTGGCCAGTCAACATTCTCTAGACTTAGTCTTGTTAATCCATGGTATGCACATTGGCAGTCATTAAGTGATAATATGCTGACTCAAGCTGTATAGGCAACTTTCGAGTATGCTTGGTAATATGCTTCGCTTTTGTATTCATATTTGGGCCCTGGTTCTATGACATCCTTAGCTTTTTTAAATCTCATGCATCCTTCCTTTGTGAATTCCTGGGACTACATGCTAGACCATATACCCAACATTATCTATGCCCATGACAAAAGAATACTACTATTGTTAGCGGGAGGTTGGAAAGGATCACTATGCTTACTAAGGAGAATAATCTTTATTATATAGAGTCCAAATATGTCACTGCCTATCTCTAGAGTAATAATGAACTATGAGTAGTTCTAGTTCCTTAACTTGCGGTCCGTGTGGCGATTCAAAGGAGCTTGTCTCCTTGCCATCAATCCTATTCAGTATTGGTTCTTATTCCAAATTGCATACTCATACAGCGCAATTAAGGAGAAGCACTAACTTACACTCGGGAGAGAGTCTTTATACAAATCATTTCACATTAATGTGGACGAGCATGGCTGATACCCACAGCTGAAGAAGTGCCTATGCCACGAAGGAACGCATACAGAAGCAGAAACACTATAAGCAAATAGACGCATCACTGGACACAAATAAGACAGGTACAGATGAACGAAAGACCAAAGCACATCAAGAACAGCGTGTTAGGAGCTGCAACAATGGCCATCTTAAGGTGGTTCATGTCCTTCTACTTGCAGTCCTTCGAGCTCGTCCTTAGACCTTTAAATATTTACCGTGTGGCTTGCAATAGTCGGTTACGTACTATTTGAAGAGACTGGCATAAGGTTCAGCATTTCTTTTCTGATAGCGATCATGATTGATCTATCATATCTTCTCTAGAAGAAGTATAAAGGTGGGGCCGCATCGTCCGCCTCACCCTTGCAACTTTATTTAGCGTGTTGCAAACCTCAAGACGATGACCAGACACCTCAACTCATCTCGAATCCTGAACCTTCCTGCCACTCGAAGGTCAAGATGTTAAGCAGGTCACTCCGGAGGTCCATACTGGACAGCAAGCCATCCCAGGTAACGCTACCTCCAACGTTCCTCCTCCCAATCCGCGCCAGGTTCTTCAACACCACCCAGCAACATATCGAATCGCCGCCAGATGCTGCCATTACAACCCCAAGCCCCTCAACCCTCTCCTCGCCATTGCAAGAGAAAACATACAGGCCAATGCTGCCCAAAGTCCCCTTAGCACCACCACCGCCTACAACACCCCTCAACATCTCCACGTCAATAACCAAAATGCTCCCTCTCCTCGCTGCGCAACCCTCACACTACATCAGCGCACACATCCACGGCCGTCCCTACCTCGTCACAGCAGGTGACATCGTGCGGCTCCCCTTCCTAATGCCCGGTGTTTCGCCCGGGGATATTCTACGCCTAAATCGAGCATCGAGTTTAGGTTCTAGGGATTATACATTGAAGGGAGCACCATATCTAGATGAGAGGTTATTTGTGTGCAGGGCGCGGGTCATGGGAACAGAGTCGGAGCCAATGAGGACTAAGGAGAAGAAGAAGCGGCGGAATCGAAGGTTGAGAACAGTACAGAGCAAGCATAGGTTTACGATATTGAGAATTTCCGAGGTAAGCACCTTTCATTGATCCTGCTCATTTATTATTGATGATTGTGGACTCCTCGTGTATGCATTATGTGATATCAAACTATTTTCCACACACAGATCATCCGCTAACCACCAGACCTATTTAGGTGAAGGTAAATGATCTAGAGGACATTCAAGGGCAGTGAGCGATTAGAAATAAGAATGGTAGAGGTTGCCCGTGTATTGTATATTCAGGAAACCCATGCACAGAGTATTCGTTGGCACAATGTATCATATGAAGTGTATTATCCTGGAAAATGGAGCTAAGATCAGAACCATAGTCAAAGGCTCATATTCAGGCCAGGCAGTGTATCACATCTCGGCGTTATCTTCAATGCTAAATCTGCACTATATGCGTGTTCTCTAAGTTTTGATTTCGATGAATATCATGTCTTAGGAGTGGCAATTGCTTTTGATTTATTCGAAATTCCTATCGGATTCAGGCTGAACCTCGCCGCCACTAGTCCCAATGATATATTAGCATCTATCACCAGGATTTCTATGCCGATATGATGGCAAAAAAACGAACTCTAAATGTATTGTTTATTATAGATGATTCATCCCCCCTAGCCTTATCGTAATCTCATATTCTCCCACACACATAATCACCACCTCAAAGCCCCTCACTCCAAGACATCAGTTACATCAGCTATTCTGGCCGAGCTCTGAAACTAACATGTCGAGTATAGTTATCGGAGGAATCTTTCTGCTCTACTCTTAGACGTGGAACCAGAGCTCCTGGTTCTTGATTATAGAATGGGTAGTATGTTGATGGTCGCATGTGTGAGTCTCCACGTACTACGTCGGGCCAATCATTGGGTTGCGCTGGTTGAGATGCATATGAACGCCGAGGACTTGTTGACTGTCGATTTAAGTTTGGTCGTGATATTGATTCCGTTGATGAAGAAGATCTTGAAGACTCGTGACTGTGGATTCGTTTTGATTTAACAATGGAGCGTATCGATGATCTTGTGCTGGTGCCCTTGTTTTGTGTTGAGCTTCTATTTCCTTTATCAATTCTGGATTCCTCGCAAGACTTTATTGCAGTCTTCTCGGTCGAATGTTGTTTATGAACAGGCTCATCTGCCCATGAACCTATAAGCAAATCCAGATCTAGACTACACGCAGAGGGAGTTGGAGGCGCAAAATAGATATTGCGGTGAGGAAGGCAATCTATCGTTGTTAGTAACATTTCAACCTTACAAATTAAATATTACTCACAGGCTTCTTGGTATTGAATTTCGCTATCGTTAAAATCCGACGGTAGTGTTTCGACCCGAGAATGATGAAATTGTTCTTCAGACTCCTGTGACAGCATCTCCATTTCATGGCTCCGATATGTCTCAGGATGAGGTTGTCGAGCATTCTGGTCTGCTTCTTGATAGAGCTCATCTCTTACCCAATCTTCTTGATAATATGCATAATCACCGGCCGTAGCTCTATGCATGGAGACACTGGGTTGAGATCCACTGTGAGAGGTTTCGACTTTACCTTCTGCATCTTCGTGCCCAAGATCTCTCTTATCTTGCTGAGAATTCTGTGTTGCGTTGGAGAAAGTTATTAGTTTGGGACATAGGTTTATGAAGACGATTGAGGTGAATGCAGCAGAGTGCCTGATTTTAGCTTACCAGATACATATGTCCCACCTGCTGTTCATCTGACATTTCCCAATCATGGTGCTTTCGATAAGTATCCTCGAGGTTGCTGTTAGACTTTCGTTTAGGTTGAAATGTCCATGTTTCTGTGACTCGCGCACTTTGACCCGGTCGAGGATTGATGAGATGTAGCTTCTCCCATGGTGGCAGGGTGCATGGTCTGTAGAAATACACCGTTAGTAAACGTAATAGAAAGTTCTACGATCTATGCCTCGTAGTACTATTGACTGGGGGTGTATGGTGATGCTTACTTATCTGGATATAAGCGTTCATGCCGTCGTCGCTCTGACCGAGAAGAGGTTCTAGATTCGAAGTTATCGTCTTTGCTCGATTTGTCCTGAATATCAGCGCTAGGTGCCTTAGAAGAAACAGTGGAGACTGCGGCATCTCTCTGACTTCGATTCTCACCGCGCCGTTCGATAGGCGACAGTGGGCTGTCACGAGAAGTATCTTTAGACCGCTGCTCTTCATGAAATATCTTGATTGGTATTTCGTAAGTCTCCTCCACCACTGTCGAAGCGTGCGGCTGTTGATAGTATAACCCGTTAATTGAGGGTGAAAATGTTTGCTCTGCGAGCTCCGAAGATTCTCTGCGCAAACGAGGGCTTCCTTTGGAGTTCGGCTTTTGGCCAGATATGTCTGATACTATAGGGATTGATGTTTAGCAATATGACTTTGTGTACTTTTCAATATTATAAATGCTGCTTACCATTTCCTACCAAGACATATTCTCCACCCGGAATATGCTTATCCTTCCTCTTCAATGACTGCAAATGGACCTTGGAATTTCGAGATATTTCATCTTCGACATGCTGGCCTTCAATAGTAATGATATCCTCAGGTCTAACCAGCCTGATTAACTTGACTTTCTGGCGATTGTCAATCTCCTCCACCCTGTATGGAGAGTTTGTGGCTCTTGCATACTTGACTCGAGAGGGGGTTTGCTTTGGCAGTTCGGTAGATTTAGTTAATTCTGCATCATAGGCATCTTCAATATCACTAACTGACTTTTTCTATAATAATATTAGAATGGTTGGTCAATGTAGTGAGTATATCATACTTCAGAACGCCTGTGATCTTTCTCTTTCTTACGCTTCCTGACATCAGCCATTGATTCTTCACTGCTTGTAGAATTTGCATCTTTCCGGCATTTTCTGCAGAATGCCGGAGTGGGCGTTTCACCAGGCTTGATAGGATTCTCAAGATGGTATTTCGTAGACCTGATCTGCCCACATCCTGCGCATACATGCTTCGCAATCGGAATTGTAGTTCTGACTGGCACATCCCTATCCTTACTGCTTTCAGAAGCAGTTTCAACCCGTGCACTCTCTTTCTTTCCTCTGACAGCAGCATGGATATGGGCATCGATTTTCTTCAGTTCCTCGATTTCTTCTTTTGTTGGAGGCCTCGTTGGCTCGACCGTATACTTCGTAGGCTCGAATTGTTTGGGTTGACAGCAGTACATACTCGGCTGCTGCGTCAGAGCTACTGGCGCTGCTAATTGGCCTGCTATGTCTTGAGGTGAAGGAAGTGGCTGAAGACACATTTGCGGATACATGAGCTGCTGCTGACCTGTTTGCGGGACATAAGGGACTCCGCCAATCATTATAGGAACGAGGGGGGCGATCTTCTCCTCAGATTTTGTTTTCTTTGGAATAACCCTAGTATTCATCCCAAAAGACGCTGGAAGCAGATCAATAGATTTTCTCGCAGGTCTCGGTTTCTTGTCGCGTGCCATTACAAGCTTGCCATTGACCTTTGTAAGGTATGGATGGCCAGGTGACAGGAATATCTTGTCATCAGAGCTTGAGCTACGTCTACCGTTGTCTTTCCTGACCCTACCCTTTAGTGAGGAACTGTATCCGTACAAGTTAAAAGGCAACCCAGACTGTGCGAGAGGTGTAAATCTTACATGGTCATCAACATCTTGATATACTATCCACAATCGCGATTGTTATGTTCCTACGTGATTGTTAATGTTTGGGGAAAGAGTCTCGTTGCGTGTTGGATATTAAGCCCCTAGCCAAGTGTTAAATGATATCTTTCTGCTGGTGAATTTCAATGTCAATTGAGTGGAAAAAGATGAGGATGAGGCTGCCGCGCTCTTTCTGTTTTGGCCGACTTGTATTCACCTTTAGCAACCACTTACAACCGGCACTGTCCAATGGATTCACGTGAATAGTCTAACTAACAAGCGCAATCCGATATGAAGGAAGCTCTTATATATCCCGAAGGAAGAGCTATTAGAGGGGAGCATGACTTGTGGTCTATGTGATGTAAAACAAATACTCTATTCTATATACTAATGAGCAGGATGTCAATGCACAAATGACATTGGAAGCGGACTTGAAAATTACGGTCAGTATCCACTGTTGGAAAGGCAATACACCACATACGATGTTGCTCAGAGATTCATGATTTCGGCGCCTTCGAGGATAACATATCAGACTGAAAGAAACCACAGGTTAAGACAGATGCAACTAAATTTAGAAGAATCAAGATAACTCTGTTCCACATTTACGAGACTAACAAGCAAAGTTCCATGCTTCTATTATGCTTGCATCTAGAGCAACTAAAGAAAATTTGACGAACAGCAATGTCCCACAGGAAAGGAAGCAATTCAACTCCTCACTCGAGACGAGATCTTGTTTATGAGTACATTTAATAGACATAAGCAACCTTCTATGGCGCTGTGCTAGATATATTGATACATACGCAACTTTTCCCCTTTTTATTCAACCCTCAAAACTTTTGGTCCTCTTCGTTTGATGGCTTTCTTCTTTTTGTTTCCCCTTTCAAATGACGCGGCGGATGCGTGATCTCTCCCGAAATTATCAAGGTCCTTTACCTTATAGATACGGATGATCCAGTTCTCGCTAGTGAAAGCTTCTTCCATGGTGTTCAATACTGGGCCAACTTCTGGTAGCTTGACACCACGAACGCGGTCCATGGCCTGTCCCGGTGGGAAAAGCGTATTGTAGTTGTAGTATGACATTTTATACCTATAAATCATCAGACAAGAACTTACCGATTGGCAAAGGACTAAAACTTACATCAAACTATCTTTCATGGTTTGGGTAGCATCCTGGTCAACCTTATATTCTCCTCTCTGGGTGAAGAAGTCACGCTCCTTCACCTCATCGGGCCAGATACCTTCAGCGATTCGTACCATCCATAAGAATTTGTTGATATCATCACCAGAGTAGCCGAGAAGCCCACCAAATACAACGAGAACATAGTCCACCTCGTGCTGACGCATGATGGGATAACTCACTTCTTCCTTGGAACTCATGGCTTTGCCGACGGTAGCAATATGGGTGTTGTTCCAGGTATTGTTATCAACTAAGGTTGGCCTATCGGCCATTCCTCCAATTTGATAGCCGTAGTCCCACCAAGACATGATCTTTGCATCCTCCTTCGTGTTCTGTCTTAGCCATTGATAAGCCTCTCTATAATCATCAATGATGTGTTGGCTACCATCTGGCATTCTGCTTGCTAGAACAACAGATGGTGAAGAGTATGCGTTAGAAGTGACCCATGTGCAGTGTAATACAAAGACCAGTAAATAGAGAGTTAACGCGCTAACCACGGATCCTTTAGAGAAAGTTGTGTAAATCCCAACGATTGGGTATCGCACTGCTCGTAGGGCATCCTTCTTCTCTGACTTTTTACTGACTGGCGCAGCACCATTGGCAGGTGTGTCAGACGCGTCTGCAGGTTCTGTGGGGGAAGCAATTGTGAGATAAGTATCGAGCAGACTTGATAAAGCTAAAGCGGCTGACACACAAACAATTGGAGTAAGCGTGAGCATCAAACGAACCATGACACCAGAGAAGTAGCTTGCAAGGATAGAGTAAACGACCACAAAGACTTGCTCATCATTGAGCTTCTGGAAGCAAAGATATACACCGGCAGGGAATAACCAGATGAGCAGGTTTAGATCGAAGAAAAAGGCTGGCCATGCGGTAGGCTGATGCTCCGAAACAGATGCAATGATAGGAATATGAATCTTGGCATATCCTGTGTCCCATAGAGAGTAGAAACGGCCCGTCCATGGTGCAATTACACCAGTAACTGTAAGCAAAACAAGCCCACCAAACGCAAGAGAGATGACAAGTCCCACAAAACCCCATAGTAGAGTTGCGAACTGCTTGCTAGGGACACTTCCACGAATGAATTCGACGAAGCCTACCAGTTGCAATAAACCAAACACGCCTGAAGATAGTCAGCACTGTAAAAAATGGGTATATTCAAGGGAGTCTTACCGAGAGCGGACATATGCTCGCTACTTCGGATGGGCAAGAAGCCTACAAAGGGAATTTGCATGCTTGCCAACGTCCCGAGCGCATACCAAGTGCAATAACTGACATAAACTCGTGGACTAAAGCGACCCATGCAAACCAGCACGAAAACGTGGAGAGGGATCAAGTTGGTGATAAACACATAGCCGCCCCAAGCTGAGACCATGTATCCATAGAACAGGGCGCAAAGAGCTCCCCAGAAAGCCGATCCAACTTTTAGAGCCTTGATCCAGAGATAGAACGTAAAAACAAGGAGGAAAATAGCAATAGCCTCGTTATCGTAGCTGCCAGCAACTGATCGCGAGATATAGCCTGGCGCAATTCCCATAAAAATGGCCGCAAGAAGACCGGCAGAAGGAGATGTAGACATCTCATTTGTGAAAAGGTAGGTCGCAAACGCTGTTAGACCCGAAAATCCTGGAGCAAGAAGAACACAGATATTTCGAATATCGACCGGTATCGTAAGGGCACGGAGGGCATGGTAGATAACGCCACTCGTCACCATAAGCCCTGGATACAGAGTGCCTCCTGTAACTCGACCAAGTGGATGCCATGTTCGATCATCGAACCAGTCCCAGAAGTCATAGAATCCATTTGCCACAAGATATTTTGTCGCTCGGAAGTTAAACCACGGATCAACTGTAGTAGGGTTAGTAAATCTAGCACAAAAATGGCAGATATGCTTGGGTTGTGTTTCACGGAATTGGGGGCTTTATAAACTGACATTCGTGGATTATACTCTCGAAACCTAGAGGTAGACAAGTTAGCATATATAGAATACAAGAACTCATCAAATTGCAGATCTGCCATCAAAGATTTATTCCGAATTTATAATTTGGCAGTGCAATTGGAAGAAGTTCACTTCGGAAGTGTATACGTACGTATCACTGAGAACAGCCGACTGGCAATGGCAGCTCCTGCAATTAAGCAGAGAATAGTAAGCCGGAGAAGACCTCTCGAGTTCCTTCCTGTGCTCCCTTTAAAGAAGGGTTCAGCAGTGTTTGCACTCATTTTCGCAGGATGATGTTTGGAAAGTTCGGAGGATACTTCCATCTGTTCTGTTCTGAAATCTGGCCTAGCAAGCTCAAGTGACAGGGGTCCTGCCAAGAGCGGAAGCTTAGCGGGGTGGAAGAACCTCGAGCCTCAGGAGAGACGATTTGGTACATTTAGGATAACGGCTGACTGCAAAAGACCAACTTATCTAACTTATTTGCGGGAATCACACTGTTTCTAAATCTACAATAGTCCGCATAGAACTTATGCTTCGGAAGTTTATAGATGTGGTGTCCTGGTATTAGTAAGGACTAGATAATAGTACAATGTACACAAGCTATGCTATGAAACCCTCTAAATCTTTGTGAATGCCAACGGTATACGTCAGCCAGATCCACACTAGATGCCTCTCTTAGCAATGCTTTCTACCTTCAATCATTGTTATTTCCATCCCATATCCGCCTCTTCACTTGCTTTCTGCAGCGACAGAATTCAAGTAAGCTTCTAGGTCAAATCGTGAATCTTCCGGATCTCGTATAACTATGAACTTATTAGCAATGCTCATGCTCTTGAAATACATAGAAAGGCATTAGAAAAAATAGCCGTCCTGCAAGAATAGCAGAATGGAGTTGCTCCCGAAATGAGACTTGAGACAGCTAGTCCGCCCATGATGGAAATTGGCGCATTTTGACGAGAAAGCAGAAACTGCCGATCTTGCAAAACACTATATGTCGATATATTGCAATTTACAAAGCAATACGAGTTGACGCGAGAAACCGCGAATGCCTTTGGGTATAAAAGTAGACCGATCAAACATACTGTCTCCTCCCTCAGTTTTTTTGCTTGCGGGTAAATTCTTCTTTACATATGCTGCCTTTGCCTGCTCGATCAACTTCTGCTTGTGTTCGTAGTCTCTGTCGATTGCCGCTAATTTTGCTGCCGAGGAGAGTTTTGCTTGATGGTAAATTCCATAGACGACTCCGGCTCCTAACGCAGACCACCGAAGTACCTGCAGAAAGAGGCTGTTAGACAAGCAAGATCATATATATGGTAAGAAGCAGATTGAACATCGATGGTAGATTCGATGGACTAGCTTAATTCTGTAAAGGCTCAAACATACATTGACACCCGTCGAAGCCATTTGATTTGCCTGACTGTACTCAAAATTGAAATTTGATTGGGATTTGTAGGGTAATGCAACGTATTTTGAGCTGCGCCAATTAACTTGTATCGCAACTGTAGAGCAGATGAGAGAGGTGGTGGTGAGATTGAAGCTCTGGGAGGTTGGGGGATCTTGACTTGTTCATCCCGATTTTCCACGAAATTTAGTTATAAGTCACGTGATAACTACGACCTCACCTTCAAACGCGTGCAGCTAGCAAGAAACATCAATCATAATTGTGTATCACCCAGCATTTAGATGCCTGTCGGCTACCTCCCCCTGACCTGTTTAAATTGACGAAAAATCTCCAATCCATATCTGGTGCACCTCAAAATCCTCAATTCTGCTCCAGAAAACACACCGACATGGGCATTGCCCATAATGCAACAACGTCGAGATGAGATTTTGGCGAAGAAGGCTAAGCTTGCGGAGCTCAAAAGGCAGAGGGAGCTTCGTACTAGAGAAGTATCCGCAAGCAGGCAAAGCATAGGAGGCTCTAGCGATGTAAGCCACCGTAATTCCAGGAGGCGTCAAAACTAACAGTCAATAGCTCATCGCACCTACACCTGGCAGAAATGATCACGATCGACAGAAGCTAGATGATCTTATCAAGAATCTAGTTGGAGATGGGAGCAGACCTGGTTCGACAGGACCTGGTGGTGCTGGCTCTCCTGCTGGCAAAGGCAGCCGCCCAAATAGTGTGTTAAGTGCTGGGGAGCTTAGCAACGAAAACTCGGACTCGGCTGCGCAAAACAATCAGATATCACATATAATCTCTACATCAACACAAGCTCTTTCTACCGTCCCATTAGCCACAGTCTACGAGTGTCCCCCGTCACCGGTGAAGGAGGTGTTCTCATACAGCAAAGCTGTACAAACAACGGAGGAATGGGGAACTCAAACTTCACGGCACCGTGCTCTCTCAGATTCAGAGGATGAAGATCGAGAAGCACAGCTCACCTCAACTCCAAGCAAGCGAATGAGCAGGCGCGAGCGCGATAGGGAAGAAGAGCTGCGAGAGAATATACGGAAGGAGATTGAGGAAGAGCTGAAGGCAGCACGAGATTTGACTATTGATGGGCCTTTGGCTAACAATTTACCGACCACGACTAATTTCCCCGCAAGAAGCTTGACGGCTGAAGAGCTCAATGCAGTTACCTCCTCAGAAGATTTTATGGATTTCGTAGAAAGATCAAGTAAAGTTATCGAACGAGCTTTGGATCAAGAATATGATATTTTGGCCGATTATGCACTCAGCGGCTCTAAAGGAGTAGAGGATGACGAAGACGAGTATGGCTCACGGGGCAGCAAGGGAAGAGGCCGAATGAAGGAGATCGCACAGTTCTACGACGAACGTTGGTCGAAGAAAAGAATGATCAGTGCTCTTAATTTTTCACCCAAGTTTCCAGAACTTGTACTAGCAGCATACACCAAAAATCCTTCAGCACCTCATGACCCCGATGGCCTTGTTCAGGTTTGGAATATGCATCTGCATGACAGACCTGAGTTTGTCTTTCATGCCCAATCAGACATCCTGACTGCAAAATTTTCGCCTTTCCATCCTAACCTGATCATTGGAGGTGCTTACAGCGGCCAAGTTCTTCTTTGGGATACTCGAGCCAAATCAACACCTGTGCAAAAGACCCCGCTCACTGGGTCTGGACATACCCATCCGGTCTACTCAGTGGATATTGTCGGTACTCAAAATGCCAATAACATAATTTCATGTTCTACAGATGGGGTGGTCTGTGGCTGGACAGTGGATATGTTAGCCCAGCCACAAGAACTACTCGCGTTAACCGCTCCCCCCCCGCCAAAACAGAAGACCTTTCACCTACATGTATGGTATTCCCTCAGACAGATCCAACATACTTCCTAGTTGGCTCCGAAGAAGGGACTATTTTCCCCTGCCACCGATATGACCGAGCAGGTGCTAAAGCAGGTGTGGATCAGCGAATCAACTACCGCGGCCACGCAGCTCCAGTTATGTCAATGAATTTCCACCCAGCCCGCGGCCCCGTCGATCTCGGCGATCTTGTCCTCACCAGCTCTCTCGACTGGAGTGTCAAGCTCTGGCGAGTTCGAGCTCCAGCCGCAACATCGACAACCAGCATCACCGGCGAGTCGCAATCTGTCCCGCCAGTTTTGGACTTCACGCGCGAAGATGTAGTCTATGATGCCGCATGGTCGCCCATCAAGCCGGGCGTCTTCTCTCTCGTTGATGGAGGTGGAAACCTCGAGGTGTGGGACATCACAATTGACACCGAGGTACCCATCACCAAGATCCAGCCCAGCCAACGCAAGGGCGGACGAAGCATGCTCTCGAAGAGCTTAAACCGCGTAGCATGGGAAGAAACGGATGGCAAGCGTCTAGCGGTTGGTGGTATCGACGGCGCTGTGACCATATTTGAGGTCAGCCCGGACCTAGGCGGAAAGGACAGTGCAAGAAATGAAGAATGGACACAGGTGAAGAAACTGGTGGCAAGAATGGAATCAACGTCGGCCGTCAACGGAATGTAATATTTAGAAGCTTACGGAAGAGGTTATTGCTGTATGTCAGATCTGGCGTTGTGTTGCATATACCCCGTCTCAATTGTAGTAATTGAACCCTCAAATTATAATCCGTTACTTATCGATTAATTTCCCTCCTCTCTTTAGGATCAGTTGTGGCACAGCAACTGGAGTGAGATGCTTTCCGAGTTGGACGACTTTGTTCCGCAAATAAGGATTTTGTCTTGAGCATCCCCTCACGCAGTTATACTTTACAGTGATCTGCGACTCTTGTAGAAAACACTCAATTTCAACAAAGATAAATATGCCTATCCCTTGCCTACACTAAGACAACAAGCCCAACCCACATTCCATAACTCAAATTACGAACTTATAGCCCATAACCTCCCCAACCAACCCCATTGAGTCCCCTCAGCTCTTTTCTCAAGATAGATAAGGAACCCGATGCCATCACCTCGCAGTTTCTGCCCAGAGGTTCAACGGGCCATGCCCTCGTCTGGATATACAGCTCTTCTTATGGGGCCAGGGAGCTCATCAATGCCACGTCGCACCCTGTTCGCCTATACCTCGCCTTTTTTTTCCCCGTCATCAAGCGAGTTATAGGTCGCAATATAGCTATTGTCTCCGACCGCGAAAGAACGGTTTATTATCCCTCTCGCCGGTCACCACCGTGCCGTGCGCCATCTCTTCATCAAGCCCTTCGCACCGCGATCTCGAAGCTTACTTGGCGGGTTTGGTTGTTATGCACCGTTCGATTGGTGCTCAAAGAGTTACATCTACGGCCGAAGAGCTTGCTCTTCATTTTGATGACGATCGTGCATATCACCCTACCTTGGCAGAAATGCTTTCGAATTCGAAATACATCTACTCGCCAACGTCGGTGGTATTGGTCATTGGAGGCTTCAAAGGAACATACATGGATCATGTGCAGCAACCACTAAAAGACAAACCACGGTTTTCCTCTCACTATAAACGTCAAGTAGTACCGCAGAGGGTCTATGATTTTTCGTTATAATAGCAGCTAATCAATTTTGCCTTGCCTATCTAGATTTAAGCATCCAATCTAGCGCCAAACTCAAGCACTCGTAAAAGACAAAACCTTTACCGAGCCGCCCAGAGCTTTCGTGGCAAAATTAAAGACCCCAAACCTATACCCCAAAAAGAAAGCCCAGTCAGTATACAACCCATAGGTGCCCCCAAGCTGCGAGAACGTCTTCCCATTAGTGCTATAATAGAAATTTGCGGCCCGGGTTCCGTTCGGCCTAGCATCGAGCGCAGCACGGAACCAAATCTTCTTCGCGCCGCTCGGAAGCGGTGTGGTAGCCACGACGCTGCCGAGATCGAGGGTCTGGCCGGAATACGAGTCCATTGTTATGTTGAAATTTGCGACGATGTTGTACGCGCTGCCTACGCGATGGATACCGATGTACGAGCTTCGGTCACGGAATGCGGCGAGCCCGAAGCGGTCCCCGTCCGCGGCGTTGCTGAAGTCGATCTCCACGGTTCCCACGGGGAATTCGCCATGGATGCGGTGCGTGAGCGTGTTGCGCGCGGAGTAGATGTCCTGTGTTACACTGGATGTGGACAACGTCAAGCCGTTGTTAACTTTGAATGCGTTGACGTCCGGGTTGTGGTTCCATTCCCACTTGGGACCCAGCGAAGTTCCCCTGAACGTGTCGGTTCCTGTCCAGTTAGCCACGCCCGAGGCGGCTGGGAGCGGTAAGGGATAAGAAGCTCCCCAACCGCCATTCTGGCCCTTGGTAAGAACTGGGAAGCCATCCGAGCCCCAAGTTATCGGAGCCAGGACTGGCAGCCGCCCCGAAGGGTATGCCCATGTGAAGGACATATAATACCATTTCCCATTCTTCGTCTGGATAATACTCCCCTGGTGCGGCGAACTGCCACCCGGAAGGGGTGAAGTAATGCTATCCACCAGGATCTTCGATTGGTAAGGGCCGAACGGGCTGCTAGATTTCCAAATATACGTCGTGCTCCCTGGCCTATCATTCAAGATGTAATACGTCCCGTTAATCTTATACAGCCGGTTCCCCTCGATAGCATCCACGCCAACATCCGAGGCACTTAGCACCGCCTGTGTCTTCACAACACTGAGACCATCCGCCGCGAGCTGAGCGACGCTGACTGTCGGGTTACCGTACACCACATACAGGGTATCATCATCATCAACCAGCAGCCCATTATCATACATACAAAGCCCGCCTCCGAAGTCCGCCTTCTTCTCCCAAGGCCCCCCAATAGCAGGGGCCGAGAAAACCCATGTGATCCAGAAATTGGTACATCCGATCCAATACCAACGGCCGTTGCTCTTGCGGTACCGCAATGTTGACGCCCACGTCCCGCCGCGGTACGAGCGCTGCCCGCTGTCAGGCAGGTTATACCCGTCACCGAAATCAAGGCGCGGGATGGAGTGCCCAACCGGTTCCCAGTTAACGAGGTCTTCGGAGCGGAGAATGGGCGCGCCTGGGCTGTAGTGGAAATTGGAAGCTGAGAAGTAGAAGGCCCCGTCCGGACCGACCGAAACGTCGTTATCTGGGTAATCCGCATATATGACCGGGTTATTGAACGTGCCTTGCGCGCAGGCCGACCTGGCGAGCGCGAGGCATGCGGATAAAAGAGTTGACTTCAACATGATGTTGAGCGCAAGGTTGGCAATTCCTAGAGTTCTGAGTGTGCCATCAATTCAGCATTGCAAATGCCATTCTCACGCATTTATAGGCATCGAGCTACTTTGCCTACCGGCATGCTTCTCCTTAGATGAAAGACGCCAGAGATCTTAATGAGCGGCATCACCCAGCCCAGAGCAGGTAATGCTCTTCGCTCACAAGAAGTTTTACCACCAATCTGTTAGTATCTCATCTCGTATTTTGTTGTAGAGCTCGGAGCAACAACAAGTATTTTCCGAATCCAGAATATTTTGACCATTTAAAAAGCTGCCCCTTGGACGCTTTGCCTGGCTAATATATTCTGCCTAATTCGGACATTATGGCAAAATTGCTATTGCCCTCATCTCAAGCGAAACGAGCGGCTAAGGGTGAAGTATATTTCTTAATTCGATGCTCCCGCCACACCACAGCTCTCACATGCTAAATTGAGCCCAACGATCGGCAGTGAACCCAAGGCAGTGGTAGACTAATCACGTGCAACCGCCTTTTTGGATATCAGCCAAGTTAATGTATATTTTTCCGTATTCTTTTTTTAGGAAGCAATAAGCAAGACACATATTGCGCAATTCTTTAATTTAAAAAGCCATCATCAGCGGATCGTAATGCCAATACAATGCTTCAATGTCTCGGGGCAAACACCACAAAGAAATCAGATGTTTTCGTAAGAGTAGCGGGCAATGCTAAGGATATCTGCCAAGATGCCGATTCTTTTTATCATTCGCAAAGTTCAGCAAGTCAGAAAAGCATATATCAATTTTGCGCTTTGCATGTTGACTTCATAGACGTTTCATGGTAATATTCCGTGCCTGAATACCAGCCCCTAAGATCTGAACATGTGAATAGACATTATTCCACACGTAAAACATCTTGATTTTGAATCTCTTTGAGAATGAGACTTGGCTAAAAACGAGACTTGGCAACACCTAAGGACATCATATGCCTGAAATCCACTTTTCAGCCCTTCGCCGTCAAAAACCCTCGCACAAAATTTTAAATTTTTTTCAAACGGCATTTGCTTGCCCTACATCATCGCCGGCGAACATGACACAAAATATCTCAAAGCCCCTAATGAGAGGATGGATGGAAAGATTCTGTTGCATGTCGCATACACTTGGCGATGCCATTGACTTTCACTTGTTACCCGCAGTGGAAATCCATCTATACAAGTAGATGTGCCGTCAATTGCCGTGAGAGCCAAGAATCGTGACAAGCCCGAGGAGACTGGCAATAAAAGGATATTTATAGGTTAATAGAAGATTCAAATATGAGGATGAACGTTTGAGAATGTTTTGTTGCACATCGCAAAGCCCGTGGCGTCTTTTATAGGATTTTATTTGGCGAGTTCAGAGGGTTGGATGGAGGCGGTGATTGTTGCAAGGAAGTAACTGACTCGAGCCGCCAATATTTTTCTCACACCTTAGTCTGGAACTAACAAGACATCTCCATGATAAAACGTTTCCTGACAACCAAGAAATAATTCAATGTTTTGTCGCACATCGCATGCACTTGGCAAAGCCTTGATATTTGTAATTTTCATTAGAGTTATGTACGAAACCTTTTTGCATAGCACACCGAGGCCTCAGCATCCATTGGCGTCTCGGTATTCCCGATGCTAGAGCGGACGCCTTTGGAGAGCCTCTTATTTGGCCCATAACCAGATTAATTTTTTTCTTTGTTGCACATCGTCAGAACTTGGCGATGGAATCTGCCAGTCACAGAAATGATGCTTCCCGTTGCTCCCGTTGAGTGTATCAGATCACGTGATGGTATATGGTCTTCGGTGGATCTGATTACGGATGATAAAATTTGGTATCCAGTAAAGAATATTGGAAGAAAAATGCGTTGAATGGAAGCCGACCAGTGAGAGAAGATGTCGCCGTTTTTGGATGCTTTGGAAAGGTGGCTGTGCTTGAAGATGTGAGGATAGGTCAGATATCAAGCATCTGATGCACGGGTAGCCTCTATTCCTGCAACCTTTTTGACAGCTGCATCTAGTCCTGGCAAAACCGGTAGCTGGCAATGGTTCTCGCTTCTACCAAGATTGGAGCCATGCCCACTGTTCTCACATTCTCCAGTTTTGGATCGGCCATGATCATAGTCTGCAAATTCTCCTCTAAACCAATACGTTCAAGTTCAGCCAACCACTATCCATCACCCTTTACTACATAGCCCGGATCTTTCATGCTCTGTACATGGAGCCAGGCGATGAGTAGCGGATCTACTTTATTGGGATCCTGTGCTGCCACTTGCTGAAGCCTGTTGTATAGCATTTCACTTGTCTCGTCGTTGAAATGAAGGACCTGGAATAATTCCTTAGATGCGAATCCGCCGGGAACACAAATGACTACGTCTTCATTATATCTGCCGGGCTCCAAGAACGATAACTTAGAAATGTCGCGTTTTCCATCCTGGAGATTGCCTTTACTTTTTATGCAAGAGAATTAATAGGGACTCGGGCGATAAGACGTATGCGCGGCTCAGATCGTGGGATGGGACCGAGTTGAGTATTTCTGTATCAGACGGCATCCTAGGGTTTCCCAGGCTTAATTAGATAGGTATTTTTGGCTGGTGACGGTGCTGGATATGCATAAGCAGAGAAGCAGTCTACGAAAGAGCTTTGAAGTGCGCAGCTGCGACACAACGATGAGGTAAATCAGTTACACTGGATTGTGACTTCCTCAGATGCTAATTAACATGTTTCTTTGCAATACGAGAGGAAAGGACTCTCAAGGCGACACAGGCGAAACGCTCGGCATTCCATTTCAAGCGAAAGCTGTCCACTTTATACATTTAGACGACGTTATTCCTTCCCAAGCTACTGTATCTGAGTTTGCAAAGGTGCAGCCACTAGACTAACCCCCCCCCCCCCCCCAAATATTAAAAAATTTAAAAAAAATTGCCGTTCAACCCTCCTCAGGTTCTGGTACTGTAGCACAAAGCCACCCCGCAACCTTGGCTGCGTACTAAGCTTTTCTCGCCATCGCATGGCGGTATCGCCAATGCTGGGCCTTCTTACTGGTTGTCAAAGTAAGCTTCGTGGCGTAGGCTAAACCCAGCCCCCTGGGTAGGAGCAAAGCAGGTCTTGAAGATCCCATCGTGTTGGCGTCAGGGCATATGTGCCAATTGAGGTCGGAGAATTTGTAAGGGTACGGCTTCTGAGCTGTCGTGCTATGCTATTGTGCTCTTGTTGTCTTCTAAATTCTTGGCCGCCCTTTCCAGAGAGAGCTCGCAAACTTCAGTTCAAGACCATAGCTAAGTTCAATCGCGAGTACAGGCCTAGGAGCGACCGAGATACTTCATTATAGGTCGAAAATATGCAGAATATCTGACTTCCAGGTTCTTCTGCATACCTAGCAGAACTCCAAAAGAACTCGCAACTACCTAACTTTGTCTCAGGACGTGACTTAGACGACTGATAGAAGAGAGTATCGTCATGTGCAAGTGCCGAAAGCGCTCTGAGATACAGAAATTATTAAATGACCTTGTAGCATTCGAAATATCTCGCATGAAGAAAAGAAGGGATGAAAGATAGGACAGATTGGATGGTACGTGATCATTAACTCATGCGATTCAAATGGAGCTCACCTTTCGCCACCTTAATGTATGGAAATTGCTTGACCTCCAAACAATGAGTCGGCCCGGGATGACAAGTACAGTGATTACGGGATTACCGTACGCGCCGAGGAGGAATGGCGGACAGAGTGAAAAAAATTGCAGCACGCGACCAATTTCCCATTTTGAATCATGTCGAGGGGGCTTGATGCTGGCAAAGGTGGAGAGAAAATATGAATATGCATATATGCGCCTGGTTTTAGCGGTTGCTCGCTTAATTTTTAGAGCAACATGTCCTACCATCTCACAACGTGCTCAAATATGACGATATGATTGGCTGTTTTCAACGACACTTCATCTTCCCGAACCTTTTTCTAGCAGATCACCATTTCACCATTCAACATTCGAGATCCCTTCTCTGGCACGATCCAAAGCTTCTTTCCTGCCACTAAATACGTAACCTCTAGTATGTAAAGCCGACATGAGCCAGGCACTCGTCCCAACTAGGGAGAAGAAAAGCCAATGGCCCCACGTTGGAAAAGTCGTGCAGATGGTGGTGGAGAATGATTTTTTCGATATGGGTATTTTCTAGCTGAGGGTTGTTGCCCAGTATCTTGACATAGGTGCAGTCCCTTCGAGTCCAAAATACAGTTCGTCCACCACCATCTCCCTGAGATGCTGATCCTGCTGTCTATAAAGAAAGACCCCATCTCAGCGTGCGGCAATGAACCTGAAAGCTGGCCGGCGTCTTGGCACCTGCCCTAGAGGTTTCCACCGGGTCTTCTTGGCTTCTCGCCTCCTCCCCCCACTATAAACCTCGCTCTTTTTTATATGCCGGATGCACACAGACAGGACATGATGCAAGTAGTTGCACTGTTGCAACGATCCCTTACAAGGGTGTGTGAAGAAGATACACGCATGCTACCTGATGGTCGTGTGATGGATTTCCTTTTTCGGCCTGTACCTTAGGGACCATGTCCCGGCTCAATCAAGCTACCCTTTCGCTCTCTCTCTCTCTCTCTCTCCCTTTTTCTCTCGCTCCTTGTGTTAGTTCGTGTCTAGTTCTACTAGTTCTTCCGCCTACTACTTCTCTTCCTTTCCTCCCATCTTCTTTCCTTCCCTTTCCACCCTCCTGTAGTTAAACTCCTCAACCTCCTCCACAAACGCGGAAACCTTGTTTCTCGAGTATCGCAACGATACTCCAAGTCCCTCGACTTGAAAATGGCTCACTTACTGCACCAACATCCTCACCATGACCCAACCAACCAAAGTATGGTCAGCGTTCCTCACGGAGCAGAGACGGGTGACGACGTTGCATCTTTACCCAGCATCCGAAACCCACAAACAGAGCAAGAAATCTTCAAATATGTCTTATGTCCGGACGATAGCTATACGTCAGACGGAACATACTGGGCGGATCTCCCGCTCAAACAACAGATCGCTTTCGTTGGGAGTGTTGATAAGCTAGAGTATGCCAAAGAATGGGCTGCTACTAAAGCCCTAGCCAGAAAGAGCTGGTTCGCCCCCGTTGGCTGGTATTTCAAGAACTGTGTCTTGCCTGGTGCAGGTTTGGGCCTCGAAGGGTTGGTGAATCCTCACATTCTCGATATCTTTTCTGACCATCCAAAAGTTATGTCCTCTTCTCGATTGGTAATTTAGAGCCTCTTTTCAAAGCTGTCTGGCCAGACTGTTGGAGCAAGCACACCACTTGTGATGCCACGTTGGTTCAGTCCGTCACCTATCTGGAGATTTGTGGTATCATTGTCGGACAAATCATTGTCGGCCTGATTGGCGATGGGTAAGCCCTTGACCTGTCAATTCTGGAGCAGCCTTCTAACCTCGATTAGAATTGGCCGTCGCTTTGGCCTTATTCAGGATGCTGTGATCATGTTGATTGGCTTGCTTCTGTTGATCGGATCTTGGGGAACGACTCTACAGGGTTGGGTCATTTGCTATACTCTCGCTCTCTTCTTTTACGGCATTGGAGTTGGTGGAGAGTATCCAATGACAGCAACCGCGGCAATGGAGAATGCGACTGGGTCTGGTAAGATCTCAACCAGGGAGGATCGACTTCATCGTGGACGGAAGGTCACCATGGCGTTTTTGATGCAAGGTTGGGGACAGTTCATTAACCAAGCGCTCCTCATCATCCTGCTTTTGATTTTCCACCATGGCAGTGGAAATCCTCCATACTCAGCCATCGCGGGCCAATCCGTGTTCCGGGTGTCCTTTGTTCCTATCGCCATAGGAACTGCCTGGCTAGTCTACTATCGATGGTACAAGATGCCTTTGGCTAGCAAGCAGCTTGATGCAGCAAAAAGGAAGACCAATGTCACCGGATACGATATTGAGTCTCTGAAGCTGACCTGCACCTACTTTGGACCTCGTTTATTAGCTACTGCTGGCACGTGGTATGCCAATGACGTTTTCTTCTACGGCAACAAACTGTTTCAACACGAATTCATCAGCGTCCTCAGTCCGAACTCTAACAGTGTTCAAACTGGGTGGCTGTGGAACTTGTGCAATACTGGAGTCTCTTTGATTGGCTACTATCTTGCTTGTAAGTTCTCTCCATGCTGCATAAGTGCCAGGTTCTAACACTGATAGCCCTCCTTATCGACAACAAGTTATACGGCCGCAAACGAATGATGCAGGTCGGGTTCTTGATGGACTTCATCCTCTTCATTGTTCCGGCCTTCCACTTCAAATACTATAAAAGCACAGCGGGAGTCCATGCTTTTCAGGCAATGTATTTCCTTTCGTCATTCTTCAATCAATTTGGGCCGAACTCCGTCACATTTCTCGTGGCCGCTGAAGTATTCCCGACAGCTGTTCGCGCCTCTGCCCACGGTTTTGGAGCGGCGGTTGGGAAATTGGGAGCCCTCACCGCAGCCGTTCTATACAACTACATTGACACGCAGACAAAATTTTATGTCGTTCCATGGTTTGGACTTGCTGGGATGCTCATTACGTGGTTGTTTTTACCAGATACTACTGGACTAGACTTGAAGGAGCAGGAGAGATGGTGGGCGTATATTCGCGAAGGCCGCAGCCATGAGTATCATGGCATAGCCGTCCACCCACAACATTTGTCGCTCTGGGAACGGTGGCGCGGTGTAGGCAAATACTATGATCCAGAGAAGGACAAAGAAAGCCGACTTAATGATCTCAAAAAGGAGTGGCTGGAGCGACAAAGTCAGAAACAAGTCAATGAGAACGGTGTTGCGGATGATGACGATGATACCTACTTCTCAGAAGCAGCACACAAGCACTTCAAAGATCTGCATGCTTTATCGAAAGAACAGGAGAAGATGGCACCTTCATCCTTGGAAGGGGTTAAGGAGACGACAGACTATGAGCAGGTTGATCCTTCGACATCCGATAGCGATATCGTGAGCGAGAAACCTTTGTGATTACGCCGCAGAATTTTAGTGCTGCATAGCCGGGAGTTAAGGAGTTTGGAGCAGGATATCTAAGCTTGCATATATGACGAGAAATGGTGCATTATTGAGCTGGTGATCCAGCTACGAGGTTATGACATTGAATCAACATTAGAAAGTTCAGCTCTCACCACGTATGATTGATTGGGTTAGCATTGTATATAGAGATGATTACGGCATCCATGGCAGATCGATACGCGACGGTAATATCAATGTAGCTGATTAGTGAACATCTCCGTGGCTGCTTCTAACTCCCTGTACCGGTGTTCTCTGATCTCAATGCCCGAGGAGATTAATCATTCAACCGTGCATCTCTTTCATGTCAATAGTCGCGATGATACCCGCAGTCATGCACATCGAACCTTGAAACATGCGCGCCCTTCTTACTAAGTACGAGTGTCTGCATTCGCGTTCAGTTACCAAGTTGAACGCATAAACTCAAATACTCGAGAGAATGGCCAATATAAAGCCGGCCCCCCTCGCGCGCAGCTGGCTAAATTTTTTAGCACCGTATAAGCTGATCAACTGCATATATAGAAATAGAGATATTCGGATTTCAAAGCAAACAGGTTGTGCCATGCTGCTTTGGCCCACTCGCTCAATTGCTTACCGGCTGGTTATAACGGCATGTCAGATCGTGGAACCATTAGAATGAGGACGTAGAAAGTAGGGAGTAGTGAAGGGATTAGTGCTGAACGAACAAAAGTGATATTGAGACCGGCCTTTGCAAGTGGAGCGAGAGGCGAGGATGGGTAAAGGGTAGCCTGGTATGCTGTAGGTTGCTATAGAGTACTGGGTAACAAGGAATCTTGCGTTTGATGCAAGCGAGGTATCTTTGTACCATCGAGGTAGAGCAGGAATACGACAGGATTACTCATCAGTGGTTTGCACTATCCCTTTAACCATCATAGCGTTCAGGTACATAGAACCTTGCTCAATTATTACATTTCAGCCAATAAAAATACCGTATTTTCCTAAAACTGGAGCGTTCTTACAACGCTCTGACGGTTAGAGGGATATACTCTTATCTTGGCAGGGGTTAAGAGAGCCTCGCTGACATAATACTGATTCGACCAATCAATACAAGGGCTACGACGACCAATGGTGAAACTGACTCGGCCAGCTGACAAATCCTTCAATGCCGAGCTTCAAGCGATACTCACCTCATCAAGCACGCAAATTTCTATTCCCCTCCATCGTTGCCTCCCACGTCACTACCTCCTCCAACCCCGTCACGCTCCAAACTTGCAAGGTAGAGAAACACCATACGCACCATGCTTGTCGAGCTTGATTTCAAAGCAGCCTCACATCTAACTGTTTCTACGACGCCCTTGTGGAGTCTAGAGGGGTAAAGTATTTAAAGGTAGGAGCCTCTCTACACAACCCCATTCAAGTTCCTCATATCGACTCATAACTGCTCCTGTACACATTCTCTTATTACTTCTATACATCTTCATCATCCACAATGTCAAAGCTCTTCCAGCCCCTCAAGGTTGGCAATGCCACCATCTCCAACCGCATTGCCTTAGCACCCCTCACCCGCTTTAGAGCAGATGACGACCACGTTCCCCTTCCCTTCGTCCCTGAGTACTACCAGCAGCGCGCCTCATACGCGGGCACATTACTCGTCACCGAAGCTACATTCATAGCACCGGAAGCAGGAGGATATGGCAATGTACCAGGGATCTACACTGAAGCGCAAATCGAGGGATGGAAGAAAGTAACCGAGGCCGTCCACGCCAAGGGCTCATTCATCTTTCTCCAATTGTGGGCTCTCGGCCGTGCCGCCGACCCCGCGCAATTGAAGAAGGAATTTGGTGAGGGCGCAAAGGTCGTCTCCGCCAGCAACATCCCCTTTGAAGGCGGGGCCACACCAACGCCTCTGACCGAGGCAGAGATCAAGAACTACGTCCGCTTGTATGCGCAAGCAGCCAAGAACGCTGTCGCGGCCGGATTCGATGGTGTCGAGATCCATTCTGCAAATGGCTACCTCATCGACCAGTTCCTTCAAGATACCGCCAACCAACGTACCGACTCCTATGGCGGCAGCGTTGAGAATCGCGCACGTTTCGGGCTCGAGGTCGCTAATGCGGTCGTTGACGCGGTAGGAGCAGAGAGGACTGCCATCCGCCTCTCGCCATTCTCGCTCTTCCAGGGCATGAAGATGAAGGATCCTGTCCCACAGTTCTCGTACTATGTAAAGGAGCTGAAGAAGCTGAACCTGGCGTATGTCCATATTGTCGAGTCGCGCATCTCAGGAAATGCCGATATTGAAACTACCGAGAAAGTTGACTTCTTGATCGATATCTGGGACAACAGGAGCCCCGTCCTCCTTGCTGGCGGTTTCCGGCCTGATTCTGCGTACGAGGCGGCGGATGAGCAGTATAAGGATAAGGATGTGGTCATTGTTTTCGGACGGTACTTCATCAGCAATCCGGATCTAGTTTATAGGGTCAAGGAGAAGATTCCTTTCGAGCCATATGACCGGAATCTGTTCTACAACAAGGGCGAAAAGCATGGGTATACGGATTACAGGTTTAGCAAAGAGTTCGAAGGCGCTAAATTATAGAAGGAAGAGGATGCGTTGTTTCGCTTTGCATCAAACTAGAGAGTATAGATATAGATTAGACAGATACCAAATGACGAGCAATTACCACTAGCCTATCCTTTGCGAAGTATAAGTGGTGTGTCTTCGGGTCCATGCTATCAGTAAGCGTCTGCAAAGCCTAGCCTCGTGTCGGGCTTAGAGGATGAGTGCTCCCAGTTCTTGTATTCATATACTCTCTTCTCTCCTTAGAAGACTTGAGTGTAGTCGACAGCTTCCACTGAGATATCCAACAAGCCTTCTGTTCGAATTGTTATCTTGCCAATTACCACTACTACCGGCACATATTTCAGCCTGCCCAAGAATTACTGCCACATATGACATGGCGCCGGAGGTCACAAACCGGGGATATCGCTTATTCTGAGCGGTTGTGACTGGTCATCATCTGCTGCTGACCAGACGTCATCTACAACAACCTCAACCTTCTTGGACAATCTACTATGCAGCATAACCATTTCCTTATTCACGTGCTCTACAAGCCAGAGAATAGGCAACTATCATTATTCAAGAGAAGAAAGGCGCTTGAGGAGGAAATGCGATTCTGGCGGGTTCTCGACAAGGAAGGTTATATAGGAAAGTCTACTTTTACATGCTATGACAAACTGCTCGCTCAAAGCATGGAAAGCTGATGTCGTCAAAGCTGTGTCTGGTGAGCTGCGCCGGAAACGGGGAACATGAGTAGGCAGATGGAACGCCAATGGAATAACCATTGCTCAGCTCAAACTTAGGTCTACGTACTGTCTATATTCGCGCTGCTGCCCTTGCTTGGTATTTAACTGAGATGGAGAAGTATTAGACGTCGGGATTAGCATGTACATAAGCAGCCGTACCGCAATGTTTTCATTTAGACATTGAACCAATTCACCAAATCTGTTGCCTCTGGTCAGGACAAAACTGTTACTTCTGGCCCAGCAAATTTTAGTATTTTCCCTAGATAGTTGGGAGCGGCGCTGACGGTTGAGGTACATGACAACGGGAACTCGAAGGCTACAATAACTCCATTGTGTGTGCATTATCCGTGCAACTCATGTTTTCGCGATTGCCTTTATTTCGTTCTTCTATGGCTAAAGATAATGATACAGGATAAATCACTAGGATTTCTTAAAATATGATGTGGTGTGGTAGGAAAATTGCCTTAACCACATAGTTTGTGATTCTCAACGTCATGAATATTTCGAGAAGCTGGGTCTTGCTAAATCCAAACCATTCAGAAACTCAAAGACATAAATGAAATTAGGTAGAATTTATGTGGTAGTGGTGGCGTCTGTGATACTAACAGGCTAAGCAGATGTGATTCTGTGTCTATGCATTGATATCTTCAAGAACAACTGTCATATGTAATTGCTAAACCTGCAACCCACACGTCGTCTAGTGGTTAGACTGCGACTGCGCCGTTATATAATTATGGAAGTAAGAAGTAGGCCACTCCGAAGGCAAGGGGACCAGTTTCAAATATGCTGTGAATCACACTTTCCCTGCTATACTTCACAAGGATTCACGTATACACTGTATATAGGAAAAGCTCTATTGCTCAGTAATACACAAAGACTATTGTACATGGGGGTGTTCAGCTACTAGCCGTGGAGGCTATAACATCCATCCAAGGCATGAAGAAATGCCTGGATGGACAACAGATTCCGCTTTCATTATGCCTCCTAGAAAGAAATCGATGAAATGTGATTTTGGGATGAGCAGGGGGGACAAACTCCGAGAACAGAGAGTAATGCAGCGCAGATTAGACAGCAATGCTAAGAGGAGCCTGATAGCTTGCAGATATCTCTTTGCGGGAAATCTGCCCAGCTCTATGTTCTTCCTCATAGTGGGGAAACCATATTACACTCAAGCAATCAGACGGCTGAAAACTCGATAAAAGCAGTCGCAGGCGATACCGAGGCGGCAGTCGAAAATGAATAATCAAACGAACACCATCTTGCCTATGCTCCGCATGCGGGCTTTCGACTGGCTGTACCCAACTAGGAGAGAGTTAAGGACAATCTGGTACACTCGACCATCGTCCAGAAACTCATCACCTCGAACGAGATTCCGCCTAGGTTGAGCTTGCATCTCCATACTCCATGTTGCTATAACCGTTCTCCTCATTGCCATCTTCATTCGAGGTTATATTGGTATTTGATTCTCCCAACAGACCCTTTTCCTTGAGGTACTTGATGGATTTGAGAATAGTTAGGTCATCCTTAGCAGTGTCATTGAGAATCAGACGTTGGGCGAGAGTCATCTTGCCACCGTTCGCCTCTTTATCTTTCAAAGCTTGCTCGCGAACTTGGGGATCGTGCACGAAGCGACACTTGCCCTTCTTGCCGCATGTACCGCCAGTTGAGAAGTATTTGCAGTGGCGTTGCAATTGTGCTTTTGGTTGTTGGGAGATGCGTTGAGGACCGCTATTGCGACTCGAGATTGTCTCAGGCTTGTCATCGCCTGAAGAGGATCCAGAATCTTCACCAGATGCGTTGCTTGCTTGATCGCGAACATCATCTCCCTCATCGCCAGTCTCACGCTTTCGTTTCGAGCCAGAAGTTAGATCTTGCATCTTCTTCTCTTCCTTGGCAAGTCTTAGTCGAAGCTTTTCGAGCTCGCGTTGCTGTTTTTCAAGCTCTGTGCCGCCTTCATGCTTGGTCTTCTCGTTTTGCTGGTGTCTGGCCTTGTCTGCTTTACGCTCACTGCGCTTGCGATGCTCTTCTAATGCTGCTGCGGCTGCCGCCTCTCTACGAGCTTTCGTAGGGAACTTGCTCTTTCGCTCGGCAAGCCATGCACTTAGATCAGAAGGCATCCTATGGTTTGTTAGCAAGAGAAACTACTCTTCTACTTAGAAGTGAACATACATAGGGGTATCAGGACCAAGCAATGTAACAAGTCGTGCTTCTTCATCTATGTCCTCTTCTTCTTCGCTCTCCTCATGATCAGCACCGTTGGGTGTAAGACCGAGGGTATTAGTGCGGCGCTTCTTCTTCTTTTTGCTAGCACTGCCATCTGAACTAGCAGGCTTTTGAAAACCATGCGAAGGAGATCTATGGGAGCCATTTTGATGATGACCGCCGCGACCACTAAACTGGAAGTCGCCACGACCGCCTCTGCCTCTGAAATTACTATTTCCTCTTCCCCGCTGAGAGTTGAAGGCATTCTGGTCTTGGCCAAAAGGAGGACGCTGAAAGGAATTGGGTGTAAAACCTTGATGATGGGATTGAGTAAATGAAGGCGGATGGCCATGCTGATTGCTAAATTGTGGTGGAGGGAAACCACTGCCCACTTGAGCCATGTGGTTCTGTCCATTGTCAAATCCCATACGGATTGGAGGACCCATGAGAGGCGCGTCGTGGCCACCACGAGTACCTCCAAACCCACCGCGACCGCGACCTCTGTTGAATTGTGCAGGATTATGTTGTGGTGGTCCAGACCACTGTGGAGCGCCTTGAGGTGGACCTTGGCCATATTGGGGTTGCTGCGGTTGGTATTGTGACGGTGGGCCATATTGAGGTGGTGGTTGATAGGCTTGGGGAGCGTAATTAGGATGATAGTTTTGTGCAGACAATGGCGCAGGCTGAGGTGTTTGCTGCATTTGTGGGGGTTGGTGAGGTGGACCACTTTGAGGAGGGCCGTGTTGGTGAGGGCCGTGCTGCTGAGGACCATTTGACCACTGAGGGTTATAGCCTTGAGGGCTGGGACCTTGCTGAGGCAATCCTTGAGGTAAGGGACCTTGAGGGCCTATATATTGGCCAGCAGCGGGATTATGGGGGTTATAGCCGATGGGCGGACCTTGAGGAGGGCCGGCTTGTTGAGGTCCAGTGTAACCATTTTGATGTGAATAGGGACCAGCGTTGTGAGAGTCACCGCGCCCGCCTTGGTATCCCCCCCTTCCTCCACGGGCGATGCCGCCACCACGATTAACTTGATGTTGTGGAGGTTGTCCATAACCGTATTGTGGGTTCGGCTGGGTGTAACTCGAAGGAGGAGGGCCGGGTGGCGGTGGAGGAGGGAAGTTGTACTGTCCAGACATTCTGGAACGATGTGCGAAGGCTCGATGGTGTGCTGGCAGCAGTTGTCTGTTGACTCTCTGATTGCGATATGGTTTGGTAGGAGAATAGAAAGGATCCTGCTCACTGGAGCTAGAATACTGATAGAATCGTTGGTCTTTGGGTTGCAAAGAAGTGTTAGTAGATGACCTGCGGAATGGAATAGGAATAAAAGAAGGGATGACCTTACCAGCCATGCTCAGACTCTGAGATAATTCTGCGCACGGTCCAACAGCCTTTTAATGCCTAAGGCAGAACACAGAGAAGCTTTTTAGAGACAAAGTAAAGATGAAACTCAGGATATATTCCTTTGGATGTCGCTTTACTATAATAGTTAAGACAGATATATGTCGAAGTGAGGCTAATAAAGTCTTCAGAGAAGCAGGAAGGAGTTGTTTGTTTCTAGAGACGGTTTGTGGTGCATAGTTGTAGACAAGTCTAATCACGTGCCGTCGTGTCACTGCCTTCCTAGTTTTGTGAATAAATTCACCTTCAACCTTATGGTGGCAGTCTTCCAAACTTGATATGAAAGATCCAGACGCCTATGGATGACGATTTTGTGAAAAGACTTTTTTTTTTTGAAAGGCGTCTACTACAGCTCCTATTCTGACCCCCAAAAAAATACGAAACATCTTTCACGTATCGGAGAAAATTCCTCGATAGCTGTAGAGTAGAGGTGGTGGTGTCCAACAGTAGAAAGAAATAGGAAGAAAGTTGCTCATTCTGAAACGACCTGCTCAACCAAAAATATCATAGTCAAAGATGTTCATTCTCGTAAGTGCTAAATTCTCAGATTCGGATTTAAGTCTGACTTTTATCACACAGACAAAAGTTGCGGACTTAGTCCAAATTGAGCCCAAAGACTTCATTCCTGGACAGTCTCTGTATCAAGCAATTGAGGACAATATCAATGCAAAATATGCAAATAGAGTTATACAGAAAATCGGCCTCTGCATTTGTCTCTATGACTTGACTTCTGCATCTGACGGCTTGGTTGGCAATGGAACTGGTCTTGTGAGTGTCAATGGTATGTTATTGTTCTCTTGGATTTAGAGGCGAATATTGTCTAACAACTAGTAGTGGAGTTCCGCCTTGTCGTCTTCAGACCTTTCAGCGGCGAAATAATTATGGGAAGAATAAGCAGCTCAACAGACGCGGGTATTCATTGTAAGTTCACTTAGGGTTTAAATATTTCCAGCTTGCTGACTAGAAGCTACAGTAAAGACGCATTTCTTTGATGAAATATTTGTGCCTAAAAACAGATTGCCTGAAGGCGCAAAATAGTATGTATATACCAAATGAGTATAAGCGAAGGCTAAGGAGTTCCAAGCTCGGCTGATGAAGATTGCTGGAAGTGGTTTGTTGATGATGAACCGCTGTATTTCGACAATCAAGAAACAGTGAGATTCAGAGTTGAACAGGAGCAATGGCATGACCAGACTCCAAAGGGTCCGGCTGATCAGGAAAACAATGACCAGCCTCAAAGCCCCTACAAGATAATCGCTTCAATGGAGGATGCAGGCTTGGGACCTTGTTTATGGTGGGACAACACCAATCAAGGAGAGGAGGAAGAAATAGAAGAAGAATAGAAATAATGCCGCGGGTAGAGAGGGGACTAAAACTAAAGCGCTTGCGTATGCCGGAGTTGGATGGTTCCTCATACAGGAAATATTGATGGTACAATACCCAATGGGCAGAGTCATGCTTTCGATAAGTAACAATATGTTCATAGTAATGATGACTACATAGATCACAATAAAAGAACGGTGCTTAGTTTATTCTATGCGCCTTGTCACACTTTGGTATGATGACACGAGGCGTGGTAGGCCTGTGGATCACAAAAACAGACAAGATGAGAGGTTCTTGGGCTAGAACTGGTAGCAGCGTAGTCATGAGTGCAAAAGCTATCCTGTGAACTGAGGCTGGTCGATTTTGACTTGAACAGGTTCATACACTCCTATAGGATTTCAGTCCGGCGGGCCATATCCAACCCAAATTTTATCACACAACAAGGTACCTAATCCGGTCTTGAAAATTTTCTCGCAAACTTGCTAATAATCACATCTATTAGGCCGATATTAGGCAAGGGCCATGAATCTGCTATCTTTTAAGCAACACCAGTCTGTCAAAAGGTAACGTGAAGAATCACCATCCCTTGAAAGACCCACGGCTTATCAGATCATAGACATTTTCTACAAGGCAGGAGAAATACTGCATCGAAATATTTCGTGTTAGTAACGCCGCACCCATTTTCACAATTATCTTCAGCTGTATTTCTTGGTTGGATGCAAATTTCATTGCTATCTGTAATAGCTGAATGTGACAGCCGCTAGACGCAAAACCATATCCCAGTGCACCCCAAGCCATCCATGAATCCCACAAACATTTTTACTTGAGAGGAATGAAACGAGAAGAGTGGGTGGCACCAATACCAGGTCTTCCGTGCTTGACAGGTTGGCTATATGATCATGAGCTTATGTAAAATCCAAGGGTGACATGGAAACATACTAAGAGATCGAAAATTCGGCCAAGTAGTGTCCAACCATCTCAGGCTTGATTTCGACTTGGTTGAACTCCTTTCCTGAATAGATACCAATGACGCTTCCAATCATCTCTGGGACAACGATCATGTTACGGAGGTGGGTTTTGACGAGGTCTGGCTTCTCATTTGGCTTGGCTTCTTGCTTTGCCTTACGGAGCTTCTTGATCAAACCCATGGGCTTGCGCTTGAGACCACGGTTGAAACGCCTACGGGCACGAGCGTGAACAACATCGCGGAGCTGGTCGGAGGAGAGGTCCAAAAGCCTGAGTGAGAGAATAGAGGGTTAGCACAATTGCTCCCCTTTGAATTCAATCATATGTATATAAGGATGGCGTACTCTTCGAGGTCGATACCACGGTAAGAAAACTTGCGGAAGGCTCTCTTCTTCTTGATCTCGGCAGCCTCTTCGGCGTTCTGCGACAAATTGTTAGCATATATACAGGATTACATATGTGCGAAGAATATAAGGATCTCTAATACGCACATATTCGTCAGCCATGATTGCGGTTGTTGATGAATTCAGATGTGTGTCGAAGATTTTGGATTTCCCTGTAGTGGGAATTTCTTAGCCGGTGGGTCAAGATCGCTTAAGTTTTAGTCACGTGTTGCCCCGCTCCCAAAACACAAGTGGCATGAGGGAATTCAACAAGGCTGAGAAGTGCAATTTGAACATTAGCAAATTTATCATTCAGAATTGATCCATTATAATTAAGACAAACAATTTTCAGCTGTTGCAGAAAGGCGGAAAGGAACAATCGATTTTGAGCAATTCTACTACCACTTCTTCAATGTTGAGACAAATCGGAAACTGTGTTGGACAGCTAGTTCTCACATAGTCTACATAGTTCAGAATTCACCAAAAGTCTCACAAATGATTGCGATAAATTGGAAGAAGTTGTCTCGATTGTCTATCTAGCCCGCATGGTTAATGGTGCTCCTAGGGAAGCCGAAGATGCCATTTTCCCAATCCCATTGCTCGCAATTGATATGCCAATTTTGCACAACTGTTTCCTGAAGCCTTGATTGCATATGTTTGCAAAACAAGAGCAACGCGTCTTCGCCCAATAATTTGACACTCTAGTCGAAGAGACCGAAGCCCATATCCTCGTCGGACTCCTCCTTCTCTGTAATATTGTTAGTGGCCGATCTGCATATAATTTCCAGTAAACATACCCTCTTCCTTCTCCTCGGCCTTCTCCTCAGCAGCGGCTCCACCAGATGCTGCAGCTCCACCAGCAGCAGGAGCACCGCCAGAGCCACCAGATGGAACCGAGGCCAATTTGCTGGAACCCTCAGAGATCAACTGTTTGTAGCTTAGCACCACTCTATATCCAAGGCTTCATCATCTGGCGCATACTTCCTGGAGGTCCTTGCCCTTAAGCTCGGAGATGAGAGTGTTGAGGCGCTCATCATCGGCCTCGATACCGACAGACCCGAGGACAGACTTGACATCTTTGGCGGATGGGGATTCCTTTCCACCGAGAGAGAGAAGGAGGTAAGCTGCGAGATGCTTCATTTTGATAGCTGCAAAAAAAAGTATCAGTGTCAAATTGTGTGCGGGTTATAGAGTAGAGAAAATTTGGCAGATCATACATTTGGTATTGTTTTTTGAGGAACAGGAGAATCAATCGATTTAACTGCGTGGGCAGAGACTGAGCCTACAAGTTCGAGTTGAAGTTGCTAAGTTGCTAGGTTGATGAGGGGACCCTTGAATTTGAGATAATTTTTGAAATCGGTTGTGCCGAACCAAGCGTGTTATTTTGGACAGTGTGGCCTCAGGTATCAAGAAAGCACGTGCTTTTGATCTTTACAACAAAAGATAAATAACAGCATACCAACCCCATCGACTCCCAGTGGCACATCAGCACTTCAACTAGTTTCTTATCCTCGCCTTGTGTTTGAGAGCTCTAGACGTTGTTATGCGCTAGCTTACCGCTCTTGCTCACGCGCTTTGCGTCAAAATACCCAGTGATTCATCCATTCCCTCTTTGCAGCAAGTCACACCTTCCGCCTGCAAACTTCTGCTACCATGCCGGTATGTCTGTCTTTTCTCTTGGATGCACGCGCAGTCATAGTAGCCCTCGTATAAGTATACTAACAATATGGGTAAGCTCAACGATATCCTCGCTACGATCACCGGAGAGCCAAGTCCTACGACAACCCATTTCCCCCCGACATCAAGCTCCAGAGCGCAAAAGAAGCCTGGAGCTATTGTCAGAAAGCAACCATCAACAATTGCCAACTCCTCAAGACCTATTAGTGATCCCCGAGGGCCTCCGGCCGCTGAATCTAAGCAGTTAGCAAACAAGAAACCCGTGTCCAGTCCAGCAGCCGCCGCTTCCTCCAAATATGCCCAGCCAACAACGCCCGTATCTTCGGAACCTTCAAGGCCACCAAAGAAAGGGTCGTTTGCTGAGATCATGGCTAGAGCTAAGACGCTGCAATCTACACAGAACCAGATTGGCAAGATTCAGCACAAGAAGATAGAAAAAGTCCCTAGGAAGAAAGAGCGTGAAATAGAGAAGGAGAAGAGAGCCAATAATGTTAGGAGCGCGCTCGATCCAAAGAGTAAATTTCAGCGACCAAGTCAACCTCCACTTCGTGATGGAAAGACTGGCGTTAGACAAAACACGAGCAAACAATCAGCCGAACCGGAAAAGAAAGTCAAGAAAGCCGCAACTGCAACTACGGGTTATGCTGGTACTGCACGGCCAAAGCTTGGTGATAATGGAGCAAAAGCACCTTCCAGGCCTGCCACTTCAAGCTCGTCAAGATTTGGTAGGGATAGAGGACGTTATGATAGATATCTCAGTGAGGACGAGGAGGATGATGAACTCATCGATGACGATGAGCCGGATTATTATTCTGACGAATCTGATATGGAAGCCGCTGCTTTTGAGGTGGATGAGGAAGAGGAAATGGCGGCTAAGCTTGCAGCCAAAGAGGATAGAGAGGCACTGGCTGAGGAGAATAGGTTGAAAATGGAAAAGCTGGAGAGGAAGCGTAAAATGGCGGAGATGGCAAAGAAGGTCAAACCCAGGTATTAAGGACGATCTATGCATTTAAGATGAGACTGGAGTATGGTATTTGCGGTCTTTGGGAGGCATTATGGATTGACTGTTAGCGATATGGAGTTCGGGGACGCATTGAAGGAGTATCATTCTCGGTGATGCTGGGATGGCTGTATGCTTTGTTAAGCGTAGACTTGAGAAGAATTATGAATCGTATATCATTGTAATCACTTTACCAAGACAATAGCCAAGACTTTTTAGTAAACCCATAATAATATACATCCTAGATTGGATCATCTATACTTACAATATATGCATGTCAATACTTACTGCAGCATTACATGCCTCTTGAATAATCCCACATTAGGGGAGATTTCATGATTCTTTCATAGACTAGCTTTTAGAAACGCTAGTACCACATAGTTAGCTCTACCCTTTCAACTCCTGAACACGTACTTGATTCACCTAATATCAGATCCTCTGAAAACTAAGAAACAGGGAGATCGGTTTAAATCTTGTGAAATTCTGGCGGAGCAGTCTATCACTATAAAAGTTGCCAATCTACTAAGCAAGAAGACTAACAATATCTGGTAACCGGATTCATGTGATAAGAGGTGCCATTCTCTCAGAATTAGATGACTGACTGTCTAGCTGGCTTATCAAGCACTACTTTTTGGTGTTTTGAAACATTCTTCGCACTGTCAACCCGGAACCGCATTTGGTATTGGAGTGGGCATTGTCTATGTTGAATCTCCATCAAGTCCAGGGCATAAGCCAGCCAGTTTCATTGCCATATGTGGACTTGTAATACTAGCAATGAATGAGAAAGCACCCCATGGATGCTTTAATGCTTAGGCAAAGCTCCAGTTTCGAAAAGTATGTTCTGTTCGAGTAGGTTAATATCAGAGTATTAGTTGAGGAAGCGAAGGTCCTGACATATTCCTGTGAACTGACACACCATCTAGGAGCACCTTGAATGCCCAGACGGGAATGATCAATGAATACATTACTTCGAAAGTGGCGCACTAGAACGTGTTGATAGAATATGAGAAGTTATCATTTGTACAGTGATTTATTTCTTGCTCTGTGCAAGCGCCTCCCTCTTCGCTGTCTCCTCTATCCGTCGCTCCTCTTCCTTAGCATATTCCACTTGATAGCGCGCCACAACCTGATCTATACCCCTCGGCCCTGCACCTGCTACCACATTGTATGGCGATCCAGTATTGAAGAGCCTATATCTTCGATTAATGCATACTCAAAATCACATCAGTGGTGAACCTACTCAGGAGATCGCAGCTCGATATGTGCACTTCCCTTATCGCTCTGGAACAGGTTACGGTCGAAAGCTGCCTGCTCAATCATAGCCGTGTGAAGATTGTTTCGTGCTATCCAGTCCTCCTTATATGAGGAGTAATGGTCAATGAGCTTCGTGATTCCAGTTGGCTGTCCATCCTTTCCAGGCCGCGAGAAAGTGTAGACAGCGATTGAGGCGGGAATTGCAGCTAATGAGACATAAAAACCAGTCTATAAGCCTATTAGCACGTAAGATATCCCTGATGGAGGTAAAATACTAACGCTGAAAGACTCAGTTCCTGGACCTGCATCAGCTCCATGATGGCCATGCTCAGCTCCGTGGGCGCCGGCCCCGTGATCGGAAGAGTATTGACGCCTTCCTGCTCGTCTTGCGGCACGCACTGCCGCCCTTCTGACAGTGAACATGGTGCTGTGGTTCAATTGACCAGCTTCTTCTTAGGTCGTGGTTCATTCGAGGTTGTCGAGCCAAGACTCTCGGTCAATCATCATGTAGAAATTTGCCTAGTATATCAGGCATGAAAAGCCAGTTTGAACACCTCCAGACATCTTCCGCTCTTGGGGCAACATCTGGAAATTTTATAGAAACCGAAGGTAAAGTTTCATATCTAGATATTTGAGGCTTTACGTCAGCCTTACAGTTGATTTATCATTTCCAATCTGCTGTGGTCTTTATCTTTGAGATTATTCTAAAATTCTTTGTGAGTACCTTTAATATCACCTTTGAGAGAAGGCATCCCGTCTGGGTTTATTAGAACAACACTGCCACTTGTCCTTTTCAAGATGGCCACGACCAGCGATCAGGAGTCCCAGAACGAGTTTAGTGATAGCGATTCTGACTCTATCGACTCTAATCAGACTGACGACGGTCAAACCCATCTCCCTGAAAAGATCCTTGCCGAAGTCGTTAGGCCAACAACTTTCGATGTTCCACAAATTTGGTATCTGATAAAGTGGGAAGATTGTGCTCTTCTCAGGTCGAGTTGGGAAGGAATTGATTTTGCTGAAAACTTTCCAGATATGTATGATTTTTAGAATCAAACACGTATTTGATTTAGCAAATTCCGAGTTTGACTTTGCTGACCACGCGACTTAGAGCACCCAGCATTCTCGCAGACTGGGAAGCAGAAAAGAAGAGGCAACTAGAAGGCAAATCGAAGCCTTTAGATCTCGAAGCTTTCCATCAAGCACTCAAAGATCTTGAATCAGCTGAGAGAGCACGGCGCAGAATTCGCCGCTTAAGAAGCAAGGTTTCTCGCGTTCTCTCCATTGCGGCAGCTTGAGTCATCTTGAGACGTGGCCTAATTATTGTATAAAGACTTATAGGTTCACTTCTGTAAAAACTTATCATCATATTATCGAAAATGATTCAATCTAAGAGGCTTCTATGGCTACTCTGCCTAAATGCATCTTTTCTTGTGCGAGCAGAGTCCTCAGCTTCAGCACCTGCGGGCCTCCCGTCTGCAGATACGGCAATAATTTGCGCCAAAGATAATGCAGCCGATTGTTATCCACGTCTATTCGAGCCTACGAAGGACTTCCAAGTCATCAGAGAGGGGCAAAATATTCCACCTGGACTCCATGTACGTTTGGACGTTAACACCGGAGTTAAAGAGGCAAGACTTAATATACCAATTGAGGGGGAAGAAGCTGGGACCCTCGAAGGAATCCCAGTTGAGCAGGCCATGGTTGTAGTGGAATCCGACGAAATTATTTCTTCCGAGACAAGCAGCCCACAGCCAGAGGAAGAAGCAATTCAGAAGGCGTTACGTGATCACCATAACAAGAAACCGCCTCCTTATGAAGCCGCTGGAAAAATACAGCCACCTCCACCAACGGGTGAAGATATAGGAAAATTCGAAAAAGCTAAGCTCACGCTTGCTATGGAGGGACGAGTGTTTGATTCCGCTCTCGATGATCTGAAGGAACTCTCTCATGATCTTTATTACGGTCTTGAAATTGCAAAGGATGGGCCCGTCTTGGAGAAACTCGTCTGTCTAATTCTTGGATCGGGAACAGAGAAGTTCCATGCCAAAGACAACAAAAGAGATCAAAAAGCCGCCGCCATTCTAGCATCTGCAGTTCAAAATAACCCTACGGCTTTGAAAGAAGTGGCGGCCATGAGTAGAATGGTTTTCTCGCCCACCTGCGGGACTGAACTTCCAGCACCAAAGAATAATAACTTCGTGAGGATTTTGAGGAATCGCCTGGGTAGAGAAAAGGATCCAGCCACTCTTAAGTCGAAAGTCGCTGCTATCAGTGGGTTGCTAAAAGATGAGACAATTCGAAGCTCCTTCCTGGAGTCTGACGGGATGGAGCTGTTACTAGCAATATGGCTAAAGAAGGGGGGACAATGGGACACCACTCGCGCTAAGGTTGCGGACGCTGTAATGGACAATTTCCTTGATGAGGACCTTGGTGCGGTATTAGGAGTGTGGCCCAAGGAAGCTGTCGAAGAGAGCGCAGTTTGTGAGGAAAAAGGGAAGATGTTAACAGATGGTTGCTGGGAACATCATATTGGTAGTTTCTTGAAAACATCGCCTACTTCGTCATGGGCAGAAGATTTGCTGAAGTCTCTACAGAGGGAGCGGAAGAAGCTTAAGGTTGAAGTCAAGCACCAAGAGCTGTGAGCTGGACGTAAAAAACACATAATATTAATTAACTTTGTACAATACTTCCCTCCAGAACTGTTTCCACATTTCAGAACAAATGTGACTGATTGACAGCTTTTGAATCGCGGCTCAGGCCTAGCTTTTTGGGTTGGTGGTAGAGGCGTATCATCACGACATGTAGATGTTGGCCTATCATACACAATGTGGTCGGACACCCTTCAAGGGACCCCAGCCAATATGATTTTCGGCCAATAGATATCCTAGAATGGCAAGAGGCTGGTGAGAAGAGCCAGCCTCGTAGAAAACATCCTGGCGCCAACAGAGACGACCCCAACTATGTCTGGTATGATTGCAAGCGTTCAAACTGGCTGGTTGATGCATGAAATGCGCATGCCTTCAGTTATCAGACCCTACACTGAGCTTGCGATTATAGCCATGGTTGTACACATGTCTTAAGCTCAATGACCACAATCAGGCAACCAAACAGTGCAGCCAATGGCACTGAATCTGCAGATGTAACACTAAGGAGTACTGAGCCGAGTGTTCAGAAACCTCAATCAGGAGCAAAAGCCAATGAGCCTTCATACTTTCCAAATATTTCCCAAATCAGACCTGCAGATGCTCGGTCTGAGCCAGAGGCTGTTAATGGCAACGAGTATGATAGTGCTAAGGACATAAACAAACTAGCTTTCAAGAGGGACCCTCCTGTCGCAAGAGGTCCATATTATAGTACACAAGTTGAGTAAGTACCTACCAAAACCCAAGTCCTTCGACCTATTCTAATATCCAGCCAGTGTGATTGCTGTGCCTGCCATTGGAGGCCACCCTGAAAAGACATGGGCTTCAAAGCTGTGTTTTCGCCAGAAGAGCCCGGGGCCACTTCAACACCAAGCGAAATACAGAAGGCCATCATTAGAAGCATACCAATGTCTCCAGGATACTCTAGTCCTGCAGTAGCAATAACAAACACGCCACGGGCTGGAGGAGATATGACGGAACCAGCTTGGATAACTAGAGGCATAAGAGCTCGCGCTAATGAGGCTCGAGTCCTTCTGTATGATCATGGTGTGCCGAAGGAAGAAGATACTCTTAAGAGCTTTGCTACAAGATTACTCAAGAACATCGAAGACCTGCGGCGTATAGAGAACTCAACCCGCCCTATATTCTTCATTTGTCATTCTACTGGAGGTTTAGTTGTCAAGATGGCACTTGCAGAGGGTCACAGATCTAGGAGCACAATAATTGGGGACTGCTATGGAGTTACTTTTTTCGCTACACCCCATCGAGGCGTAAGTTGGTTTCACAACACTCAATTTTATCCTCCATCAAGCTCAATATATTTTGTGCTTTGATATGAGACCCGGAAGTGGACAAAATGTTATGGAAGCCAATCCAAACAAATCCTGCATTCCTATGTCTCACTTAGAATAGCGACTAACCTCAGTCCTACGATTATAGTCGTCACACTTAGCACGTCTAGATTTTGCTCAGAACATAAAGAATATCATGCGGCTATCAGCGCCACTTCCTGAAAGTATCTCTCGGCAGCTGCACCTGGATTCGGCTCTGCTGGTGCAACTTGATGCAGACTTCAAAAAGATTGCCACGGAGCTACGGATTTGGACCTTCTTCGAAACTGAAGATACAAATCTGACAACTGAATACCATGCACCCATCACGTCTATTAAGTCAGCCCTGCTGAATCTTCGACATGAAGTGGTTTACCCGCTCCTAAGTGACCATACTGCCTCGGCTGGATTTGGAAGCAAAAACTCACAAACAAGAGAAAGCTATTTAGGTGAACTCGCTGCAGCTATAGAGAAGGCTCTTGAATACAGCACAATCAAGCACACAGAAATGAATATTGATGGACGAGTTCAGGTAGAGGTTATAGGATTCTACGAGATGGCTGATAGTGTTGAAGTGCCAATAGAGGTATGGTCGACCAGCCGGTCCCTAAAAGACTTCAGAAAACACGGTCCCGCAAAATTGTTGAAGGACAGACTGTCAGAGATTAATTCTCCTCCTCGCGAGCGGCAGCACTTACGGCAAAACACGCGGGCACCAACCCTGCTTCATGATAAGCGCCGAGATGCCGGCCCAGCCGTGCCTATCTTCAAGTCAGACTCCTTTAATATTGTCAGTAAGACAAGTGACCCGGAGCTCAGGTCCCGGAGCAGTAGATTTCTTCGGAGCAGGAGCAGAAGTAGGAGCAGGGACAGAAGCTCTCAGGAAGCTAAGATCCCTCAGCATCTTTTATCTCCAAAGGAAACAACACCAATTGAGATGAAGCCAGTGCATCTTATACCTTCCATTGCCGTTGTAGCTGAGGGAGACTATCTCTCTCCTGAAAGCCCCAAACTACCGAGAGATAGATCGCGGGACAGAACCAACGTACGTGGTCGACGCCGAAGTAGCTTAGCTGCAATAAATACCACTCCAGTGACATTCATCAAGCCAGATGTGTCGAAACAAAAGCTGGTATGGCTCCACGTCCCATTTAATAATCCAGCTTGGGTTAGAGATGTTTTGACTACAATATCTGTTGATAAGGGTAGAGATTGTCACAGTAAGCTACTTAATGCAGAACATTGGGAGTCGAAGCATGTTAGAGGTCGACATGCAGAACATCATGCATGCTTTCTTAAGCCTGCCTGCTCTGTGGTTGGAGTAGATATCACTTCGCCAATGGCCTCTCCCAGACAGTACTTTGGGAAAGTTCCAGCTGAGCTTCAGATGTATCTTTACCTACCATACCTTCATTTTGATACATATAAACAGATTGTTAGGAGACGGACTCTCATTAAGCGACGCATCAAACAAGGGCGATCAAGGCCAGTCCCACAATCTATAGCAAAGCTTGATTCACTGGAGTTTAAAACAATCTGGCAATACCTTGGTCATGATCCTCCCATCAATTGCAGAAGAACTTTGGATCAATTTGGCTATCCTAGTCTGCTTGATACTAGAGCCCGCGATGATGATCAGATGCTTTATAAGATGACAAAGCAACGATTTGCCCATCATGATGATATATTTTCAGGTAACGCGGAAGAAAAGCAGAGGTTGGCCGAGATCCTGAAAGAAGCAGAGGAATTAAATTCCTCCAGTTCATCAAACTCATCATCTATTGACTCAGATGAGGAGCTTGAAGGTTTCGAAGATGAAGAGCAGAGTGAAGCCGATGAGAATGAAGATGATATTTTGGATGGGAAGGTATTGATGGTCGAGTAAGTGAGCGCCTTTTCATCATCTATGGAATAGAGTCAGGAGCCGTCAAACATAATGCACTTAGCTTTATGAGCATTTCCGTTTTTGTGCACTAAGACTTTTCCTGTTCGCTGACAAGGCGCACAGTCAGCTATGGCTATGGATTGTCGACACTGAGACCACAGTTTCATTCTTTCCCAAAAGGGATGATACCGGCATCGATGGCCGATTATTTCAACAAGCAGATCTCAGAAACAGTATATTCAACGAAGTTAACGCGGATCTCACCTCGCGATGCGAGAACTCATTTGACCTAGCTGCATTGATTGCTCTGCATGCTGTGACAGTTCTCTTCGAGCGATCTTCTCATCCCGACTTGGAGATATTCCGGACATTTGAAGAAGCAATAAGTATCCTCACAGAAAAGATGACCAATAGCTTCAAGAAATTTAGAGCTCGAGGTTTCCGCGACAAGGCTGATGAACATGATGAGCATCTTCGGGCTCACAATATCCGAGCGAAACATAAAAGAGAAGGCGAGTTGGCGGAGAAGCAGAATCGAGAAAATACTTCTGCTCTCCTGGAACTCAGAGATATCGAGGATGAATTACATACACTTGAAGAACTATTCGACGCTCAGAGAGACGAAATCTTAACAATGATACAGATTTATAAAAAGGAAGATTTAAGAGATTTAACTGCGAATGGCCTCCTGTTCTTGAATCAAGCCGAGGACTATCTGTCGGATTATAAACGTCATGTTCAGAGGATGATTGATGATGTAAGAGCAACAAGAGAGGATGTAAGAATATTTGTTCGATTGGTTGGAACGCGCTCACAAATTATTAGTTTGACAAACTCTTGCAAATGGTCCAAAGACAGGCCCAAGTTGATGAAGTTAGGCTACAACGCCTCCAAGCAGATCTTGCCAGCGCTCAAAGCCGATCAGTTATGATTTTCACTGTATGTATCCTGATTCAATGTTCTGGCCTTGATTAATACTTTACACAGGTATTCACAGTTATATTCGTAAGTTGCACTGGTTTCACCCAGAAAGATTTTGCACTGACCAATCTAGCTTCCTCTGACATTCTTTTGCGGACTGTTCGGCATGAATACAAGAGAATGGGGCGGGGGCGATTTCCTAACCCTTCGCACAATCGGCCTCATAACCCTCCCAACATCGTTCTTCATCATTCTCCTAACCTGCATAATTGCTTGGTCGTCCCGAATGCGGAAAGCCACAAACTATACCTACCGTCGGATCATCCGGCTCTCAAAATCCGTGCGGAAATCACTAACGACCTTCCTGTACCACATACCCGCTGCTGCGACTCTTGCTTCTAAAGACGCCCGCAAGAAGCTCATTGAAGAACGGAGAGCCGCACGGAAGCAGAAAAAAGAAGAGAAGAAGCAGGCGAGTATCTTTGAGGAGGATTTCTGGGAAAGCCATGTCGCGGCGAGAGATAAGGATTATACGGTGCCGCCGCAAAATCTAAAGAGTATTACGTTTGCGCGGAAAAAAGCGATAGAGGAGATGGAGCGGACTATGAGTGCAAGATGGGGACTTCTGGGGAAAACGGAGAGTAATATCCATGCGTACCGAGGTAGATAAAGTAAAAAATTCAGCCACTTTTATACAGGCGCTCAACAAGCTTAGACCATGGCCAGAGAGTGCTCTCCGTTTTGAGTAGAGATACGCCACCCTCACTTGGACAGCAGCCCGTAGTTATTGGTGTTCAGAAATATCTTTCTTATCTACAGCTTGAGTACTCTCTGATTCGAGATTCCTACATCGATCGTAACTGGCCAAAAGAAGAAATCATAAAACCCTTTCCCGCCCAATCCACGTCTATTCTATTCATATTTTCAAGTATCCTTATTTCAAAAGTTGTCTCGTCTTCAACAGGTCTCTAACTCGTGCCAACAAGACGAGTGGAGTCAGTCTCTCTCCATTCGCTTAATTTTTTTTCCCACTCACACAGACTACCGCACTTCCAGTTTAGCATACTAATCAAATGTAAATCTGCCACAATTACGCACAGATTTTGTAGCCATTAAATATAATGTAGATGGATGGCCTCTGTCATGCCTCATTCGATCAATGCTTCCTTTATTGCGGAAGTGAGTAAGTCCCATTTTGGTAGACAGGCTTGACTTTATATAGAATTGACCTATGAACACTGTAGCTGTCCCACCTCTGACCTGTGAACTTGGTCCCACTAAGCTAAAAATGAAAAGTAAAAAGGTGCAACGAGTAAAATAAAGTTGTTGCAGGCTTTCCTGCTTTCAAAAATTCCTGTCAGTGTCGGGTCTGGGAATCGAACCCAGATTGAAGGCGACCTGTCAGATTACTGCAAAGCAACGTCCACAAGCCCACGTGCTACCATTACACCAACCCGACGGTGTTGTTGAAAAATTGATTGGCTTAATTGACCATATTCATCAAACTTCAGCATATCTCGGAGGTTGAGGCCAGAGACTTTGCCGCCGCTCGCACTAGTAGCTGACTAGCGGAACACAACTCAGGTATGCTTCTAGTTTCTTACCAGGTGATAAATTGCTTCGAGTCCTAAGTATTCAAAAGCTCGAAAGAATACGGAAAGCGTTGTTGAAATATGGTTCAAGTCTACACTAGGTGGCGAACATTTTAATCTACATGTGACCCTCAACATTGCCAAGGCTGCGACAAAGTCCAGTTTGATAAAAGATGATGAGTACATCATAAATGGTATCAAATCCTTGGCACAAAGTATTCTATGTTAACCTCACTACCTGTCATTTTTGAATATACAGTGTCAATCATTTCTTTAGCATATGGAAATCCGCACCCAATCACTTATTTACCACCCCTCTGTAATCCATAGAAAACCAACCTGCTTCACACCCTTGTACTTAACTAATAGATTCTCTCTCAGTTAAAAAGTCTGGCCCATTAACTTGTATGCTCTGTTTCTTGAATGTGGTTCTTACGTCCGCTGTGTAACTCTATCAAGCTAATATTTCTCGATCACCATCCGCAACGGCATTACCAACCTCAAAAAATGCTGAGCCGCGTTCTTTCCATTCGTTTGGGTTAAGTAAAACTTGAGTATGGCGGTTCAGCATTATTGCCCAGCCAAAGTGGAAAGTGATTCCTGGTAGAAAGAGGAAGAATAGCTCGAGAGTGGCTCCTCAGAAAACAAAGCACATATATCAGATTTTGCCTTCACATTCCTGCATTCTAAGCCGAAGGAAATATTTCCGAGGTCAGAAAATAACAGGAACTGGATTCTCCAAGTCTCAACTGATTGATAAGTTGTCCAGCTCTTCTGGGGGCAGGCTTGGTACTAGCAATGACTTCGCCGGAGCAGAATCAACAGACACAGTCAGTGTACTTTTTGGGACTGATTCGGGAAAGCATATCACAGTAGCAGTGGGAACTTAGGCAGCTAATTCGATGTAAAAAGTTCTGTCATTATGCTCAAAACATTGTTAATTAGAAAATGCTGACCCGCAAATCTTCCTCCAAAGCTGGAGTTGATAATCGGGTTGTAGAGGACTTGGCTAACCTTTGGCTCCTTCCTTGTTGCTTGTCGACAGCTGATTCAGAGGCTGCGACGGTGTCTATTGGCCAAGTCAAAGACAAGCTGACACATCATAGGACAAAGAGCAGGTAAGGCTAACTGATGTATCTACCATCGGCTTTCTTGAAGAGAAAGTCGATACAATTGCAACACCAGCGCAGGGCTGACCGAAAACTAACCACCATAGCACTTGGATTTTAAACCACGTTTGCGTGGCTATTCCCGCGGTGGGTAAGCGTCACAGATAATATGCACTAACACAACTTAGAACGATCTATTACAAAATAGCTAGCCTTTGACTGAGATTTATGCTCTGTACGCCAATCAAGAATGATAATGCAAGGTAAAGGCCAGTCCTTCTAAAAATGGTATATCCATGAACACCCAAGCATCACCAGGCTAATATTTTCCAAGACACCGAACGCCTCTTTGCACAATAACTCCTGCAAATTTTATAATGGCCGACCATCCTTCAGCTTCTGACGCAGGTTATTTAGGTAGCCTTTTGGCCATGCCACTAGAAGCTCTGCATCTGTTGGAATCTTGTTCCCACACTTTGTCGCAACGTTCTGCAAAATTCTTCCCAGTAGCTCCTCCGTCATGGGAAAGGCGTCTTCGGAGAACTCCACGGGGTGTAGGAATGGATCTCGCTCGCTGAGGAGTTCGGTCGCGGATGGCCTCAGGTGCTGATCCCGATTTAAACACTTCTTCAGCGTCTTTATAAGCGCCCATGGTACAGGCACATTGCCAACACCGAGATTGGGGTACTCGATTTCGTAGTTCCAGTTGATGATGGCTTGACATCGGTGCATCTGGTTAGGTATATGGGCAAATGGGGCCCGACCGTACACCATCTGGTAAAGAATGCATCCCAAACTCCATATGTCACTAGGCTTGCCTAGCTTCATCAGCTTTACTTCGTTGTTGATTCTTCCTCGTGAGTCTGGTTTGGCGTTGGAATCCATCAGCGATTCTGGTGACATGTAGTTAGGTGTGCCAATCTGAGTGTCTCGGTGAACGTTAACAGTCTCATCTGTTTGAATTGCATTGGCAATTCCAAAATCGATCAGTTTTAGTGTTCCTTGACACAACACGAAATTATGCGGTTTCAAATCAGAGTGTACAATGTCATGCTCATGAATGGCTTGTAAGCACTCTAACATCTCTTTCCAATAATGCCGGACAAAGCTGGGATCGAATTTCGCCTGATCGGATTTCAGACGTAACTCCAACATCTTATTCATGTCCAACTCTCCCATTTCCATGAGCTAGTCGTTGTTAGCAAAATTTGAATCGGAATAAGTAAAAGTACGTACTACACTGAGAGTTCCCTTCTCTTCATTCAATTCATAATCGTATAGTCGAATGACTCGATCTACTCCTTCTAGCTTTCGAAGCAAATCAATTTCACCTTTAAAACCTCGAACAGCAGTCTCATCTGCATCGTCCAAAGAAACTCTCTTTAGAGCAAAGAATTTCGAATTCTCTGCCATCACACGATAGACCCTTGAGCTTCCACCCCTTCCTATGCAATCCAAACGAGTGAAATGCTTGCCATTAAGCTTTAACCTGTTCCGCTTGCCACTAGCATGGGATGTGGTAGCAGCTCCGGCAGTACTCGTTGCAGCATCGAGAATAGACATCTTTGGTGGTGGAGGCGCAGGCCTTCGAGGTGTATTTTGGCTTCTAGGTCCTAAGGGTCGTCGTTCAGGAGTCCTGGCACGTAAAGCATCCAAGTCCATACTCTCAGGGCGAATGGGTACTTTCTCTTTGGCATCAGTATGAATCAATGGTGGTTGCTTATTACGTTTAAAGGTTGGAGGAGCCTCATTCTCCTGGTCATGCGCTGAAGGTAGATCTGGTCGTGGTGGAATTTTGAATACCGGTTGTATTGGTTGTGAAACGGCTGATGCCTGAAAGCTTGATCGTGGTGAACCTGACTTGGAAGCACTTGAACCCCGGGAGCCAGACAGCGTGGGGGGTGGTGGTGATTTTGACCTTAGGACGGAACTCAACAAAGCCTTCGACTCCCTTGAAACTATTGGACTCCCAGACGCAAAGTCTCGGTAGGATGAATACATCGAAGCACGATTCGATCCCGGCTCCTGACTCGAGGGATATTCTCGTTCCTGTGATTCTTGAGGCTGTGACTCCTGGCTCTGTGGTTGTTGACTTGCCCCCGCACTATCCAGTCCATCTCCATGCTCCTCGGCTGGGCTTTGCTCTTCATCATCCAGACGTCTTCTTCCACGCCTAGCCGGACCGCTCAACAGCATTCCAGAAACCTTTCCAACTCTTTTGACCCGCATCGAGCTTGCTAAAACGGCATCTTCGCCATACCGATTGCGTCCTATGGTAGAAGCTCCATATCTTGAAACACTCCCTTGACTTGTTGCGAGATGTGACCTCGCGACCGTAGCGGGATGCTCTTGTGATTCCACTTCTTCATTCCGTGATGCAGAATCCGTCCTGTTTGAATTCCGCCCTGATGATCCAGCAGAGCGCCCATGATTCCCCGACGATGTTGTCGTAGAGATCCTAATAGTTCTAGGAATGTGTGCTGGCGTTGACAGGTCGAGCAGCGGAGTTCCTTCTCTTGCAGCATCTCGCTGTTCACTGTCACGCTGTACTTTGGACAGAGAGCTCGTCCTCCGCAAGCTTGAGGCACCACTCAGCCTTACAATTCGTTTGGTAGGATGTGGGCTGTGAACTTTGCTTTCAGGTGGTGGAGAGGTTATTTGATCCCGTGGTGCAACAAGAGAATCTAAGCTCCCAGACCTGACATGCGCAACTTCTACCTCTGAGTTATGTGCTATAGGCTTCACCGGAGATTGCTCCACTATCGAGGCTTCATCATTCAACAGTGCCTTAGTTAGAGCACTAAACTTCATTGGCAGAGGGATTTCATCGTCGGAACTGTCGTTGAGAGAATAGTGACGCGCCGCTGATTCTGGCACATACGGTTCCGCACGAGCATGCTGAGTTCGAGCTGGTAGTTGTCTATAAGGAAGTCGAGACGAAGATGGCTTTCGTGAGAGGGAGGCAAAATGGGAAGATCCCATAGGGGTCGGGGATGCCGTAGCCATGGAGGGAAGATTAATTGCAGGTCTGGTTCAGGTTAGGAGGATAAAAATAAATAGCGATTGCCACCCTCAGATATCAGTTTGCACGTCGTAATTGTCGTTTCCATACTCCAGTCACAAGTCAGCAGAGCAATTGAGTATCCATGAATATCGTTGAAAGATTTGTCGCGTTGTGAAGTTGGCGAGTGTTGGACGACGTCGAGGCTGATAAAATGATTGGTCCTCGAGGAGGTGTCAACAACGCTCAGACATAGCAACCGTTGCCAGGATGCACGGAATCCTCCCCCTCGAGACCCAATAATGAAGACTTCGGGTCCTCAGTCAAGGCAATAAATGTTGCAAAATGCTTGAAGCTTTATAAGGGATTTACCTTAAATTTCATTGCATGGAACGGATATATGTCGTGCGAGCTTTGACTTTCTATAGTATATATAGTATCGACTATTTTGCTATCGAAAAGCACCATTGAAACTGCTAGAAGACCGCCGGAATCCGATCTATTTAAAGGGAGCAAAAAATGATGCTAGCTCTGAACGCTCTTCATATATTGTGCTTTGGTGATAGCCTCACGGCCGGATTCACCAAATGGGGTGCAGTTTTTCATCCATACGCATGGAATATGTTAGACCAGCTTGAAGAAGCTTTCCCATTGACACAAATTTCAACAGATATCCAAGGCGCATCTGGAGACCAAGTTGTAAACGGATTTCTATACCGGATAGATGCATTGTGTAAGTTTCATTTCTCTGATTGAATTTTATTATATTACTGTTTTTCGCGGGACTTGCGACTTTTCTTCTGAACTTAGAGGGGACGACCTCAATTTTCTCCAGAAGGAAGTCGTGAAGAGCTCCTATCTTTGAAATGCCTTCTCAATAGTTTTAATGGCTTCGTTTTAGTTGAGATTCGTATGTTCTAAGTCTTTGGTGTCATACTAAATTCCACAGATAAGGAGATGGAGACACCCTACGATTGGGCGATCATCCTAGGAGGCACTAACGACCTGACAGTTGGTCGTTCCCCTGAAGACATTTGGATGGGCCTCAAAGAAGTCTATAGCTTCCCGCTCTCCAACAAAACCAAAGTACTTGCCCTTACTGTCACAGAAACCGAGGCGTCATCGCACGAGCTTACTTCACGCCGAAACAAGCTGAATAGCTATATCGTGAGTTATCAAGCAGAGAACTAGTAAGTATGGTCGCTCCATATCCCTTCTAGGTGGACACGTTGCTGTATTGTACCACTTGTTCTAGGAAACGGGTTCCACAGAATTGGAAGCTAAAGTCATCAGCTATACCTTCGACCTGCATAAAGCCTTTCCGTGGAACGGCTTGAGTGACAAGAGAAGGAGAGAGGTTTGGGATGACGGAATGCATCCTACGGAGAAAGGATATGATATAATAGGAAAACTCTTGGCGAAGAGGTTGAACGAGATCATCTCTGAAAGAACCATGCCTCAAGTTGACGAGCCTGTGAGGGCTGAGTTAAAGGCCAGAGCTAGGATCTCAACCGTCGAAGCATAGCGGAGAGGAGGAGTTAAGAATTAATAAGTCGCCTACGGCCATGATCACAAATCTCAAGAAAATATTCATATAGGCATGATATACATACTGATGCTGGAGTCTAACCATGACCACACTGAACGCCATAGCAATGATGCTGTTTAGATGCCTCCTTGCATTTCCATGTCCTTAACTCCAACCATATATTCACTATCCTCATGTGACTTATCCTACTAGCAAATGCTCCGAGACGAAGTCGGGATATCGTAATTGCAACTCAGATGTGACCTTCTCAACTTCTTCGGCTAGTCCCTGTACATTGGAGTCCCACCGTCTCAACTCCTTGCCCACAACGCCTTCGGCTCTACCACTTCCCTTCTCTCCCGTAGCCTCCCCACCTTCGAACGAAATCACCCGCTCAATTTGGTCGATTCTTCCCACTAAACGACCTTGCTCTATCATTCTAGCCGTGGCCTCTTCTGCCTTATCTTCATCCAAGCCCAGAAGTAAGCCCAAAGCATCGAAACGGATGTTGGTGTAAAGCCTCGATGCGCCACGGAGATTGTGCTCCATCACAGCCTTTGCAAGTACAGTACTTCCGTCCGCCGTCCTTGCCAATTGATGTACTTGCAAACCCTCCGCAAATTTTTCAACCTCCTTAGGAGTCAACAATCGGTCCAAGAACATCTTCTCGAGAATTCCGAACTCCTCTAACGTGGCCGCTCTTTCATCCTTGTAAAGCCTACCCAGAGCACGACTTCGAGCAGGACCGGCAGGTGCTAACACAGCACATTTAATAGCCATGCTTAGAGTATGAAGCCGCTCTTCCTCGGCGACGAAGGGCATGAAGCTGATATCCTGATATCCTTGCGCCGCCGCCAAAAAGTTGCGCCGGGCGTCTTGTATGCGTGCTTGACATAATTTGAAATGAAGATTGAGGTCTCGATCATCCACCGTATATATTAAGTTCTTCGCCTTGTTCAGATATTGCTCTGCTAGCGTGGTATCATCAATCTCTAAGTAGTTTCTTGTAATCCGAATCCAGAACCGAACTTTATCTTCGTTTGCAACTTTTCTTTGTGATGACTCAAGGGGAATACCAGCCAGGACCTTAGCAGATGATAGAAAGTCCTCATCGTTCTCATGTGCGTCTGCCATAAGCTCGCGTACCTGAGCATTTTGCTCCTCGAAAGATGAGGCTTGCGACTGGAAGATGTTGAGAGCATGTTCGCCAACCTCGATTTTTGTATCGTTGCTTTTAACAAGCTTGAGAGCCTGAACAAAGTGGTTCCCTAGCGGACGGGTGACAACTATACCGAGCGAGTCGGCAAATATAGCATCGATAATAGCGATTAAGTCTGCAGAGAGCTGGTCTGCAGAGGATAAAGAGTGGATTTGGGAGAGGAGTGTTTCGTAGCCTTTCTGCTTGTCTTCAGAGGACGAGATTTGTTTTAGAGCTTCAGATATCTTCTGGGAAGCCATGATTGGCCTTCAGTCTCGATTGCAATGGATATATGGTGACAGATGAAGCTGTGAGACTGTTTGTTATGTCTATGGAGGGGGAGCTTCTTCCTAAGCGAGGCAGCGCAAGGCTGCAACTAGGCTGTTGCCTTCCAATCTTAAATAGCCAATACACCTAAGCAATTTGGCTTGTCAAACAGGGGTGGTGACACATTATTAGGCTAATGATTCCTCATGTACTACTAACACAATCTTCAATCTCTACGAGGAAAGTTGTGAAATTTTGTAGTGATTTTTGTTTCCTTAACCATATCACTTAACCTGAAAGTCAAATACGAATAGTCACAACTCACGATTTTCAAATGTAGATAAAGTATGCAAATTTTATTGAAGCATTATCTTCATATGTGCCGAATGACTGTTGAGCCAGCATTATTACACTTCCCCAGCAGGCATGCATTATAAGCCATTGCCTACCCTTCCCAGCAGAAAAAAAAGAACTCCGATGCAATGCAACCTCCCACTCGAACGCCTTTCCATGCTGATTTACAGGACATCCTCCATTTTGATGTCATCATCGTCGTCATCATCGTCCATCCCAGTATCAGAGTCATTGGGTCCAACGTCTGGGGCTTCCTCTTCAAGTAAGCCCTCAAGGTTCTCAACCCTGTTCTCAGCTTTCAGTGACCATTGGCCATGGAAAGTACCAGTTCTCGCAAGCACAGCAATAGGCTCCAAAGTCTCTCGAATATAGGCTTCAGGTTGCTTGAGCTCATTACGCAATGCCTTCATGGACCAATAGGTATATCTTCTGAAACAAGCAAAAATCTTGTCCAGAAGCTCGTTCTGTGGAATACGAGCAGCCTTGCTAAGTTGTGGTCTATTACCTGTGCCTTGACCTTTCGTTTTCTGGTGCGTTTTATTAGTCAGGTGGAAACAAGATGGCTGCCATAAACTTACAATGAAACCACCAAAAGATTTCGAGGCTGCCACAGTACCAGGTTGAATGTATGCAGAGTTGCTGTGGGAGACATCTTCCTTGAGATATTTAGTGACGTGCTTTGGCTTCATAGCCTCTTCCGTCATTAGTCTCATCAAGTACTTGGCTTCGTCATTGTCAACTGGAACGCAATTGAGTTCGTGCTTTACTCTTCCTCTCAGAGTTGTACGTTCTAATAAATGAGTAATTAGCGACAATAGAACCAGTCACATAATACTACAGCACTCACTTGGCACTGCTTTTCGGTATTGAGGTACGAATTTCCTGTTTGGATCGTAGGGCTGCTTGGTCTTTTCCACCTTCGATGGGCGCGTGAGTCTAGCAGGCATATTCGCACTTGCAAGGTCGAATTTCTGTTTTGACTTTGATTTGTATCCAGGTAGGTCTTGCTCTGCAAAAACAAATGTATTATTGACACTCTCTTCCACCATCTCCAAATCGTATTCCTTTGGGATCAGCTGGTGTTCCTTTATATCCGAGGTCAGAAGCATCTGGAGGCGATGCCTCTTCTGATTATTGACCGTGACAGACGATTGCCTGATGGTTCCAATACGAATCTCAGCATCGTCGCTCATATTGGCAAGCGTATCGTTCAGTTTGGACCATGCCTCCCATACATATCTTGGGACCTTTGCCATGTAGACACTTTGGAACGCAGGGTCGTTGTTGAATTCAAGATCGCCGGCATCTTCATAGATATCTTCATCGAACACACCCGGCGATTTCGAATCTGGATCAGGTTTAACCAGCAGATCTGCCATGATGCTACCGGTCCTATTTTTGAGTATTATCGTGGAGTCTCCATACAGAAGGAAATCACAGTTGCTGTGCAGCAGACCGTGTATTCTTTGTCTCGTTCGAATAAAGCTGGAGAATCAAGGGCTATCTTGATGTTGGATGATTAAAGATACAAAGGAATTGCGACGCGGCTGTTGTCGCGCTTATTCGGGGCTCTGATGCCTCAGGCATTAATAGTGTTTGCATCATCTCAAAACCAGGCTCCTTACATCTACCTTCCAACAAAACAACAGTTCTCTTAATACAACATTCGCGGCTCAACTCTCGCATGGACTTCTAAACTATTAACTCTATACGTAGGACTAACAGACAGGAATCTAGACATGTCAACTGACGATCAGGAACTTCTGGCAAAGATTAGCCAGCTCGCTGGTAAGTTGCCACCAACTTCTGCCTTTGTGTCACGGTATATCTCCTAACTCTTCCACCAAGGCCAAATAAACCGCCATAAGAATGGAAATACATCGGATCAATGGACGCAGCATCAGCCTTCATCACGAGGTGGTTATCGTGGTGGTATGTCGTCACTCCAAAGACACAACTATGCTGCTTACAAACATGAAGGCTATACACAAGCAGCTTCAGGCTGGGGATCCAGCCGTGGCGGATACCCCTCTAGAGGCTATGGCGGTAGGCTACAAGTTCATCGAAATCGGAGCCTAGTCATCAATAACAACCTTTCCAAATCAAACATTAAAACCGCAAATCTTAAGAGCGAAATTGCTCAAGTTTCGCCCGCGACTTTAGCAACCGCTCCGGGCTGGGTTACCAAGTCCGATCGCCACCTTCAATTAATCAACTCTTCGGTTTACGACAGAGAAACCCAGAATCGTGCTAAAGCTATGGAAGAGACAAGGAGGCAAAAATTGAAACAGAGAAACGAAGTCGAGAAATCAAAGCTTAGCAAGCATCTTTATCGCGGAAGTGGAAATCATGCTTTGCAAAGCAGACATCACGAGATAACAGTAAATGGCATTCAATTTCGAGTTGCGAGGGATGGAAGTAAGCTTGTCAAAGTTCCCGGTGAGCATTTACCCTATAAAGGATATAACAATCCTAGAATTAACTATTGCTGAGCCCAGCTGAACATCGCAGGTGACCTCAATGCTGCTAAGGCTACTCCTAAAATGGCTACTGTTGGTAGAGTCAAATTCTATAGGAGCAAGAACGGAAATCTCATCCGCGCTGGCATCGTTAGAGCCTACCGGTACGGATATGCCCTACAGATATGCGATAGCAATGACACTAGGTGTGAAATGGCTAACAAGAGACGTAGGGAGACTGGAGCTGTAAAGAAGGTCAACGAACCTTGCAAATCATTCACAACTACGGGTAACCCCTTTCTCTCTAGAATTCAGACCAACCTCGCATATTCAGAAAGAGGATCCTTTTGGGTGTCAGCTAACACACCTATGTAACTTCTAGGTTCTTGTTCAAAAGGCCCGCGATGTCGATATATTCATGATCCTTCAAAGGTTGCAGTATGCAAAGAGTTTCTTCTGAGGTCGTCATGTCCAAGTGGAGATTCCTGCGACCTATCACATGACCTTACTCCAGAGAGAACCCCCTTCTGCTTGCATTTTGGCAAAGGCAATTGCTCCAACCTAAATTGCCGTTACGCACATGTTAGAGTTTCACCAACTGCCCCTGTCTGCTACTCGTTCGGAATTTATGGATACTGTGAGAAGGGATCAAGCTGCGAAGAGCGCCATGTTCATGAATGCCCTGACTTCAGTAATACAGGTAAATGCACTAGAAAAGGATGCAAGCTGCCACACCGACACAAAGCGAGCGTCATGCGGATAAATACAGGCTCGATAGAGGAGGATAGTGACATCTCCAGCGACGAAGATGAAGACGAGATCGACAGCGATGATATAGACTCTGATGACCTTGAAGGAGAGTTTATGGGTCTAGACGACGACGCACCCGACCTAAACCCTCTACAACAGGATTTTGTTCCATTTTCTTGAAATGCTATCACTTCCCGTCCCACAAAGTGAATGGAAGCCTAGCTGGACCGATCAAGAGATTCTTCTGCTATCAGATCTTCTTTTCTTTTTGATTATCAAGCTTTACTTAAGCTATAATAGCATGGAGTTATAATCAATTAGCGTTGCATTGCGATGGCGCATGTTTGGAGGATATTAACGGGATACCCAAGTGCGTGCGATGACTGCAAGATGAAACTTCTTTCAGTCGTTATACATAGAATAATACAAAATGCATTTCGTCTTATATTATTTTCCGCTCCCTTATCCATAATACCTATTCGTTATTGCGCTCTCACTTTGACTGTGTCGGAAGGCAACCCTATTCCTTGCTTTGAAAAGCAGATCCGAATTTCAATAACAATTTATACAACTAAATTTCAAAATCATGAGCAAGCTGTTGTACCAGTGTACAAAGTACCACCTTTTCGATTGCATATCACGCTATAGATATTCAATTGAACTCAACCTCGCTGAGCTTCACCTCAACCGACTCCTAAAAGACGCCTCTTTGTGACAATTCAACTTCTCAAACCCCATTTACGGTTAGAGCAACACATATCAAGTCCCTGTTATTACTGATGACTCGTGCAAAGCGCTACTTACATCATTCACTTTGGTAAGCTATATCAAAGGTATATTGGATATACAAGACTCCACACACGTTTTCGTAATCATTGTGGACTAAATGTTCTCGGCTCCTGAAGCGAAGACGGGTGCCTTGCACAAGTATCGAACCAGTGACCGGAAGGATGCTGTTTCAAAAGGAGGCTGGTAAGGGCTGATGTTTTCTATGATTGGAACCAGAAGTCGTCACCGCCACAGCCCAATATTCCATGTTGGGAGGGTGCAAGAGACGACGAGATGGTGGAGCCGAGAAAGAAGTTCTTGCGAAAAGCTCTTCACCGCTTCTTCCCTTTTGGATAGAGGTAACTTCGACTCTTCATCAACTCCTCCCACCCGATGTTTATCAATGGCAGGAAACATGATGCGTTTCTTCAGCAAGACACTAGATGACACTAGACGGCTCTTTGAAGAGAAGAAACACGTGTGTGACGATCTGGAGCGTTGCGGCAATGCAGCTATCCGCAAGATCTTTTGCAGCTTGCATACTTACATGACAGATACAGTGACACGAAAGATACACTTCCCACTTATCCAGTATCCGACGCCGCTTGCCGGATATGTGCTGCATTCTCAAGATCCTCCCCCCCCTCCCCAAACAAAATTTTGTTACGCCAGGCGCCTCTCAGGCATAACAGGAGACTAGTTTGGCAATGCGATCGAAGATTCACCGACAGTCCTATTTTGGGCTGTGGTTCGAAGGTTTGTTTGCTATCGGAGCGGTTCACCAAAAAGGACCCATTGGGAGACCATGGTCTTTGTTGATGGACCGCGAAAGTTGCTGGGCGGTGTGTACCTCGCCGCCTGCGAGTGGTGGAGTGACATAGGGCTTTGGCGTTGTTGTTCAGAGCTTCGGAGCTTCTACGCGTGACAAGCAACCAGTAACGGGACATTACCCGGAAAATCCTTCCCAAAAAACCCCTACTGGATCCGTCTCTGTTGTATCGTTTGAGAGTCGAGACACAGTCGTGTTGCCTGACCGCCATACTTTCTTGTTTTAGGGTTCCATTGTTGTTGGTCCCCTAGGCGGCCTCGGCTGCGTCATGCTTTTCAAGCCATTTTTCACTCGAAATTTTTGGGGGACGGGATTATCAAGTTTGAGGATTATAGAATGACGAAAAGCTTCAAATTTCATAATATCATGCCATATCCCAGATGGTCCCGGAATATTACCCAACTAACAAGAGGTTAAGTATACCTTAAAAAAAAAATCCTCCGGAAATGGAGGTTAAAAATGGGGCGCGGGTATGATCCTTCTGGGGGATCCTGTCGATGGTCTCCCGCTCTGCCGCTGTACCCAGCTTTCTGGGAGCGATAAGAGTCCTAAATCGGATTGGTGCCATGCTATATTGGGAATGTTATGAGCGCTTGCACGTGAAGTTGAAACGAGTGACCGCTCTATTTAGATGGATGGTGAATGGCTATTGAGCTTAAGTTGGGCATGATTACCAAAGGATTGCAGAAGCCCAGTTGGAACATGTCGGAAGTCTACCGCACCAGTCAATCGAGAATGTTCAAGGCATCCGAAGACATTGAGGCCGCAGTGCTTGAAGGGGATAACTAACTTGGGAGTCAGGCTTGTAAAAGCGTAACATTGGAAATTGGGGATGCGATCCGAGTGGGAGAGCAGCGCGGGGATTAATATGACGAGTTTTGCGATCTCATCCACGCCTGACTTCTGGAAGAACGCCTGATAGAATCACGATGGTGTTCCCACCCGAGAGCAAAACGCGATTCTGGAACACGAGGAGAACCCTCTGACCTACCGTTTGTACCGGCCGGTTCGAAACTGCAAGGCAAGCTTGAAAACATGAGATAGCTATCGCACAAAGCTACACTTACAAGCCTACATCCAAAATAACACAATTTCGGATTGCCTCAAGTGCACGATTGGCGTTGGTTTCCTGGTTACGAGCTCTTCAAGCGTGTAGCCTATCATTCGATCAAACAAAGAGTCATTGTTCTGGCGGGAGGAGGTGGTCTCTGTAGAGAGGCCAGGTGCTTGTGGTACATTGTGGCCTATGAGCATGTCTATAGAAGCAAACTTGGCATGCAATAGGCACCGCGTAGCGAATCGGCGCAACTGTTGATGGCAAGCATTTTTCATTTGGGCAGGGCCGCGAGAGCTGAGTGGATGGGGGAAACGTGAGAGCATATGGACCGTAGCCCCTTCTTTTCCCCCCCTCCCCTCAGATAGGAAAAGGGTTGATGCCCAACGTGAAGGGCCTGTAAGCTCAACTTAGTAATAGGCCGATAGCACTATGGCTCCTTGTAGGAGGGAGAGAGAGAGAGACAGGGCAAGTTGACGAGTGACCTTGGCTGTGGGAATCGCTTGCACCCGCATCGCATCCGCCTGTCGCCTTGCTTTTCCCGTTTTACCTGGGTCCATCTAGTGACGGGCACGACCCTGTGAGTGGCAGCTAGTAGGGGGGTGGGTGGGTTGGTGGTTGGTGGTTGGTGATGGTGGTGGTGATGGGTGGTGCTGGTAGTAAAAGTAGTAGTGGTACTGTAGTGGGAGAGGAGGATGCCAGAAGGATGCCCAGAAAGAAGCAGAACCCACCCACTGTGGGCACACTGGGACTGGGACGACTGGACTCCCTGTACTGTAGCGGTAGTGGAGATGGTCGATTTTGTTTTGTTGATTTTGATTGACGCTTCCTCGGGAGTTTGAACGAGGGCAGCTCTATCCCGCCAGGTCAGGTTGGGCTGGTAGAATAAGAACCTGTACAGGCCCGGTCACTTATCACGGTTTTTTCCTCCTCATACCTCCAACGGGTAAAATACAACATCATCCCACGCTCCCAACGCACGACGTTTGTCTTCATCCCGACAAAGCTTGTTGCCATTACACGAGACCATACTCATCTTCTCGACTCACTCGATTGTATACCTTTCTTGTGATTCAAATATTTACCCTCCATCATCATTATCATCATCATCATCGTCGTCGCCGTCGTCATCTACTTCTATTTAATCGTTGCGTTCTGAACATCTACGATTTCATCGAAAGTCTGACCCGCTTCACCGCCACTACCCAACTTCCCATCCGAACTTCGCTACTTCAACTTCCCCCCCCCCACCAACCTCTTCTAATCACAAAACACAACAACAACAACAACATCAAAATGGCAGCTTTTCCTATGCACAACTATTATAGACCGTCATCGCTGACGGTTGATACGCATACTCAAAACTATTTCGAAGAAGAGGAAGGAAGCATCTTAGACGATAATATCCTCGATCAAAGTGCCCTTGATAGCGGACTAGAAATGAGCCCGCCTATGAATAGCTCACGTCGAGACTCATTTGCTGTTTCTTCTGCATTGTTCTCACCAAAGACAGATGAGTGGATGCAGCAGCCAATGTCCAACAATCCTTTTGTTGAGCATAGCAATAATCCATTCATGCGGGTTGACTCGCAACAATCCTCATATGGACACCAAGGGCAGCAGCAGTGGTCGATGGGAAACGGGTCGGGTATGAGCACACCAATGCAAGCTCACGATGGTCTCCCTACAGACTTCGACAACGCTCCCATATTTCAAAGACCGATGCAGCACCAGACACCCTTCACGAACCCTGGAAACCAACAGCTACCATTGTTCTCATCATCAAACACCAGCAATGGATCGATGCCTGCGTCTCCACAGAAGGAGTGGTCGGTAGCTGATGCGATGGAGCACCATGCTATGCCCAAGAGAATGCGGCCTCATAGTCCTACTCTGCGATCGCACCCGGACATGTCAAGAAGAGGTGATGGCATCAGGAAAAAGAACGCTCGTTTTGATATCCCTGCGGAACGTAATCTGACCAATATTGATCAACTCATCGCTCAGTCCACTGATGAGCAAGAGATCAAAGAGCTCAAGCAACAAAAGCGACTTCTTCGAAACCGACAAGCAGCGTACGTATTCACTCTTCCTTAGTTTTATATGTCCCTCAGCGTTGCGGCTCACTAACATAAATATAGTCTTGACTCCAGGCAACGCAAGAAACAACATACTGAAAGACTTGAAGATGAGAAAAAGCATTATACGGCTATGATCAACGAGCTTGAGGAAGACCTTGCTGAGGCCAAGCTCAACATTGATGAGTGGGTTCGCAAAGAGCAACAGTATCAACAGTACATTGAAAACATGCAAATGGAGAAAGAGGAGATGATCCGCACCCACACCATCGAATCTGGTGATCTTCGGAAAAAAGTCAGTGTGCTCACGGAACACATCCAAAGGCTTGAAAGCAATGCCGCGGCAGCAGTTTCCAACACTACTGGCTTCTCTGCTGAGTATTCCGATATTGATAGTCTTACAATGGACAGTGCCTGGGATAATATCTCTTTCCTCAACGACTTCTCAGCTGAGACTGAGGTCAAAGTCGAAAATGCACTTGTCCCCACAAAGAAACTAGAGCTCAGCGAACCAGAAAAGCCTGCCGCACAAGGCTTACTTGTTATGCTTCTACTCTTTGGTGCTTTTGTTGCTTCAAAGGGTTCTTCATCCAGCATTCCTCAGATGTCGGATGATGTCCGAGCTGCCTCGGCTACCATCTTGGAAGATATGCTGAAAGATGCTGGCGTGCCGCAAACTGCTTCTGGTGTTTCTGAAGCTGTCGCTCCTCTCCAATCCGGTACTTCATGGCCATCTTCACATCTTACCACGATGGGAGGACATGACATGATTGGTGTCACATCATCAACTCTTGGAGACCTCGCCGATTCTCTTGCTCAGCCTACCGAAGAACAAAACCACGAACAACTTTTTTCCTTGTCAGCAGCACAGTATAATGGTCTCAACTCTCAAGATTTCCTGCAAAATGCCCCTGCTCGATCAACATCTCAAGGGCGGCGAAACCTGGGTGAGTCACTTGCTGCCATGCGAGCCAACAGCAAGAACTCCGCGGCCGAGGTATACACCCGTTCTCTACTCTGGGACCAAGTCCCTAGTGAAGTTGTCCGCAACTTCGCCAAACTCGTCGCCGAATGCAATCCCCAACACCATGAGGATTGTGCTTCGGCTGGCTAAAACGCGTCTCGACGACAACCAAATTCTCATTGGGTCTTTCCCTTGACGATTCCCTACTCGGTCATATTCCACGGCTCGCGCACCAGAGAATCTGTTGCTCACGCATTATGTCTTTCATATTATTATTATTATTATTATCGTCATCTATCAGCAAGCGAGCGAAGCGTTGGAATTAGTGTGTTTTTGTTTTTTTTGTCATTTCCTCTTCATTTTTGGTCGGCATATCATCATAGCGCAGCGAAGGGATCAACAACGAATGAAAATCGAGCCCATAACTCGAAATCGCCCACAGATTGCGGCACATGTATTTAAATTGGACACAGCACAAAGGAGGAGGAATACCACACGGTTTTGGGATAAAGGGTCTACGGCAGATTTACGCTTTTTTTTTCATGAAGACAACAACATAACACACGTTTTTACGACTTTAAAGATACCATGCCTCACGACCAGCGGAAAAGGGAAATTTGATATTATGAGATTATGGCTATTATGATCGTTGACAGTTTTTTCCATGAGGGGTGTGGATTTACTATCATGTAGATCTAATCTAGGGTCGGACGCAGTGTTTTAATTGTGAGGATTTGAGTGGGAGGCAAATGTATTTACTGTATGGAGAGGTATATGTATTTAGCTTCATTTTCGCAGGCATTTACATGAATACCATGTTACCTGCATACATGTCCATCGTCTCCAGCTCTACAATTTTGACTTGGGAGCTCTGTTCGGAAATACGATCACCCCGATTTAGGTAGGATTCCCGACCAAGCTCTCTGCACTCAGTGTTCTAGGCAGCCTTTCAACAGAAGTCCGGGATTGGCAGAGTCTAAGACTAATGGTGTCCGAATGTGGCTGTTTACCATCCTGATTATGTCACAAGGCTTTGGTACCTTTTACAACACCTGGAACTGTCTCACTTTTCCGCATGACATGGAAAACCTGACTGACACGAATTGAAACAAGGGATGATGAAAATCGATAGAAGTATCGATTTTTATTGACTCGATCGAGCGTTTTTCACAATGCCGGAGTTGAGCTTTCTTAAGACAATAATGCATATCAGTAAACCATGCCCCATGAAACCCGGTAAACTCCCCACCATTCCTGTACCTGTGTCACGTAGCCCCTCCTAAGCTTCCTTCCTATCTTGAATCCCGATTACCTAGCTGAAATACGTCTCATTGGGAAATTCCGGCTTGACCAAAATCGCGACCCCATCATCCCCCTTGTTCTGGCATACGCCCCAAGAACTACATATTGTACAGTAGCGTTTGCAGGCGGACAGTCTCACTTCTTCTGGTTCCCCTCATTGTATTTGTCCTTCCAGATCCTAAAGCGTGGGGAATAAAAATAATCAGCCGAGTGGACGGCTAAAAGTAGTTTCTGATGGGGGAGAACGCGTGAGAGCCTATCGGGCCTGTATCGCTCTTGTCATACGGAACGGCGCTGCACGAGATGGCCTCCCAAGACGGCCCCTCACAACACGAACGCCTGAACGAGAAAACCAAACTTCTCGTAGGGCTTCGCTTAGGGGAGGGAATGTAAAGAAATGCGGAACGTACCAGGTATTGCCCAATGTTTTGCTACCTTTGGATTCGGCCAGCCTGTAGTATTTTGCTGCCGCGAACTGCGAGCGCGATAGTCAGCCTCATGCGATGGGCTGATGCATTATGCGTGGGGTAAGTTAGGAAGCCTCATTGCTGCCCAAAATGCAGTCATCAAAAGGGGAGCACAATGGCGCGCAAGCCACGCTCATGCCCGCGAGGCTGGGTTAGGAGCTGAAAGGGCAAGCTATGAAGCTATTCCGAAACCTTGGTTCAAGTAATATTGAAGGTTGGGGTTACACATACCCTGTCTTTTTTACACCCAAATCCATTGTCGTAACACCAGGCTACTTCGTTCATCGCATCTGCCGGGTGTCAGTCCTCTTTATTTGCCCAGTCAGGCTGGAATCTGTCTAATATACCAGTATCACCTAGATTTGCTGCGGTCTCGTAATACTGGACATCAGTGTTAGTAGATAGTGCTCATGGCTTTTCCCCGATCCAATCCTTTAGATTCACATACTTGTTTGGCCGCAATCTTGTCCACTGGCACACCCCAACCATGACGAAAGCAGTTCCCCAATTCAAAAATCGCAAGGACGAGCTCTCCCTTGGCAGCTCCCCCTTTCTTCATACCCGCTTTCAGCGCAAGCTCCTCGACATCGCTCGCATTGGACGCTGCTGCTGATAGGTATTTGACAGCTGCTTCGGGATCAGGTGTTATTCCCCAACCATGCCTAAGAAGAGACAAATCAGAACCGCCTCAAAAGTCTAGACTTTCTCTCCTTCCATCGCCAATGACAAGATATGAAAATGACCCGTTTGCAACCTTGTTTGCAGGGCAAAGGACGCGTTTACATACCTAAGAGCAAGACCATACAAAACCTGACTCAAAGCATTGTTCTCTCCGTTTGGATCTGCCAATCGGCCAAACATCTGCGTAGCAGTCTCCAGTTCTCCCGCTTCATGTAACCTGATTGCTTCTTGTATATTGTCATCTGCCTGCTGCGACGAAACAGACCTTTTCACATCCGGCTTGATGCTCATATCTTTAAATGAACCAAGATCTGACATAGAAGCCCCCGGCGTGTTCGGTCTGCTTCTTTGCTGCTCATTCTTTTTAGCCAGTCTCGTCGCTCTTGCTTCCCACTGTGACTCAACCCCCGTAGTGTCTTCGTTGTCTCCTACCACTTGAATATCTGGCAGATCGTCTGGCACATTCGATGAGCTATGCTCCCTCCTCAGACCCAATCGATGTGACAACCTTTTATGCCCTGGTGGGCTCTTCGACTTCTCGCTGTTATTGGATTTTGCAGAGGATTTGGACGCGGTGGAAGCCGTTCGTGGGCGACCTTTGAAGAGACTGCTCATTCGCGATTCCTTGCCCCCATCCACAGAAGGCGGATTTGTAGATTCTATGGAGGCAAATGTAGGCGGGGAGATGATCTCCTGCGTATGCGTATCGCTGCGCATAAACGTAAATTGGAATTCATTTGGATCTGCTGGTGGTGGGGGTTCATGCTTTGGGAGCTTCTCCCCGCCATCATTGAGTTTATCCTTCTTCTTCAAGAAATCTCGTAGAGTGGGCATGCTTTCGGCCTGTCTAGAGATTGTACAAGATTGCTGTATCTGGTCTTGTTTTGCACAGGTAGCTAAGAGAAAATGACGCAGGTAGTCGCGACGCTTGTACGCTGATGATTATAGGTAGCTTTTAGCATGCGGGGACGACGAGCTGAGATATACTTCCTCTTTGACTCACAATGTAATAGCTAACATAAGCCATGCATCAATATAAAATCCAAATTAAGCACTCTTTCGCACATGTTGTAGGCTTGGTTTATAATATTGCGGTCCTTTTCGTGGCTCATTCCTGGAGGCTTAGAATAGCACTTGCTGAGCCCCTGAACAATGAAAATGTAATTTAATGAACCTTGCAAGAGATACACTTTCGTGGAACCGCGAAACATGTAACAATTCATTACAAGAAATTTATAGTAGATACTGTGGACAGGAGTAAATCGTTTTGTTTAGTGATTCATTTCTACATTCATATGTAATGTTCGTTTGAAAATATTCTACATTCCCCAGAGGCTAGCGACTAAACTATCCTTCAATCCCGATTCAGCATCATACTTTAAAAGTATTCTCTTTGGTATTTCAAACTCAACATCTGGTTCCTTCTTGAGTGTCTTATTTAGGTGTGTCGTGAGCATCTACGATTAAATTAGTCAATTGACCTAACAGAAGCCATAAACCTCTGACTTACACTTGCAGAATTGTGGTCTAGGAAGTCTTCCAGATTGTAAGCATGTTTGGTGAACTGCTCCGATATTATCTTGGCTAACGACGCAACATTCGGATGGAAATGGGATTGCAGAGTGACAATTTCCCACAAGCAACTCTCAATGGCATTTGTCTCCATTGGATCTGCCTCGTCCATCAAGAAAGGGTCTAGCATGCCCGAAGTCTCCAGAAACTTCTTTGCTTCCGATGTTCTAGGTACACGATGTATCATGAACGTACATGTAGGATGCTTTTTGAGAATGTTGTATATCCATGGGATGATAGACACTATGCCTGATGGAGGTGCACTCAGCGTGAGCCTCGATAATCGTTTCAGGAAGCTCGCCACAAGAGCTGCTGGAAGATGGGTTGATGCGAGGAATACATCCAAGAGCCTAAGAAACCGTGAGCGATGCTTAGAGTTTAAGATATCCCGATCCAGTAATGAATATAATTTCTGGTAAAATAATGGATAGTCCAGGTTCTTTTCTTCGATTAGATAGAAGACCCCAGAGAGCGCCAGTAAAGACATGGATCCGCCAGCATTGTATGAATCTGTCAAGAAGTCCATTAACAGCTCCGGTTTTGTGAACCAAGGCGCGATGGAGTCCCTCATCAAGCCCAGGATTGTTTTCCTCTGCTCCTTGTTCATCTCCTGTGTCATCAAAGCCAACCATGCTCCTTGAGCCCGTCTCTTGTGTTGGGCCAAAGAGTAAAGTGTGTGGTTGTTTCTCTTTGGTGCTTTAATGTAAAAGTCTTCAAGTTCCTCCGCAGATTCTGGTACAGATTCAATTGACTTGAGAATTTCCATTACGGCATCAAACTTATCAAATCTTGCCGATTCCTTTATGAACTTCCTATCAAAACATTCAGCATGTGCCCCAACAGTTTTCAAAGAGAGGTTCTTACTCAATTGCCTCAAATGTATAAAACCGAATATCATCATATTCCTCAACAAATTTCTCAGCAAATTCTTGCCTAGTACTTCCGTCATTGATGGCCGTCAGAAGTTTGTTTAGAATGTCTGCCAAAAACACTGTGGGAAAATGGTAGTCCTGGCCATTGAGAAGATGTTCTCCTTCTGTTTTTAACAGTCTCATACATAGAGTCAATGCGGTAGACTCCACTCCATCTTCCGAGAGAAGTTTCAATAGCTCAAGTTTGTAGGTCAGGTATCGTTCTCTAAGCCAACTAATCACACCAGCTTCCTTTTCCGACCCCGTCTGCTTCTTGGTCAATTCTCCGGAAACCATAAGTCTTGTAAAGATCCTGCATAATGAAATGGCAGCCACAACAGCGATGTCTCCATCCTCACTGTCGGCTTGCAATATCTTGATTAATTTGGTAATATTGTTGTAATGTTTTCTCGACTCCAAAACCTCATTTTCGAGTAGAAAAATTTGCGCCTGCGGATCTTTCTCAGCGCTTTCTGATCGTACACGTTTCAGCGGCTTCTCCTTAGCCGGGCCTCTTTTCCTCTTTGCCGGGTGATCAGCTGTATCCACGAGTGCAGGCATGGCGCTGATTGAGAATCTCTTGTTCAGAGCCAAAATAGAGGACATGTTGATAACGATAAGAAATAATTTTGAACCCAGCTTTGAAGATCACGTGTGAATGATATTAGTGGGGCTTTCACCCTAACAAGGTTCTACCGAAGTCCTCCGATCAACTTCATTCTTTAGACGACGAAGCTCAATACCATCTCCTCTCAGTACACAATGGCATCCCGCTTGGCAAGAAGCGCCTTAGGTATGTAATTGACCACATAATAGATGCCTAGAGCCAATTGAAGCCTTCGCCAGTCGCTGACAAGAGTAGGCGCCACTCGTCTTCGACCAGCTATTCCTGTCCGCTCCCTCCCAGCTCTCACCACAGCTCTCACAAGCCATCGTTCAGCATCATCCTCTGTCCCTGCGGAAGATCCAAAAAAGAAGGCGCAATCGATTCTCGACTCGCTGCCAGGCAATTCATTGATCTCCAAGACTGCGATCCTTTCCTCGACGGCAGGCGTCGCGATTTACGCTCTCAGCAACGAATACTATGTTGTGAATGAAGAGACCATTGTTATGTTCTGCCTGTTGAGCATTTGGACGGCTGTCATCAAGTATGGAGGGCCAGCCTACTCAGAGTGGGCTCAGGCACAGACCAACAAGATCAAGGGCATCTTGAATGCTGCCAGAGCAGACCACACTGAAGCTGTCAAGACGCGCATTGAGAGCGTTCAACAATTGGGAAGCGTTGTTGACATTACCAAGACCCTCTTCGAAGTCTCAAAGGTACGACTGGATGGTCAGAAGCACTGGGGATGAATTCTTACTTGAACAGGAAACTGCACAACTCGAAGCCAAGGCGCACGAGCTCGAACAAACTACCGCTCTTGCAGCTGAGGCTAAGTCAGTACTTGACTCATGGGTTCGATATGAGGGGCAGGTGAAGATCCGCCAACAGAAGGAGTTGTCAGAGTCGATCATTGCCAAGATCCAGAAAGAGCTTGAGAACCCTAAAGTTCTTCAACAAATTCTTCAACAGAGTGTAGCAGATGTCGAGAGTGAGTATTTTATGCTTTCAATAGTGCTTTGACTAATATATTTGACAGAGATCGTTTCATCAAAAGCACAATAGATGAGAAATGGGCCGGAATAAAGATTTTCCTTCGTCATCAGTGTTACATAAACCCCTGTGCTATAGTCAATTGATGCATTTTCTTCTCTATCCAATACTCGCTATGGAATAGGCGTTTCTTGAAGCGTTGCATGAGATCAGCCTTTCCCCACTCCAGAATACACTCAGACCAGCCGTTCAGGACGTCTACCAAAGTGGAACATGTTATATAGGCAATTGACACTTTACAGTAATACAAGAGAAGATAAATTTATTTGTGAAGACCTTCAGTCACCAAATTCGGCAAAATTATACAAGTCCACCTTTCCTTTAGTATTTAACAAACACTAACCATAGATTCAGCCAACAAGTTTATATCAATGTGTAACATCCCAAGGAAAGGTTTTCGGCCATTACCAATTTCCATAGGTGATTCCCATCAATTCCATTATAACCACTTCCCGCAAGACTAATAATACATCCCTTTGTTGTTTATTCCTCCCACCTGACACTCAACCTGGCTTTCATGGCTTGACTTTACTAACCAAGCTGGATCTCAGTCTGAGAGGGACAAAAAGTGTTTTCTCACCAGTTCTAGGTTACTCTGTTCAGTGTATGTCTTGTTTATAATACTAACTTTTCGCGAAACCTCTTTGTGAAGTTGAATCTCGCTTCTTGGTCGAAATATCCGAAGTAATTTCTCAAAGAGTGAACGACACCTTATAGTCGAAACGCTAAATTGCAAAGAAGGATATCCGCCCGCCGAAAGTTTAATGCAGCATTGCTGAACAATGTTTTAGAACAATAGAAACAATGTGCATAAACCAACGAAACATTCATATGAGACTCTCATCCTCGTTAACTCTCCTCCACATCTGAGAGATTGCAATACTCGCAAGGATACTTCGTAATTCACCATCCCCCATAATGTGTTGGCACAAGAGAGTAGTCTATGGATGCTGCCATTATGGCTGGTCAGCTCAAGTTAAACCATGCTCACTAGAGGAAGCTCATATCAAAGGATATACTATGGTTTCCTGTCATCAAATGTGGTCCCACCCTCTCCATACTATTCACGTTGCCAAGAAATGCTCGAACTGTGAGAGGAAGGTGAGGGCGACTGCGAATACTTTGGGCAAGATCAGCGATGTTCTTACAAGTATGCACGAAACGATGGATCGACTCGCAGGTGGTCCTAGGCAAAGCCCAGTTAGTGGCGTGGAGATATCGCCTGGGAGATGGTCTCAGGATGAGTCTGACAGTATGGATGCTGGGAAGACTGAATCTGAGAGGGTATCCTTTCGAGATGGAGTCATGGGTGTCTTGAGCCCAAGAGATCATGAGGTGGCTTGATTAGGGATCATATTGACCATAATCTCTAAGGTATTCATGGCGCTGCCTCTCTCATTCTGAATAGAAAGCAGTAGACTACTTACTAACATATCTTTCTTTGGCCAGAGTTTTAGCTCAGCGACCTTCATGCTTGTTCTAAATCGAAGTCATCCTGCATTATACCTGGCGGCGAAATCATTCTCGCATTTAGTGTGACATATATAGTGCATGTTGACGGCACCAAGTCTCCAGAAATCAGACTTACAATATAACCAGCAAATACTTTACTTATTTTGCAAGCTGCTTTTGGGAATATAAAGGCCATGTCTTGCCTATCATCGATATCCTTCTTGGGCCATTGCGTCTACACACAGCACACGAAGGTGGAACCCATTGTCTCTTTCCTGGACCAACCCGGGCCACGGCGATGTTCCTAGGTATCTATAGAGAACAAGGTGAGGGGCACACTGTCCATAAGGCCGCATTCATTGTCACTAAATTGGGGTCGTAGCGCCGCAAAGCTAAGAATGAATTCTGGATATCATATCTAAGATTTTCAACTCTTACACAGTCAAATCCGCAATGAAGGCATTGTGGTCTGTATAATCTACATGCTGTTCCTTCACGCTTTTGAAAGTGAAATCATTACTCACAATAACATGCTGGACGTCCCCATCTCCTTTTCTCGTGTACCCATTCGGAACGCACTTCTGTACATTCTCATCATCTGAAGTATCATATTCCAGATTCAGATCTCCTCCTACGACAGTCCTGCCGCTTGATCCACTCAACCCCTTCAAATACGGAATGACATCAAACATCAAAGCCTTGCACTGCGCCAAAGCAGTCTTTTCTACAGTCGGATCACCAGCAGCTGCCAAATGTGTCGTGCACGCAAAATGATCCCCCGCGGCCGCACAAGCAAAAACCCGCTGCTCCTGGCTCGACGGCCACTGCGAGGAATACTTTCCACCATAGGCTGTAACACCTTTCCAATTTGCAACCGGCACACGCCCAATGACCGCACCGCCATAATAATCACCATTTCTACAGTGATATATTGAATCATTGGCTTTGTATATCGCAGGCATGAAAACTGAGTATGTCCAATCTTTCGGCCAGACTGTGGCTAAAGATGGCTGAAGTTTTTGAGTGACATCGTCGGAACATATCTCATTGACGGTAATGATGTTTGGGGATATGCTCTTGATTGCTGAACTTCCTGCTGTGATAGACCTCCCGCCTTTGTAGCAACCTGCCCAGCCGCTGTTGCAGAGATTCAACTGGAGTTCTTTGAAGGCTGATGGTGATGAATTTCCAGTTCCAGGCTTGCTTCCGCCAAGTGGTGGGAAACTGGACTTAATAACTTCATTGCGAAGCTGGAAGGGTGTGGGTTGTACTCTTGATGTCTCATCGGGGATGCGACTTTCAACCACTACGACAACTGTTAATAACACTGTCAAGAATATCTTGGAAAAATTGATCATTTTGACTATGAGCTCTGAAAATTGTGGATTACAGGCGACTCTTGGAATTAGCAAATATGTTATCTGTCCTTATTATAGTAGATTCGCGCCATCTTGGGAGTTATAACCTATGACTAGAAATTAATACTGCCGCAGGATTCAGGATTCTATTCAGTCTTTTCAGCTCACTTGAATCTATAAGACGGGGAGATAAATCTCGTTGAGGCTCTATGGAATAAGAAAGAAGGTCTTGCTTTTGGTGGTGGCGCAGCTTTAGATTAATTGAGTTCTATAGGTTTTGGCGAACCCAGCCGCCACCATTGAGCGTCGTACGCTTAACTATTCTTCAAGTCAAATAAGCTGTTGTAAACCTGGGATGTCAATTGATTTGTCAAGAAATTGGGGGTTAGGTTGTGTCCGAAAAAAGAACTATAGTTGGATGCGCGTGCGTCTTTTTTTGATCTCGTAGTAGCTGCAATTGAGGCTTCCTCTTAGAAATATCCCCTTCTGACACCAAAAAATGCAAACATTGCATTGCTGAAAATCTCACTGTGGAATCTTTCTTGCTTTACATATTATGGATATCCTAAATAATTCGACGTTTCACATGAGCATATGCCGGAGCTCCAAACTTTTCCGTCAATGAAAGTTGGCTTTACATCAATGGACTGCAAGAAGAGTGAAGCCTATCCCTCCTTCCATTATTGAAACGTGCAATGAGCTAAGAATCTTGGAATATCCAATTCGTATAGTAGAATTCACGATACACTTAGCATATCACCATTGTGTAAGGCGTTGATGACTTTTCATGCAACGCACTCCCTAAACTCGAGCGTCACCACAAAAGTCCCATCATCCTGCAACTTCGAAAGATGAGCTACTGTGTCTAAGCTCGAAATCCTCAGCGAGCGATTGATATTCAGGGGCAATCCATCACCACACCGCGACCATAAGATATCCTGGTCCGCCACAGAAGGGTCTTCAACCGGTAGCACTAGGCTGTAGTCGCCGGTTTTTGGGCCTTCAAGTGCCGTGCTCGGTGAGACTTGCTTAGTTTCTACACTCGTCAATTTAGAAAATAGCTTTTAGGGACAAATTGCTCCCATTGGAAGGGATTAAGTGGGTGGAACTCACCACCTGAGAAGTAATAAGTGGACCTAAGATTTACGACTGCGTTGGCCTCCAAAGAAACGGTCCCAGAAAAGGTTGTGGAGATTGCACCGTATTGAAGAGTTGAAGGATAAGACAGATCGATATTGAGTTGGCAGTTCCTACGGCGATCGGTGATCGGAACTCCAGGGCCAAGGGAGACCGTGAACGGCGAAAAGACGGCGTGGACAGTTATGCTTCTATGCATTTAGTGTCAGAGGCGAGCTTTCTAGAATTGCAAGTGTCCGAGATAGTGGAGAGGTCGCTCACCTGTCATTCTTCTGGATGGAAGGGCTGGATCCAGAGCCTTGAGGACAGCCACTCCCTCCGAAGGTTATACTGCGGAGCTGGACTTGCGAAAGGTCAAGTTTTTGACTTGCGACGCTGCATATTATATAGGATAGCGAAAAAGCAAGTGTCGAGACTTTGAAGTGCATATTTGCTAGATACAAAATAGGATATGTGCAGGACTGGTGAATGATCTGAAGAGTAGAGCATAGAGGGCCCAGAACTAGGAGATCTTCATGTTAAACGGAGCACCTTCTTGTATAGAAGCTCCGTTCTAAGATCATGTCACAGGCTCGGTATATATGCATCCAATCTATCTCGCAGCTTCAGCCAGAATTCTGGGAGGTTATTTTTAGTGATATAGCCTAAACATTGGTGTCATAGGACAACCAAGAATTTGAAAAAGAGCTTCGACTGCTGATACTAAAATCAGATGCTCGAGCCCTGTCATCCCTGAAGCCGTGAAGAGAAAGTATTTAATGAGACAAAAGCAATACTGGCCAAAAAAGATATATCACGTGATAATTAGAAATTTGCTCAAGCGAAAGTTTAGCTTAAACAGATCGATTCGAATAGAGAAGAGCTATATGATTATGAGCGCTCCGGAGAGGCTTTTAAGCAGAACCTTCTTATTCTGGTGATCAAGCTTTTAATGGTACATATTTTTGATATTCTGTTAAACAGTCTAAAGTCAACTCCTATATTAAGCGAGAACCATCCATCAAATGAGCTCAAATCATTCTAAAGTTACACGCAACCTAAAATATGACAAGATTATCAATGATATCTAGTTGAAGACAACAAATTCAAATCTTCACGAATATACCCGATACAAGATGGGCTTTATTCGGATATTCGGAGCTCCGGCGTCACGTCTGGCCGAACAGGCTAGACGTTGTACTTACCTGAAGCGAAAGTGGAGATGGATTTCCTTCATGAGCATTAATTGGCTAATGTTCACGACCAGCTTCATATTCTGTTTTACGAATGGACGAATATTATTGTGAGCCTACGCACGGCTTTGATGCCTGCTGAGCAAAATGGTGGCATCGAGATCACCCTCAACAGCACCTCATAAAAGAATTGTACCAATACAACCGGTCTTTCTTGCACCTCATTCAAGTCATGGCATCCTTGAAGGGTTCAATCCTGGTCACAGGTTCTGGTGGAGGTTTAGGCTCAGCCATCGTTTCTCAAATCCTGTCGAGACAAGAAATCGCCAAAGATTACTACGGGTTGTATACCGTCCGAAAGGTCTCAACCGCCACTACAGTGAGCAAGATCCTTGAAAAAGCGACCTCGGTTTCACATAAACATGAGCTGGTAACGCTTGATCTGTCCAGCCTGGCCAACGTCCGTAGGGCAGCCGAGGATATTAACAAGCGCGTTGCAAACGGCTCGCTGCCTCCCATTCGTGCTTTGGTATTGAATGCTGGCTACCAGGAACATATTGGTCAGACATTTACAGATGATGGATTCGATTCGAGTTTTCAGGCTAATTATCTGAGCCATTTTCTGTTGACCTTGATGTTGCTGGAGAGCATGGATAAGGAAAAGGGACGAATCGTGGTTTTAGGAAGCTGGACACATGAGTATGCTTTCTTGGAGTCTAGCATTCTCGGAGACCGGACTGATAAATTTTCTAGTACGACTGACCCGCGCAACAAATTGGGACCTTTGGCTGAGGTTTATGTCCCGGAGAAGTATCGTCAGATCTTCAATGATCCAATGGATGTTGAGTCGGTCGCAAAAGGAAAGTGGAGCTCCGAGGAGGAATATCCTGGCGATATAAACGCTGGACATAGACGTTATGGTGCAGCGAAATTGTGCGAGATGCTGATGTTGTGAGTCTCCTGCTCGTTTAGTCTCTATCCCCTTCGGCGCTAATGAGCTGACCTCACCAGTCGAGAGTTATCGACCCGCATTGCAAAAGACCCAAAGTTATCAAAGATTTCTGTTGTAGGAATTGATCCTGGGGCAATGTCTAGCGGACTGGCTCGCCGCAGCAGCTGGCTTGTTCGAGTTGTCATCGTGGGCGTCATCATACCACTGGCTAGCTCTATCGTTCAGTTGTTTGTGGCCAACCCGGACTTCCGTACAACATGGAAGTCGGGTGGTGATGTCTTGTATGCTGTCTTTGATACAAAAACGCTAGGGGAGCGTCCCAATGGAGTTTATTTGAACGGAAATGCGATCTCCTCAGTTGGTGCTGAAGCGAAGAATACAAAGAAGGCCGGTCAGCTATGGCGAGAGAGTCTGGGATATGCGCAAGTTAAGGAAGGTGACACTGTTTTGGCAGGTTGGAATCAAAGAATTTGAGTTCTTCCATATTTAATCTTTAAGTCACTGGTAGGTAGACTACATGAGACATCGAGACTAGTCCTTAAGAACGTGAATTGCTTAGTTACTATTAGATCCAGCATAGCAATCGATCACGTTGTTGAAGGCGTATCATTTATTAAAAAAGCATGTATATAGTAAGTAGGAGATATGAAACTGTAGTTCCCGAAGTTGTAGAAATTCGAAGAGTTGACTTTGCTACTTTCCCCTGTTGTACAGCATATACACGAGAACATGGGATCTGTGTCCAATGAAAAACATGCCAATAAGCGATCATTGAGGAAATAAGCATGCAGTCATTCCCAGATTCTCGGACGGCTTTGGGCAGAATTTCAAGCCGTCATGTTCCAACTAATAGCTCGTAGCAAGATACCCCGCGTCTCCGGTATGGCGTTCATGACTAGGATCTTACCGCATTGGGTAAAGTGTAAACATATCCGAGCTTCCCCTCCTCCTGGGGAAGCTCGGATATGCCCTTGTGGTGTAACCCACACGCTAATACTACAGCCCCAGAACCCAAAATACTGGAAAATGAATTCCATTCGGAATATATCAAAACCCTTTACCCCGCGGTTCAGATGGCACAACTTGGTGCTCACTGTCTGGGAACTAGGTGAGCATTTCTGCATTTGCAATGGAGCCCACCGAAGGTGTTCGTGGTCTACATGAGCGATTTATCGTCATCGGCGGCATTTTAAGCGTTGGAATAGCGTTTTACTTTTTTGGGCTTGTTGTATATCGTCTCTATTTTCACCCACTTTCCAGATTCCCTGGCCCAAAAATCTGCGCTGTATCTCCAGTAAGACAATTTACATATCTGAACATGATATATACTCACTCACAAAGATACCTAGCGTGATATGGACATTGCGAGGACGCCTCCCCATGGAGACAAGAAAACTACATGATATCTATGGTACTCCTCTCAACACATAACACCAGGCGCTCATATCACTGACACCGACTAGGCTCTGTCGTGCGTCTCACGCCGACCGAACTCGCCTTCAATTCTGCACAAGCCTGGACGGATGTCTACGGCCACCGCAACGGGCGCCAGGATCTCTCCAAGGACCCCATTCATGTCGGTGCAGTGAATCCTGTGCCAGGCGTTTCCACGATTTCGATGGCCGACCATGACAACCATGCTCGCCAGAAGAAAGCGCTTTCGTATGGCTTCTCTAAGAAAGCTCTTTGGGAACAGGAAGACATTATTCATGAGTTTGTCGATAAATTGATGGACAATTTTCATCGCTTTGCAGCACAAAGGGAAGCTTTTGATATAGTCAAGTGGTACAATTTCATCACGTAAGTACTTCCGAACTCCGGGAATGAGCTTGTAAATCCTGATGAAATGGTTGTCGTTAGCTTTGATGTCATTGGAGACCTAGCCTTTGGAGAGTCCTTTGGGTGTCTGGAGCGAGGAGACTTTCATTTTTGGATCACAGTTATCTTTGACGCCGTGAAAGCCGGTGCGATTGAGCAAGCCACGAGACGGTTCGCAGCCCCTGGTTCCGCGTTGCAAAGCTTCCTCATGCGATTCATTCCTGGTGGATTACGAAAACGGAGGGCAGATCATCTAGACTATAGCCGAACTAAAGTAATGAAGTACGAATAATATATCCCTATGTGTGAAGAAATTGCTGACCGTGTTCCATAGACGTATTCAAGACTCTAAGAGCGAACGGAAGGACTTCATTCATTACATCTTAAAGCAAGGAGAGGTCTACGATCTCTCCCAGGATGAGGTAATCGTCAATGCAGCTCTCTTCATGTATGGTTTTCGCCGATGAATACAAGCAGGATACTAAATGTAGTAGTGTGGCTGGAAGTGAGACTACGGCAAGTGCACTTGCTGCACTAACGAACAATCTTCTCCGTCACCCTGAAATCTACCAAAAGCTGAAAGATGAGGTCCGGAACACGTTCAAGACAGAAAAAGATATTAGGCTTGAGGTCGTGCAAAATCTTCCGTACCTTACTGCTTGCATAGAAGAGAATCTTCGCATCTTTCCTCCAGCACCGATAGGATTCCTGCGCACAATCCAGCCCGAAGGGGACATCATTGATGGGCAGCATATTCCCGGTGGCGTATGTTGCCCTCCCGCCTTGTGAGGAGGTACAATACTTACTAGAGATAGACTTCTGTATCAGTATCCTCATGGTGCGCGCACCATAGCCCCGACAACTTCAAGAACCCTGACGAATTCATCCCCGAGCGGTGGATAGACACTACGATATATCGGAGCGATCGGAAGGCGGCGAGTAGACCCTTCTCGATGGGCCCTAGAGGGTGTATTGGCAAAGAGTAAGTCAGTTTCTTCCTTGATTAGGGCATGTGTTTTAACAGTGTGTTAGCCTATCGTACATGGAAATGCGATTGGTGCTTGCGCGTGCAATCTGGAACTTCGACTTCATCAATGCTGATAAGGCGGCTGAGTGGGATGCGGAGGATAATATGAAGAATATGAAGGCATTCTCAACGTGGCAAAAGCCGGGGTTAAATGTTTATGCCACTGAGGTGAAGAGATGAAAAGCCGCAGGTGTGGAGAATGGTGAGTCTAGATAGGATGTAATACTTGAAGCTCAAGATTTACCCAACAGCTAGGCCTAGATATCATCTTAGAATCACTTCGCCATCTGGAATATCCTTCTAAGTTATTTGATCTTTTGATTTAGAGCTAGTAGTTTCGTGATAATGGATTTTGGCTTGGGGAGGAGGAGTATAAGTGATGGCTGAGCCCTCCAACATCGGAGACTTTATGTAGAAATGACCACAATTCATTCGAGTTTGCCATGTTGGGTTCTGAACTTTCCTTGTGAATTAGCATTTGGTAAATTTAGCATCTGTTAATATTCTTGAGGTCTATCTGCCCTTTCCTTCCAACGAAGATGGTGGGCGGCTGGCTAAGGAACGCCTTTGACAGGGATAAATCGTAGCGGCAACCATTTGGTGAGAAGCGAGGCGAGATCACCTATTAATAAGCGAACCGGTTTTTCTGAACTCTTCTTGTCTTGCCATCTATTGTATCTCTTTAATATTGCCCATTGTACGTACTACATCCTCCTCGGTAATATGGCAACAGCGAGTAGCACAAGTACCGTCGTCTCAATCCGGAAGATGACCCTTCCCTTTCTTAATGTACCTGTAAATGATATATCATGCATTGGGGTAGCGTTGGCGGGCATTCACCGGGATGGGATAAGACCACTGAGCCTCAATCGATAATGCAGAGTTAGTCTTGCAGAATCCCAATCGTCCAGTCGTGTCCTTCTTTCAAGGCAAAAGTCCTCTGAGAGGTTACTTTACACTGTGGGTGGTGTTCTACGAGGTAACCCAACAGGCTAAGCGCCCATCTCAAAATGATGTTGGCGCCGGCCATTCTCATTCGCGCAGTTGTCAGATGCCCGTCAACGCCAATCAATTCATTGCTCATCCACACTTCGCTACTCGAGTGCCTCTGGTCAGCGTCTATTTTCGCATTCTTCCATCTTGTAAGGTATGCTATTGGTCAAATGGTTTAGGCTATGCCACACTATTGGAAGATCGGTTTTTCTATAGTACGGCCATCATTGCTCGGTTAGCCATGCCCAATACCAAGGCATCCCAAAGAAAAACATGTTTATCCCCACCACAGAGCTTGCATCAGCACCGTTAGGCGCCGCAATTACGCATGCAGCTCCCAATGTCTGTTTGCTCTTGCTCCAAACCCATGTGGTTCAAGTAGCGTAGCCGCTGTCTAGTGACCACTATCCCGCCGGCGCGAACCATGAAATCTTGAGCATTGGTATAAACATTCGACGGGCCCAACAACCGCTGGAGATTTTCATTTTCTTGTCATCAGCTTCACCTCGTCGTCGCTGTCGTTGTTGCTCTGTTTTTCACGTCTTTTTTGTTTTTTCAGTCTTTGTTGATCAAAGCAGCCTATCATTATTAATATTTTCATTTTATCGAGCACCAAAAATAGACGCTGTGCGTCGTCCAACGCAGTCATCTTCGTCCTGCTGTGCCAGGGCTGTCCAGCAATTTCTAGGCATACATTGAGCCGATAAAAATGGCCACCTTAGAATTTCTACCATCTACTACATATCGCCCGGCGTCAGCACCGGGGCAGGTCCCTAGACGACGTCCGTCACTTAATACTATAATTGAGGTTGATGAAGAATCTCACAGAGGCTCCAATTTAGCCGCAAAGATGGGCATGGACAGGGGTCGAAATAGATCTCCCCAAGATAGATCTCCAAAAGAGGCTCTTGTATCGTGGCACCTGTCCCCTTTGAGCGATCACTTCCCTACCCCAAGGGGGAACCACTTCCTCTCGGCACCAATATGTCCTTCAACTCCAGCCTCCACAGATAGAGATACATCATCCCCCGCTCCCTCCTCAGGCCTTTGGACAAGACAGAGCTTCATGACCGAAGCAACAGACTTCGATGATCTCTACGACGCTTCTTCCGATGAGGATTCGAGAAGAAAGAGCTCGCTTGCACGTCGTCCCAGCATCAGGCAGTCGAAGCACACAAGACGTGCCTCTACAGAGTCAAAAGCTAGCAGGGAATCGCTTTCGAACCTCGTCATTCCTCCCAGTAAAGACCAGTGGCCAGGTATGGAGGCATACAAATCTCTCACATCTCCGGTTCCTCCCACGCCGCCACCAAAGGTACCTATGTCACCAGCGATATTCTCTTACCTTCAATCACAGGAGGCACCCTCCTCTTCTGCACCGCCATCACTCGATGGCAGTCTCACCTCGGAGGAGCTAGCTGCCATATCAATTCCATCTACTCCAGATCTTGGAAACAACAGTGAAGATGAGGGGGACTGGAGTGGCGGGGTTCAACTACAACCAGAAGCCTTAGCTACTCTTCAAGTATTGGCAGGTGAAAACTATGAGTGCGAGAGCCCATCAGAGCGAGTTATCGAGATCCCATCTCGGACAAACTCGCCAATGCGAGAAATGCAGCAAAGCCCACCTCCTCTCTTTACCAACATCCACAGAAACAACTCCGTGATCGTTTCGCCAGGTCAACAGCGCGCCCTAAACTCCTTGACGAAGCTCGAGATCCCGTCCCCAGGAGGTTTCTTCTCAGCTCTATCGCCACGCGCGAGACACACATGGCATCTCGTACCCATCACGCCTGAGTCTGCTGCACCGCCATCCTCCAGCACCGCGGAGAGTTTCTACAAGATGCCATGGCAAGCACCACCAATCGAGCAGATCATTGAGGCCCACGAGGCCGTGTCCGACGATCTTCCCACGGCTCGACCTACTCCCGCACAGCTCCAAGTACCAAGACCAGAGCTCCGCCACGACAACTCTGACGAGACTGTGCGTGGTGTCGTGGCGCGATCCCCCGTGGAAGAAGATATCGTCGCTGACGAAATGCTGCGCGACTACGAGCCCGGCTACGCATCCAAGCTCGAGTCCGTGGCAACCGCAAATCTCGACCGCACAGGTCTCTGGCTCGCAGCCCAGAGCAACTTTCTTGCCGAGCTCATCAATCCTGTAGAGGAGCGAGACGATGAGGCCGCCCTCCTTAAGCGCGCCATCAGCGTCAAATCCCAAGTCGAGGAGGCTCAATCCTCATCCGAGCCTCATGTTTCGTCGACTCCCAAGCGTAAAACTGTGCGCTTCTCTGAGATGCCAACTACCTCTGAGGAGGCAGACATCAATGTCCCAAAGCCTGTAGTCGCGCTTCAGGAGAATGCCTACCATCGCGCATTCCAGGGGATAAGAAGAAGATCCAGGGCGAGGGACACCTTCATTCATCGTACTCCAAGATTTGAAGCCATTCAATCCCAGCGTGTCACCTTTCCCTCTTCCCACCGCTCTCAGCTCCTTGGAAAATACCAACTAAGCGTTGTCCCAATGAGCGCCAAGCGCCGCATGTCAGCCAACGTCGCCCGCGGCGACGAAATTACTCCTGAGGACCCAGAAAAGCTTAAGGAAGATAAAGAATATGAGGCTCTTCAGCAAATGCAGCCAGCGCTATGGAATGTTGCCGCGGTGCGGATGTTGAACGGGGGACGCTTGATCGCGAGTCCAGTCGCGAAGAAGCTAGCGAGACTGAGTTGTTTAGGCCCGACCGCGAACGGGAGGGAGAGAGCAAGGATCTTGGATCTAGGTGGCGAAGCTACAGGTGCCTGGGCCTGGCATTGTGCATCTGAATACCCGAACTGCAAGGTCTATACCGTCACGACCAAAGCTCTTCGTCAACTCTCGAACTCGAATATCCGTGGCCCAAAAAACCACAGACAGGTCGCTGTTAACAAGCTCACGAAGTTACCATTCGGAGATAGCACCTTCGACCTCATCTCCGCTCGTGAGGCCTACACCATTCTCAAGTCCAGCGGCGAGAATGGCGAGGATGAATGGGATGCCTGCTTGAAGGAGTGTATGCGCATCCTCAAGCCGGGTGGATATCTTGAGTTCTCGGTCATGGACTCTGATATCGTGAACGCCGGCCCTCTTGGACTTGCCAAGAGCGTTGAATTCGGCTTCAACTTAAAGACCCTGGGTTATGATCCTACACCCACCAAGACATTCCTTCCCAAGCTGAAGAAGGCTGGCTTCGTTGGTATCAAAAGAGCTTGGGTATTCCTTCCCATGGGAAGCCAGGCCGAGAAGGGGGGTGTGAGGGATAGCAGGGTGGTGGAGCTCGAAGCTATGGTCACTGGAAGTACCAACGCGGTTGCTGGTATTGCTGGTGTGGTGGGTGGTTGGGCGTGGGAGAAGTGGCTTCTCAGATGTAAGGTGCAGACTGTTGGCGACGAGGGGGCAGTTGAAGGCGTGCAAGACGTCATTGAAGAAGGACGTGCTTGTGGCGCGGGATGGAGAACGTGCAGTGGGTGGGCGAGGAAGGCGTTGTAATGAGAGCATAGATTACGTTTCTTTGGTGGACTGGGTATAGGTGCATATATGGGAGGCGGAGCATGGGTGGAGTATGGGAGGACGCATTGTATGGGATAAGATGGAAGATGTATAATTAGGAACGGTATACCCGGAGTTCAAATAAAAGGATTTGCTTTTTTACTCCCCTTTTCTAGTCGCTTAGTGATTTTCGCCTTTCGCTTGAGTGTTTCATATTCTTTTAGAGCAGGGTGCCGTCGACTCCCCAGATACTTGGTCAATCAGCTTGCACCTAGTTAGATGTACCTTTAATTAACGAAGAGTTATACTCTCTAGAAACCCATATGATTATTAATTAGAATGGATCACCCCCTTCAGGCTTACACTGGATTTGATACCCTGTTGATACCTGACTACGACAGGGCGACCCGCCAAGGATTTCATTGTAAGATGAACGTCTTTCTCGTTCTCGGGATCTATTTGAGTTTCTCAGCATTATAGCTAATCCTATATTCACCCAAAAGCCCTCTTCGCTCCGCCGTACCGCCGTCAACCCACCGCAGCAACATCATTACAAATCTGCTTCTTGGCTTTTTGGTGAAGCAGTCGTTCCACTGCAGCAATAGAAGCGCATCTTCGACCCTGTTCTCTTGTTCTTCATCTTGAGTTGCGTCTGCCGCTATATCCTGGTCTAGATCAAAGTTGGCCCAGAACACGAGTGATGAGTGTTCGTCTCCCACGACTCGGTATGCTTGGCCCCGGCCTGACTTTTTGCCAGGGGTTGGCTTCACCTGTATAATATCGCCCTGAACCAAGAGACGAGGGGAGTCTTCAGGTAGGATGGGTGGGTATTGCTTCATGACATCATGCAAAGGCACTGGTTTGCTTCCTATGTGAACCCAGATCCGAAGATGAGCGTCGTTTTGACCCGAAACCGAATGATCGGCTGCCAGGTATCTTGCCAATAGAGACTTTTCTCCATGCTGTTCATTAAAAATGGTACCTGTCACGCTCGTCCAGCTCCAAGTTGGGAAATCAACGCGGCGGAGTCGCGGAGGCTCCTTGGTAGAGGCTAGATGAATCGGGCGGTCCCACCAAGGTATTCTGGTCCATAGGAGACCCAACGCAAACCCAGTATATGGGTCCATCGCGGCTCTTAGATGCGTGATCGGGACTCCCCAAATTGTGATGAACGAGGAATGGCTGAGAATTCCCCGAAACGCATCTAAGATGTCTGAATCATGGGTCAGTGTTCTTTGTGAGTACACAAATCTGTCTTCGCAGAATCCAGTGGGGATGGACGTTTTTGGACCAAACAGCCGCGCATCTAGACGGGACGAGTTCAATAGGGAAGAAATCCAGGAGACTTGTGATTCTGAGGGGACAGCCTCACTCACGGTCGCCTCCCGGCATACAATGTAAACCTGGTGCGTAGTAAAAAACAAGCAGCGACGGGAGAGTCTTGCTTCTTGGTACGTCCAGCCGCGCGTTGCCCATTTCGAAGTGCGAATGACTGTTGCTAAGGGAGGACAAGATGAGACCAGACATCCGTGTGCTGTCTGGAGTCGAGGTTGCGGTGTTCTGGGAATGCTAGAAACGCCTGGAAGTCCAGCCGAGTCATTCTCACCATACATCGCGACGATAGTTGCTTCGGCATTTTCGTAGATCTCGTCCATGTTCCCAATCATTGTCTTCTTCTCGGGGCCGTCCTTTTGTTTGATGCAATATCTGTCGACCCATAAGTACCTCTTCCCAAGATTTCGAACAACGCGTATCGCGTCTTGGACGGTTAATGGTGTTTTGTTGAAGGAGAATGAATCCCAAGCGGAATTATCTTTGAAATCTGCATGAGAACCTCCTTGGGTGCTCGACTGCCCCCAGACATAACTGAGTGCCAGATAACTTTGGCTTGGATTCTCACGAACTACTTTACCTTCTATGCAATCGATGAGATATATGTAAGGCAAGCTATATCGATCTTTCACCTGGGTGCACAGCCCATGCGATTTTTGGCAGTGACCTAGCAAGGAATTCACCAGCCCAAAATCCACAGCTGCAGTATTGATTAGGTGAACCGGAGATGTGGGTGAAGCGGAATTATTTGTCGGTAGATGGACGACGACTCCAGATTGCACAATCTCATCTTGAATAGAAAAGTTATAATTGAGCCTCGAGTTTTCCCGAAGCACGCTCAGGAAGCGGGTACGTGAGAAGTCTTGACCCTCGAAAGCAGACTTAATGTGATCGAAGAGTCTGACATGCAGTTTGTGATTTCTTTTGTAGGTTGGAGAGAGCTCTAGAAAAAATCGACACATGTCGCAAGTAGACGTTTGTGACTGCTTGCCAAGGGATATGATATGCCTTCCAGTGGCTGGAACTGCTTCATTCTCGTCAAGAAATGCAGAGCTTATTTCCAATGTTGAGCAGCGAAGGCACAGAGCTCGCTGTATCGCATCTGATAACTCAAGTGTGTCCATCTTAGTTTCATTGCTATAGGAGTGGACAAGCTAGAATCAAGAGACGAAGGAGAGCTCCATTCTGAGGCAGGCAAAGGCCGAAATCTACGAGTGCTAATGACCAAAGAGGAGCTTGCCAGCAACTCTATCCGTCATCTTAAATATCCTGTGGACTCCAAGAGATGGTTGGTGAGATCGAATCTGTCACTCGACAAGTCAACGAGGTGTCACTTCATGCTGACAGGACCATTGGGACTTTCCTCAGGCAGATGTTACGAAGCTTTCACGTGATACTTTTACAGAAATAATGACAGAAATAATGAATTACTAAATATCCTCAGAGAAGGGCTTGGAGGCTTTCATGGGATCATATAGATAGGTTAACTTTAATGTCAATGATAAAAATCAACAGAAAGCTTGATGAACTTTTGAACCGTCTGACCAATCAAGTTTAGGAAATATGGGTCCTTTCAGCTCTTCCTCTTCTTAATACCTACCATACACTCTAATGGTTTCCTTAAGAAACCCTCCCTTGTCTCCAAAGCCTTCTGGTATAGATCAAACTCATAACGCCTGAAGGTCGTTGCCACAATAAGCGCCAGCTCCATTTCCGCTACATTTCTCCCCACGCAGCTCCGAGGCCCGTACGAGAACGGAATAAAGCTGTTCTTCTGTCTTTCGGTTAAATTATCCCATCTTTCAGGCACGAAATCGCTTGCATTGGGTCCCCAGATATCCTCGGAATGGTGAATGGTGTACGCTGGCACCGACAGCACCGAGTAAGCCGGGAAATGGCGTCCAAAAATATCAACACCTCCAGGAGGAACAACACGCGGAAGCCCAAGGGAAGATGTAGAGTGAATGCGCAGCGTCTCATTAATCACATTCCTTAGATACGGCAATTCCTTCACCATCTCATAACTCGGAATATCGATCCCTTCCGGAATCGCCTCATCCAATTCTTTCTGCAGTTTCTTCAACACACCAGGTGTTTTGACCGTCCAATACAAGATGGCACAGGAAGTATTAGACGTTGTGTCTGAGCCGGCTATCAACTGAGTCAAGGCTTCTGCTGTGAGTTCTGCTCGTCCGAGCTTTGCGCCTGTTTCATCTTTTCCTTCCATGAGCCTCGCGAGGAGATCCACACGCTCAACGTCTTGTTTCCCATCTAGACGTTGCGAGACGCGAGCTACAGCAATCCCAGCGAGATTCTCGACGGCGGCGAGACCTTGACTGAAGAAGGGATCTGGGAGCCATTTTGCGTAGGGCTTAAGACTTGGTAAGCAGCCAAGTGTGCCCGAGACTTCTCCACGACGATTTAGGACCTCGACTGCTGGTGCATAGCTGATGGGTGCGTTCGGTGTCAGCTGGATTTCCGTGATATCCTTCCCTTTTTCAAGCATGCCGAAGGGTTGCCCAAATGCGAGATCCCCAATGATGTCAAATGCGAGGTAGTTGAACCAATGTAAGCAGTCTAGTTTCGCGAACTGGCCATGTGAATTATCTGAGAGAGTATCCCATTGTCGTACGAAGAGCTCGAGGTTCTGGTTCATATAGGTCTCGAATTGGCCGATGCTTTTCGCGGAGAAGGTGTGTGAGATAGTTTTGCGTTTTCGAGTGTGTTCTGCGCGATCTCTTGTGTTGAAGAGGCCGCGTTGGATAGATACGAAGGCATCGTAGAAATCACTGTCCTGGGTTAGTAAATGGTTTAATGCCGTCGTAGCAGGTACATACGACTTCAGGAATCCATTCCCGTGCCCATACACTATAGGAATAGCGGCTTCATCTGCTATGCTAACATGATTTGGCTGTATCCTAACTAGTTTCCCATACTTCGCATGAGCTTCGTTCACGGACAAATACCTCTTACCCTTTCTTGCCTGTAGCAGAAGCCACAGGCTTGAGAACTTCGCAGCAAAAGGGCCTGGAACATCCTTCAGAGATGCGTTTGCAGTGAAGTATGGAATGAGATAGTAGAGCACGAAGGCCACTGGGATAATATAAGGTGTGATTAGGAAATCGAGGACTGCCATGTTATTGAGGCAACGATCGACATCAATCTCTTGGCCGGTGCTCAGAAAGTTTTCTCTCTCCCCGGATTGAGAACCTGTATAAGCTTTAGAGAATAGCTGGGAGCTCGATGAAGCAAGAAATTAACATATATTGAAATTTAAAATCGTTGTCTTTTGAATCATTTCAACCATCTCTGAAGCATAGCTACAAAATGCCGTACCGATGGGCCGGATCTAAATAGCGGAACATTGCTCGTCACCCCGCAGGTCCCCAGATCTCGGCACCATCCATGCACGCCCAATCAGCGTGCAACTCTTTGTGCTTGAGTCATGAGACTAGAGTAAAGGTTAGAAAAACAGATCCCGTTTTTGTTTTGTTTATGATCCAGCTACACAGTTCTTGTGCTTGACTATCCCGAGTTTTGTCCGTTTGTGCATGTGCGACCATGGAACATTTCCGTGTTTTTCATAAATTTCATAAATTTCATCATAGTATTTGAGTAAGTATAAGGTGAGAGCTCTCTAATTGGTGCATATCAATTATCATGTGTATATTTAATGGAGTCACCACAAACCGGTATGTTTCTCGGTATTTCTCTACTTACATTAGAAGTTTTGAACCACAAGGAGAGATGTTGAAACTTATGCCCTCCTTTAGAAATGTGCTTGCCAAGCACGTTTATATTGCACATCAGGGAGAGGCTATATCAGGTATATTCAGGGTTCGAGATAATAAAGATGGTAGAAATAAATGGACACTGCCGGATATACACTATAGATACAAAGGTGATCACCCGGTGCCGGCCCCCTCGTTCTATGCTTCAGCTTTAGAAATGTCCGTCTCTTCTTTCACCTTCACGTCTTGCTCATGGCTAGCTGTCTCCAGATCCTGACCTCTGACAACCCCAACACCTCGTTCTGACAAAGGTGTCTGAAGAACTGCTGGGCCTTTGAAATGTTTTCGGCCCCACACGAAGTACCACAACATACTGATCGCTGCAAAGCCAGAGAACACGACGCTGGCATAGTTCATGGTTGAAGCATTTAGTGTGCCGATGGTAGATGGGAAGCAGAACAAAACAATAGCAAATGCGATCCACACTATCGTCGTGATGTTGATGACGAATCCAAATTTTCCGAGTGAGAAATATGCATACTGAAGTTGCTTCCGGCCACGTAGAACAGATACTAGGATCGGTAGGCCGTATGAGGTGGAGAGACAGATTGTTGCCACACCAGTGAAGCTGTTGAATGCAGCGGATGAACCAAAGTAAATGAGCGCCAGCAAGCAGTCGACAATAAAGGAGAGAGTGAGTCCCCAGAATGGGATATCAAGTGTTGGGTGGATCTTCTTCCATAGCCCAGAGCCTGGAATGGCTCCATCGCGTGCAAAGGCATATGTACAACGACTTGAAGCGGTTAGTGCTCCAATACCGGCAAACAACCAGATCCCGAGAATCAGGAACAACAGTCCAAAACCTCCACTAGCGCTTCCTGTCACGATTTTGAAGATGAGACCAATTGGCTGACCGTTCGCAACTCCAAGAATTGTCTGTACGTCTGGCAATACAAAAAGGATTGGAATGATGTATAGTAAACCAGTAACCGCGGCTGCTGCCACAGACAGCACGATTGCCTTTGGTACCTCTCGCTCTGGCGACTGAACCTCCTCGCACATGGCTGCCACCATGCCGTATCCTGTAAGGACATATGCAGGCTGTAAGAGTCCAACAAAGAATGACCATCCCGATGGCCAACCAGAAGTGGAAGCATCATAGTGCGCAAACACGAACTCCCCACTGCGCCGGGAAGGCGCCATTGCCAGAAGCGTGATGAGCAAAATAATGACCGAGGCACCAGTCCAGTAAATGCAGAGTGTGTTGATGAAGTCTAGATACTTTGACCCAAAGACGTTGACGAGGTAGCAAAGGAGCATAACGGCCCAGAACATCAAGATTGTCTGCCACGCATTCGGAACAAAGTCCTCGTCCCAGAGCGTGATTGCGCTAAGTATCAACTGCGCACCTCCGAAGTTGATGGAGAGTGTGACGGTCCAGTTTCCCACCAAAGTAAGCCATCCCGTGATCCAACTGGCAATGGGAGCCCATCTAGGAGTCGAGAGCAGTGCAGCCCAGTAATAAACGCCCCCGGCCGTCGGGTACACCGAACAGATTTCTGCCAGTGAGGCCGCGATTGCCATAGAGAGAAGTGAAAGTAGAACCCACTGCGACAGATTAGCATTGAAATAGTCTAAAACTTGATTGGAGTCCCAAAGCTCTAGGCAGTCTTATGGCGCTAACACAACAAGACGAAGAGTCACTTGCGACAGCCCCCTCAGCCAAAGTTGACAAAGTAGGATAGGAATTAGGACATACACCCCATAGCACCGTGACGGACTCGCCATTAGGAAGAGATAAGTAGAAGGTAGTGCTGAGACCGTATGGGACGGCCATAATGGCAAAGGAGAGACCGAGAACCGATAACATGCTCAAGCTTCTCGGCAGCTCGGATTTGTAGCCCATCTTCGCGAGCGCATCGTCGGCTGCTGCGTTGACGACGGTGCCTGAGTGCCTGCGCCCGCCGGCGCTCGCAGTTGATGTTCTTCGCATCGCGGTGTCAATTTGGTGTCCTTGCCTGTAACTTTGCGATTATAAGGAAGCGAGGTGAGGAGTTCGAGGTCGCGGTCTAGAAGTAGTGTCCCTTAGAGGAAAGCTGACTCGTGACCAGACCATGCCAAGGAGATAAAGGTGTTATGACGTGGGTCGTGGCTTGATAAGACATTGGCTTGTCATTTCAATTGTCTGTTCGTATGATAACGCTTCAGTTCTATATGTGGCTAGCGCCGAACTTTGAAACCGTCTAGGTTAGGGTTGCAATATCGTTTTGTGGTGCGCTCTAGGCACCAAAATGGGAAGGGGATTCAGGAAAATCATCGTTCGGGTTATCTTCACCGACCCGGCCGACCTCTCTTTCGGAGCAATACGCCATGTGATTGGCTGTCGGCAATGGGCGGCGTACGTTAGTAACTACCTTGGTACTACGACATTACCACAAGAGCGGGTGGGAAACTTTGGCAACTTTGGGAATAGCATATAGTACACCACACAGCTAGGCTAAAGGAAACGCTTTCGAGGTAGTTACTCTGCTAAAGAATGGGACGTGCATTGCGGAGCAGCAGGACAAAACAGTAATAATGACTCCTGATTGTTCTGATAAGCACCAATTACAAGGTTCGGCGCAAGATCTTTTTAAATATTATTCTCTTGAGTCTCCTCCTTTGATGAGCCTCGACTTTCTAAGACTGTCAGGCTGCTTGACATTACACATGGCTTTGCTATGCTATGCTATGCCAACATCGTGTAAATTCTCTGAGCATCACAGCTGTACCCACTCATTCGAGTTCGGCCTTTAATTTATTTATATTGGCATACACTCATAACTTGCCCCTTCGCTTGTTGACAGCTTCACGTAGAATGGAAATCACATCTGCGGGATCCTTTGCCCCAAAAACTGCACTACCTGCAACGATCACATTGGCTCCAGCATCCGCTGCTTCCTCGATCGTTCCCGGTCCCAGTCCACCATCCACTTCGATGTTGAGCTCGGGATATCGTTTTCTTAGCTCGGTCACTTTGGGTAATTCTGAAGCCATGAACTTTTGTCCACCGAATCCAGGATGAACGGTCATCACTAACACCATCTGCTTCTATTAGAGTACGGTTCCCCAGGGCACAAAGTGTATGGAGACTCACATCGGGCTTCTCATTTTCGTCTGTGCTCTCCAGAATATCCCATAAAACATCAACCTTTGTATCTGGCTTTATCGCAATTCCCGCTAACATGCCCTGGTCATGAATATACCGAATCAACTCCTTGGGGCTCGTTTTTAGCTCGCTCGTCGACTCTGGACTCTCGGCTGCCGTACTATCAACGGCAGCTTCATAGTGAAAACAATAGAGGTCGCATCCTGCTTTCTTAAATTCTTTGACCCATTTCTTTGGCTATTGCACAAGTTAGCTGAGTCGGGATTGATTCGAAGGCCGCATTACCTCAGCGATCATCATATGGCAGTCAAATGTTCCCTTTCCATGCCGCTGACTCGGCTTTGCGACGTGACTTCTGATTTTGGTGACAACAGGTGCCCCGAACGTGATGTTTGGCACAAAATGGCCGTCCATGATGTCGACTATAGTTTGTCAGTAACTTGTCATTGTACCAATGATAAATTGGCTTTGTAGCACAGCATGACGGCTTTCCGCAGCTGTTTGGAGGCCAGAGGACGTTGTGTAACTCCTTAAAGTCCCGCCATGTGTAGAGCAAAAACTGTTTTCGGGTTACGGTACCGTGTAGCCAGTCTGCACCCTGTCCGATTGTGTCCGAACATGCTTTCCCTAGCTCTGCGAAATCTGCTGAAAGGATTGAAGGTGCAATGATTGCTGGAGGAGACATGTTGAGGAGATATGTCCGGAGCCCCGCCCTGCCGATTGAAACTCTGTCTGCTAAATTGATGTGAAATTTTTGCAGTCGCTTCACGAAATTCTAACGAATTTTGTGATTCGAGATTCTGATTACAAAAATCTTGAGCAAAATGTCAAGAATCGGAGCTTTAATGGAGAAGTGTTTCTTGGTGGGATGTTAACCAAAAGGCTTGGCTCAATGTTGGTGCGACAGGGGTCGTCTTATCACTTAATCATCGGCCAAAGATTCCCTACATTCTACGCCTCAGCGTGTTTGTGTAGAATTTGTATCCTTAATAGAAAGTAACAAAAGTTCCGTGTCCATATTCTAAGAGACGGAATTCAACACTCATAATTAATACTAGAGCCTAGAAGGCTTGGGAAATCTTTTTGATCTAGGAATATAAGTATGAAGCTACGGTTACACCTACAAGCTCAGGTTTTCAAGCTGTTTCATAAATATATCATCACAGTTTCTGGATTTCGCATCAAGCTCGGAACTTTCATGTGTTGCCTGACTCATAGAGATTTATAGGGATAGCTACTCTCTGGTGGCTATTCTTTACCAAGAATCTGATCGAAGATGGCGATCAGCCACTTCACCTCATCGACTGTGGAGGGTTATTTAGCTACCGAATTGATTCCGTATTTGTAAAGAGAACATACCTGTATTGTAATGGACAAAGCTAGCCCTTACAACGCCATCTTTTTCTAGCCCGAAGAGTTCTTCTAGCAACCGCACACTGTAGAATCCTCCCCATCGAATTCCTACCTCTCCCTTGGACACCTCATCCACCTTCTCAACGAAATCCTTGCTCTTCCAATCTCTCACCAAGAAGCTGACAGTGCTTACTCTCTTTCTCGAGTCAGTGTCTCGACTGCCTATAATTGTGACATCTGATCGAGAATTGAGATATGTCAACAAGGTAGACTGAAGCTCAGCTTCACGTTTCTCAATTGCGGCCCAAGCACGAGAAGGGTTTGCGCTGAAGTAATCGACAACGGCGGGAATGGCAGCAACCAATTCATAGCTCGCTCCAGCAAGTCCGAGCTTGTCTGTCAACGTATTGGAAGGGTTGAAGTAATGCCCAAGAGAATGTACCGCGTCCAGTCCGGCTCGCGATGCATACAAAACCGAGATATGGGGACCGTATACCTGTGCTATTAGATATCATTCATAAATACAAAACGAGATGAGTACCTTATACCAAGAAAAGCAATAAAAATCGACCCCTAGTGCCTTCACATTAATTTGACGATGCGGAGCATAAGCAACAGCATCCACGCAGAGTAAAGCTCCTGGAATGGTATGTACAGCATCAGCTATCGCCTGGATATCATGGATCGTGCCCAGAATATTAGATGCATGTGTGCATGTGACTAATACAGTCTTCTCAGTAAGTAGATCCTTCAGATCAGATGCTTCTAGCGTAGGGTTCTCCTTAGTTTTGGGTATCCACCATTTCAAAGTCAGCTTTTGCCTTGCAGCCAGACTGACCCACGGAGCGATGTTGGCTTCATGATCGACCTTTGAAACAATGATTTCAGAACCTTCTGGAAAGTCAAGAGAGAAGGAGAGATTGCGGAAGTTCTGGGTGGTTGATGAACCAAGAACTAAAGTAACTATCAGCTCAAACTTGCAGGGCCATAGTGGCTAATTTCAGTGTACCAATCTCATCGACAGAAGCGTTAATATGCCTTGCAGCAGCCTCGAATCCTGCGTTGAACAAAGCCTCGGACTTAAGACCAACCGCGTAGGTTGATCCCATCTGAACATTTGTATTTGAAAGATAATCATTGATACTATTTTTATTAGATATTTTTCCTATAGAACTAAATGTCTAGACTTACGACTGAACAACAGAATTAAGAGCTTGACTTCCGCCTGCATTGTCAAAATATACCTGGGACTGGCTCAGAGCGGGGAACTCGGCCCGTGATTTCTCGATGTCAAAATCAGCCATGATGATAACGAGAGCTGTCTGAAAAGCTTTCAAGGCCGCTATGCTTAGATTGAGCTCGGAGGAAGAATATAGAGAGAAATTATATTGATTCTTATGTTCTGTTTTGTGCTAGTTTGAGGATTCGCAAATATGCCTCGCTGTAGCATTCATCAAAGAGTGGAACTACCTACGCAAAATAACAGCCAATCCATTATGATTTTCACTGCCCGAAGAGGTCCAGAAGCATTCTCAAACTCGGCGGCCTTGTCTTTGACAGACATGTATTTTAACTTGCTCTTCACCACGATTCCAGGTCCGTAAGGAATAGAGCTTCCTAATTAGTGAACTCCGAATCCGAGTCCGGTGTGGATGCTGTTCAGTTGGCCTAAAGTCAAGGCTCATCCGGAAGACATTCTCTGGTTTACCTTAGGACGTATGGCGGTAAGGAAGGGAAAAGGGGGGCACACGAGGCTTGAACTCGAAACAATGCATAATGAAGTAACAAATTGGAAATATCCCACATTGTAGAAGAGCGCTTAAAGCCATATGGCGTTTAAAATGTATAAGATTATGCTCTTAGGTTCCAGTAAAACCATCAGATTCAGTTTTTGTGTGCCTCTCTCCTGCACAAACGCGCCGAGTGTTATCGTCGTTATGCGAATAGAATGCTAGGCGGTGTGGTCGATTCTGCCAGATCCGCTTTGATAAAATATAGGATGATTTCAACAGCCTCGAATCATTTTCAAAAATTCTTTAAGCATATCTGCTATACACAAAATGGGAAAACGAAAGGCAGAGACTCATTTGAATGGCCATAATGGTCGAGGAATTCTTAAGAAGCGCGCAAAAACAGGTGTGATTCAATTACATCCTTGATCTTCGATATCTGACAATAGCAAGCCCTCTCAGATGAGGAAGCACAAAAGTGCTTCAGAGGAGGTCTCTTTGACCCAAAAGTTTTGAAGGAATATACCAAAAGCTATGCGGAATCTGAGCCTTACAAACATAGCGTTATCCATGCATTGGTCAATGACACTCTCCTCCGTTCGGTTCGCGACGAAATCAAAGAGAATGTCCACTTTACTCCAAAAGAAACCGATATATATAAAATACATCAGTCTGGGGATTTGGCTAACCTTGATGGCCTAGATGATGCAGCCTTGGAGAAACTACCCTCCCTGCTAAAGTTAAGGGACGCTCTTTATTCAGAGTCTTTTAGACAATATGTGGCAACAGTTACAGGATCCGGCGACCTGAGTGGTCGGAAAACAGATATGGCTATCAATGTTTATACTCCAGGCTGTCACTTGTTATGCCACGATGATGTGATTGGCAGCAGGAGGGTCAGCTATATACTATATCTTACGGATCCAGATATCCCGTGGAAAGAGGAATGGGGTGGGGCTTTGAGATTATACCCAACACGAACATACAAAGACCATAATGGAGAGAAGACGGTAACTCCAAGCCCTGATTTTACAAAGGTTATTCCGCCCGCATGGAATCAGCTGAGCTTCTTTGCTGTGCAACCTGGAGAGAGTTTTCACGATGTCGAAGAAGTGTATCATGCCAGGACAAAAGAGCAATTGCAAAAAGAAGGAGGCAGGATAAGAATGGCTATCAGCGGTTGGTACCATATTCCACAAATTGGAGAGCCTGGTTATATTAAGGGAGCCGAAGAGAAATGGGGCCACAATAGTAGCTTGATGCAACTGCAAGGCAATCCCGATAAATACGACTTTCCTCAACAACAATCCATTACAGTCGACGCGAAGTCGAGGCCCCTTGAAGAGAAAGAACTAGAAGAAACAGATTTTGACTTCTTGCTCAAATACATGGCTCCTACATATCTTACTCCGGATACTCTGGAGCAAGTTTCGGAGAGCTTTCTTGAGTTGTCCAGTGTCACATTAGATGGTCTTTTATCGGCGAAATTTGCGGAAAGGGTGAAAAATTATATACAGTCACAAGAAGTATCACCCTCGTCAGCCATCGCTACAGGTTCAAAGGGCTCGTGGAGTATTGCAAAGCCGCCCCACAAGCAACGCTTTCTTTATCAGCAACCTACATCTGCCGCCCCTGACAAGACCAAAGAGAGCATTGCACACCTCGATCCGATCACAGAACTTCTCGATGTCTTCCTTCCAAGTAGACAATTCCGGCAGTGGCTCGAAATCGCGACTGAGTGTGAGGTAGAGAATTTCGATATCTTAGCACGGAGGTTTCGAAGAGGTCAGGACTACGCTCTTGCTACGAGCCATGAAGGCCAACCAAGACTCGAGATCAGTCTTGGCCTTACTCCTACTCCAGGATGGGGTGCTGACGAGGAAGAGGACGTTGAACCAACGGAAAAGGAAGTTATCAAAGAAAACAATAAGAAAGCCAATGACAGAAAGAAGGTCAACGGCAAGGAAAATATTGAAGTTGAACCCGAAGAAGATGACGTTGGTGGTCATGAAGTGTATATGGCTGGTGATGATGATGAGGCCATTGGAGATGCCGCCGTATACAAGGCCTCATCAGATGCTGATGATGACAATGTTTTATTCACAATGCCTCCCTCGTGGAACAAGATGAGTATTGTCTTGAGAGATAGCGGGGTGCTCAAATTCGTGAAATATGTTAGCAAAAATGCAAAAGGTGATCGATGGGACATCAGTGGCGCTTTCGGGGTTAAAGAAACGGACGACAATGAAGGAGAGGAGCAAGAGGAATCGCAAGAAATTTCTTTGGAGGATAGCGAGGAAGAAGTTTTCAATGGGTTTCCCGATTCTGAGGACAGCGATTCGGATTAGATTCAATACTGCAATCCACCAGATAGACAAATGGTTATATATCGTGGATTCTCAACGATCTGTGCCAACCACGGATACACTACAAATGGATGATACATGAACAAAGTCAATAGACAACAGGTGTGAAGTTGAGCCAAAGCATACGCCTTTAAATTAAGCATTGGCAAGATCATTGGGCATCTGAAAATATATCTCGAGCTCTGACCACTTGGCCCTTAGATTTTAGATAAGCAGCCATAACTTCAGGTATTCGGTTACACGATCAAATTCAAATATGCTACGCTCTAGTTTTGGTAATAACTTTTCAGAAATTTATGCGACCAATGACACCCACCACCAGCACTGTACATTGACATATATCACAAAACACGGACAGTCTTCAATGCTACAGTCCTCTATCTTATAAGAAATGACCCATCGTGCTCAGAACGCTATAATTGCCCCAGTGAGCAAGACACCCCTTGCTAAGTAGAAGGTGCCATCGTCAATTGTCCCGCAATTTCTTCAGGCTAATCCTTGGATGGTGTAACGATAGCAGAGCTAGACATAGTAGACTTCAAGCAAAGCTTACCGGAGTCTAAATGCACTAAGTGTCGTGCACTCAACTGTTTCACATCTTTTGGCTCCCATGCCTGCACCTACTACGCAGAAAGATACTATTCTCCCAGTAGGAGGGGGTCAACCGGCAAGCAGCTAATCGTAGTCAAGCGAGGGTGGATGGTTGATTTTCACAATTATGTCATGCATCAGCGGGATTACATCCAGGGATCGGGTACAAACGATTTAAACCTAGCCCATGGGTAGAGAGGAAGCTGGGATGCGAGTTTGTTCGGTTTTTGGGAGGTCTCGGAGGGTGTATCCGCTGTTAGTTTCCTCTACTCCTCTGTGTCCCTCTCTGTGAGTGTACGGTCTAGTAGAACCAGAAAATATGCGCTTAAACAGGGCAGCATTAAGCTGGCTTTGGCTTCTTCAACACTACGATCGAATTGAGGAATTGGAAACAGGTGAGATCAAGAACGGCAGCAATCTCACATTAACTCCAGCCGAGGGGGGAATGGCGGGATGTATCAGGCGAGTTCTTGAATGTGACAAGACAAAAGTTTTGAAGCTTAAGACTTGATGATATACAACATGTTTAGTAAGGAAAAGAGTAAGACTTTCGAAAATAATTGAAGTCTCTTGCATATATATCTTAGAAGTCGAGGCCAGTAAGCATGTTCATAGCAAGCCAGGGCTGCTCGCTTCCATGACCAATCGGGACATCCATGTTTCCAAGTTTCCCTTCCAACAGCATCTCATCTTCCTCTACATCCTCCCAAACAACGCCTCTCTGTGGACCGTATGAACCTTTCTGTACACCTTTCTTTAATTCGTGAGCTTCGTGTGCATGCCCCCACTTTATCCCATCCCCTACAACGAAGCAGGGTGCGGAATGCCCGGAGGACGGCTGCTCATTTCGGGGAATGGCGGATTCTCATGCTTGTAAAAGCAAATGCTTCGTCGAGTTCAGAACGGCATATGCGATATTCAACCCGTTTATAGCCAGGGTGAGATTAAACCGGAACCCATGTGCAATAGCAAATCCAGAAATAGTGATGGACACGAGACGAGCCGTTTGATTCAAATAGATCTAGATCCCCACGCATGACTTCCCATAATGCCCAATGCAACTTCACTTTTCACGCACTAGCCAATATCACTAAATTCAAGCCTATATGCAGAATCCCCTCAGGTTTAAGAGCAGCCTCGGATACGAGTCCCAACATAGGCTTGGGGGCTAAGTGCGGAGGCCGAATCCCGTTGAGCCGTTCCAATCGAGCACGAAGAAAGTCGATGATCTGCAGAAATAGGGTGGGTCCCGGCTCGATTGAACGATATATTAGAATCACTCTCGTCGCTTTAATCTGCGGATATGACGAAAGTGGCAGGCTTCTCATCTGGCAACCTGCAAGACCCCTAGAATGCTCATCTGAGCAGTCAATTTACATCTTGCTACAAGCATCTGAAGCGGCACCTACTCGATGTAAAAAACATCCACCACTGCCAGCATTCTTAGCAATCATATCGAAATTCACGCAAACACCATAATCTAGCAGCTCTCCGTCGCTACCACTGATACATACGATGGATACGCGGACTCTATACTTCAGTTGAGTTGTGCTGCTTAGTGACCTATCATTTCTAGTTAGATGGAATGGTCATCAGCACAACGACTGAGCTGGTCATGTCGTCAGTGCAAATGTCCATGTTTCGCACGTTTCTGATCTTACTTCTAGCACTGCTCTAACTTAGTCGCTCTCGGCATAAGACCATCCTTGCTACAGCCTGGGTTTATGCTAGCTGTGCGTGTTATTCTAGATTTTCTGCGTTTCATTTTGTTGGCATTGTTAGTTCAGAGTAATCCCCGATTTGTCAATGAGTTTCATCCCAACAGATTTCCTACATGCGTGACCCGATTCCTTGAATTTTCTTCCGTAACTCGGTCTGCTGGACAAGCGTTGATTATGGCCAAGTTTAATCTCACGGCCCGAACGGAACGGCTCTGATCTCAATTTCTTGTTCGTGTGTCCTGCCTAGGAAGCACGCTCGGAGGGATGCCTTAGAAATCAACAAGCCGAGGGCGTGTCAGACGCGTACAGGAAACCAACAAGGTTACATCTCCTGTTCGTCAGTCTGTGAGGCGCAGCCTTATGCTGAAGAAGCCTTTGGAGCTAAATAACTTCTTAAGTCCAGCTGATGGTTCACGTGACTATGTGAAGCACATTGTTCGTCACTTAGGTTAAACAAAGAGCAGTAAACATCGCTATTCTATCAGTATTGTGAGTCTGACACCGCACTGAAGCAATATTCGACTATACATAGAGTGATTCTGGTGCCATGCACACAGGTAGGTATAAGAGAGGAGCTCGTCCTCAATGTTGCATCAGCTTCTAGAAATATTTGCCGCCATATGAAAAGTAAAGTCCAACAGCTTCATATGGTGTAATTGGAGAAATAAGACAAGGGCTGGCTGCTTAGTGGGCTAAAGTTGCAAGGTAGGATAGTACGATGCTAATGGCTAACCGTCACCTTCCAAGTTGGAAGAGAGAGAGAGTAAAAGCCAGAGGCTCACTTGAAGATCTGCTGCCTCTTTGTTCGTGTATCCTCTAATTGATGATTCAAATTGTCATTAAGCTTAAGTCTACCCTATAAATTGACGTCTTTCGTCTCATTAAAAACAGGCTCCTTCGTCACTCAACGCTTTCCAGTGTTGAAATCTCCATCGCCATGGGCTCCAACACAACGTTTGGGGAAGTCTTTCGCCCAAGCATCAAGGATGATCTGGGTGGGCTTGATATGGTCTCCATCGGGCATGCAAACCCCATTGACAGTGAAGCTGGTATCACTACAGCACAGTGCAGTGGTCCAAGTCAACGACTCCCGCGAGCTGATGGCGGAAAGGATGCATGGCTGTTCCTAACAGGGTGTTTCGTATTTGAAGCCATAGTTTGGGGTGAGTTTCCCATGCCCCTATCACATCTCCATCTAATAGAGTGTAGGGTTTCCCTTCTCTTTTGGTGTATTTCAATCATACTACACATCGCACCCGCCTTTCTCCCAACATACGAGCGGAATTGCAGCCGTTGGGACCTGCTCTACTGGAATCATGTACTTGTTTGCACCTATCTCACTCTATGCACTGGAAGCTTGGCCATCTATTCGTCGGCAATCCTCAATCTTCGGACTGATCATCGTCATCTCGGCACTCGTTTCTTCTAGCTTTTCAACTCTTGTCTGGCATCTGATACTCACACAAGGTATTTTGTATGCCATTGGAGGCAGTCTACTCTATTCTCCAACAATGTTCTATCTTGACGAGTGGTTTATTGAGAAGAAGGGGTTGGCCTTCGGTATAATGTGGGCTGGTGCCGGCACGTAAGAATTATCCCCACTCCTTAAACCTATACTTTCTAAATGGCCTTCAGATCCGGCGTCATCTTTCCATTCTTGCTCACATTCCTGCTGGACACATATGGATTCCGCATCACTCTCAGAATCTGGTCCATTATCCTCCTCCTTCTCTGCGGCCCGCTCATATACTTCATCAAACCCCGTCTCCCGCCTAATGCCAGAACCCGACAGCCAGTCTCGTACGCCTTTCTCAAAACTAGAACCTTTTTCTTCCTCCAAGCTGGGAACATTCTCGAATCTTTGGGCTTCTTTCTTCCATCGATCTACCTCCCCATCTACGCCACTTCTCTCCACCTACCGAAAGTAGCACCTACTCTACTCCTTGCGCTCTTGAACTCCTTTTCTGTCATCGGTGCTATTCTTCTCGGCTATGCGACAGACCACATACATGTCACCCTAGTCATCACCGTCTCTTGCATCGTCTCATCTCTCTCCATATTTCTTATTTGGGGTCTCTCTACCTCGTTCCCGGCACTTATCATCTTCGCAGCGATATACGGGATCTTCGCGGGGGGGTTTAGCGCAACATGGGCGGGTATGATCAAGGAGGTAAAGAAGGAAGATGAAAGAGCGGGGTTGGGCACGCTGATGGGGATGTTCAGTTCTGGGCGTGGGGTTGGAAGTGTGGTTAGTGGGCCGATAAGTGAGGTTCTTTTGAAAGGCTCACCGTGGAAGGGAAGGGTTGCAGGGGGATATGGGACGAGCCATGGTGCCGTCATTGTTTTTACGGGGGTTAGTGCGATTTGCGGAATAGTTGGCCTGGGGGCAAGAAAGCGGAGGAGGGCTTAGGGGTTGGAGACTAAACAGAGGGGAGATACGAGCCTTGAAGTAGAGAAGGATACTTATGAATCGTGAAGGAAAGTCTGTAGGTGAGATTTCCTTTTTATTTCTTCATCTAAGCTCCTGAGAATCAGCTTAGTGCCGGTCATCGGTGCAGCAAAGGCCTTTTTAGATCAGCCTGCATTTCATTATAGAAACGTTCATTTTCGATTAAATTTATCGCTTTCTTAGTGAGTACCCCTCCGGAGCGATATATCTGAATTCGAAACTTAAATCACATATTAACTACAATAAAACCATTTCCCAGAAGCGTGACTCCCCATCTTTAGCTACAGAGGTGATTTGAGACCGTGATATGCGGCCCTCATTCTCTAAAGGCCAAGCGCCACCATGTTTTATTTACCTCTTGAGGATCACAATAGCGGCTTCAGATATCGGGATGCACTTTGCAGGAAAAGGCTTGTCCTTTATTGCATGCCTGACATTCGTTTGTCTAGTATGAGACCTATGCCTTCAGCACGTTTTTGTCATACTCGTCAGCGATCCTGTATTTGCGCAGCCATTACGCGCGGACTCATTATATATGCGGCCCGATGGGTGCTTGAGATCTGTTGCTTTGTTGGCATAGATAAGGTATTGTCGCTACAGCTTCACCCCGGCCTTTCCTGTCATGATATATCTTACGCTCCAGCTCCAATTTGAATTCTGCATGCTGAGACTAGCAGATTTTGCCGCTGCGAGAGGATGTACGCCAATACTTTGGGAAATTTCTATAAATAAATTAGTAAGTTTGAGGGAAGATAGAGGATTTCAGTTGGTCCTGGGACTTGAGATTGTTAGTTTGCATATATTTCATAATTCTCAACCGCGATTTTTAAACCATGAAGATATCTAGAACATAGATATGAAGGGTGAGTCAATATTACGCTTGGACCCAACTGTGGTGGGGAGTGTCTGTAAGGACGATTTTTCGGTGTGTCAAGATCTGGAAAAAAAAATAGAAGCTCTTGTAATACTTTGCTCTACGCCATCTATGGATTGAAATTTATGGGAGAATGTACTCCCAATGTTTCAAAAAGTTTGAACGCTCAATTAAGATATCTTGCATACTGAGCGCCGCACCAGCTGCAGGTGCATTGTATGAGAGTGTGTGACCACATAATTGTAAACATTGATATTGGGAGGATTCGCGTATCGTTATTGGAGCTGGCAGCGCTCTGGTATGTATTAGAGGATGAATTCACAATGGATCATTTTTGTTTTATATATGGAATTATAAGGTTTTACACATTATACTTTGGGTTAGCGGCGGACATGACTATATGAGAAGCGTTTCAATGTATCAAAAAATTGCGTATATTGGGTTTAAGGAGATTCCCAATATATAGCTATTAATTAAGTTTGAGGCAGGTAGCTATGCCTTTGGTGGTTTTCCTCTCCAGTACGCTGAGGTCCTTAGCGTACATTGCAAAGAGGTTCTTGCTTGACATTTTCGACTAAGCATGAGGTTGTCTTGGGGCTAAAAAGAACACTACCTGGATAAAACTTTAGGGTCTCATAGCGTCTCCTCGTATTGGATAAGCTCCAGAATCACCCCGCATAACTTTCTAGTCATGCTTGATTCTCTTCTTTCGACTTTGCTTTTTCCACTAAATCTGAACTAACTAGGTAATGATCTTCGTCGCCTTAATGGTAGGGTTCTCACTAGTCAAAAGCTTAACTCAAATAAGGTTACGGCCCGAACCGACAGCCCCACCTGGATATTAAGCGAGCTAACCATCCAGAAATGTTATAGAAACAGAGCTCCATCTTCCATTACTCATCATTACAATGATTCGTTCCAAAACACACACCAATACTTTGCTAAGCTCACTCTAGCTTAACGTATGTGCTCATCTCTATGAAGGCATACGCTTTGCCATTCCCAGTTGCATTACGAGCGATAATTCTTATGGTCTACAGTGACTTGCATCCTTGCTATTTGCTTTAACCACGGCTTCACTTTACGCTAAGATTCTATTTGACATTTTCAGCATTAAGGCGAAGGTGAGTCTCTACTAGGCTGTCTAAGGTAACCGAAACATGTCGCGTTGCTCACATCGCCTTTAGGTTTCAGTGCCCCAAATCCAATCCATTCTCCAAGCCAAAATCAGCTTCCTTGGTGTCATCTATCCCGCTTCACTACTGTCATTTACTGCCAGTAGGTCAAACTTTGTAACTGTAGACTCTACTCTAGGTGCGTATGCAAGCTTTTCAAAAAAGCGATTTGGGAACATTCACCCTTATTTCCCGATATCTGTTTCACATCTTATCCTTCTCCTACAATACCATTGAATTTCAATAAACTAGTAATATTGGACTGGGCTAACTTATTCCTCAAACACAGCACAATCAAATATCCTAAATGGCGGGAGTAAAGGATGCTGGAAAGAAGACAGCAAAGCAGAATGAGAGCCAAGAGGCAGATCGGGTTACACCAAACAACCAAAACCGAGGCGAAATGAGTATCGGTTTATCAAATGATGGCAAGCTCGGCAAAAGCGAGGGGCAAATAATGAGTTGAATAGGAAGCGGAGGCGTTCACGACCTAGTAGTGGAGGATCAATTGAAGCACAAACGGGCCAAGTTCTATCTCCGAATGCTCTTGCAAGTATGGATGATGGTATGGTTATCAAGGCATGGACGGAGGGCAGGGTCAAAGCCAAAGACCCTAACAGCGATGTACCTTTACGACATGCATGCACCGCAGTTGCGGAGCGTGTTTCAAGCGCCTACAGGAACAAGCATGGATTCGACCTACTGACTGTGGATATTGCTGATATTCTTGAGTATCCACCCTCATCAGTTGAAAACCCATCAGAGCATATGTTATGGATTGATATGATCGCCAGGGCCAAGACCGTTATATCCAAGGAAGAGGAGAGTCCTCACTCAGAAAATGGCATGGCAACCGAAAGTGCTGCACTAAAGAGATATTGGGGTCGAGATTATCTATAGGAACCTGATCGTGCTCTAGAGGAAGTACATAAGGAGCGGCTGTGCTACATAAGATTTCGGGATCAACCTAGCAAACGGGGCACTCTCGATGGCTAAAGGTTTTCGTTTTACGCTATTACGGATATACCCGTAGTCTATCAACTTATTAATGCAACATATGAAGCTAACAAATAAATTTCCCGACTTCTTGAATCACTTGTTTCTTGATGCTCAGTTCGTTACACATGTTGGCTACTCGGAATGTGGCTAAGCTGATACAACATTTGTGGATTAACCAATTTTAAGTCTTCATTCTCTGGCTTCTATCATATGCTTACATTGATTTCAGTACATGGTACTCATCATTAACAAACTTTTAAAAGGACATACATGTTCCATTGGTGTCCTAGAGAAGAGTGGCTTCAAGTCTCCACCCAACGTTTGGCCATTATGTAGACTATCTCGGTTTGGTACCCCTTTCCCCATTCTACTTGCTGTTTACAAAATTGCCCTATATTTGTTTTGCAATATTGGCCTATTTATTTGGTACTTGTAATATAGCCAAGTAATCTGTCTCTGTGAAAACCTTTCCATTCGGGTAGCACAGACTCAATCGACATAAATTATGATTTCTCAGTATGATCTTAATGCTTTCCCGATAATTCTCTCTTAGGTAGATATACCATTCTCGGAGACTATTGTATTCTCATTACTACCAGACTCCTCGTTAGTACCATCATCAGACTGTTCTACTTTCAATGTAAGGAGTATTATTTACCTCCAAATCTTTACCAGGCATGCGACGCTCTTCTGAGTCGGATTCCCAACTGCTTGGGATTTTCCTCTTCGAACTCTCCATTTTGTGTTCTGGCATCATCAATGAGGGATCCTTCCTACGGCGTAGAGACACAGAAGAAGGATTCTCGAGGTTATGGTAGAACCACCTCGATGAGGCGAAGCGAGCTAATTCCCAAATTGGGATTAGCTTATCGCACCCCAAGTTTTGCCTACAAAGCCTTTACAAATAAGCATTAGGTTAGATATGCTAGACTCACGGCCGGCCTGAAGCAATTCACCAATACGGTTCTGCTCCTCTTACGTAGGTCTCATCTCATCTAATATCTTGTTGTCTCAAGGTTCTAGCAACTGCAGGTCGAGCTACCCATCATGGACTTACCTTTAAATACCACTGCACAAGATACTCAGAAGCGAATACTCGGCCGCATGGTCGATGTCATGAGAGATCAGAAGAAACTAGTTCTTCAGCCCACGATCCAAGAACTTCAGGACTATGTTGTGTACTGCGGAGACAGGAAAGGAGATTTAATAAGGCAGATTTCGAACGGCATTTATTCCGACTTCCAGCAAATACTGCCGCCAGACTCTCTCAAATCAATACTTCTGGAATTACCGCCTGGCATGGCTACACGGCATCTGGAGTCATTCATCTGCGAAGCGCGTAATTGCGTCTTGTATGAGGTCCTATCCTTATTTCATAAGACTGCTGTGCCTGTGTCCCACGAGCACGCAAAGCTAAATCGCCAAGCGGCACAAATGCAGATTCTGCTCGAGACGGAGGATCAGCTGCGAGAAATGAAGGATCGGCGGCTTCCAAGCCGTATAGATCTGGTACAGCTATTGTTTTCAGGCTATCGGCGACAATTGCTGGAGGCCGCAGAGAAACTGAAGCATACGAGGAGCGCCACTGAGCAAGAGTGGCAGCGTATCAGTTCAGCTACCAAAGATATCGCCATCACTCCCGAATCCCTCACAGAAGTACGCAATCAGCTTGCTGAGGCTTTTCGACGCTCAAATCTCAAGATGCTCGACATAGACGCATTTGAGAAACAGGTGCGGCTTGCTCTAAACGTGTATATGAAGGATGCCCTGGGAGAATTTGGCCCCAAGAGAGCGAAATTGAAGGAGCTGGAGGATCGTCTTCGTCAAGATCTATATCTCTTCAGTGGCTGACTTCATTCAAATACAAACGGCCAGGGTTTTCATTAGTAAGCAAACTGACTTTCCTAACTTGGTCTATGCTTACACGGTGTTTTTCAGTATTGTTTCCTCTTCATTCGGGGTGTCCGAATGGCGCGAGCTTTAGCAATGGTGGCTTAAGGAAGAATCGGTCGGGCCAGTATAACCCTAGGATGGGTGGTTTGTGACTGGGAAGGAATATTCTGTATCATTCAGAGACAGAACAGAAAGGAATTTGACTCTTATGACATCAAGTTATGCTTTGGGACCGTCCTTACTACTAGACTAAAATGAAGTGACTTAGCTCAATTAATAGTCTCTTGCTTTGTATTAGAAAAATATCTCACTTGACCCTCAAGCCAGCAGTTCATCTCTTACGTCTTGTCACGTAACATGATGGCATCGTCTGGTTCAGAATCCGAGAGGTTGTGTTATATTTATGATATGCTGCACCGTGCCTCAAAATGATGCCCTGCAAGCCTCTCAACTGCGAAAGCTCGACCACGGTACATAACTATGCATAATTTCACCATCTCCCCAACCGCGAAATCTCACCCATAATTGGCATATGGAGCACACCAATGTGCTGTGGCCAAGGACCCGGAGAGCATTGCAACTAAAGCCGTTTTCCCCACACCTTTATTGCTCCACCGTTCAACTCCTCGTTGGAACACATCATACTAATACTTTCTTGAGTCGTATTGAAGTTCTTGGCCGCGTAGAATGTCCTCATTGCTAATCATATGTTGAGTAAAAAGCGCGTCCTCTTCCTGCGATAGCACTCCAATCATGTTCCCGTCGTTTGCATGGTATACAAAAAGTCGTTCATTAGGTTTCCGATATCTTTTGATCTTGCCTGCTTCGCGCTTTCCCCAGCCGCTCATCTGTTTCAAACAGTAGAGGGTCCTTCCCCGAGACGTCTAGTTTAAGCTAAACAGGCGTAATGTTAGGCCTAAAAGCCAAATAGTCCATTTGCTTCTCGGCGAATCATGACAGATCATAGTGCCGCATACAGTAATCCACCTCTAATGCCTATTAATGGCCCAAAATGAACTCTTGTTGTATTCAGGCTCTTCTGGATTAAATAATGCGTGCTGAAAAAAGCTCCAATTAGTGGCACGCACTTAAGAAATTGGAAGCATGATCGGCTATCGGGATAATCCTTCATAAAAGGAGTACCAATTAATAACAATTTGTGTTAACTATCAATGCGATGAGCAGCACGATATGCCAGCGTCTTTGGGTTCTTTATAATGACCGCCTTGTCAAGCCTGAACCTACCTTATATCATCACAAAAGGGGGAATTGTTGACGTGATGCGTCGAGTGAAGATAGGTTTCCACGTTCATCATAAGTAGGGACTGAGTATGATATCCCTCTTTCCATTACCTCATATATTTGACGATGTCGTTATGCTTGTGTTTCGAGCATCGTTTTCTTCAAATCCGCTTAGCCAGGAGCTACCGAGATGTTATTCAAAGTTACCTCAAGTAGGCAGAAGAATTGAGAAACGTGATTTAATAGCTAAAGAGTTGTGGCGAAGTAAAAGTGAGAGGTGAAGTTTGCCTCCAGCCCTGCTTCCTAAAATGGCAGCAGGTTCCTTTCCAGGAATATCAAATTGCCCGACTCTTCGTCTTTGCAACCCACACACTTGGCATGGAATAACATAAGCTATCTAGGCCAAACTAAGGTCTTATGCCCAGAGCCAATAAATCCGCCATAAAGATATGCTAGTGGGTCTCGGGCGCCAAATGTGAGTGCCATTGATGAATTTGATGATTAACTCTATCAGAAAGCTGGGCAAACTTGTATTTGTATGAAGGCGTAGCATGAGCATGAAAGTGGAATATTGGGAGGAACGTAGTGATCTCAAGTATTCTTCAGCTTCTCTATATCGACTATTTAATGTGAGAGAAGCCAAAAACTTTCCCAAGCCTAGGGCAGAATATGACTAGAAAACGAACAGGCTGGGCAATTGTCCTATATATATCCTCAGCCTTCAATTCCGAAACGACTCTTGCAGAGATTCAAAGCATGAATTTCGTATCGAGGCGCGTCCCCCCCCCCCCCCCCCCCCAAAAAAAACACCTCATTATAGTTTTCGCTCCAAATCCATCTCAAATTCAAGGGTATCAACTCAAACGCCTTTGTACCCATATAACCACATCAAATCAAGCCAGTGCGCCTCTTCTTCTTATCCAATACAGGCTGCCACTGCTTGAAAGCTGCATCGAGCTGCGCTTCTGTCCACTCCCTTTTCGGCTCAGTTCCAATATACTGGCCCGCTTTGTCTCTGGCAAACCACTTTAAATAATCCCTGCGCGGCATATAGACCACCTTGGTCAAACGTCCATTCGACTTCTTTTCCTCAGGCAGACCTGTCTTTATCCTACTCAATAAGCTTTTTGCCCTGCCGCTTTTCTTTTCTTTGGGAGAAGTCGGCGATGTGGACGGGATGACGTCGACCACGATAGCAGGAATGAGTGAATCGTCGGTATAGCGCTTTGGCAGCAGCTGTGGCAAGGAGTACATGTCACCGGCCAGGCTCTGAAGGCCATTATACTTGAAGGCTGGTAGAGGTTGACCAGTTGCCGTGAAACGGAGGAGGGCGTCTTCGTCGACTTCTGTGCTTGTCTGGGCGGACCGGTTGATGAGAGGCTCGGCATCAGAATCATATGGAGAAGGTGGTTGGCAATTTACCGCGGGAGCCGACGTATATCTAAGCTTGGAGCAGTTAATAGAGATATCAATAGGAGGATGGCAGGAAGAGATACCTGGCGATTGTCAACGTCGCGATAGGGGAGCATCATGACTGGGAAAGGCGCCGCCATGTTGTGCCTACAAGAAAACAAGCTCAGGGGGCGATAATTGTCCGCTAGAAGTCGAATCCGAAATTCGTCTCACTGGCAGCCACAAACAAGGACCTGAGGGCGACGGTTGAGGATCTATCCTTAATCAGATTTGAGATTTAATTCGAGATTCGTCGAGGGGGAAAGATATGGACGGAGATATCGACAGAGCGTCAAAGTTGAAGGGCCAGCTGAGAAGAGTCATTGTATTTAGGTTGGGTCATGACTGCGAACGGCATGACCATGATGGGTTTAGGTTGATGCTGGTGGTGGTGGTGGCAGTGGTGGTTGTGATTGTGGTTGGGCAGAAGACACAAGGCCACAGTGCGGTACATGTACTGTATCTTATCGGTACTGCTGAGGGCCAAGGAATCAGGGCTGGAAAGTTTTGGTGGGAAGGATGGCACCAATCAAAATTGCCCTATGACGCCCATTTGACATCCCCCCCTCTCTTCGAAAATGTGGAGAACAGCTTGAGAGATTATGTCAGCAAATCAGAGAGGATGTGCATAGAGATGCTAGACCTATTCCGGAGCTATAGTGGAGCATGGGCATCCTGTCCTGACTTTTTTTTTGCTTTGAATTACTACTCTACAGGGGGGGTGGGGGTAGAGGGGCCTAGGGTAACCCTAAGGTGGCCAAGGGTAGCGTTGTAGGGAGGAAAGTTACAGGGTCTCTAACCCCGCCTTCGCTCCCTCAAGGTACACCCACACACTATTACAACATACATACACATATATTTTCATAAAAGAAAGAAAAAACAAATAAAAACAAAATAACCTCCCCCCCGCGCTAAAAAGACTCGTAAATTTTTATGACCAAGTGACTCAAGCCATTTCTGCTTTAGCTGTAGAGTGGGATTGGATGGTTTTCAATTCGCGGCGCTTTATTTGTACAATGTTAGCCTGATCACGCAATAGCTGAAGCCCGTTACCCCACCACGCCCATCTCCATCTGCTTCCTTTAAACTAGCAGCAGAACCACACTGCCTTAAGCTCTTTCGTTCTTATTTCTCCCAAACACTTACTACTGCTCCTTGCCGAACACCTATTGATTGTCTTTGCTGCGTCTTTTCTCATCCATATAAATCTCGGATAACCCAAGTGCCGTCTCCAATTCCTCCACAAATCACAAAGAAGTCACAATGGCTCAGTACAAGAACTTTGATACTGCACAGCTCCATGCTGGGTAATGTGCCCCCCCTCTCTCTAAAAAAAGAAAGCCTCTCTAATACCGGCCATAGTCAAGAGCCAGATCCTGCCACCAATGCCAGAGCTGTACCCATCTATGCTACCACCGTCAGTTTCCGCGGCGAAACTCCGTCCACAAACCACTAAATACTAAATCCTTCTACAGAGTTTCACCTTCAATGACTCTGCCCATGGCGCAAGACTCTTTGGTCTCAAGCAGTTTGGCAACATCTACAGTCGGATCATGAATGTGCGTTTGCCTTTTCAACAGAAGTGCTGGAGTGGTGCTTGCAGAGTTATTCGCTGCATACACAGGCTCAATTGACAGGGCCAGGCCGCTACTGTGATCCCAGCTGACAGAATTACGTGCACAGCCTACTGTCGATGTTTTTGAGAAGCGAATCGCAGCTCTTGAGGGAGGTATTGCAGCAGTAGCCTCTAGTTCCGGCCAAGCAGCTCAGTTCATGTAAGCCCTTCCTCATTCGAGTTTCCGCGCCAAACGACTTCCTTGAGTGCAGCAGTGGCACAGTTTGTGGCATGTTCGGATATTACGAACAATTGGCCTCTCGATCGCAGGAGGCTACCAATGACAGTAGTTGAAGTTGATACCAGCATCCATCAATGCAATGACTGACTAGGCGATCAGGGCAATTGCAGCATTAGCGCATGCAGGAGACAACATCGTATCAACCACAAACCTGTATGGAGGAACCTACAACCAATTGAAAGTTTTCCTTCCGCGATTAGGTATCAACACCAAGTTCATAAACGGTGACAAACCAGAAGACTTCGCTGCAGCGATCGATGAGAATACCAAGGCAGTTTATATCGAGAGTATTGGAAACCCGAAATACAACGTCCCAGATATCGAAGCTATTGCAAAGGTGGCACACGAGCACGGAGTGCCATTAGTTGTGAGTGCTCTATAATCTCTCTGGTTTATCAACCATCCTGACAATTACGTAGGTCGACAACACATTCGGCGCAGGAGGCTACTTCGTCCGTCCGATCGAGCACGGCGCAGACATTGTCGTTCACTCCGCCACGAAATGGATAGGTGGCCACGGAACAACCATTGGTGGTGTAGTGGTCGACTCCGGTAAATTCGATTGGGGCAAGCACGGCAAACGCTTTCCCGAAATGGTTGAGCCATCAGATGGTTACCACGGCTTGAAGTTTTGGGAGACTTTTGGTCCAATCACCTTCGCTATCCGTGTCAGAGTCGAAATTCTCCGTGATCTAGGAAGTTCATTGAAGTAAGCACTTTTTTTAACTTTTTTTTTTCATGTACCCAGTTCGGACACCTTCTAGCGGGGCTCTTTCAGAATATAGCCTCCAGTTTATGCCTTTGTTTTAGCATCATATCGTTCTTTTTGTTCCCCCTTTGAGTTTCGAGAGCAAAATTAACAATCTAATAGTCCATTCGGCGCCTTCCAATTCCTCCAAGGTCTCGAGACTCTCTCTCTCCGCGCAGAGCGCCACGCCTACAATGCCTTAAAGCTTGCTAAATGGCTAGAAGCAAACCCACACGTTTCCTGGGTATCATACCCTGGTCTTGAATCGCACGAATCGCACGCTCTCGCCAAGAAATATCTCAAGCGCGGCTTTGGAGGTGTCCTCTCCTTCGGTGTGAAAGGCGGTGGAGCAGCAGGCTCTCAAGTCGTAGATGGTTTCAAGCTGATCTCCAATCTCGCAAATGTCGGAGATTCCAAGACATTGGCCATTCACCCATGGTCGACTACTCACGAGCAGCTAAACGAGCAAGAGAGACTGGCCAGTGGTGTCACGGAGGACCTCATTCGTATCTCAGTCGGTACGGAACACATTGATGATATCATCGCTGACTTTGAACAATCTTTCTCTGCAGCATCTGCGGCGAAGACCTCGGGAGGCAATGAAGAAAATGCTGCCGAGACTGGAAGTGCAGATGCGGCAGCAAAGACGGTAGTTTAGAATATGGTTTGCGTGATGATATGCAGTTGCGTTGCATTTTAGATTGATATCCCTTTGCAGCGGTGTCTAAAACATAATGGTGCTTTCTCAAAAATTCTTCTATACATTTCACTCTGCTAATATCGAAGTGAATATACTCTCCCCAAGAAATAAACCTGGAGCTAAAATATTACATTGTCTTGGCAGTAACACACAAGCTACCCATATCTGTGAGCTCAATACGCATATACCTACCTTAGCAAAAGCTCAGGCTCTTCATACTTGATAGAAAATTTAAGGCAGCCACTACGAACAAATCCTTACTGCTCGCTCATTTCTCTCTGAACAAAGAGACGGATAGATGCTAAGAACGATAGAGACCCTTAACCTGAATTTCTCATTCCCTTTCCACCGAAGAGATTCTTACTCTACATTGGAATCCAAATAGCAGAATGCAGGCTCACTTAGTGGTCTACACCTTATCCAACAGGATGCTTCTTTGCATGACTTGATATCATGTAGATCAGAGAAATTGAATGTAGGCACGTTATCTTAAGTGCGACGCACTCAAGAGATTTTTGGGACAAGCTCTGGCGGCTCTAATGTGGGATGCTGTAATGGTATCTTATTCATCAAAAAAGGGAACAAAACATCGTATTGCACAATGACAAGCTCTCTCACTAGCATCATTCACTATCCCTTGTTCGTACTAAATCTCACTCAGAGAGGCCACATCAACCGCCCACCGAGGCGTCGTGAGGAATCCGCTGTTGGTTATCGTATTCCAGCAGCCTCATGCGTCGGAAGAGCCTCCATTTGAATTGTTCAAATTAACCTCCCCCAGCACTTGAGGCCCAACTCAAGATCAGACTGTGACTCCTCTCCCACCACGTTCTCAAAGCCATGCTTCCATCTCAAGTCCCCTTCACCAATATTCCCCTAGAGCTCTGAACTGTCAGACGCCTTTCTCGGCTCTGCCTCGATGGTGGTTAAAAACCCCTCCTCCCTCCAAGCCCTTAAATTCCCCTCCAACCACTCCTTTCTGAAGCCTTCCAAGGAACTCAGACTCCTACTCAATTCTCGAGTCTTCCCCGTCTCGAAGATCTTGCTCTCGCTTTTATCCTTCGCCATATTCTCCCAGAAAGCCAACAATTTCAACCCCGGGATGTCATTCGCATCCGCTCCCTCATCCGCAAGGATTTCGAGCCTCTGTACCCACTCCGTCATAGATACTTCCTCCAGAGGCTTACCACCTGATACCATAGAGCTGCTTTGAATCATCTCCACCAGCATTGGCCACGGAATAGAAACCGGGTTCACGATGTTATGCACATCGTACCCGCCAACATGGCTGTTGGTCGATCCCGGATCTGGAAACAACACTTCAGAAATCGCCTCTGCGGCCACATCGACCGGGATCCAGTCCACCAGCTTGCCCGGAAATATAGGCATAACAGGTATTGCCCTGACCTTCTCATGCGCGCTCGTAGCGAACATGATGGGGAACATCTCGTTTGTGTTCCACTTCCCCGTCTTCGTCGATCCGCAAAGCTGGCCCACACGTAGCAATTTCACGGGGATGTTGAGGCCCTGTGGAAGCGATGCGGTTTGCGTGATGCGCTCGATGATGTATTTGCTCTGAGCATAGCCTGTTGAGAGGGCGATAGATGGATCGGGACCTATCGGCGCTTCGGAGACATGCCGGGAGATGTGCCCCGGTCCCATGCACGTGCTGGTGCTGCTTGTGAATGCTAGGCGTTTTGGGCGGCCGGCGTAGCAGAAGCGGAGGAGAGACACGGTGCCTATAGCTGTCAGATGTATTAACGAGGATGGGCGGCAGACCCGCTTACTTCTTATACAATCACTTTCGAACTCCTCGACGCACTTATTGAAGTCCATTTCCCAGGCATTCTGAATCACAGTCGTCACAGTTCTGGTGAGGTGGTGATAGGAATCAATATCGAGACCAAGAAGGGGATCCTGCATGCTGAAATTGAGGACCGAAACCTTTTTCTCCTCAAGGATTGACAGGTCTATACTTTTGGCTTCTAAAGCTGAGCGGAGGCGGCTTAGATGATTCGGGCCGCGCAGCATAGCGTATATTTTGCATACCTTAGGCGACTTGGATAGCGATTCGAGGAGTGCAGTGCCTAATGATCCAGTGGGACCTGTAAGTAATACCGTCTCTCCCTTGGTGCGAGGATAGGCCGCTGTGGCTCTTGGTGCCCATCTTTGAAATTCAGACTCTAGCTTTGAGATCATGCGGTTGACCATTCGTGTTGTGGAAGGCTTGGTCGAAGGATTCCTCTGAGAAGCCAGCCTAGGCTGAAGGAAGGCGCTCAGTTGAGAAATGGTTGGGTTTTCGAAAATGGCGCCGAGAGAGATTCGTGTTTTGAGCTTGGCAGAAATTGAGTGGCGAAATGACAATGCTAAATGGGAGTCAATACCCAAGTCATATAAGCTTGTCTCATCAGTAACTTCCGGGATTGGGAGTCCTGCCAGTTGAGCAAGTAAGTTGCGTAAATGCTCTGAGAGAGGTTCCTCTGTCTGCTCTGCTATTGTCGAATGTGAGGCAACATCAGCATATAGGCTTTGTATTTCGGAGGCATACATCCGTTCTGCTTCTTTACGCTTAACGTTGTATTTCGGTGTAACTGGGAGAGTGCGACCTCGCGGGAGAATATAGATCATGGACTGAGAGATTTGAGAATGATACGGATATTCAGTGTTGACTTTTTGTATTGATTGCCAAATACCCTTTTGTACCTCTCTTTTATTTGCATCATACTTCTCGTGAAGTTCAATAATGACACCAGGACGCGGTAGAGCATGGCCCACGACCAAAGCTCTAGATATAATTTGCGATGACGTTTGAATATCAAGCTGTAAAGGACCCGCCGAGGTATTTTCACCGTTGGTATGGACGAGAATATCATCTTTTCTGCCTCGCATAACATAGAAGCCACTCCCAGGGGGATCCTGTATAAACAGGTCATTAGTACGATATGGTTCATTATCTGGTTTGCCTTCCCACAAGTCCGCCGCCAACTCAAATCCTTTGTAGACGACGCACTCATAAACACCATCACCAACAGATTCCATTTTGAGATGCGGGTTATCTGGGTAAAGATTTCGGAATGAGTAAACTTTCGGATTGCTGCGGGTATGTGGAAGCGACCGAAAAGGTGGACCGATTTCAGTGCTCCCATATGTAGTCTTGACATTGACGCCATGAACTATGAGATCTTTGATAATACTGTCTGCAAGGACAGCGCCACCTGGTTGAAGAAGCTTCAAGGATGCTAAGGGCCTGTAGTCATGTCCATTTTCCACAATATATTCATACATATTTTCAATAAGCGTTGGAGCGCAGTGAACACAATCAACTGGATAGCCCATTGCCGAAAGAGTCTTCCAAGCTGTAAATATTGATGATGCGCTGGGCGGCCATGAAAGGGGCGGAAATGATAGTAATTTGCCATTAGGAAAGCCTGAAAGGGCGACAGATATGCCGGCAATATGGTACCTGGAAGTCAGACAATGCTAAGTAAAACGTGTGGGTTCAACTGACAATGGGAAAAGAAGAAACCAATTTTCAATATGAAACTCCTGAAATAAGCGATACATCCTCGCTATCAACATCATACTCCTATTCGTATGTATGATAGGCTTAGGCATTCCAGTAGAACCAGACGAGTGTATAATGAATGTATGCCGTTCCCACACATCTCCAAAATCTCGAAACTTGACAGCATCGACCTTTTTCCACTCCGTACCCGAAGATTCTGGCAAGGTTTCAAGCATCTGTATTTTTCTGATGCCCCGGGTATTGGTCCTTCGATTCCTCGCGTCGACAATAACAGCCGCAGCATCACATTTCTCTAGCAGATGATGCAAAGCGTTCGAGGCATTTGATGTCGCCAAGAGTAAAACTCTTAGTCCTAGCTTTTGCAGTGCAATTTGGGTGCAGAGATATTCTATGTTTTCCCCAGCACCCAATAGCCCCACAGTAGGTTGCTTCTTAGTGCTGTTCGCTGTCCTAATTTCTTCTCGAAGCTGATACGCATACGAAAGCGCTATTGTCTCGGTGACCGAGTCAAAATCAAGCCAGGACATGGAGGCGTATGGAGTCGTGACTTCCGCCGAAATTGGGTATAAGAATGCCTTCTGCCGTCCGAACACTTCGGCGCCCCAACGGACGAGAGCTGACAGGCTGACGAGTTTAGGATTCTCATATCGCTTCGAATGAGGATGTCCATGGAGCCACCACAGCTCCTTTACCCGTTTCGATGCTTTTTCAGATGGGACAACCAAGGGATCTGAGCAAACCTTTAAGTGCTTCGATATGCATCTTTGGATGGGTTTAGGAATAGAACTCTCAAGTGATATAGGAGCCATCTTGATTAGATACTCGAGGCTGAGACTTGAAAATCCAAATTTGACCAAGAAGGTTTCACTATTTAATCTCGCAAAAAAGGAATCATGACTGTATAGTCAAGCTAAACACTAATATTGACTCCAAACTGCTACGAATGTGTTATGGTAACTCCACAGCCTTCACCCGGTGAGCCATGTCGTACTCTAGCCAGTCATACCGACAAGCAAGCTAATCACACTGAAATAGATAGCATGAAAGAAGTGGCAACGCTCACTATACTTGATCTGACCTCTCTTCCGGTAAGATAAGATGCCACAGCAAGAGATTTACCACTTGAAAACGTGGAATGGCCCGGTACCCACTGTAACACTGAGGGTAGCTTTGCCGTCATAGTGTCGGGCGGCTCAAAAGTGGCTCATAACCACAAATAGACAGCGGGTATGCTCGTTCCATGATTACCGTTTGACACCTACGGGTCTGCTTGAGGGTTGTAGTTGGTAGCCCAGCGCCTGCTGTCTTGAGCCCCCCGCTTTGGTGATACCCCTGAGTGATTAAAGTCAGCCCGCATGCATGTTACATATTGACGCGAAGAGAGGCAAAGAGGGTCCGTTTTGCTGGAAATTTGTTTGTGAGGATGGGGAATGATTAGACTTTCGGGCAGTTGTAGTTACCGACAAGATTCCACTACGGGCAAGAGAGTTTCTTTGAATGATAGCCAGGCCGAGAGGAGGTTCCAAGACTCTGTTAGGGCTGGTGTTGGACGTTTTGGATGCCGGGTCTATCCATCATATTTGCCGAGAATTATCCTTGGAAGGTGGTTCCGCGATCCGAACATGTTGATGTGAATATTGCATTTGTAGCAGATGGGTATTAGTACTACATAGGCTAGGTGTAGCGGTGACCGACGTTAACAGAAGTGAAGGAGCGAAGGAGGGCATAAAGGTTGACAGATTATGTCTGAGGAGGAAGATGGAAAATATTCTCTCCTCCCCCCGAAAACGTTTCAATAAGAACTTGCTCAGTAGTCAGAATTAAAAGTTTTAGCGAGTTTCGGCTGCTTCCGCACGTGAATATGATGCCATTTGACCTTTAACCACCACGGAAGTGGCGAAGAGATTAGTGCGTGTTACTTTACAAATAGCCAAAATCCATCAAGTTCTTTATTAACGTTTAGTGATTGTGTCTACTAGCACTAAAGCTTAAATCGTAAGTTAATATGTAAAACTACAAAGTTGCAATGCTCCGTTTACTTTGGTTCCCTTAACGTTAGCCGTTAGCTAGGTCGAGATTTGTATTTATCAATTCTTCCGTTACCCGCGAGGCACCCTATGCACAGGGATGTCTCCAAGCAGTGGCAGCATTGAAGAAAATATTATTAAACTGGGGGCTCTCATTCCACTTGCTGTTATACGTGGACTGAGACTGATACCGGTCGCTCTCACTCCAGAGCAACCAAGTGATGCTCCTCTCCTTCCCGTTAGGATATACAATATGTCGCTGGTATCTAGAACCGGATTATACGATTGTCCTAAATAGTCTTGATGTCAAGCGCAATGGTGCCATTCGGCATTCTTTGATATAAGGTTGGGGGGATCCTCTCAATGTTAGACACGCTAGTTAGCGTTTAAATCTACCAGGATTGTTGTTTGGTCACATTCTCGCATTTGTTGCCCGAAGGCTCTAGAGCTTCAAGGTTACAGATAAATACCTTGCAGAGATCACCGCAGTTACGGGCTAGTTCCACCTTCTGCGCAAACTGGTGACCATGTCAGTGATCCTCCTAATCATATCCCAGAGAGTGCACATGTTATTTCGGCAAGGATATGGTGTTCTTCGCTGTCTGCACCTCTAACTTATCTCTCTATCTTAAGTAAGTACCGTGTTATAGTTCTGTGGTCGATGGCCAGGTAGCTTGATGCACCATTTTCCAAAGAAAGATTTGCAGTTGAAATCCACGTCCTTACCATCACTCTACTACATTTGAGCAAACCAAGGCTGTGATGTCAGCGAACGGACCAGAGGAAATCTATGAATTACCTTCGTTGAGTTGTTGGATCTGTCACAGAGATACACTTGTTTCTGCCCGAAGAATGATCACGAGTTCATAGCCTAGAGTACCATACACCATATATGGTGAGACCATGTCGAAGAGATTCCGACCTTTGGACCCAGTTATTGCCGTGCTATGCGAATTGCTATCATTGGCCCCGAAAAGATGCAAATCTGGTACAATTTTTGTAAGTGATACATCATTTTCATTAGCCAAGATGGTATGTAATGTGATATTTTATTGCACCCAAATGGAGAAGAGACTCTGACATAAATGTCTTTCATGGGATGTTTTCGCTTCCCAAGGCTAGCGGAATGTTCCCACTCTTCCGTAGGAAACCACTAGGACGTATCCTTTCTACCAAGCTCCGTATGCCTTCGAAACCCCCAACGGACATCGTTCTGAACAAACATAAACTTCGTCCATCCGACGAAGAATGATATGAATGGATTCCAGAGCGGTATCAACCTGCGATTTTTAATTAGCAGGAGTTACTTTTCTCGTTTACGCTGAAAGTTAACCTTGGCGAACATTGTCTTACTTTAGCCAATTTTCCAATTCCATTAGTCCTTACTGTGTTTGTAAGATCTTAAAACTATATTACATGAAAGATTCTGGAGGGTTAACTTGGGTCGGCAACAAGTCTACGCTGCTTCGGGGATGCGTAAGGAGAAATGATTGCCTTTCAGACTGTCATTCTTAAGGTTGAAAATCTCACCAACCGAATTAATAGTGTATTGCAACCTCTCTTTCAGTGTCTATGCATGTGTCATATTACAAGCGAAAAGCACAGGCCCTAAAAAATACAAACCGTTGTAGATGATTTCTAGAGTTTGTATCTTAAAGCATTTTGAAGCCAGCAGTGAGGCATTGCAGCTGCTACATAATCCGAAGCTCTTCTGTGTTTAAGCACTCTTTAGACGGTTGGATTAGTGTTCCGTAACGATACTTTGGCTTTTTCGGTCGCTAAAATGAAAGATCGTATGCTTGCGCCTTGATATTTGGGTATAGACCTGCACTTCCAAGCACCGGCAGAATAGTATCAAGGGTACTATGTAGAAGATGGCCTCGGTGTTAGACCCATCTCAGGAGGCACCTTAAGCTTATCGAGCATCATCAGGATAAGAAAATCATCTGTTACACAAGCAGCCGCAAACAACCACAGTCAGGCGACAGGTTAGATAGGAAGTCTGGGTATCCTCCACAACAAGCTCTGTACTACTTCCCCCCACGGTTTTGTCCACTCCATAAGCAAGTTCGATGGCCAGAAAGAGTCCTTGGAGACAAGGCTATGGAGATCAAGTCTGACTTACCAATGGAAGGTGATCCTGTGGAGCAGAAAGGTCCCCTAGGCATTTAAGGATGCAGGACGACGTTTAATGTTCAAGCCTTCCCGGATAGACATGTGCGCCTCAAGGAAGGAACATGTTTGTACTACCCAAGCAAAAGAGCATGTGGAAAGAAAGTCAAAAACATACAACAGTAGGGATTCGCTGGTGGTCACCCACCCAACTACTAGTCTACCGATCTGAGGCTTATGTACGGCAGAGCGGACGGGATGCCCAGTTCTCCTCAGTCTGTGATCGTATGTACCAGATACTTGTATAATCTAATCATATATAGTATACAAATCTGCAACTAAAGAAGGCTTCTTAGGGCAGATCACATTACAGAGGTAAAGCAACTAATGGCGAACATACTATACAGGCTGAACCCGATCCGTCTCAAATCTAGACATATACACAATAAACTACTGATATTAACAGTACAGATTCATGATGAACCAAATTCCATTCTGTACTTTTCTCTCACGTCTAGCCTGTGACAGGGACGTTAACAAATTGCGGGGTTGCACAAGCCCTTTGAACTCTTTCGGTCAAATCTCGAACGATTCCTCATTCTCAAACATTCTAGATCTTCAATTGCATGTTCTTCACGTCACCATTGACACCACAAAATGTTTACTTCAACCCTCCACCAGAAAGGTCATGCTATGGGACCCAAACCGTCTAGCGAGAACTAGGGAATAGGGGTTGGCCCGTTGGCCGTCGGGCAAGCAGGGATTGCGCCTCGTCCCGCAATGGCTTATGCAGCCCGATAACATGCTAGCATGCGCGAGACAAGGGGTACAAGTTCGACATCATTCCATCTCCTCACGCCTTCCATCATGTCAAAAATGTATATCGGGGGTGAGAGAGATGTGTCCGTATGGCCAACAATTCAACCAACAATTCAACCAACAATTCAACCAAGGATTCAACCAAGGATTCTTTTTGCCCGCAGCTAATATGAAAATTGCACCGGAGATATTGAATGTAAAGCTATATGCGCATGCGTCTATCATGCTGTGTGATATTGTTTGAGAGCAATATCAGGGTCCAGCCAAGGTCGGGACTGGTACGCCGTCTTGGTCGGCAGTTTGCTTCACGCCATTGCCTCGTCACACAATCAGTGAACCAAAAATCATATGTTATTTAAGGAGAGTTTCTGCTGCCTGCCAATGGATATCGTTCGTTTCTTGCATACATCCAATCACGTCACTGCATACAAATTTAAGCTGCACAGTCCCCGATGCCTCGTAAGCTCAGAGTCGTGGCTGCACAACTCGGCCCTGTCCATCTGGACGCCCCTAGACCGGAAACGCTGGAACGTATGCTCTCCCTCCTTCGTCGTGCCTCTACCCTCCACGCCCAGCTCGTCGTATTCCCAGAAACGGCATTTACCACGTTTTTCCCCCGGCACCTCATCCGCTCCCAAGAAGAACTGGACTCGTATTTCGAATCTTCGGATTCGTTGCTTTCGAGTGAAAAGACTAAGCCGCTCTTTGACGAAGCAAAGCGATTGGGAATCGATATCGAGGTTGGCTTTGCTGAGAGAACGAGTGACGGGAGGGGATATAATACTTGTGTATACTTCTCGGCTAATTTAGGGGTGGTGATTGCAAAATATAGGAAGGTTCATCTTCCTGGCACAAAAGAGCCGTTTGAGAATCCGGATGCGGTGAACCAGCTTGAGAAGAGGTATTTTGAGCCTGGCGACGGGGGGTTCAAAGCCTTTAGAGCCCCAGGCTTGGTTGAAGGTGCTAAAAAGAAAAATGATGAAGGGGAGAGGAAGTTTGGGAAGGGAGATGTGATCATGGGGATGTTAATATGTAATGATAGGAGGTGGCCAGAGGCATGGAGGACTTATGGACTCCAGGGGGTTGAGATTGTGCTTTGTGGGTATAATACTGCTGGTTTTGCGCCTGATCTCTGGTAAATAAACCATCTTTATTATCTCCTCCCCAGCGAGTGCTTACTTACTCTGACTTCCTTAGGGGTACACGCAAACCGACAACGCCGGAAGTAGCAGAGGCAATTGCGCTGTTCCAGCACAAGCTCGTCATGCAAAGCAACTCATACATGAACAGCTGTTTCTCAATCTCAGCTGCCAAAGCTGGCTCAGAGGATGGCAAGTATGACTTGATTGGAGGGAGTTGTATTACATCTCCTGAAGGTCAGATATTGGCAGAAGCGAAAACGAAAGCAGATGAGATTGTATTTGCGGAGATCGATCTGGAGGATTGTAGACAGGGCAAGGAGAAGGTAAATTTGCTCCAAAGAGGATGTGGCTCCGAGAGATGCGATGCTAATCTTTTTAGCAGACTTTTGATTTCATAAGACATAGGCGGACGGAGACTTATGGACTGATTGTAGAACAGACAGGCGTTGTTGAGCCTGAGTTACTGTGAAGATGCAGCATGTGCCTAACTTGATAAGAATCTTCAGGTCCTTTCGAGCAAAGCACATAATCGCAGTACAGCGACCAAACCCTTTTTCTGCATTAGATATTAGACTATCTAGTGGTATAATTAGATCCTGTACATAGACTAGAAAACATTCATCTAGAGTAACTGAAACGGAACACTCTTGTACGTTCAGCTTCTTAAAAAAGGCTTCTTGACTGCTTAGTTCAAATTCATATATGTTGTGGGTATCAAGCTCGGTACGAAATCGATTTCTCAGCTCACAGTAATCAAACAGCCCTTATATCACAACCATTCTTGTCCTCTAGCGCTTCTCCCTACAGCTGAACTTCTGTAAATGCCCCCTTTCGCAGTCACATGTCGCTCTCGCACCAGCCCGATCAATATCTGAACCCCAACCCCCACCCCATCAATGACCTGTGCAGTCGCATTCTTTGCATCAACAGCCTCCTCGCACTTGAGCTTCATCTCAGTCATGCCAGCACATCCTAGTGCAATGCAATCTGCACCTTTCTCCTGCACCAATCTCCTCGCAGCTTCGCCCACAAGACCCAGAACCTTTTCTCGTGGCGCGGTTTCCAGTTCTAAGACTCCGAGGTTCGTGGTCTCACATCCAACTGAAAACCCTCCTAGACCATAATATCGGACGGCATCTTCATGCATAATCTTGCTTCTGCCTCCCGTCGCAACTATTCCCAACCTTCCACCTAGTATCCTCGCAGCATACAAAGATGCCTCCATGATGCCAATGACTGGACCAGAAAGCTCTTCTCTCAGTGCATTAATGAGGGGATGGGCACTGAAACATGCGACTAGAAAAGCATCGTATTCCGAAGCTATCGAGACGACCGCTCGAGCTGCAGCAGCAGCTGAGAGCACACCATCAAGATGGCCTTCAATGGCCGAAGGGGAAGGATGAGGAGCGGTGAAGCCAGTGACACTACAAAGAGGTGGAAGAGTGGTCTCGAGAGAACGGAGACATGCTTCTGTCATGGAGGATGTAGCATTGGGGTTTATTAGGAGGATTTTGATGGTTTTTTGGGATGATCCCGTGACTGAGGGCAGACTCGTCGTCTCACGCATATCAGCTAGCATGAGGGGGATAACCAGTTTAGAATGTATTAAACTGCACTTCCAGAGAGTCCTTGCTTTGATTCTCGCCTCTTAAATATTAAGGTAATGTGAGTGTCATAGGCGAAGGTGTATAGTTGCTAGGCTCTGGTGACTGGCTAAGGAGGAGTCCTTGAATCACCGCCTAGGCCAAAGCTCTCGCAACAAGGGGAAGCAATCGAACCACGGCATGGCGATGCTTTGGATGCAATCTTAATATGCCATATACAATCCCTTGTACCTTTCATGTACAGGCTGCACCAGTGGTCTGCGGACTCGTGAACTGGGGCGAAGAAAGCATAACTGAGGGAAAGAAACCTGGAGAAGAGTGCATGGAGGATGGAAGTGTGTTGAGCATAAAGATAGGGACGGGCAACTCTGCTTGGCCGTGAATCACAATGGATGTTTCTTCACAGCACTCTGGCTCCTCTTCAGTGCAACTGCCCCGCACCGCGCGAGCTGAACCTTCATCTCATCCAAAAGATGGCTTTAGAATAACTCCAAACAAGACTTGCGTTGTCCGCCAAACACTGACTCGGAGAGGAGACAAAAAAGTGGGAGACTAAAAACGCAGCCGGCTACCCCATTCTTCAATCTCATTCTTCCCCGGATTACCGCCCTTATCGCCCGATAAGCCCCTGAAGCTGAGAGACACGTTGTAGCCGCCCTTGCTCTCTTTTCGAAACTTCCGGCCTTGCGCTTTGTACCTGGAAGCTCTGCTCTGTATACGTACCGACTTTCACAGAAACGGACGTGCAGTACAGGCGTTGTGTGCCCAGTACCCAGCGCCTGCGGCAAAAGGCGTCTCTCGATGCTGCCGCAGTTGCAAATCTTTCAGATGGAACAGCACCAGCATAGCTTCCAACAACCTTCACTCTCGCCCACCGACTTTTTTAATGGATTAGACCTGACCCCGCCTGTCCACCAACCGGGTCCGCGAAGCTACAAGTCGCGCAAGTATAGGCCTTGCGACTTCTGCAGAGCGCGGCAGGTTGCTTGCAAGATTGACAACAGCCCGCCGTGTTCCCTATGCGCATCCCATGGAAGGCAGTGCACGTTTGTGGAGCGGCCAAAGAAGAAGCGGAGGCCCAATGTGTCTATCAGCAATGGCGAGGCTAATGGAATTGGGGGCTCGAGTAAGATCTGACGTTGCACACGGAGGATTGGGAGATGCTGACATGATGTGGTCTAGCTGCCATTCAACAACAGTACGATGTTTCTCTTACCCAGATTAGCCCGACATTCATTGCGCAGTATAATCACGAACAATCTTTCGACAGCCTTAATGGGCACAATGGCTTGGACGGTTCGCAGAACCAGTTACAACATATAAGCAATGGCCAGGATGGCTCTCCTATATTTCAAATGGATCCTTATCTACAAATGATGCCCACGGAGATGCGGATTCGGCCATTGGATTCGCAATCGACAAGATGTGCCCGGATTATAGGGGAAACGGGAGAGTCAAATCCATATCTACTGCGGTACTACCATTACAATGAGAATGACGAGTGTACCATATCCAAGTTAACATATCGTCGTGTGAAAAGCACTGCCAACCAAAACACTATACCAGGCGAGAAGGGCGAGCCACCGGTCGTGTTCATGCTTGCTGATGACAGCTTGGCACAGAAAGGAGAGCCTAGAGTAGAGGATGGTGCTCTGACAAACGCACGCTTAGACGTAACAAACATGTTTACAGAGGAGGAATCCCTGAGGTTAATAGGTCTCTTTTTCCGATTTGTATATCCATATTTCCCTATTCTTTCTAAAAGCGAGTTTTTCTCTTCGGGTTCTCTATCTCCACCCCTGCTACATACGTTGCCGCTCTCCCTGATGTCAGCGATATATGCCACGGCGTTGCCGTTTATGCTTTATGACGATCTACTTGCAACGACTCTTGTTCATTCTCCGCCTCCAGCGCATGTGTTGTTTCGTTATGCGTGGCTTGCAACCACGCAAGAGCTTCATACCCCTCGCCTTGCAACATTACAAGCGTGTCTTCTCATGCTTCAGAGAGCGCCAACAAATCGCTACACAACCGATACGCCATGGAAAACCAGTCTTGTGGGTTGGACTGTTAGTCTAGCACAGATACTCGGCCTCTCTCGAGAATGTGGCGACTGGTCCAGTATTCCCACCTGGGAGATGTCTTTGCGAAAACGGCTCTGGTACGGCGTCTTCATTATGGACAAGTGGGCGTCCCTCGGCGCCGGAATGCCCAGCCACATCCGCAACGAAGACTGGGACGTTCTGCCGCTCACGCAAAACGACCTTGAGTCGCCATCCCTTGATCCCCCAAATGCAGGAATCCCTGGTGTGCTTGAACCTGAAGCTGAAACTCTACATTTCCGGCTGCTTGTGGAACTTACCATGATTCTAAGTGATATTATGGACTCCTTCTACACTATACGGGCCACACAACGTACGGCTAAAGACTTCACACTTTCTCTCGAACTAGCTCGTCCATTGAGATCCCGCTTGAAGGCCTGGAATGATTCTCTACCACCTGCGCTTGGGCTTCGGAACCAGGAGCGCCTAGAGTCGCGAGGTATGATGAGATTAAGCGGTAACCCATCACTTTCACTTGCATACATAGTCGCAACGATGACGCTCTTTCGCGCTCTTCTTCGACCTCTAGCGAACCTCACTTCGGTAGAAGAAGCGGATCATGGGATCGCAGGCTCGCGCCCTGCTGTTCGGGCGGGAGCGAAAGAATGCGCTAAGGAGGTCGTTGAGTTCGTGGAGAACCTTGGGCGAGGCGCTTTAGATGCATTTTGGCATTCTTGTACGTCTTTTTTCCTTTCTCCTCCCTATACGAACCCGGCCTAGGAAAATATGAGCTAATTCCAAACAGGGTCTCGCGCAAATTTCGCAATCGCCTCCTCTTTTCTCATGCAGCTCCTCCTAACTTCAGAAACTGATGTTGAGCAAAACGAGATCAACGAATTAGTCGGACGTTGGCGCTGGGCAATGCGCCTTAGTAGTGGAAGTGCTGGGTCTGGATTGATGAGCTTGGGTTTATTGAGGTTGGATGGGCTGCTACTGGAAAACGGGACAGTGCGGCTTAATGCGGTGTAATTTCGGAGGTGAAAGGCGTTTGGCTATTTTGGAAGACCAAGCAAGAGAAAAGGAGTTTGGAGCGAGGCAATTCAGCAAGGGAATAGGATCTGGGATATGGAGTGTAGATTTTGGGATGAATTGGAAGCTGAAAATGAAGATCCTCGGCTTCAACACTTGTCTAAGTTTGACCTTTGTGACGACCCTATTACTGACCGACAGTTATAGATTGATTTAGACAGTAAACGTTTGAGACTTTATCAAACCTCAATTTGAGTTACTCAACAAGGAGGTTGGTTAGTGCTCTCGCTTAAGCCCCTATTTTATATAAAGCATAAAGACGTCATCATTTGTTTAGAGATTGACTGGTACGTGTGCATAGTGTGCATGGCTGTAAAGAGTCGCTATGCCTGAGATGATGGTAGTTGCATTAGCTCTCTGCGCGTGGTCCAATGTTCTCTCGTGATTAGGTTCTGAGCTGAGTCGTATCTACGGCAGTGCCGCTGATAAACAGTCGCCACCGCATAGAGATATAACCATATATGCAGACGGGTAGGCAGCTTATTCAACAAAGCTCTATAAAAATCCAATGCAAGAGCTTTGCAGGTCTCCTTAATCGATAAAGTGGCTAACTTTGTGGTGAAGTTCTTGTCTTTGTCTTGCCTTCGACTTGACATCCTTGCGTTTTCTTCAGTATGATTCAGATTTCGACAGAGTCCAACTTAGCACTGGTAGTACACGCCAATCGCACTTGTTAAGGAATAGAGGCATGTTCGGCAAGAAGGTATAGTCATAGAACTGCATCTGTAGTATGCAGGGAGTACCTTCTTACGAGGGAGCCTCCATTGCAGTGCCTTCAACCTAATATTTTCCAAAGGGAAGCCCTGGTGTGTGAATACTGAATATGAATATCCTGATAGCTAGGTATAAGCCGTGCTCAAGGGAAGGCAGACGATGATATACAGTTTCTTCAGCTTCCGAATAAAAAGTTTTTGGTCGCTTCCTTAGCAGATCGCGCTATAACTTCCCACAGTTCCAATCTTTTTTCACACCTCTGTTTTCTGTGTCAGCATCTCGCATCCAACCTATATCACAACAGGCTTGCCCCAGAGTTAGTATAAGCACAGGTTAAGCTTCTCGCCACTCGTTTAAAGACCCGACCCGTAGAAGTTATTTCCAGACTCGTGTCTTGATAATCCTTCGCTCTGCTCTCGCTATTACTTCAGAGAGGAAATTTTCCATGGACAGGCTTCTCAATAATTCTAAAACCAAAGGACAGTACAGAAACAACAGAAGCACTTTCACAAAATTATTACTCATCTGATTTGTTGGACCAAGTCAATTCTTGGAGGCGAAACTCTCCATTCCTTTACAAGTTGTTTGTGCTTTTTATGAAGCTTGTCTACTGTTGCCTCGATGGAATGATTCTTCGACATTTTACTATTCTCAGGAAAAAGGAGGTTTCTCCATGTCTTCCTGTGTATTTCATCCGGTACAAATTAAAATGCGGTTTCATATAATTTTGCCATAGTGTACTGGTAAAGTATTGGCCATTTATGCTCTTGATTTGATTCTGCGCTTACCATAATGAAAAAGTTTGGATGTCTTTCAGGGAAACTCAGGAGTGTTTGCCAGCTTCTATTTTTTTATGGTGCGTCAAGCTAATTAAGCAAGTTCTTTCTTCACTATTCGCTGCCTATAAAATGTGAGTGAGTGGTATACTTTGACATCACTGACTTTGCAGCGAGTCGCAATAATGGAGATTAGTCTCGAAGCAATATAATCTACACAGGAAATGCGTGTTATCCCCTCTGTAAGCAACAATTTTAATCGTCAGCTAGGATAACGTCACCACAAATCCAAGAGTCATAATGTTTTTAAAAGTTATGGAACAAGCCCAGGTAGTTGGAAGTCGCTCTGCCTACTACAAGCGATGACATTATCAAGATTTTAATATTAGTAACAATGATTTTACAGAGACACTTTGCGATACGAAGTATTTATTCTGTTTGAGACTTGTAAGAGGATTAAAGGCAGTTCTTGCTCGAGCTCGATTCAGCTAAGTATTCCTTGCCAAGACATTGCTAAAGTCTGGTTTCCCTCCAGCCATCACTACAACTCCCACATTGGCCACCTCTCGACACCACACACAGACACCGCAACCATGACTGAACTAAGCTTTGCGAAGTCCTTTCTCTCCTCTCTCGACGCAAAACCCACAAAGCTGTCCGCAGACCACATCGAAGATCCCCGCCGCTACCCTGCTCGTTCTGTTGTTTGTCCACCCCCCTCTTGCTTCTCCACAATTATTTTAACACATATATTTAGTACATACTCCCCAAGCTCCCCAAACCTCTTCCCAAACGCCAAAAAATTGCTCTAGGAAGCGAGCCCTCTATATCTGTGACGCTAAAATCAAGCCGGAATCCTGTTTTTGTCATATCTGTACCAGGTCTCGCGACTTCTACAAGCATATTAAACCTGAAAGAGGAGATCAGCAAGCAAAAGAACCTTCCAGTTGAGAAGTTACGGGTCTTGTATAACCGCAAGGCGGTAGGCGATACGAAGATCCTGAAAGAGGTAGTGGAGGACAAGGAAGAAGTTGAGTTCTTGGTGATGGTTATGGGCGGCGCTTCGGCGACGAAGAAAGACGAGGAGGTCGTGCCTGAAGTTGGCTCTGTCGCACAGGGGGAGAGTGGGAGGGCAGTGTTGAGGAAGGAGGAGTTTTGGGGGGACTTGAAAGGGTTTCTTGTACAGAGGTTGAGGGATGAATCAGAGAGCGAGAAGGTGTACTCGATATTTAGGAAGGCATGGGAGAAGGACGGGAAGTAAGTCGTGAGCAAAGGAGAGTTAGAGACAAGCATATCTAGCGCTGGTGTAGAAAGGGCTATACAATAGAATGAATACCGTAAAGTGTAGCGGATGAGTATTTTCCATTATGCTGGGGCTGTTCGTACATTAGAAAAATAAAGAAGCCTATGATGCTCTGTAAGAAAGCAGGTATATGATTCAACAATTTGGACTGCCTGTCTTTGCATTATGTGCGAGCTCTCCGGGTGTGTTTGTGATCAAACTTAAGAGGTGTTGTATGTCTGAGGATGGAATAAGTATTCATGATTTCATGTCTTGAGTTTTATTTCCCGCATATCTTGTAGAACACTCGCAACCATGTGTCTGTTTGAAGGCTGGCTAGAAAAGACCAAAAAAGAAAATCTTGCCCGAACAACCTATGCAGAATCTAGGCGTGAGCAACAACAATGAAACCTCCGACCACCCCATTCTGCCAGCCTCCCACCTGATATCGTGGCCGATCCATACTTCATAAAGTTCGACGTTTATGGACACAGTGGCAATTTTGTCCGTTCACTTTGATACAGCCTTGCCCTTGCTAATCTTCTTGAGGACCTCGGCTTCCTCGATGTCGTCCTCGTCGTTGGCCTGGAGTTCGTCGGCAACGTTGAGAGTACGCTTGAGAGCATCTTTGGAAGAGGCGTACACCATCTTGGGCTAGAATAATATGTAAATGTCTGGTGGCGTCCTACGGGATTACATGGGCTTACCTTGATACCGGCATCATCTGGAGACCAGGCAATGAAGACGATCTTTTGTCTAGTAAGCCGTCAGCAACATATTATTTCTTACAGGCTTCCGAAAAAGTACCTTTGTGCACCATCTGCCTCCTCGTACTTCAAGTCGTAAACAGCGTATCTTGGTCCTTTCTTCTCTTGGCCCTAGGCATGTCTTAGCAATGCTTTAGTGGGTTTGAGATTGTCATACTCCAATGCCGACAGACTTTGCATTCACAAGCAGTTCGCGGAAAGTGTCCCAGTCTTGTTCTGTTGACTTGTGCTCAATTTCGATTTGCTTGTAATCCTTTGTTAATTGATAGATGATGAACTTCCACTGTTGCTTCATCTTCAAGTTATTGAACTCTTCGAGGCATTCACCCTTCACTTCGACTCTACAAAACAAGCCTCATCAGTATGTATTTCGAGCGCAAATTTACGGCGCTAATAAAGGCGGCATATTATAAGATTCAACTTGGAGCATCCATTGACTCAAGACAGATCGTTAAGAGGATAGGACTGACCCTGATTGAGACTGAATACATGATATGTTAGCATATCGATCTTCACTCTGAGGATCCATAAAAACATACCATGACGGTGAGTTTTGCGTTGTGCGACGAGCTTGGTTATTTTGAACTGTTGATAGTTTAGCCTAGGCTCGTAATCACAGCGGCTTCACAGAGCCTCAGCTAAGACATAAACGGCAGACCTACAAATTAAGGTCCGTTCAATGCCTGAATATAGGGTATTCTATGGATTGCAGAGGCAAAGACTCAAGCAGGATTTTTGCAGTGTTGTTGACAGTATGTTGTGATGATTGCGGCGGGCACTTTGACGTTGGTGGGGTGTTTGCGCTAGTGTCAGTTCCACTTAGCCACAGTCTGCGTGTCCGTGTTACCTTAGGCAGAAACAAAGATTTCTGAGCGCAAGCACAAGCACAGCCGATGTTACAATTATATACTTCAATATTTTCCTTTAGGCATCATCTTACCTGGCCACGTCAGTTGAGGCAAAGAATAAGGATCATTATAGGCAGCGTGGTCGAATGGAGTTGCGCCCAGACCAGTGGCTTTATTATGTCTTGAGCTCACAAGCAAGCAGATTTGAGATTTCTCATAGATGTTTAACGTTTTTTAGGATTATAAATCTACATGTCCCCGTCCCTGATACACCAAATCGCTTCGCAATGCCAGATATAAGACAAAATCGAAGAAGATTGAGTGGAGTGTTATACAACTTTTGTAACCTGTCCCAAATTATAGCAGGGGATCAGGCAACTATAAAGGAGCAGAAGGCTTGGTATTTTATTTTTACATCATAGTCGTTACATCTACATCATTCCTCCCATTCCTATAATTGTCAGTAAGAAACAGAGTGGTTAAGGGGAAATCAAGGGACTAACCTCCCATACCGCCCATGCCTCCAGGTGGTCCTCCTGGGCCTTTCTCTTCTGGTGCCTCGACAATGGCTACCTCAGTTGTGCCTAGCAGAGAGGCGACTCCACTTGCATCGACTAATCCAGTTCGAACAACCTTGAATGGATCGACGATACCGGCAGCAATCATATCAACGTATTCGCCCTTGGAACTGTCATACCCCTTGTTGAAATCACCTCCAAAGTCATCCATCAACTTGCCTACGACAACGGAGCCTTCAGTGCCGGCGTTCTCGACAATTGTGCGTGCTGGCTTGGTGATAGCATTCTTGATGATGCTAATGCCGAGTTGCTGATCGAAGTTCGCGTACTTGACATCGCCTAATGCTTGGCTTGCGGCCTTGAGGAGAGCAGTTCCACCCCCTGGAAGTATACCCTCCTCCACAGCCGCACGGGTGGCATTGAGAGCATCAACAAAGCGGTCCTTCTTCTCCCCAACCTCAACCTCTGATGAACCACCAACCTTGATCACGGCAACTCCTCCGGAAAGCTTTGCTAAACGCTCCTGGAGCTTCTCCTTCTCGTAGTCCGAAGTAGTTGGGTCTGAAATGACTCCACGGATCTGCTCGCAACGTTGGTTAATAGCGTCCTTGCTTCCATCACCATTGAGGACGATAGTATCCTCCTTAGTGATTGTGATGGAGCCAGTTGTACCGAACATATCAGGCGTAGCCTTCTCAAGCTTGATATCCAGCTCATCAGTGAAAACGGTAGCATTAGTAAGGACAGCAAGATCTCCAAGAATGGACTTCCGATTATCACCGAAGCCAGGGGCCTTGACGGCTGCGACCTGGAGTTGGCCACGGAGCTTATTCAAGATACACATTCCAAGCGCATCTCCGTCGATATCCTCGGCAATGATGACCAAAGGTCGGCGAAGAGCATTTGAAGCTTCGAGAGCTGGCAGAATGTCCTGAGCAGATGAGATCTTCTTCTCGGAAAGAAGAATCAAAGGCTTTTCGAACTCAACCTTTTGTGACTTGACGTCGGTAATGAAGTATGGGGAGACGAATCCGCGGTCGAACCGCATACCTTCAGTAACGTCAAGTTCATCCACTAGCGTCTTGCCCTCCTTAACAGTGATGACTCCTTCCTTGCCAACCTTCTCCATGGCACTGGCAATTAATTTGCCAATGTGTGTATCACCATTGGCAGAAATTGTAGCAACCTGTGCAATCTCTTCACTGGTGGTGATGTCTCGCTTGTTCTTTTGGAGATATTCGATCACTGCCTCCACAGCAGCTTGTGTACCTCGACGAAGATCCATAGGGTTGCAACCTGCCGCGACATTCTTGACAGTCTCCGAGAAAATAGCTCGAGCAAGAACAGTGGCACTTGTAGTCCCGTCACCCGCTGTCTCGTTTGTCTTTGAAGCGACATCCTGGATGAGCCTGGCACCAAGGTTTTCAAACTTGTCTTGGAGAGTGATCGCTCGGGCCACTGTAACTCCATCTGCTTGATGTTAGCATATTAAAAGGAAAAGAAAAAAGGGGCTACCGACCCTTAGTGATCTTTGGCGATCCGTAACTTGACTCAATAAGAACATTGCGTCCCTTTGGTCCTAGAGTAGTGGCAACAGCCTTTGCTAAAGTCTCGACACCAGCCAGGAGAGAAGCTCGACCTTCAACACCAAACTTGAGCTCCTGGTGTAATACAGTTAAGTTAGCTCCTTTAGCAATATTATGGAGAGAGGTAGCATATGCAAACCAAATACCTTATGTGCGAACCGCAGTTGCTGAGCATTGAAGCCAGAAGATGTCAACGGACGAAGTTTGGAAGCTGTTCGGACCGAGGTCGCTGCTCTAGAAGAAATTGCTCGCTGCATACTGAAGGAAGGATATAATGAACGACACTGATCGAAAGAATATTAAAGTACAAGTACAGGTGGTTTTAAAGACGCTGCTTGATAATGGCAGACCGTGGTTTGGTTTGGTTTGGATTGATTAGGGTGTTTCTGTAAGGTAGAATGCAAGAAGAATTGTTGTTGATGCTTTGGATTAATTTTTTGGGTCCGAGCGTCCCAAGGTTCTCGAAGACTGCAGAAGACTGGTCGATCGGCACGGAGGAATGCTTATGCGGAGCTAACGCATTTAGGTATAGTCGCACAGAGTAATCGTAAGCTGAGAAAAACAATAGTCTGTGATATCAAGCTCAATTACCAATCTATATCTATATTATCTTCTATCTATCTATCTATATATACTACGAAATCTCCCAAGACTTTGAGCCAAGTTTTCCGGGACACGTGACACCCCATCAAAATTTCTCTGGACCGTCCGAGCCCGAGGCGGCACGTCGGGGCGAGGCTACTTACGAGGTATCTCCTTCGAGCTTGCGAGAAGCCTGAACCTCGTTACTTAATATTTCCTTTAGCTGTCTGGTCATCCTCCTCCTTTTACTTCTCTGTTGTCGTCAAAGTCTCTAAGGCTCTGTTATCCGTATCACTACTGTGCTAGTCACATTTTCGGCTCATGCATCTTTCCTCGCCTTCGCAGTACCACCGCCAGTATCAGACCTCTTTGATAGAAAAGGCACCCTCCCTCATGTACCATTTCTTATTTTCTTCAAAGGATAGTTTGTATTGCTGATTATTCCACCGTTTGCCTTTCTTTCCTTGTTGAACGCCAAAACATAAGCAATCGTTACTCACAGGACAAGTCGACTATAGCTTTGTCAAGTTCCCAGTACATTTGTAGCTAGAGAAACTCTTTGCGACCCGATTAAGCTCCTTCAATAGAACTAACCAACCCTACTCTTTACTTCTTACTCAAAGAGCACACAGCAACCCGGAATAATGGGACGGGCAACTAGTGTATTGCATTCTAACCCCCATTTGCTTATATATTGTTTGCCTCAGGAAAGTGCAAATATCAGGAAGACATGAGAGCGAACATCTCATATGTAGGCAGGTTACAGTATCAGATATCGGAAGTGGCAGGAATCAACTCTATCCTCTATTCCTTGAGAATTTCAGAAAATACTGCTTCAAATGTTTGTATTATCTAGCCAAGTTTATATTACGCCTGGGTTCGAGGCGTGAGTATTCCGGACAATTCCACAAAGGGCGACCTAGATCTGTGTATCACTTTCCATGTACCTAGGGTATCAATAAGTATTTAATTTCTTATTCTTCTATGAAACCGCATCGAAGAAGTAATAAATAGGCCATTTCCGAAGATTTGCTCGCGGAAGCAACCCGCATGAATCAATGCCTCATAGCCATTTTTCATGACCAAATTCTTTTCAGTCTCTACATTCTCAGCCCTCTTATATTCTCGCCCGATCTCCAAGTATGTTGATCAGCTAGGATACGTGCTCTCCACAAACCTAGAGATGTGCTTATTCATCGCCAACAACCATAATATGGTTGGTATCTGACACTATATCACCTTGAGTAACTCGGAGGCCGACACCCCCCCAACCCCCTGTATCTCGTTCTTAATGGCTTCAAGTATTGAGAGGTGCAACATCATTCGAGCTTCCGTATGACTGACTGTTTAACTGTGGGAGCCTGGTCAAGGATTCCTGCCACCAGCTTTGGCAGTAAATTACGACAAGCCAGTGAAAGCTGAAATCAGGCCACCTCAATTTTGAAAGGTGCCCTGGGATGGGACCGCTGGTGAAATTTTCAATAAAGCGAGACTTATACGGTGCTACCTTTCTGACTGTGATGAGTTAGGCCCGGGGAACGGACCTACGACATCAAGCTATCACTATAGATCCTCCAGAGTCCGCACCAGGATGGTCTTTTTTCAGCTTGTCACAGTATATACTATCTAAGAACTAGCACGGGACAGACTCTCGAGGTATGGCCATTGATTAAGTGCGTGCACCCAGTCTTGAGCGGGTACTATTGCTAAAAGCTTTGGGCACGACCCAACTCAGATCAGGCCCCGACGGTATAGTATAACTAGCGTTGCTTGTCATTCTTGCTCAACACCTGCTGCTTTCAGATTGATCGACGGCATAATTACCACCACAATCACCTGTTAAGGAGTTCCAGATGTTTCACAGCCGTAGAAGCCTCACAAGTGCCGAAATCTTGGTGAGAGAGCTCCAGTAGCGCAGCGTTGACAGCTTAGGCGGCAGCAGGAGTGGGTTGGTCTATAATTCACGGCATATCAAGGACCACATAACTAGCCCCTTTATAATGGCTAGCTTCTAAGGAACTTCACTTCATAAACCCTCAGTGGAGAAAGTATGTTCAAAGGAACAGAAATTGTCAAGAATGGGTTTTCGATAGTGCTATCTAGGCTATAACCATAGCCACAAGCTACCAACCAGATCTAGAGACTCAGCCCTGTCTCGCGGATACCTTTGCGACAATCACTTAAGACTATCCGTGTGGTGATGGAACGCGCATGAACCAACTCAAAGCCATCCTGAAGGCGCTTTACATATGAAAGCATCAGCTTGAAAATTTTCCGTCAATTCAACGCAAAAGACCGAATACGAATGTCGGTGGTTATTCATTGAGATGTTGGCTACCCATATCAGCAAAATTTCCGACGTTTGAATACCGTACTCCGCCAGCGATATTTTGGTTGCTGTAGCCGATCGAAGAAGTGTCAGGAGCTGGGAACTGTGTTCGGTTGGATGGGAATTCGTCTGCGACGCCGAGCAGGTTGCTAGTGAAAATGTTGTTTCGGCGGTTCTCGAAGAAGTTGCCACCATTTGTGCTATGAGTACCCTTTCTTAGTCAGTACCGCCATAGTGGCAACAAACCAAGATCCAAGGAGAGAATTTCTGGCTCACTTACAGCAAAACCAATGCCATAGTCTGAATAGCCGCCATAGTTGCCCGAATTGCCATACGGGTGATGAATTGGTAAGCCATTCATGCCTGGAGAAACCCAGTAAGGCGAAGTCATCATATTCTGCTACCAAGTTAGCTCATCTAATTTCTAGTTTCTGCAACGATGCCCAACACTGACGTTATATAATCTAGGGTCGCCACCCATCCCAGGGAAGTCAAATAGTTGCATAAGGCTTTGGTTGTTGGCCTCCCTTTGGACAAGTGTTGAAAGGCGGTTTACATCGGCAGCACCAGCATTTGGCGTCCTTGGAGATGAGCTAAGTGAGAGATCTAGTAAGACCTAGAATGCATTGGATGTCAGGCTTGCTCACTGATGGAGAGTTGTGGCATATCAGGGGAAAGGATCAATTTACCCGGTTGCGCTGTCCTTGGCTATTGTGAGTCAATTGAAGTTGACCGTCTCCCGTACTCGCACCACCCTCATCCTCAAAAGTTGCAGCATCATCTTCCTCTACATCACCGTCCTCGATATTTTCATAACCATCCGGAACACTGTCAAGTTTTTGAAATAGATCAACACCAGCCTGATCATTCGCGACTGATGATGCAGCATCGTCGATGATAGAAGACCCGTCAAGTAGTGAGATATCACCCTGTTGGACAACGTCAGAAGGAAACCCCGGGAGCACGTCTGGGTCGAGTCGCAGAATTACCATCTTCATATGACCTTGTGACGGGTTGTCCTTCTCGGATTCACCACCGCTGCCAGCCTCGCTCGAACGCCATCTGGATTGAATCTTCTTGCCGTTGCCATTTGATCCCTCCATGGTGGGTTCAAAATCGCTTTCGGAACCTCGATCATACTTTACTATTGCACGAGAGGCACGACGCTTTGCAATGACACGCTTGACTCGTTCTACGACTGGGGACTTCATTTGGAGGTGACTGTTCAGTGCACGGTCTCGTCGATGACGCGGTGTTGAAATACTCTTCTGGTGGCTTCTGGATCTCTTATCAGCTTGAGATCTCCTTATGCTTATTGCGTGCCCGTCGCACTTACGTAGCTAACTTTCCTCCATCTCGGACGTAATTTCCAGAACCTCGAACAATACCTGGGATCGCAAGAGACTTCTTTGGGTGTTCATAAGCCTCAGCCCAAGGAAGGGGTCTATGCAAGTTAGGGCATGCGCAGCGTACATTGAAATTGGGGGGCAAGGTAGAAACAGATAGATAAACCTACTTTGACGTAGTTGGGTTCTCGCTCTCGAAATCACGAACAAGTCCACGAACCGATGTATCACCACCTGTAGCCCTTCTACCCAATGGTGGCGGAATCATATGACCTTCGGCAACCAATATATCGCGCATCTTATTGAGGTACTGTAAGGCCGCCCCACCGCTGCATCCCTATTTCAGGTCAGTCACTCTGCTGATACATGATTTATAATCCAGCTAAAGGGATTCGCTCCGAATAGAACTACTTACTGGCTCAAGGCGCTGGACGACTTTATCCCAGGGAATCTTTAAACCCTCGTGATGGCATTCATATTGGATGATCAATAAGAGCTTCTCAACCATGCGTTCCCGGTGCCAATGTACGAGCTTGCGGCCCAGTACGCGCCCATTGGGGTGCACCTCTCCCTGTACGTAACCATGAGCCGCATAATGGTATTATAGTAAAGGAAGTTGACATACCTCCAACTTAGCTCTAGTCTTCTTAAGTCGAGCTGCAGCCATGGAGCGAGATACGACAGAAGCTTTCTTTTTACTACCCTCGGCCCCATTGTAGTCAGAGTCGTCAGGATCGCTGCCCATAGAAGCTGCATAGTCGGAAGATACTGCTCGTCCTTGATACTCGTCATCAGTTCCATACTCATCAATCAATTGCTCCACCTTTTCTACCGTGAGTGGTTCTAGTGATTTGGGTGTTTTGAGAGACCTCTTCATCCATGGATACCTGAACAGGGGCTTTGTTGCAAGAGGGACGATGCTTATTTTTAATTGAGACATACTGCCACCTTCTTGCTCCTCAGGCTCGGCCTTGATCGCAGCCTTCGCCTTTCTGGGAGTCTTGGCTTCCTTCTTGGCTGAACCCATAATATACCTTCATGAAAAGTTGCTTGTTGACTCTGGAAGGCTGTTGGAGAACCTGTGTGGCAGAAATATGTTAGACCGGTTGGCTTCCTGCTCTGAGACAAGGCCGAAATAAACACTCTGAAGAAAAACCAGAAGAGTGGTGGGGGGAGGCGTGGAGATGCGCGTATTTTCGTATACGTTTGTATAGAATGCTTGCTTGACTGAATGTATGGAGCCAACAATGGCCGTGTGATTGGTCTGGCTAGGAACTTGGAAAAGGAGGGCAACGAGCACTAAGAGGGCTTGACTGGAGAAGCAATGAATATGCAACAAGCTGCACGGGGAATAGTGTGTGCTTTCCACCCTCAGTAGACTGATCGTTCCATTCATATGAACTCGTTTTTGATTCTACACCGGAATGCGGGAGAGCACTATAAGATGCCCACAAACAACACACAGCCCTTGCTATTAATCAACCACTAGCAAGTCAACAAAAGTCGAGCGAGTCAATGACTAATTAGGAAGGAACGCTGTACCCAATCGAGAAGGGACCGCGAAATATGTTGTACAAGACACATGTGTGTGTGGACTTGAGGCTCGCTGCCCTTAAATTTGAGGAAGATTCCAATCAAGATTTACTTACTCGGATAGACTAGAGAGTAGACCTAGAAGAACCCTAAGTGCCCTTTCCTTTGAGCAATGGCTGGAAAGGTAGTTGTAGAAAGGAAAGGATGGTGGCGTAGGGAGCTACGGAGTGCGTGGGAGGCATCTCGGAGCAACGCGAATTTGGTGTTTATAGGCTCTCTGGAAGAACAATATTTCCGAATATGGAAGTACCAACAAATACACTAAGTGAATTAGCCACACTTCAGGCAATACGAAAGTCACTATGGATTTATTTCCTCTTTACTTTGGGCCTACTTTACATTCAAAGTTGTGATAAGCAGTGTTTGCCTACTCCTCTACTCCTCTCTGGCAGCCTTAACATTGAAGGAATGTGGAGGCTCACGTCACCAATTACCAAGATCTGCCGGTATAGCAGTGCAAGGAAGGCTGTGGGACTGGTTCAAGTTTGTTTCATCCATCTTGTGAAAATACGTCAAGCTCTTTCAGCCCCCTTCGCTAAAACACAGGGCTGGTGTCAGCAAAGTCACGGGATCCACGCTACCAGGAAACAAGATGTTATATAAGTCCTCAGCAGCATGTATCAGGGTGTCATTTATATTTTGAGTCTATCATTGGAAGTGATCTTCATGATGCACTCTACATTCAATCTCCCAAGGTGAGAGCGCATTTCAGTCATAGGCGTGAGTACACAGATAGAGTGAAGGATAATTTAATTTGATGATCTGGAATATATAGGCATCGAAATTCGGACTGTGGTCACTTATAACAACACAAGAATTGTAGGAGGTGGTGGTGGGCCGAGCTAATACATGTCAATCTGGATCGGGACAGCATGTTTTTTGTTGTGTTCGGGATCTTATAAATAGGATCGGTAAAAGATATATGAACTATAAGGAACTCTATTACAAGTAGCGGTAATCGCCAACGGCAAAGAAATTTAAACACTAAGATTTAGGTTGGCTTGTATTTCGGTAAATGCAAAGCAAATAAGAAAAAAGGCATTAGACTTTGGTGTAAATCTGCAATGAAGTTAACCTCCCCCCTGCCAGCCTCGGTTGTCCTTCTAGTGCATAAATCTCAGCTTTTGTGTGGCTGGTTTACATGGGAAGATAGAAGAAGTAGAGGACACATAACAAGGAGCCAACATGTGAACAACTCATAAAAGAATCCGAAAGGAATCTCTGAGGAGCGTATAAAGGTTCTAGGAAGAACGAAGACTTATATAAGTAGATGGTTATTCTTGAATGAGACCTTTGTGCTTTACTTCGATAGTATTCTTACTAGTTACTAAGAGTTACTCTGAGGCATACGTGGTACACTTACTTCCTTCCGTCCACCCAACTACAGCCTTGGTGGTTTTTATATCTTAGGACTACTTAGTACCGTAACATCAATGAGGTGCAACACCTTACAGGGTATAGTATGTATGTCAGACAGCGCTCTTTGTGGTCTTGCCGCTCAACTCTATATGTGTAGCCTCTGGTTGAACCATTGCATCATGCTTTCGGCTGATATCGATCTCTTCAAAGGGCTCGGTAGCCATGTCATCACCGAACAAGGCTGCCACTTCTTCCAGAGTTTTGCCCCTAGTCTCGGGCAACATAAAGTAGAATATGAAAGCAGCCACGGCATTGAAAGATATGTAAACACTATAATATCTACAAGCAGAATGTACGTCAGCCCTATAATTTCTATAAACGGATAGCCTGCTTACCTCCAACTTATATTCTTGACAGCAACAGGTGTGATTTGCGAGATGACAATGGCAATGACAGCCTTGCCCCATACTGCAACACTCATACCTTTAGAGCGCAGAAAATGCGGAAATAACTCCGAGGATGCGGCATAGATGAGGTCATTGAAGAAAATAGCAAAGCATGTTGAGTAGATGAAAATGAAGGCAATAGCTGCATATCCACCGGATATGTCTGGACTACCGGTTGGGAACTCTGCGCTCAGTGCTATACAGATAGAGAGTGTGATGCACATAGAAAGTGCACCAACCCCTGAGGTTTGTTATTAGTGTTACCATTTCTAATTCAAACAACCAGCAGGAGACGAAAGATAGGATAAGCGAAGCATAGTAGACTTACAGAGTGTAGTAGTTCTTCGCCACTTATCAGCTACAAAGAACAAATAAATGACGGTTCCAATGACTCCCATGGTACCGAAGACGCCGCTAACAAGGAGAGAGGTTTTGCCCTTCACGCCAACGATACCATAGAAGACATTTTGGAAGTTCGAGATGACGGATGTTCCGCTAAGTTGGCTCATAGCCACAATGAAGCAGGCAAGTAAGGTACGCTTGAGGTACTGTTTAGAGAAAAGCGCAATTGCTGCTTTGTACCATGGGAGATTTCTGTCGTATACTTCGAAGGAGATCTGCTCTTGGATTTGAATGAACTCACGGTCCACGAATTCTTGCCCCATATGTCCTTGGAGACGCACCAAGACTGCCAAAGTGTCAGTAGCTGACTCGGGGATGCCTCTCTAACACTTTTGGGCGCATATACCGGCTTTTGCTTCCTCATATCTTTCTTGCTTGACCACTAGAGGTAAGGCATTAGCGGTTCGCACTAAAGGGAGTAGGACTAGGATTGACTTACACCACCGAGGAGAGAAAGGGATAAAGTAGCATCCAACAAGCATGACAATTGGAGCAGGTATCTGCATCGCTAAAGGAATTCGCCATGCTGCATTACCGACAGCATATGAACCCGCGTAGCCCCCCAGTTTGAGGCGAAGAACCCGAGCGAACTCATTAGACCCTGCATACCGACCAAAAATGCCCGTTTCTGTGGAGGAGCAATCTCAGCAATATAGACGGGAACAAGCGCAAGCAACATTCCGGAAGAAATTCCAGCAAGCGCGCGGCCGGCAATGAGCATTCCAATGTTGATTGATCCTGCTTGAATTCCTCCAGCAACGGCTGCTGATACAAGGTTAGTCAGATACTCAAGATTATCTATTATGAACACTTTACCAAGAATAGCAGCTGATGCAAGACTGTATTTTCTGCTGAGCTTATCAGCGAGATACCCTGATGCAAATGTTCCGACGGCTTGTCCAGCATTGTAACCAGACACAAGCGCCCCTTACCCAGTCAGTATCGAAGGTTGTAAATTCGACAAGGACAGACAAACCAGTTAAGGAAGGATTGGAACCATTTCCATGCTGGACCAGAAATGAGTTTAATGCCGATGGTTGGACTGCTGTGACTACCTCCTCGCTTTCGGAGATTGCAATCACACTAGCACCGTCAGACGCACCGCCAATGCGACGTATTCATGAAGTAAATGCAGTGTCGATTTCCAAGAGCCCCACAGGTAAGGTGTTGGTAGATTTCGGTCAGAACCTAGTGGGCTGGCTTCGCGTCCAGGTTCAGGGACCAGAAGGTCACAATATCACCTTCCAGCATGTTGAAGTTCTTGAGTATGGTGAAGCTGGTATTCGACCTCTTTGGGGTGCCAATGCAATGGATACTCTAATCCTGAGTTCACAGCTTGAAGAGTGGGAACCAAAATTTACATACCACGGTTTTCGATATGTCGAAGTCACTGGTTGGCCTAGCAATGGAGGCGTGCCCACGTTGGAAGCAATCACGGCCATTGTCATTCATACCGATATGGAGAGGACTGGATACTTTGAGTGCTCAGAGCCGTTACTTAACAGGTTGCATGGGAATATTGTTTGGTCAATGCGGAGTAATTTCCTTAGCATTCCAACCGATTGTCCTCAACGTGGCGAGAGGCTAGGCTGGACGGGAGACATTCAAGCGTTTGGGCCCACCGCAACGTACCTATACCGCACTGTTGGATTTCTCAAAGGCTGGCTCAAGGACCTCTCCTCTGAGCAACATGAAAATGGAGGCGCAGTGCCGCCACTTGTGGTTCCAGATGTCCTATATAATATCCCTAGATTTCAATCCAGAGCCAAAAAGGCACAAGCCGTCTGGGGAGACGTTGCAATATCGTTACCGTGGACTTTGTACACAGTATCTGGAGATGCAAATATCCTTTCTCAGCAATATCGAAGTATGCAAAGCTGGATCGACCGAGGAATCCCTAGGAAGCCAAACAATCTTTGGGACACAAGCAATCATCCCCAACTTGCGGACTGGCTTGATCCAAGCGCCCCCCCTGATGACCCTGGGAATGGTCTTACAGATGGAGAGTTCGTAGCGAATGCATTCTTGATTGGTATGACCAATCTCATGGCCAAGATAAGTGCCATCTTGGGCAGCTCCGCGGACTCCACGCGGTACACCGCAGCAGGGGCAACAATGAGGGAAGAATTTCAATCAGAGTACATCACGCCTAGGGGAAGAGTAGTTGGTGACACACAAATGGCACTTGCTCTCGCCATCTACTTTGCGCTTTTCGCATCAACCGAACAACAACAGCATGCTGGTGAAAGGCTTGTGAATGTCATCCGCAGCAAGTCTCGCTTTAAGATCGCGACTGGCTTTGCAGGCACTCCAGTCATAGGTCATGCTCTGACCACGGTTGGGCAAACGCAAATATTTTACCGGATGCTACTACATCGCAAGAATCCATCGTGGCTGTACCCAGTTATGATGGGTGCGACAACAGTGTGGGAACGTTGGGACAGCATGCTGCCCGATGGGAGCATCAACCCTGGCATGATGACCTCCTTTAACCACTATGCACTCGGTTCTATTGCTGACTGGATGCACAAAGTCATTGGTGGTTTGTCTGCGGCTGAACCTGGGTGGAGGAAAGTGCGAGTAGCACCAATTCCTGGTGGGCTCCTCACAAGCGCCAAGACGAGTTTCAGTAGCCTATATGGACTTATATCATCAGAGTGGAATATTGATGGAGACGAATTTACGCTTCAGGTGAAGGTTCCACCAAATGCTTCGGCAACTGTACGGCTTCCTACCATCACCGCACTACGGGAGGTTGGCTCAGGGACCCATATCTTTCGTTGCCTGTACAAAAGGCCAGAGTGGCCACCGAAACCAAATTATGGGGCGTTCTATAGAAATGTTGGAGATGACGATGACCTTTAAACAATAGAAACGGATGTTTAATGTGCTACAGTTGAAGCTTAGGACTCTTTGAATGCTATCCTGGCGCGGGAAAGGTCCGTCCCTCTCGGCCAGTATTAGCTCCGTGATTCTTGCGTGTATCCCAGGCACTCGCCTCTCTGTCCCCCTTCCTTTATAGCATGGTTGCGTCGTCCTACATACCATTAAAGTAGTGAAGCTCGTACGCCAGCTCTAGTCTTTTGAACTGAACTTAAGCGGAAATTGGATTCTGTATTTCGAGTTTGACATAGAGTATTGCATATTCCTTAAGAGCTTTTAGAATTTGATTCCGGTCATTAGAGTCAAGCACGTCCTAGAAAATCTTTTCTCCGAGAAAGAGCGATTCGGTTGAAGAGTAAGCATTGTGCGCCGAGAGTAGGTGACCGTAGATACAAGATCTAGTGTCGATGTTATAATCGAGAATGGGAATCCGCATGTGGACTGATGAGTAAGTCCTTTTGAAATAAATTCGAAAGCGATCAAGAGGGTTGAGCGATAGGCTAAGTCCCCCTTTCCACAAGACAGAGTTCAGGTAGTGACGTGTCCAAGTTCGGGACAGCCATGTGAATACTAGACCCCGCCAAACGGTGGGAATCTTTAGTGAAACATCACAACGTTCATTTTGGAAACTGCTCAGCAGCGTTAGCGCAAAGCCATAGCGTTATCTGTTACTTTAATTAGAATGCCTCAGAAGCAGCTGCAATCACCCGGAATCCCATCGTATAAGGATCACCAGCTAGTTATGGCCATGTCTACGCAGAGCTAGGCATGAGTTCAGAACAGTAATTTATCAGGTGGTTAAATTCTTTGCATGGGGGCATGGATGATCAGATAAGACTTAGAGAAGGAATGAAGAACTTGGGTCTAGGAGGTCAACTAGAATTAGACTTCGTGTCACAAGTGAGTTGCCCAGTCCATATATCATTCTGGCGGTGGTGATTAATTTGTGAGATTTCTGGCACGAACAACGTTCAATTTAATTGCGAAAGTTTGTAGATACGATCTAACCTTTTTACTTTTACTGAAGGAGTGGTAAATCCTAATAGCAGCTGAACTCAACCCAACATCAATCCTTCTTTAATTGTTGTAGTGGACTTGCTACTGCACGACGCCTCGTTACCATAGGTAATAAAGTCCTTTTTTATTCTAGTGCTATACCCAATTCGAATTCGAATTGCCTTTGAGTGGAGCTATTTTCGACCTTGCTCATTTAGTGATACTCTCCTCTTGTTGTAATGCTAACTCATTTTAAGAAGCTTGAGCTTTTTAGTTATGAATATAAAGCCTTTCCGTATATCATTAATATTTGCACCAATAGCTCTCTAAGTGTTTGCCCCCCCCCCATAATAATAATTGAAAAATAAGTCTCATTAACATTAATTTAAAATCTAATTTTAATGAGGGTTTTGTAAATTATTTCGAAGAGTCATTGTAACTTATTTAAAACCTCTATAGAACTATATTTAGATCATTAGACCTGGTCCATCCAACATCATAGCCCGGATTCATATTCGAAATACCCGAAACCAAGAAGAGAAATCCTCGTTTACATCATACAACTCATACTGATATCCTTCGCCTACTCAACGATAACTGGGCATTCTGACCCCCCTGAGTTATTCGCTGAAATTTGACATGGGCCAGGTTTATATTGGAGGTTTTGGGTACTTCTTGGAATGGAGCCCGTGCTACCGCGCATGCCATCATCCATATCGCCAGAAGTAATATAGGAACCAGCACCAGAGAGCTTGAAGACAGATGAAGACTCCAGGCCGTATGCTCCACCGATCCGAGTTTCAGCGATTCCAATTCCATATCCTGACGGTCCACAATAGTCACTGCCATTGTACTCCGGCTCACTCCCACTACCATACTGCGCGTTGAAAGAAGGCTCATAGTATTGCATCAGGCTGGTGGCATCGTCGGTTGTAAGCTGATGACCTTCCTCTTCCTTGACTCGGAGGAACTCCTTTTCTGTGGCTGGGTCAGGTTTGACTGCGTTGGCGCTGAAGCTCTCGGCATCGTCTGCAATGGTATTATCTTCGGCAAAAGCATCTGTTTTACGTTTCTTGGATAAGTTGCAACCAGACTCGCGGCGCTCGATCTTAGGAACCCGGGATGTGGAAGATGGCTTGGTGGTCGTAGAATTAGATCCGATGCCGTGGGCTCTCATCATACGCTCATAACGTTTCGCCCTGTAGATCTATTAGAATAAATGGATCTTCTTTAACTTGGAAACGACGATACTTACGCTGCGCCTTTGCTGACGATCTTGCACTCTTGGGCAACTTGACCGAAGTCAACCTAAAAGATCGGGTCAATGGCAACTCAAGACTAGTAATCTCGAACCGTACCTTGCCATTGTTGCTGTACCGAATGCAGCTAATGAGGAACTTGAATTGCTCTTCGTTGGAGGCGGGAGCCATGATGACGTTCGTAGAGGTGCAGAAGTGCGAAGAAAGTACAGCTTGATTGAATACGAATAGTAGGCGGAGTCTGGGTCTGCAAGACTGAAATAGAATTCTCCGAGATGTCGAGTGACCAAGGCCTGTTGTTGATAACAGGAGGAACTACTAAACCCTTAAACGTTGGTGACGGACTAATTGTGATACCAAAAGTTGCAAAAATGGTGGCTACGTGTGATGACAAGAGGACTACTGGTAGGAGTGGACAGTATCTTCACTTTAAGAAAGACAGGTCCTTCCAAGGCCGAAAATTACCAGACTTGTCATTTAGAGTCGCTTTGCAGCTATCAAGCTGTTTGAGGCATTTGCTTTATTTAAGATGTAAGCCCAAAATCAGGCATTCCGCTTGCAAATATTTTCAGAGAGACAAGAACACATGGAAAGTCACATCAAACCTCACAAATAGTTTATTATTTAGTCCATTGCATATCATAATTGCATTGTTGAGCTCACTTCGTGCAGGCAAACACTGATTATCGTTTTTTTCTCCACTAATGCTGACATCCGATACCTAAAAAGACGGCCTTCAGGTTGCCTTCACAACTCACAGCCACCTGTGATCTAAACTTGCCATCAGCATTGTCTGGAAAAAACTTCACCTTTTTACAAAAAGGAATTGCGCTCACAAACCTACCTCATCCATCAATGGTATCACTGTGCCATAAGCAGTATTGAATTCTGTAACAGAAAGGGAAATTTGGAAATCTAAGCACCTATTGTATTCAAGTTAGTGGTTATTCTTACATGTTGACACAAGAAACTGCCAACTTGCAACTTATGACTTGCTCAGAATCAAGCGTTATCAATGTTATGCTTGAGCTTCCAAGCACGCCATTCTTCTAGAGATATTCCACGCTCTTCAGCCTCCTTCCTTTCATCATCCGAAGTATAGTTCGAAATTGCCTCATCGTAGAAAGAAACAATTGATTCGGCCTTGCCATCAATACCATGGGCAGGAGAATGAGGGGAGGTGGTTGAGTCGGCTTTGCCGTCAATGCCTTCAACGGAAGATTGAGTGGCGGGAATTTCGACCATAGGTTCCTTAATGGAAGTTGTAGGGGGTTGATTAGGAGTGAGAGACTTGCCATAATTATTCTCATCGTCGCCGTTATCGAGAGCAAGCAAATTTTCATCCTCAGGCTCTTCCTTCTTCAAGGCTGTTTTGGCCTTCTTCTTGCCGTTGTACTTGGCCTTTGGTGGCCTACTATTTGCTGCCTTCTTTGGAGCTGCGTTCTTGCCGACAGCCTTCTTCACGGCTTTTGTGGGCTTTTTCGAAGGTCCACCAGTATCGCCTTCGCCGTTATCACTATCACCACCTACGGCAGCGCCGGTACCAGAATGTCCTTTGATCTTCTGGAGGAGCTTCTTGCAGCTGGTGCGCGCGTTGCGGGCATATTTGATACCCAAACGCTCGGCCAACTTATCATAATCAATCTACATCGTCTTGTAAGTTCACTTGCCTAAGCAGATTCTCTCGGTGAGAATATAGGAACATACCTGAGGTGCATCACCCATCAAAGAGAAGATAGTAGCTAGCATCTGAGTCTCCTTGGGAGTTAGTGCGGTGGAGGATTCGGACGACATCTGTTGTTCAAGTCAGGCTAGACACGATGAAATTGGGCTTTGGCTCTTTCAATACTGTTCTGTCTGATGATTCTAGATTGATCTTGGGAACTGATTGATGCTACGAAGAGTGGTGAGGGACTGCAGGATAGCAAGAAATGATGACCTAGATCTCCACGTGGTGGGAAGATAAGGCCGAGCTCGAGAGGAACGGGCGTTGTTTATTTAGCCTCGCTTCTTTCTGCAACTAGGCTCAGTCAAGAGCCAAAATTCAAAGTGAATGGTAATTTCTCCCCTGGTAAATTCCGAGTCATTCATCCAGAGTCGAAGTAGACTGCTAAAATTCTCAAGGCGGCCTTGCCTAACGTGACCACAGGCTCCCAAATCAACAATTAGCAGCAAGTGTGATATGGTGAATTCAATTTCGTATCTCAGGTGCGAAGATCTATTGCTGATGTCACACTCACTAATGAGTAGATCCTAAAATCAATATTTAGAAGAAGCAGCAGAGATTGCTCTAGATATCGCCTGGTGTCAAATATTCCTAAGACTGTGGACTATCTAGAATGGCCCTGAAAACTCGACGTACACTGTGCGTCAGAAGTATGGGGGAGAGGTGAGAATTATATCACCTTGGAAGCAGTAGAAGCTTCATTTAATATCAAGAATACTCTATTTCCACGCTCCTATGGGTTATGGAGAACTAAGACTATCTTGATGTCGTGTGTGAATACTGGTCTATATTCCTTCGATGATGCTTGTTCCACAAGCACAGAAGCTCAGAGAAACACCAGTCCATTATCGAGAGATATAATCTGAGCTTAAGTCTCCTCCATAGCATCCTCGTCAGAATCAGCCTTACCAAAGACTGCCTCATCGTCGCTGCCTGGATCCTTGGCTTCAGACTTCTTCTCGGCGATGGGAGTTTTGACTGCTTCATTTAGGACACTTTTTAGCGCGGAATTAGATTTTACGTACCCGCGAAAGTCTCTTCAGTAGCATCATCACCGTTGGCGTTCTGGCCTTTCTTTCCCTTTGTAGGCTTTGGAGTCTTCGGAGCGGCAGCCTTCTTGGCTGGAGCACCTGCCCAAATATTAGCTAATTTCTGATGGTGTTGTGATGAACATTACGCTTCTTAGCTACTTTGTTGGTCGAAGGAGTGCCTGGGATTGCTGGATCGTTGGGACCAGCTGCATCGGAAGCCTTCTTGGGAGTTGCTGTACCATCACCACCTTTCTTGCCTGCACCCGTACCAAAAGGAAGACCGTATTTCTTCTTCAAAGCGAGGACCTTATTGCCAACTGAGCGGTGATTGCTGTAACCCAACTCAGTAGCTACCTTGACTGTGTCAACGGAGATTGCACCTGCGGTAGTATTTTGCAAGCATGCGATAAGAAATTTAACGTCGGCAGCAGGCACTATTGATTTGTCAACAGGGGACGAAATATGTACGAGAGTGATAACAGAGAAGAGGCAGCGCAAGGGTGAGTGGTGAAGATCATGGATTTGTAAACAGATCTATGACTTACTTCCTTCAATTGCTTCACCGGAGGCAGCAGTGCTTGGGTTCTCGTTATCAGACATTTTGAGAGTTATATGGCTTTTGTTGACAGACCGATATTTACTAGAGTTCGTGAAAGTGTACAGATGTACGGCAATTTGATGTTGTAATGATAGTGCTGGTGTTATGAAGCGGAAAGAAAAGCGTGTTGTGAAAATGCCAATATTATGTGGGTAGTGCCTTCTGCCTTATGAAAACTGCTTTTTTATTCACTTTGCAGAATAGTCTCCAGGCTTCTTTTTTACTCTATTTGTGCTAACGCTTCATTTAGGCTCCAATATTGAACAGATAACTGGTAATTATACATAGAATTTTACGCCAATTACTCTGGCAGACTTATAGATTCTCAAGATTTAAGAATAGAAGTCTCAGCCATAGTTCCAACCATACATTTGCAGTTTAGATTTAGAGCAATAGTAGTCACAAAGATGTCCCTGAAGCAGGTGTTCAAAGAATTTAGTCATTGACCCTAATATCCGATGATGGAAACCCTCCATACTAATGCCACCCATGGAAGCCAAAGCTAGAGAGAGTTGCGCCGCAAATCAATAATTCACCATTAACCATCCATAATGACCAAACGCAATCATCGTCTGAGAATCGGGGAAGTATCATTTGAGAGGCTAGTCCGAAGAGAGGTAGACGCAAAGGAATGCCGCAAAAGAGGTTGAACAATGGAGCTAAACTTCAAAATCGTCCTTCGCCTCGTAATACTCGAAACCATCATTGCCGATAGTAGGGGGATACTTCAGACTGACAGGGGCTCCTTGCATTGATGTCAGCAACTGTATTCCTTTAACCTGCAAATACGCTTACCACCATTGATCTCTTCATCCTCGCCACCATTATCATCCTCATCCTCATCCTCACCCCCCTCAATGCCGCCATTAGTCTCCAGCTTGATGCCGTTCTTCCTTGGATTGAGGAACTTTGAAGGCTTGGTGACCTTGGAAGGCGTCTTGATTGTACCGGAGCCGAGGGTTTTCTTTGGAGGCTTGGCCTTTGCTGGGGACTTAACAGGACCGCTGCCGCCTTCAACAGTCCAACCAATTGCCTTCTTTATCTGGCCTGCAATGGATGTCTCAAAATTATTGAACATTGAAAGGAGGACAGTCTCTACATACTGAACCGGGTCTTAGCACATGTGGCATTGCTGTAGCCGCAGCGTTGGGCAACAGCATCCCAATCAACCTACATCATTTAGGACCATGAATGGATTGGAGACCTGTGTGAACTTACTTCTGGTGCATTCTTCATGTTACCAAGAATAGTCAAAAAAAAATGTGCCTCCTTGTCGGTAGCGGCACGTGGTACTTTTCCGTCTCCAGCCATTCTGAATCTGCTTTGTGAGCCAATAATGGAGAAGCAATATAGCGAGATTTACTTGTCTTAAAAGTATTTTGCAAAAGACACGGTTTTTGAATGTTTGTGGAGATGAGGGAAACTGGTAGGAAGATGCCGTGGTGTGTGCAAACAATGTTGATGTTGAAAAGCTATGTGAATCTCACCGAGAATTATTTTTTTATAGGGTGAAATATTGCCAAATAGGGATCTAAGTGGGCCCACACTGCCATTCTGAACTATGCTTTTACCTTCATTTCACTTTTAAAATGAGCAGTCACTACTAGAGACTGTCACAACTTCACCCTTCGTGGTTGCAAGCACTCGAAACAAGACGCCATAGAAACAGGAACCCGCCCAGATGCAAAATCAATTTTCCAATGTATGACAAGTAACAATATCCTAGACTATACGGTACTGCCAATTCAATTTAACGAGTTGACATCTCCTGCTCCTGATGTGAATTACAGGTACTCACGTTAAGGCGGGCAGGCAGTTAGGAAGGAATGATGACATGACCACTAGTGTACGAGACTCTTGTGTTGCAACATATTAGTCATAGCATGATAAAATTTTCTCACCAGAACTATTCTCTGTCATCTCAACAGCCAACACTTCAGAAAAGCCATATGGCCCTGCATAAGCAACTCGGTATTGATGAGTTTTCATAAGGTCTGTCTCCATCGAATATGGCATTGCGTGGCCGCGTAAAAACGAGGTATCCACCAGGTACTCTTAAAGGGTTATCGATTCATTGTATGGTTCATCCCATAGTTAGATGGCAGTTACACGGATGGGCCGCAGTTATAGCGTAAAAACAGCTTGGAAGAGGCGTGGTGGACAGGCTGAATGTAATATCTGGGGCGAATTCAATGAGCTGATGAAGAGCATCAAACTGAAAAGGCTAAAGAAACAGACTTGGGAAATCTGTAAGGCTCGAGCTAGACGCAAACTATTCTAAATCATTAGTCGGAATCAAGTTATTCTACCTATCGGATTACACAAATTCTCCAGGTTCAAAGCAAAGCCATAGGTAACAAGGGAAGATTAGGTTCTTTGCGGAATAACATATTGACAATTTTATGCCTTCCATTCTCATCCAAGCAGGGGCCATCGATATTCACTCCCAGCTTCTAGCCTCGGCCAATATATTGTTTAAAGTTATGAGATTCTGGACTCCAATTACATCTCATGCCCTATCAGGATCTGTCACACTTCTATATTATAGCAATATCAAATGTATGCCAAGACTACTTGTGCGCTGGCTATTGCAGAAACATAATTCTTGTGATGAATGACCAAGGAAAAACAGCCTAGCTTCCCAAACGGCTCAGCACATCCTGACCTTGTTGATCGTGTATTACTTCGAGCAAAGCACTTAATATGAGAATTAAAAAAATGGGCTAAAGACACGTCTGGCATTAGCTTAAACTTGAATTCTTGATGTATATGAAATCTTCCGGTAAACCTAACCTCCACGACATTTATGCTCTTGTGCGTGCCGCTTCCTAATTTTAGTACGCCCCATAAATACTAATGAAACCTTGCAACGCAAGGCTGCTAGGTCAACATGGTACGCACCGTTTCCATGATATGCAGATGTATGTCCCCAAAAGATCATGCAGACACAGGGAGAGAATTTGTGGGTGGAAAGGTCTGCCTCATTCTAGTGGAAGTCTTGGGCTGATATTTCGTTTCTCAAAGGGTTACTCTAACTGCATCGCACTTCTTTGGCTTTGTTTTTCTGCTGGACACGGTGCTTGTTGTCCTTTCCCTCCGCCTCCACTAACGAGGTTGAGGACCTCGCTTGAAGGCACCCCATCTCTGAATTTTCCAATCTTGATCCCTAATCCATCTTTCAGATTGAAACTCTCAACAACTCCTCCAGAAACAGATTTGAAGTTCCGCATCTTATGGCTTCTTTTTTGCGGCTCCATTTCGCTGCTTCTGAAGGAAGAACAGCCCAGATTCGAGAGATGAAGGACGAGATGGGGAGTGCAGCAGACGCTGAGAGAGACGCATGGCCGCTACTTTGGTATTCGCATCTTTCAAATGGTAATGTTAGATAAATTCCCACTGGGAGAATAGAGTTCTTCATCTACTTTCGAAGGATGAAGTATATTGTCGTCAACGACTTTCTGAACATGCTCTCCAGAAGCGGATGCTTGTTGCAAATTCCGGATCAACAGGACTTCTCCAAGCAATCCTTCATATCGCCAGAAAGGCTATACTCGTAACTCGACATCGAGACTGTAGTGCTACATACATCCCAGACAGCTCATACGAGATACAGCGTGACAGAGGCGAATGGGTAGAAAACAGAACCTTAAGGGTGCGAAAACCTCCTGGTATCCTTTCTACAAAGCTATGATTGCAATGAAAGGTGCGTGTTCCCATTGGAAGGGCAGCTTGCTATGCCAAGATGGGTCTAAGGCTAGTTTAGGTTGCTATACTGAGGCCTTGGGTCTCCATTCGTAGGGAGACACGAATCTAGCCTGCTGAAAACTCGAACCGTGGTAGAAGCATCTAAGATGCCCAACACTGACAGTCTTTTCCGAGGCGTGAACAGAACTTTGGAGCCCAAGGCCAACTCTACAATGTGCTATATAAACAACTTTGAAGATGTTCCATGCAACTAGTTCAAAATCTTCCCCAGTGCATCAGTCACTAGGAGGGCGGTCCCGGTAGTTCGTGGTTTGCACACGCAATCGTAATGGGCATCCATCTGCAAGATCATATTAGACTTCACGAACGATATAGAATGCGTGAGCGATCGAGATGCCGAGTAGACCTTAATGATACTGCGCATGGAGTGGCTTCCTTCCGATTTTATTTTGTTAAAATGGCATAGCTGATTTAGGGGCTCTTGACGACTTTTTAAGCCCAACATATTACGAGTTTGGCTATCCACTGCCATTGTGTCCAGCGACTTATCTGAAATAATCAAATAGTGGTCCTTACAGGCATTTTCCCAGGACGATGGCAGCAACCAGTCCTTTCTTGATCGTAGAAAGCGAAGTCTTGGGGATAACGTTGAAGTGTCGGTAGCTGCAAGTGTTGAAGGATCCCCTTCACTGTTCAATTGATACTTCATTCATCCTTATGTTTGCCTCAGAGCCTCTTCCGCCACTCTCGCATCCTCACTTAGCACCGCTCCCTCTTGCTGTAATAAACCCCCTGCATTCTCCAAATCTCTTACTACCTTTTCCAAGCCACCTAATAGACCTTCTATTTCACGTTGTTGGTCTGCTAGTTTGCCTGCGAGCGCAGCATTCTGACTTTGTACTGTCTGTAATTTGGCATTGAGCTGGCCTTGTTGCTGCGCCCTGAGGGGATCCGTATGCGCTCGAATTATCGTTTCGACAGGCAATGTGTGGGGAGGAATAGGCGGGCTATCTTTGTCTGATGCCCGCGCTTTGCGGGTTTTAGCAGAGGCGATCAGAGATTCGAGGGTGTTCAAAGAGGCTACAACGGAACGTTCTGCAAGGATAGTCTGGAACTCGTCCTATGAACCGATTAGAACTGTTGGCAGCTTAAAATAATTGAGGGGCATACGGAGGCAAAGTCGCTCAAGCGCTGCACAAAATTCGCATGGAGAGATTTCAACGATTCCGGGGCCGATATGGCAATCGAGGGGAAGCAGGCGGCGAACGATTCATATGTTATCGAGCGAAGCGTATTGGAGAGAGCATTTGCGTACAGAGTCTGAAAAGCTGCCGCGCGGGGCCCAGGAGTAAGAGCTGTGGGTGCTGATGGAGGGGGGCTGGGGCTTGGTGCAGATGACATATTATCCTAAAATCCTTTATAACCCCAAAAGCACAAACAGAGACGTATGAAACCGTGTAGTTTTTGGTGTTGCTATGATATTGTGGACAAGGTGGAGATGTTGACGCGACTGACGCGACGAGATCGGTCCAAGGCAGAACCAATTGCACGTGATTTTGACATTATCAATCTCTAATCTTTTAACGTCAATCTTCTGGAACTTCATCAATCCGCTATCAGGTTTAAACACCGCCAATATATCTCGCGCATGAACTTGCGATTACGCAAAGCTGAAAGAAAGAAAGAAAGCCTTTTCAAATCCTATAACGCTTGTGAGAAGACCGGTTTACACTAGTTATGGACGCCCAACCTATTAATGAGGTCGAGGGCACAACTGTAAAGGGAAAAAATAGAAGTGCGACTTCTGCCTGTGATAGATGCCACGGATTCAAGCTGCGCTGCGATCGCAAGCCATCTTCCGGCATTCTTGTATCATGCAGACGTTGTGAAAAAGCAAAAATAATGTGTGTAACAACACCACGTCGGAGAACTGGAAGGCCCCGCGCCGTGAAAAGTACTAGAGATGATCTGAGATCAATATCCGACGGTCACGTTAGCGTTCTAGTCGAGGAAAAAGAAGTCATGGTCTCTGAGACTGCAACTCGAAAAGACAGCAGAAAATCTGATCCAGTTGGAGGTCCTGTGAATTATCAGGGCTCGAAGCAGAAAAAAATCAACTATAGTGACATTCTTTCTGAGGAAGAAAGTGTTGAGAACTCTCTGACGGAACTACAGCTTGAGATTCGAGCGTATGAGCACCTAACTCAGGTACAAAGGCCAAGTACCAGCTTTGATCAGAATTATACACTCTGCATGCAAAAGCTCTCATCACTGACGTCGGATCTCATATTAAATCTCAATAATATCAGTAGAACCAAACTGCATAGTTATGCTCATATGCTTGATATAGAATCAAAAACGCGACTACGCAACGCATTTGTTGTACTTGATCCTACCGAGAACGAACAAGATACAATTGCGGGAGCATTTCTATCCTGCCAGAGGTTTCTGGAGGTTTTCAAAGAGCTCGAGGCTCTTTATTCCACGCCTCGATCAAAAGCAAAATTGACAGATGGGTCTCATGCTTCCAAAGATTTTAAAGTAATGGAATCGCCTGTCCTACTTATGATACTTGCTTGCTATTCATCCATGGTTCGATACTGCGAGTTGCTCTTCTCTCTTATACACAAATCTCTGCTTGCACCGAACTGTACAGAAAGAGCGATGGAGACGTTTCATCGGGTTATCGAAGTGGACACATTAAGCAGGACTCTCTGGAGAATGCTGACACATTTCGAATTGCGCCTGCTCATCATTGGTCGTAGTAGTGGCAATGAGTCATTATTTGGGTATGCTATGCCAGAATTAGGAAGAAGAAAACCAGAAAGCACACGGGATAAATCAGATAAATCTCTTGGCCATGTTATAGAGATGATTGCAAAAATTCTTCATGGCTTGGACATCCGAATGATGTAAGCAGGAAAGGCTGTTCTATGTTCTCCATTCCATCTATCAACAACATTCCCTGTGTCAAAGAACTGGCATTCATTACAGAGTGCCCCACCACAACAATAATGTCCCTGAAGTTGGGCTCCTCCCAGCATTAGACAAAGCCGAGGAGGAGTGGCTTCAATGTTTGAATCCTGATGGGTGGTCGTATGACCATCGCAAACCACGCCTTGGCGCTATGTCGATAAATAAACATAGATCATGGATGTCTTAGAGTCGATTCGTCAACGCCTTCTCGTACACTAGGTCTCTAGTATTGATTGATATTCTTCATCCCCGTGCCTTCAGAATACTATACTACAGCGGAAAATATTACAAAAAGCAAAGTCACCTTGGGTTGAGGCTATCAGCGTTCACATTAACAATACTCAGCACATCCTTGCCTTACTTGCGATGAACTTATGAATTCCAAAGGTTACAATGTACAACCATATAGAATGGTTGAGGCGTTATCAAGTCAATACCGGAGGAGTGGCCAGACCTCCTTGTATATTGCGTTGCTACAGGGTAATTATTGAGGTGGGCAGGTCATCCAACAGCGGTTCATACACTTTTTATATGTGGTCACACAATTGCTGTAAAGGAGGTCATTCCCAAAAGATGGTGAGTGCCTTGATGTTTCTCACACAAAATATTATTCAAAGACTCCAAAGAAGTTTTTGCCCGATTTATAATCTTCTAGTTTTACAGATATCATGACCTTAAAAAAATCTCTGGAAGCCTGTTTCATAGCATTCAAAGGATTCTCATATTTGCTGACTTCAAATATCTAGCAGGCCAAAATCCATGTCCGACGGTCAAAACCCTACAGACATTTCCCTCTAAGCTTGGCCGCCCGTTATGGTTTCCAGGAGTTCGTGGCCAACATTATACAATAGAGGGAGGTTTTTGTGATGGATAGAGCGACCAAGAGGAGGCCTATTTTATGACGGTACTAGGAAACCTATCCGAGAAGCCCTTAACTAAAAGTTGTCAAATGCTTTAACAAGAATCAAGAAATGAGAGGTACTACCACTGATTCTTGTATTTTGAGCTCTTGCTCTGAAGGTGGCGTTATAACGCTAGTATTATTTTGCGTTAGGATTAGATGCAGGGTTGGGCTAACGACTGTATAATAGAGCTCCTACAATCGGCCATTATATAATGGGCTTGCCAGCTAAAGAGAAGAGAAGCAGTGGTTATTGTGTTATGCGATGGCATTCTAGCCCACTAGTACTCTTAAATATCAAGGATATTCCTCCTTACCAAAAAAGAACCTGAGACATTGAGATGCGTGCAAGTTGATAACCTTTCGACTATACCTTTATTTTCATAATATGCTAGATGAGACAACTTTTAAGAAAAGAATGTCTTTTGACAAGTAGATGTTAGTAAGTAAAAAAGGCGTTATAATTCACTAGACCCGGTTCAAGGAACTAGACAGAACTCCTGATTAATAAAAATTAACCAAAAAAGGGTTTTATAGTACTTCAGTTATATTTTGACATTGTCGTGTATCTTGATTAAATATTAGCCTTGTTTACATGTACGAAAATACGAAAAATTGTGAAATAAATGCATAAAAAAAGAGTCATGATTGCAATAACCTTTAATGCCGTAGTGGGCACTATAGCGATCGACCATTAGAAGTTTCGTGGCATTCAGTCCAGTGCAGAAAAAACATGCATATAATGACCGAAAAACATCGCAACGCCACCCATGATATAAAAGAATCAGTCTATATCATCCACGCCATTCACCCAGGACAGAGAGTATATCCTCAGCCGAAGAAACACTAGATGTCCTTATATATGCGCCTAGTATCAAGAGAAAATAGGTTAAGGTGAAAGAATCAGGCGTCCTCATCATAGAGACTATGTAATATTAGCATACGTCGGACTCGGGATGGTAGGTGGGATATACTCGTCTTGATCAAGCTCGATGTGGCTACCCGCGTGGCCGTTTGCCTCAATCTTAAACTGGGTAACGTTCTCACGATGCTCATCCTTCTTGGGACGCTTAGAAGGTGTTGAGATCTTGTCGTCATCGTTACCACCTTCTCCAGGCTCTGTGGCACTCTTGGAACGCTTCATTGGAGTTACCTTTACCTTGGTGGTACTTCTTGGGGTCTTTGGCAGGGTGTCGCCGTTTCCGTTGGCCCTTGCACCTGCACCATCAGCTCCACTATTTGAGATGCAAGTCAGTTAATGAGCTCAAGCCAATCTGTTATTGCTGGATATGAAGATTAAAGGACTCTCTATGACTGCGGCTGTGAGACTGAAGCGCTTGTGTTTGTGTTTGCGTATCTTAAACTCTATGGATATGATCGACTTACTTGCTGTCTCTTCCACCATTAGCACGGCTCTCCTTGCGAAGCTTTTGGAAATGTTGACTAATATCAGAGTCAGCTGAGCTATGTTAAGTCTGCAAAGCTCTTCTTTCATGGCAGAAGAGACAGCTTAGGCTAAGATTGCGGTAAAACTTACCGGCATGCCTCATTGCTGAAATTGTAGCCTTGGGCTGTCATCTTTGCTGAAATGACATCCCACTTCACTCCTTTTAGGGCACCATCTTCAGCAAGAAGCAGAGCAAGAAGCAGATCGCGGTCGGACTTATCGTTCCATGGAGTTGGGGCCATGTTGATGATTTATTTGGCAAGCAGACGAATGATTAGTTAAACTCAAAGATTTTTTTTGGTGAATGTTGAATGTTTGTGTAAAAAGGCAAAGAAACGATCGACTGGAGATTGAAAGCAATGTTATTGGATTTAAGGGCAAGGACTAGCCGACTGTTCAGCCTCACAATTAGTGAATAGTCAATTAGGACAAAATGATTCACGAGTTTCCGGCCTCAGACTACAGACCTAAGCTGGCGGAATATTATTTACAACACCAACTTAGAAAGACATTGCATCATAACGTCGGAGGTTACCATTGCCACCATCTTGCTAAAAGAAGAATTTATGTACGTACCCACCCTCAATGATTGTGAGTCATTCGATCTAGTTCAAGTAAAGTTACACAAAAACCCCAACCACCCGAATTTTTTAGTCGGATATGTTCCTGACAAACCCAGCGCACCCCTGCGGCCGCTGCCGAGGATAGGCGAATAGATTTATTTGGGGAAGCCGTGGCAAAAAAAGAAGGATAGGCTAATTATTTAGAAGGTTGAGAAGCATGTATAGCGCTTGATATCATGATGAGTGATGTGTTTACAATGCAATGGACATGTATACAATTAATCACTCAATTCTCTCATTCTCGGTGAGTCTCGTGATCAAGACTGTCGTGATAACGTCTCACTTACCTGTATCCCTGCTAGTTTCATGCAAGTACTCTACGCGCAACGCGACAAGTAAAGGCAGTGAAGGACGGGGGTGGGAAGGATAGATCCATCTGGCAGAAGAACCAGCCAGGAAAAGGCAAAGACAAAGGCTCCACCAATGGATTGGCAGCCAAGGCGAACAAAGCAAACAATTCCTGCCTCATCTTTGTTGTTGTCACTCCTCACCATTGCCTGGATCAATAGTGAGTCCAGGCAACCAACAACTTTCGTCATTTCTTGCTGCATCTTCCAGCGCAGACCCTCAGGATCTTTCCCCGTCCTCCGAGCACTAAGAAGCAGATCAAGCCATTGGGCCAATCAACTCTTGAGGCCGTGCCGCCGACCTGCAGGATACAGTTCTTTCCCACCTCTAAAAGGACCAGCCGTTCCCACAAACTGGCAGTGCAGAGCAAAGAAGTCTTTGTGACTCAACAAGAGCATTTCCTTGTGTATAGTTCACATTTTTTCCTTTACAATGCACGCTGGCCCAGCCATTCTCAAAGCAAGTGCCGTGAAGCAGAATGTTATTTCTACCTCTCTCTCTCACCGATCCTCACGTTCCTCTCCCCTCAATCGCACACCGCCTATTGGGAATGCGTTGGGATTGCTGTGCGATCCTGCTCTTTTCCAAGATCGTGCAACATCGGAGCACTTCTCTACTCAACTTGGTAATTGTGCCAAGAATTCATAAAGTACATCTTTCAGCCTCGACGCGTCTCCCCCAAGAGATATCGAGCAATCTCATCTTTCCTCTCTGCCCTCTTATTTCATTTCGCTACTGAAGCTGGCGAGCCTCCGCAGAATTAAACAATGACAAACGACACTGCCACCACCCGGTTACTCTATGCTATCCTCAGTCAAAAATGTCTCAAGGACGTAAGTTGGCCCAGCCACCTCCCCAACCCCCTCACTAAAATGCCTGTAGATCGACTGGAACAAAGTAGCCCACGATCCGATCCTCTCGCAGGAAATCTCAAACGGTCATGCGGCGCGCATGCGTTACTCACGCTTCAAAAAGCAGATGGAAGGGACAACTAGTCCCAAGAAACCGCGAAACCCAGTCTCTCCCCGAAAAAGCAAAGTCGAGAAAAACAAATCGCCGGGCAAGAAAGGAAAGGAGCGGAAGCCGAGCGATGATGAAGAGAAAATCAAGGCGGAAAATGAGGAGGCTGGGGAGGTTGGGTCGAGCCAAGAAACAGTGGACAATGGCCCAGAGCCTTCTGTCCGGGGCCTTGGCTTGGGTCTCTCGATGAGTTCTGCCCATAGCCCAATGGTGAAGCGGGAACCAGGAATGAGATCCACAGAGTCCATGAGCGCTCAGTATCCAATAACACCCAGCGAGAGTCACGGGCATAGCGAGACTCCCAGCCCTGGATTCGGGGCGACAGGTGACATGAGCGACATGGATGAGATGGTGGCGAGCTTTGGTATGCCGCAGCAGAGTATATATCAGGGCTACATGGCGGAGAGTACTCATGGCTATGGCATGGGTATGCATATGGGGATGGGGGATCCTTATGAGGGGATGTGGCAAGGGGAACAGCAGCAACAGCAGGATGTGGCGGTCAAGTCAGAGCCGAGATGGGAGGAAGCTTACCGCCATCAGCAGATCTGATCATCCAACGTTGTGATGATGGTAAAGGGAAAGGTGGTTGGGTGTTTTATGGCGCCGGCGGTGTTCACGGTGTTCAATAAGGCTATGATTTGGTATCAATTTTGGAATATCTGTATTAGGTAAGGTATGCGGTCATGAAGTAGATCACGGATATGAAATTTCCTGTGATTATTGTTCATATTTATGCAGACCACCTGTTCACCCCGCTTCGGCATACCCATTCCACGGGGTCAGGCTCGGTCAATAACCATCCCTCGGCCTTCCTATCATGTACCATATGGCAACTTTTTTTTAATCCAGTTCAGATGTACAGTGCGTATGTCGAGCCTACAGTCATTTCCTACATTACCACCCATTGTATTATAGTTTCGGATCGTTACATGTCGCCGCTAAACTCATCCTTGCTGCTGATGTCCTATGCCGACAGTAGAGAGCTGTAATCTGGATAAGAAGAATTTTCCAGGTAAGCCTCGAAAAGATAATTTCTGATTGATGGGTGTGGGATGCTGTTCTCGTAACCACAGTCAATGCGATGAGGTCCTAACATTCGCTTTCCGACATCCACACATCGCATCAGCTAACGCGCCGTCTTCTCTGCGCCCCCTCACACTACCATTTTCTCAACGAGGACAAAGGGTTTTGCCCAGACTGAGAAGGGTCTTCAATTTCTTGGTGAGGAAAGCTTTGCGAGGTGGTCCTTTGAGTAGGCAAATTTTCGAATATCAACCATTCAACGACAGTCCCAAATGCATTGGGATCGTCCTCCTCAAGATAGGTGGTTTGTCATTTTCTACTTAGAACCGCCTGGAGGGTTGCCTGAAAGAAGGCCTTATTAACGCAGAGGAGATTCTTGTTCAGAATCGAGCATTGTCGCTTGGAGCCAACATAAGCATTGACTGTCCTCATGTTTGCCTCTCTAAGCCATATATTTCTAATCAGAATAGCGCTAAATAAATACTTTGTAGTGTTGGAACACTAACGTTTTATCAAACTTATGCCTAGGTTGCTTGTGTCCAGAGAGCATTCACCACAATCACCACTGCCTCCGTCCGACTCTATGGAAGGCGATATTCTGGTTCTTTTGATCGGCCTGTCAACAACATTTTCCTCTTCCTAATCTAAAACAAAGTTTGTATATACGTATATATACACTTAAAGCACAACTTTATTAATTAAGCTTGTGAAGTTTAGGCGCCAAGATATTAAGCGAAACAAGACGGATAGATAGCTCTTAACAAGACTTTGAGGCCTAGTAATAAGAATTTGATCTGTGGAAAGAATATGATATGATCTGATTGAGATTTCTTCTTGCTCTCGTTTGAAAAGACCACCATGTTAGGAACGGCGTACGTTTATTGAACTTTTATTTAGCCACGATTTCAATTATTTGCTTATATATCAAGGGGAAAAATATCACAAGTATTGAGTTCTGGATCAGATACGCTATTTTGACTGAAGATGTTATAGTCATATCTCAGTAGCAAAAATCACGCAAAGCCAATGCTCAAGCAGCGGGACTTCACAAGCACCTAGCGAAAGGTTGATGAACTATGAACTTTCAGCTGGCGACAATGAGTACTTAGCATCAAAGTTATAAAGCTCTGATTAACTGCTGCTACCAATAACCCTGGTGTTCGTGCAATGGACCACCGCAAGAAGCCACTCCGATCTGGATACCTCAACCTTGAGGGGATATATGGCGTAGCTGTTAGCTAGAATAAAGACCTTCGTCTATTTGAACTATACGAACAAGCGAGCATGCCTTGTTAAAGCTTGTTGCTTACTTGCTTCGCGACCGGCTCATCCCAAACTTGAGTTTCATAGGCAATGCGCGAGTACAGGTGTTCTGACAAGGAATACGAGACTTCCTGCTCCTTTCTATTAGTTACACATCGACTTCGAAGAATAAATCAGCCGCAACGAGAACCAGTGTGGCGTGGAGTCTTAAAAATTTCGCCAAGATTGCTGCATCATGCATATACTTTCAATTATCTCGACGCGCCACTGACACGTTACAAAATAGCCCCCGGATGCTCAAGAAGATGGTGTGATGTTGTGCATTATAATTTTACATGGATGCTCGTATCGATTCAGGAAGTTCGCAAAGTATGCAATGAACGATTGATTGATCTCTGAAGTTTTCTACATACAGGAAGCAAGCTCCTCTTATACAGTGAACGAGTTAGTATCGTAGTATTTAGTAATATCGAGTCTCGAGACATATAAGATCGACTTTTTGATACTACGCTAGTATTAGTATGAGATTCTCGTAAAGCGCTAGTATTAGTATGGAAATTGAATCTTATATTATATTGGCAATAATACTAAGAAATATGCTATGGCCACTTTGGGGCTTTTTTACAAAAGTCTGAAATGAGCTTTACCCTTTTTAGTACGAATAACCAAATTAAAAGCTAAGACCCTTGTTGTATTGCTAATTTCGGAATAGCGTCATTTAGAGTTAGTGTTGTAGTATATCGCGGCATAGTATGATATAATATGAGATTGCAAATTTTGCTGTAGTACGTATACAAATTTCAAATCTCATATTGCGTGGTATATAGTACAGATTTTTAGGGGTCGATGTATCACGATAATACTAACTCGCTCACTGCTCTTATATGCAAGAGGAGTGCGTAAGTCATTACGAATGATGACGACTCAGCCCTTAGGAGCCGCGTAAGGAGAGTAAGTGGCAAACTATAGTTCCTGATTCGACAGCTCGGATGTAGGATTATATACACTACCTTGAGGATCAGATCGCGATCACATACACCAAATAAATGTGATTAGGAGGACATGCGCAGTAGGTGTAACATTGAAAGCTGGCTCGGCGTACGGAGCCAGATCAGTTGAACTTGGAGCATTCTGTCTACATAATAGCGGAATATTTATACCTTGATGCTAGCCTGCATGCCAGTGACCTTAGACAATTAATGTCCATAAAATGGCAAAACCTTCATAGTAGCCAATTCGAGAAGGGGGCTCAATAACGTATCCCTAAAATGGGCACGAACTTCTTGCAGCCCAGACATCTAGTTAAACACATGAAAGCAACTACAATAGAAAACGTAGAAATCCAGATCTTGGCCCGGGGTTGTCAAAGGGTTTAGTTCGTGAGCTATATGCCCATTCTTGCAGACCAGTATGCACGTTGCACGTCTATAATGGTTCATTTTACCTGCAGATTTGCTACCCTGTTTGGACTTCTTCCCGCTAATTCAACGCCATTGCAAATCGCCGTACGCAAGCAAATGTACGCAAGCATTCAGCAATTCCCAGACTAACTCCCATTAATGCTCAATCTGCAAATATGCTAAGGGGTATCTCCCAAACAATGGACGAAATCCTGCAAATATTTGTACATGATTTGTGCCAAGCACGAACCTAATCATCAGTAATAAATGACTAGAGATTAATCATCCCCATCCGAGTCATGAATTGTAGCTTCCAGCGGCTCGAAATCGGAATCTTCAGTGTCACTACAAGTGATACCGGATTAGTAAGCTTGGATTTAGGCTGAAACGAAGAGACTTACTTAGGATCATGACCAAAACCTTTTCTCTTCTTCCGAGCTGGACCTACTCCATTCGTTCCATGATGACCTCTGCTAGAACCTGATGGGCTTGATCCGCCGTTAATCCGCCGCTTCCTGCTGTTGTCACTCTGAACAGATGTTTGCCGTTGTTGAGCTGGGACCGCGCCACCGTTGGACCAACCATTAAAACCAGAAGCAACGGATGGCTAGATTAATGTCAGTCCTGACCACTTTATACACCCCACTCCCAACACTTGAACAGAATAGGTGCAAGATCATCGTGCGCGGTACGATAACACTTACGTTTACAGAAGCCTTACTATTAGATCTAGAGGCTTCTCTTGATTGCTGGGCGTTTTGGGCGGACTGTATGGCTTCTATAGCGATGCGAGACGCTGCTAGTTCCCTAGCAACGGTTTTCTTGGACGTCTCCGCATTCTCCGTTAATGCAAAAATGTCGTCTTTTACAGTATTTGCCATACTTGAAACTCTTAGAATATCGTCTCTAGCCGTGTTCGCTACGGATGAAACTTTCATAAGCTTTTCAGAAAGCTTGTCCACTTCCAATCTCAATGGAGCTGCTATGTATTTAGTTGCTAGGAAGTTACAATTTTATACCACGACTCACCATATACTAGAGCGTTGTCATCTTTCATGTTTTGATTTTGTGCACTCTCCACGGCAGAAATTCGTGCCGTGAGCTTATCTGTATCGGCTCTAAGCCCAGCGGTGTCTATGGCATTGCGGAGGCTTGGATACTGATCAGCAACTTGACTGACAATATATTGCGCCTGGTCTTTTGTGTTGATATTATTCATACGACGTTCCAAGCTAATAGTATTCAGCTCAACTGCTTCAACCCGACTACGCTGCTCCTCAATGCCATTCCTCAAGTCAGCAATGTGCTTTCCAAGTTGCGAATTTTCTAGCAATGGTAGCATATCCGGTTGTGTGCGCAGAGCCACCAAAACTTGCGATGTGACAGTGGCAGAGATAGTCTTCTGGGAGTTGGTTAGGTCTAGTGCTATTTGCTGCATCGTGCTCTGATGTGATGCAGAAGCCTGCCGAAGGGTGTCAACTGTTGACAATAGAGAGCTTATGGGATCACATTGGCTCTTTAGGCTGGAAACCTCCTTTTTGAGATTGTCGATATGTGTGCCGAGCAAATTATTGGTTTCAGTTTGGATGACTCCCACCATGTCCATGATCTCCTTTTGCATCCCGTCAACATCTAGAGACGATGGATTGCCTCGATTTGATTGTACAGAAGATCGTAGCTCTTCACGAATATCGTCAAGCATAGCAACGCTTACTATCCCGTCGTCTCGGGAAGAAATATTATCCACTCTCGTTTCGAGGGTTTGAATTCTGTAATCAATGGTTTGTAAGGCTTCGCTATTGATAATGGATTCGGAAAGCGATTCGACAGGATGACTGGCTAAATTTGCTTCTGCTGAGCTTTTCAAGTCTTTTTCCATCCTGAAAATGCGTTCCTCAAGTTTAGCATCATTGACAGTTGACCTTTCTTCTAATGCTTCGAGCTTTATTTGGAATGGAGCTAATGCAGTGATCTTTGTTTCTGCATCATTTAATCTTCTCACAATTGCTGAGTCATTGCTCCTTTTCTTGATTTCAAGAATATCATTCTTCAACTCAGTATGCATTGCTTCGAGCTTCGCGATGTTGCTTAGCTGACTGCTGAGTGATCCGTGCTCGCTTGAAAGCTCGTCTACTTTCTTCTGGTACAATTGAGCCAGTTGAGATTGCTCCTCAAAAGCTGCAGCAGACTTCGAGGCATCTTCCCCCGTCCTATCCAGAAGTTGACGTACATCGTTTATATTGCTGGAATGGTTATCGATTTTCCCCTCCAGCTCGTTGATTTGTTTCAGTGCCTCTTTCTCAAACTCGAGGTTGCGTTTTTGCACGCGATCGGAGCTTTCTTTGAAGCCATCGATAACCTTCTGGTTGATATCGACTCTTTGGCTAATTGCCTCCAGATCCTTCTGTAACAAAATTGCCTGTTTCTCGCTTTTCTCGAGCGCAGCCTGCTGTGTCTTTATAAAACAGCCTTGCTCTTGAACTTGGGACTCTAAGGTAGAGCATGCCTTCTCCAGCTCGCCTATTCGAGATTCGGATTGTGGAAGGTCCAGGTTCCTTGCACCAAGTATGGCAGGTGCCAGCATAGTGGCACCTTGTACGATAAGACCCTTCAAAACATTATCTTGCAAAGCAAGTTTATCGTTCGCTGCTTTGAGAACTTCGACAGTGCGGGCTCGGCCTTTAGCATTTGCCTCCTCTACAGCCGGGAATTTCTCATAAATGCTTTTAGACTTATGATATTCGCTCTCTTTCTTCAGCAACTCCCTCTCGGCAACAGATTTCTGGACTTTTAGAGTGGCAACCGTCGTTGCCTCATCAAATATACGCTGAAATAGAGTACTTAATGCTTCTGTCAGCTCTCTAGTAGCTAATTCTGCTGCCACTGGAAGTTTTGCAAATGGATGTTTTGTGGTGACAAGTTCTTCTGCTTGCTTGTTTTCCATGGCTGGCAGCTGTACTCCAATAGGAGTAAGCCGAGACACAGGTGAGTTTACAGCAGATTCATGGGGACTGAACTGAGCTGAGTGGGGCGTAGTTAGTGGAGCTAGAACAATAGCCTCAGCCTTTTGGCGTCCAGGAACTGGGTCTCGCTCGACTATTGAAGAAAGACTCCCAGAGGAAACGAATGACCGTTGCGCTTTTCAAAGTTAGCCAACATGACATGATCAGGGGGGTCACTACTGCATAACTGCAAATCTGAGTGTGGGTGCATAGCTTGTGCACAGCTCAAGGCTGGCGTTGGATACTTGGAAAGTGAATGTAACATGAAGGTGAATATATCAGGCGAGTCACGCCAATATATCATGAATCTGACTGGGGGATGGAAATATTACCTTTCGAACCTCGTTCAGCAGCAACCTTTTCGAGCTCTCCTGCCCTAGATTGCTTGTTCTGTGCCTGCTTACATCGTGCCGAACTAGACTCCTCATTGGTACCCGACAAGCTCGAACTTCGCTGAGGATTAACGTCGCGGTCGCTCGGTGACGGGAGTCTCCGTAGCGATTGATTAGGAAAGTTGTCTCGGCCCCGAACAGGAGGATTAGATGCAGTATAAGAGCCCGAACCTCGTCTCAGCGGAGGAGAACGACTTCTTTCCGGAGGGTCGTATGGACGATAGGTGTCCGCTCTCAAGATAGGGGAACGACTCCTTTCACGATAATTAGAAGAGCGACTCATTTCTCTCAGCCTACGTGGCGGAGAGTGGTCTCTTAAACGACTGTCAACAGAAACTAGTGGGCTGATAGGAGATGCTGTGAAGTTGGAAGGTGAAGGTCGTTTCGGCGCCTGCCCCCGAATTGCAAATTCAGACCGACTCTGACCCTCCTCCACAATTCTCCTCCTATCTGTCGTTTCTACTCTCGTAGAAAGACCAGACGGGTGAGAGAAAGGACTACCTTTAGACTGTGCCATTTGTTACGTGGAGAGTGGCTTGTCCTGTACTACTTTGGTACCCTCACTCCCCACGCAATATTGTCCGCTGATATTCCCAACGCGATCCCAACGAGAATCCAAAAGTTGCATCATCTACTTGGTATGATAAGGGGGGATCTGTGCGGAAGGTCGAGCGTGATTTGCATTTGCATGTGGAACTGACAGAACCCGAAGGCTTCCCTTGCTAACAGGATATAGGTTGTCAGGCGTAGCTTTCTACAGTAATAATTTGAAGCGGCAGGAAGAGCAGGGCTGTCGAAAGAGAATTGGGAATGCAGTCGTGTTGGCGTGCTCGTGTGCAGTGGTCTCCTTGGAAGCGTGTCGATGGAGAAGAGAATGACAAGAGCGGAAAGGGTACACTAGGGTTAGCCACCTTATTTCTTTGCACGGCACAGTCCGATTTTCAAAGAATAGGGTAAATAAAGATTAGAAGGAGGAAGGCACTCGAGGTGTTCAGGTCAGGTTGGATAGGAAAGAGAAAAGAAGCAGCATGCGAAGAGTGTTGGTAATCGATTTGGTGCAAGAGGTCTGTCTGTGTATTATTTCCTTTTGTTACAGGCAGGCGCACAGGCGCAGGGTATTTATGTGATACCGTGTTGTTGGCTCCCATTCCAAGACAACGCTAGCAAGGGGAGACTTTATGCCATTTTGGCCTGTTAAGTCAATCACAACATCTTCCATTGATCGGAGATTCGTGTCTCAGGCTGTGATTGGCCAGGAATTAAAAAATTGAGCTTGAGGCTTTGTTGGCCACCGTGCTTAGCGTTGCCTTTAGCACCTTGGAAGGCTTCTCCGCTAGACTGACCCCCCTCGTCGCCAAAAAATTATTATCGCGTAAAGCACCTGCGTCGTTGATTGTGGCCAGTGCGGGATCAACATCATCAACTCCCAGGTACCCTGATCATAAACTACTTCTGCCAGTTAATCATATCACCTCTCCTTCAAGATGGCTGCGGTAAGTGTCATCAGCTGCATGAATCATCATTTCCGTGATGTTTACTATTCATTAGGCAATCCAGACAATCGGTGAGGGCAAGGACCTCAGAAGTTTGAACCTGATCGCAGCTCATTCCCATATTCGCGGCTTGGGAGTACATCCAGATACCTTAGAGCCCCGCACCTCATCCGAAGGTCTGGTAGGACAAGAGAAAGCACGGAAGGCTGCAGCGATCATTCTACAGATGGCCAAGGAGGGCAAGATTGCTGGTCGAGCTGTCTTGATCGCTGGGCCTCCAAGGTAAGCTCAACTAAGCTCGTGCGAGGCTATTGCTGACCGATTGCTAGTACAGGAAAAACCGCAATTGCGATGGGAATGTCCCAATCGCTAGGCACCGATGTCCCGTTTACCGGACTGGCCTCATCAGAAATCTTCTCTCTTGAGATGTCCAAGACAGAAGCACTCACACAAGCATTTCGAAAATCCATTGCTGTGCGTATAAAAGAGGAGAGCGAGATGATCGAGGGAGAGGTCGTGGAAATACAGACGGACAGAAGTGTTACTGGAGGTACTAAGCAAGGAAAGCTCACCATCAAGACCACCGACATGGAATCGGTATACGACATGGGCGCGAAGATGATTGATGCAATGACGAAAGAGCGTGTGATGGCTGGAGATATCGTCTCGATTGACAAATCGTCAGGGAAAATAAGCAAACTTGGGCGTTCATACGCTAAATCACGCGATTACGATGCGATGGGTGTTGATACAAAATTCTTGCAATGCCCAGATGGCGATCTACAGAAGCGCAAGGAGACCGTTCATACAGTCAGTCTACATGAAATCGATGTCATAAATTCCAGGACACAAGGATTCCTTGCACTTTTCTCCGGCGATACAGGCGAGATTAGAAGCGAAGTAAGAGATCAGATCAACACGAAAGTAGCAGAGTGGAAGGAGGAAGGGAAAGCAGAGATCGTTCCTGGGGTGCTCTTCATTGATGAAGTTCACCTGTTAGATATTGAATGCTTCTCATTCATCAATCGTGCCTTGGAGGACGAACTTGCACCAATCGTGATTATGGCCAGCAATCGCGGACATTCACGCATTCGAGGCACCAATTATCGCAGTCCCCACGGTCTACCGTTAGATTTCCTCGATCGGGTCGTCATCGTCAGCACGCATGCATATCAGAAGGAGCAGATTCAACAAATTCTCTCCATTCGTGCCCAAGAAGAAGAAGTCGATGTTACACCAGACGCCCTCGCTCTTCTCACCAAAATTGGCCAGGAAACGGGCCTCCGTTATGCGTCTAACCTTATTACCACCTCACAACTGATCATGGCCAAACGGAAAGCCAAGGCAGTGGGTATCGAGGACGTGCAAAGAAGCTTTCAACTTTTCTACGACTCAGCACGCAGTGTCAAATTCGTGTCGGAGTTCGAGAAGAGGTTAATCGGTGACGAGGGAAGTGTGAGCCTGAGTATCACCAATGGGCACGGCGACGCGATGGAGCTTTCTTGATTTGATTAGATAGTAGGCGTTAGGCTTATCAAAAATGGTAGATCTGTATGACTAGGGCACGGCGTCGAGGCTCAGCGACCGGATGTCCTCGTAATTATATCAGGATGGCTTGGACAACAAATGGTCATGAAACCGCTTGAGACAGGAATATGATATTTACATAAGCTAAATTACATTGTCCCTTTCAAGTCGGACATATTTTCCACATACAGAAAGTAGTCAAACAAAATCAGTGTAAACACAATGATTTGGTCCCAACGGCAATGACTTCAAAGACACTCCAGTGAGTGCTCAACCACCCTCACCTGTAATTTTGCAATTCAAAAACACATGCTCGATTCTCGGGTGCAGGGAAATATGACGAAGAGCACTAAATCATTCTCTTATCTCGGCTTAATAATTTTGTGTTAAATGGCATGAGCTTACAAAGATGTATAACCCACACTCCGCCTGAGAAAGACTCAGTCAAGGCCCTTGAAGTCCAAGCACCATTCCACCCTCAACTACCAGTTCCCCACTCTACGAAATTGAAATTGCTATTACACGTCTGGAAGTTGTCAATATAAGTTTAAAATGGATGACCCCTGAACTCACGTAAGTAGGCGGGGACGGCCAGCCAGTGAAGATCCATTGGGATATTTAGAGCATCTCGAACTATTACTCTTTTTAGTTTCTAGATGCCATTCGTGCATTACCATTTTTGGGACCAATGTTCTATTCCTGTCGCGGTTGAGGTGTGATCTGGATATATGGGTGATGGCAAGATGCCTCTGCATATTGTTGTTTACGTTTCTACTGATAAGTGTGCTTAGTCTATATATCCCGAGAGCACATTTGAGACGTTCTATGCAGATAGAACTTTAATCGATGATAAAAGCAATATATTCGTAAAAAAGTTGATTATGATAGACTCTCCTGTGTACGGAGACGATCAAATCTATATCAAATTGCGCACCCAGAGCCAACTCATACGCCATATCTCTACCAACGCCAGCCTTAAATGCACGAAAACTGACCGGTGGCAACAAATGATCTCAGGGATTCTTGCCGGGAACCTTCTTCCCATCAAGTCTCCTACCAACGTTCGGCTCAGGCTTCAATTCAGGGACAACCTTTTCGCTTTCTGCTTTCGGCTTGACAGCTCCACCACGCAACGTTTGTCCTTGACCTGCAAAATGTGGCTGTAGTGCTTCTGCATTCTCTTTATCCTTATCTGCCTGTGTCTTAAAAGGCTTGACGTCATAACCGAAGAAGAGTCTATTAGGAGCAAGGCGTAAGGGCTGTGGACCGTTCGTTCTCCGTAACGGTTGCGGTGGAGTGTTGGTAGATTTTCCCGCAACAGGTGTTGATGCTTGTGGTGTTGTGACTTTAGCACCTTTCTTAGATAGCTTCTGGCCGCCAAGTAGGAAATTTGAGGAGACAGCTCTGGCGCCTGATGCTGCCGAGCTAGCAGTTGGCTTAATGGCATCATAGTTGATCGCTGCGGCCATGGTACCATGATGGTGTAGTGTGCCTCCTATAGGTAGACCATTCACGCTTCTCGGTGTGCTTGTTCCACTCCCTCGGCTTGACGTTGGCTCGACGTATCCGAGAGGCGGCGCAAAATCAACTGAAACATCAGTCTCTATCATACTGACCCCCATCTTCTCGCTCGTTGGCTTGACTTCCAATACTGCAACCTCGTAAATCGTCTCATTATATTTGAACTTGAAGATGTCCCCTTGTGTTAAAGTTGCGAAGTTACGGAACGCCATCTCAAGGACAGCTTTAGGGTCTGTGATCTCCAGGAAATTTGTGCTCTGTGGCTGAATCTTGACGAATGAGGCCGGCTTTAAGCTTGTCGACCTAATCTGTAGAATGTCGCCCATCTCAACTAATAGCGTGTCCATCATCTGCCCATGATTAGCAAAATTCTGAATCATAGAGCGGGGTTCAGCGTACCCAAGGTGGTAGATAAACCTTTCCCTCCTCAGCTACAAATTCTAGTACACCTGCATGTGTGGTTTTACCAGCAGCTCCATTGATAAGTTCGAAGTTCATAGGATACTCGATATGGAGCCGAGTAAGCTTCTCGAGCGCCGAAGGCGGCATGAAGATCTTGCCTCCAAAGTCGACATAATCACGATCAGGTCCAGGCAGCATACCAGAGGGATAGCATCGATAATGTTCGTCGAACCTTTTCGGGCGTCCTCCCATTCCTCTGTTCTGCATCATAGCAAGATATGCTTCATCATCTCCTCCATAATATCCGTAGTTAGACTAGGAAGATATTAGATTTCTGCCAAGCTCAGGACACGTATTTTCTATAAAATAAAAAAATGCATACCATGACGGCGTAACAAGAACGTGAGTGAAATCACTCGAACGTTAGATGTGGGAATATATCTGTAGGAGATGAACGGCTCAAGTCGAAAAAAGTTTAAAAGCTCAAGGCCACCACAGATGACGTTCTACAGCCTCGCCTAAAATGTAGGTCGCGCAGCCTCGAACCTTCTATTAATCTCCAACACCAAAAGCAGTCCGATAATGACCTGACGGTCAATATTCTTGAGTACTCAAGAATCATGTCTTCACGTTATTCCGCGGCACGTCCAAACAAAGCGGGGGAGAAGTTCGCCCGTACTCATCACCATGAACACGATGATGCCGGCCCCTCCAAGAAACCGAAATTCGACATCCGCAACCCCTCAGCGCTTGCCCCAGATGCCCCTGAAGAAGATACAATGCTAGAGGCAGACGTTATTGGTGGATCTTCAGCTTGGACGAAGCGTGGAGCAGTCAATCTCGATGGCTACGACAGTGACTCGGATAATGAGGGGTTTGATATGCGCGCAGAAGAACGAGCAAAAACAAAGAAAGGGGACGTGAGCATTACAGATGCCTTCGACTATGCGAAACAGGCAAAGGCTGCTGCTGATGACGACGATGATGATATGTGGGGTGAAGATGATGACGAGGAAGAGAGCACGGAAAAGACCAGAGGCAAATGGAAGAAAGCTGTTTCTTTCCAGGAAGAGGACGAAATCGAGAAATTCTCTGTGCTTAACAGTAAAAGTGGTGGCCACATCTCGGGAAACTTTGCTCTGGATCCCAAAGGAAAACTCTCCACACATGCGATGGATGATCAAGAGAGCAGCGATAACGAAGACGAAGCAGAGCTAGCCGCACTAGAGGAAGGTATCGACGAAGAGGTTGGCGCAGGGGGCCTAAAGAAGAATGCTCCCAAAGTGGACGCTTTCAACATGAAGTCTGAACAGGAAGAAGGCCGATTCGATGATGCTGGTAATTATGGTAGGTTATATTTAGGGTTTAAATGAGTACAACACTTAACCTCATTTCTGCCTACTATGGCTAATTGAGTGATCATACAGTTCGAAAAGCAGCAGATCCAGATGCTGTGCATGATCAATGGCTCGAAGGAGTGAGCAAAAGGGATATGAAGAAGGCAGCCCAAGCACATGAGAAACGAGAGGAAGAAAGGCGTCAGAAAAGATTGGAGGAGGATGCAATGCTGTTGCCCGATATATTAAAAACATTAATAGTACGAGTAAGCGCCCCGTTTATCGTTCTTCTATTGTTTAGATTTTGGTATACATTACATGCAGTATCCGTTCCGTTTTTGGAGGAGTTCAATTCGGCTAAATACTTTCTCAGATATTACGTGCTAACTCATGTGATACCAGTTGGAGAGGGGCGAAACCGTTTTAGAGGCACTAGCACGACTAGGCAAAGCCCAAGCAAAAACTAAAAGGGTTCCGAAGTGGAAACTCAAAAAGCATAAGCACAACGGTGATTCCATGGAGGTGGATGCACCGTCGACCGAGGACCCAGAACAAATTAGCATTCGCGAGGCTGTTGAAGCTATCACCGGTGCTGCAGATCAACTTCTCACCAGAGGCCAAACAGAGGTCTATGAGCAAGAGCGAGAAATGCTTATTCGACAGTACGGAAGAGAAACAGGTGAAGATTGGGTTGAGGCGCAAAGCCAGAATTTGGGCGAGGGGCCAGCGAAAATGTGGGAATATAAATGGACAGATGGACGAGAGTAAGCCAATTTCTGATTTAGAGGAGATTTGTGCCCGGTATCTGCTTCTTGCAAGATAGTTACTAACTCGGGAATTAGTGGTGGTGAGAAGCAGGGCCCATATGATGGACCAACTATGCTTGCCTGGCAAGAAGCAGGCTATTTTGGAGAAGGTGTAGAATTTAGGAGATCTGGTGAGGCCCTATGGAGTCGGAATATGGATTTTATTTGAGATACGATTACCACAATGGTCTTTGGAGCCTAGGAATTTTATCTCCAAGTACCATATCACGAAATAAGGTCTACGACTTCTTGCCAAATCAGTAAGCTTTGGATCCGTATTTTAAGTTATGAGCTGACATGGCTGGAGAAACAATATAGCTATCTGAGGATAAAGGATTCATTTTGACCGATATGCTAGATGCTTGGGAGGTATATCTCCATCCTGCGCCAATACACATACTCTATCGAATATCAAAGCTGTTGCTCCAGTGAGACCTGGTTAGCCTTAGCGTGGATTCAGAGTCAGATTATGCTCCCCCAAGTGTAACGGGATTATTTTGATATGCTTGTAGGCTTGACGGACCGCGAATCAAATCACAGAATGTCTCGGGTCTTGTCTCTGTATACCATCCTTTCTAGTCAAAAACCATTCTTTAGCTGTAGGGCATTTTCTAGCCACGTTGAAGAAGGCTATTCCATTACAAACAGAACCATTAGAGCAACCTCAATTTCCATCGTCTATCCCAGACTAGTATGTAAGGTACGAAACAAAAGCTTAATAGCATTGAAGTTCGACAGAGGCTCTTTCGATGCACCCATTAACTCTGCGAGATTGACTACTACAACTCGTTTTATCTGACCTATGCCGTAGAGAAAGCCCATGCCCTGAC